>OY728137.1:375817264-376558155 GCA_963277665.1 Viscum album
AAGAATGAACCCTTACTGTTGATAACATATCAAGAGGATAAGAAACTTGTAAAATATGGAAATTAGTGTAACCTTACACATATAGCTGAAAACAAAGGAACTGTTCAGATTAATGATGTGCTAGTGGTAAATGAGTATCCTCATGTTTTTCCTAATGAGTTTCCTGGAATAATACCAGATTAGAATGTTGAATTTACTGTTGACTTAGTTCCTGATGCTATGCCAATTTCAAAACCCCCTTATCTAATGGCTCAAATTGAACTTTTAGAGTTGAAGGAGAAATTGAAAAATTTATTAAAGAAAGGTTTCATTCGACCTAGAACATCACTATGGGGTGTTCCTGTTTTATTTGTTAAAAATAAAGATAGTTCAATGAGACTTTCCATTGATTATAGAGCCTTGAATAACATCACTGTAAAGAAAAAATATCATTTGCCTCATATTGATGATTTGTTTGATCAGCTCCAGGGAGCTCAGTATTTCCCAAAGATTGACCAAAGATCGGGGTACCATCTGTTGAAGGTAAATGAAGAAAATATTCTGAAGACCATGTTTGTACAAGATATGGCCATTATGAATTTTTAGTAATGCCTTTTGGGATAACCAATGCACCTGCTATATTCATGGACCTTATGAATATAATTTTCCATGTGTTCTTGGATAGGTTTGTGGTTGTTTTCATTGATGATATTTTGGTGTTTTATAAAAGTAAAGAGGAGCATGAAATACATTTAAGGGTTATTTTTAAAACCTTAAAAGAAAATAAAATGTATGAGAAATTCAGAAAGTGTGAGTTTTTCTTCAACAAAATTCTTTTCCTTGGTCACATTGTTTCTAAAGATGGAATAACAGTTGATCCTGCAAAAACAATGGTTGTGGAAGAATGGCCAAGTCCCATAATTGTAACTGAGATTAGGATCTTCCTTGGTTTGGTAGGATATTACCAAAGGTTTGTTAGAATGTTTTCCCGATTATCTAGTCCAATGACTAAGCTAACTTGAAAGGGTGTTAAGTTTATCTGGACAAAAGAATGTGATGATTGTTTTTAGTAATTGGAAGGAAGAATGGTGTATGCTGCAGTTTTGGCATTACCTCCCGGAATGGTGAGTTTATTATCTATAGTGATGCTTCATTTAAAGGACTTGGTTGTTTCCTAATGCAGAATGATCAGGTAAATGGTTATGTTTCACTTGAGTTGAAAAGACATGTGGTAAATTATCCTACACATGACTTGGAATTATCTGATGTTGTTTTTTTGCTTTAATATTTTGGAGGCATCATTTTTGTTGATCAAAGTGTGAAATATATACCAATCAAAAAAGATTAAAGTATATATTCACTAAAAAATAATTGAACATGAGATAGAGTAGATGGCTTAAATTAATAAATGATTATGATTGTACAATTCATTACCATCTGGGAAAATCAAATAAAGTTGTTGATGCTTTAAGTCAAAAAAGTAATGCTTCATTAACAATGTTTCATTTGGAAAGTGATCCTTTGGTTAAGGATTTGATGAACTTTGTTATAGAAGTTGTTGTTGTAGTATGTCCTTCTGTTTTGATTCAGGTATCAGTGAAATATTCTCTATTAGACAGAATTAATCAAGCACAAAAGCATGACAGTGAGTTGCAGAAAAGGGTAGAGCTGGTTCAGATAGGTAAGTTTCCTAAATTAAACATTTATAATGATTGTGTTTTGAGATTTGGGAAGATATTGTGTGTTCCGTGTGATTCATATTTGAAGATAGAGTTGTTATGTGAAGCTCATAGTTCTCCGTTTTCAGTTCATCCAGGCATTACTAAGATATATAGAGATCTTCGGGAGTATTACGGGTGGGATAGAATGAAAAGAGATATTGCTGATTTTACTATGAAATGTTTCACTTGTAAACAAGTTAATGTAGAGTGGCAGTTACCGACAGAAATGATTCAGCCTTTAACAGTGCCAGAGTGGGAATGGGAGAATATATCCGTGGACTTCATTGTGGGATTGCCGAAGAAACCTCGAGGTAATAATGCAATCAGGGTTATTGTTGATCGCTTGACTAAGTCTGCTCATTTCCTTGATATACAAGATAATTTTTACCTAGATCAACTTTTTTGTTTGTATATTAAAGAGATAGTCAGGTTACATGGTGTTCCCCTCTCCATTGTATCTGATCATGATCATAGGTTTACTTATAAATTTTGGAAAGGCCTTCAGAATTCGTTGGGTACAAAAATTGAATTTTCATACAGTCTTTCATCGTCAATCAAATGGGCAGTCAGAACAAACAATTCAGACTTTCGAGGATATGCTACGTGCTTCTTTGATGGATTATCAGGGATGTTGGGACCAACATTTTTCTTTGGTTGAGTTTTTTTATAATCACAGTTTTCATTCCAGTTTACAGATGGCACCATTTGAGGCATTATATGGGAAGCGATGTCGAACTCCAGATTTTTGGGATGAAGTAGGTCAAAGGAAGATGGTGGGACCAGAATTGGTAGAAGTGTTGCCAAAAAATGTTCAGATGATATAGAAACACATGAGAATAGCCCAAGAAGGCAGAAAAGTTATGCGGACAATAGGAGAAAGGATCTCTCTTTTGAGGTAGGCGATCATGTTTTTCTCAAAGTATCACCATGCAAAAGTGTGATGCGATTTGGTATGAACTGAAAGATGAGTCCAAGGATCATTGGACCATACAAAATTCTGGAGAGAGTTGGATCAGTTGCATACCTAGTGGCTTCACCTCCTAGTTTATCTAAGGTACAGAATGTTTTTCATGTTTCAATGTTAAGGAAGTACATGGCAGATCTATCTCATGTTTTGAGTCCAGAGGTAGTTCAGCAGGAAGAGAATCGATATTATGAGGAAAAACCGGTCCAGATTCTTCACTATATGGAGAAATTGTTGCGGAATAAGGTGATTCATCAAGTAATGGTTTTTGGAAAACCCACATGAGTGAAGAGGCAATATGGGAATCTGAAAATGCAATGAGGGATAAATACCCTCACTTATTCGATTAGTAAATAAATTGCGGTGACACAATTTTCTAAAGGGGAGAAGGATGTAACATCCCAAGTAAGTAATGAATAATATATTTTCTTATCTATGTCAATTTATGAATTAGATAGTGTTTTAACGACTTAAAATGAGAATAAATCCAATCTTAAGCATAGAATTCTCTAATATTTTTAAAATATTGTTTTACCGCCTTTTGATGGCAAACAATTTTTAAATTGAAAATTTGACAATTTTATTAGAACTATTTGTCAAAATAGACTTATTATTTATTATTGGGATATTGAAATTTACTTTGGATATTTTTTTGGTATTTTTCTTACAATGTTCATTTTTTAATGAATAGTGAAAAATACTGCAGTTTACATCAAAACTGCTTTTTCATCTAATTAAATTATATGGTTAGATTATCTTTTTAATTGGTTTTAAAGTGTAATTAGAATATATGTTTACCATTTAATTCAATGGTGATCATTAGAATTAATTTCACTTTGGAATTTGGCATAAACAAGTGCCGAACGTTTCAAAGATATTGTTTAAAAAAACCCCGCTATTTGTTTCGACAACAGGAATTATTTTTAAATTAATTATTGCAATTTATATGTTTGGAATTTGGTAAAATGGATTCCATATTTTTAATCATAAGGCCCAAATTATTTAATTAAGATGCTTTTGTTTTTGGACATTATGAATAGTAATGACGGTAATTATCATTAATTATCTTGATTAATTAGTAATCATGTAGGTAAGGATAATAAAGTAATATTATAATAATAACAAATGACCCCAAAATGTGTCCTAATGCTATTTGTTTTGTCATGGAAGACCATGGGATTCCTTGTTCCAAACATAGTGGACCCCATTAAATATCCTTTTGGTGAAAGTGACACTTTATCATTTTATTTTTAAAGAAAGGAGAATATCACAAAAAAATGTATCACCCGAGTAAAACATTTATAGTTATTTTGTGTAAATGATCCCTTAGACTATAAATATTAATTGGAAATCTAAAGAGATTTCCTACATCATATTATTTTTTTTATAATTTTTAGACATTAAATAAATTAATTTATTTACGACATCATGATGATGCAACATTTATCTCATTAATGAACGATTTAAATAAAAAGAAAAGTTAATGTAAAATATAAGACATACACTTGTCAAAAACCTATTGGATGAGTATATTTAGAACCCTAATCACATTATACTAGAAATATATCAATGTGGGACCTTTTAAATCCGAAACTCATTTATAAAATAAAGTAACATATCTTGGCTTTCCAAGAGTGCCCCTCCTCCCTCTTATAAAAGGCCCACACCTCTACCTCCTTACCCACACATCTCAAGCCATTGGATCGGCCAAAATCTACTCATTTTATATCAACACATCCCTATATTCATCCTAGAATCCTTACTTTAGGCATAATGTTCTTCAAGAATCCCTTTTGGTACGAACCAAGAGGAGTTACCCGATTTGAAGGTAAAGTCTTCTCTAATGTTCTTTTGTTTTATTTTGCTTCTCCAACCAACTAAACTCTTTTTATTCGTACCTTTTGTAACAACACCAGTATATTAAATATAAAAGAATGTTGTTATATGAAGTATTCTAGCTACACTTACACACACCTACATCTAATTGTTAAAGAACATACTGTTTCCGTGGATGGCGAATTTCTGTCTCACGAAACGATGATTGTTCAATATTCTTATAACACCTTAAAATGTGGCCATTAAGATGTAACTATATTTATATAGGATATATAATATGTTTATGTTTTTCTTAAGATTTTGTATTTTTAATTTATGTCATACCTTTATGGTTTCAATTATGGGTTAACGCGATATCTTCATTTTAGGAAGTGCGGACTACCGCCCCCTCAAAATGATTTGATTTGTTAATGCCAAAAGTGGGATGTATAAAGGATGGAGTTTATGATGTTATATATGATATTATACTAGAATTATAATATAACTCTATATCATTATGATTTCATTCCATTAAATATGAAATAGAAATGAAAGTAGTGTTCATGCGTACGTACGGCTTACCGTCTCCATGAATGGTGCATTTCATTTCATTCCTCTAAATGTTATGTAATATTATAAATGAATGTATATACTGGATATATATGATATATATGATATCTACATCATGAATATAATTCTGGACATAATGGATATTTTACCACATGATCAACTTGTAATTACAAAGAGTTTATTTTTGACTCAAGTACCAATGATCAACAAAATGACCATTATTAACTTAAATAATTACATAGTTTTCATAATGGTAATAAGTGATATAAAATGAATAATTAACTTGAAAAAGGTTCTTAAGAAATTATAAATTAACTCAAGTTTATTATTCAGGTTGTTAAAGAACGATCAAGTCAAGTCGGACCCGAGGTATAAGACTTCGTCTCAATCTCCTTTCATTGAGGCATATTTTGTTTTATACACAACGTTCTTTTATATGGTGTATAAACCCCTTTCACTTTTACATATATTAAAAAGGTATCATTTTAATACTAATCATTTTACTAAATGACAAAAGGAATGTTTTTTTGTCGAATGTATGTGGCGACAATGACTTCTCTGCTGTGGTGACCATTATTTGAGTTTTAGCTTCCTCTACAAGCCATAACATTGTTTTAAAATTAAAAATAAATACCATATTTTACTTTTAATTTATTTTGGTATTGAAAATGGTTTTTATAATGTTTTTATTATATCAATGTGTTGTATTTAAATCTTGTGATTGAAATGTGGAAATGTTATGTTTCTTTTATGCATGTTTTATGTTGTATGATTATGTTATGGTTCTTGGGAATTGTTATGAAGATGGGTGGTTCCATGATAAACTAAGTGCGGGTGACCCCGATATAGCCCTTTAATGCATTGGGTAACGGGAAGGAGTTAAACGATATGTTTTCTCCGATGAGATTTAGGGAATATACTGTGATGGGTATTCCAAACGTAACCGTGAGGGTTACTCCCTACGTAAGAATGTTAAGAATGACTCAATTTACCTTTCTATCTTATGGTTTCTATGAGTTATTCATAAATCTTATGATATCATGAGGTATGTTAACGTGATTATGTTTTATGAGTAAAGTATGATTTAATTGATTCTTATGTATACATGTACTAATGTTTCCTTACCGTATTTTTATATCCCTTACTGAGCTTTTTATGCTCATCCCATGTTTTTGAAATATTTTTCATAGGTCAAGGGAAATTTACATGATGTGATGATTGTGTCAAGGAAGTGTCATGAACGAATCAATGTTTTGTTTTAAATATGTTTCCGTTGATTAGAAAAAATGAATATTATCTTTTATGTAACTAGTTTGTTTAAATGTGGAATGTAATGCATGATTTGTGATCTAATTCTCTAAAACTCTAAACCTGAAAAGATTCTCAATGTGTATTCTTGAAATATCTCAAGATTAAGTAATGTTTAAGGAGGGGGCCTTATAAACCAAAACTAATAATCAAATGGAATTAAAATAAGTTTTATGTGTAAGAAATTATAAGTAGAGGATAATAGATAAAATATATTATAACAAAATATAGTGCACAATAATGTTATACAAGTGGTTCAATCGCAAGACAAGACTTAATCCTCTCCACTTGGTCATCACCTGCCACCAAGTAGTTTATATTAACAATAAACTTGATACAGAACCAGTATTGGTATTTACAACAGTTTCCACAAACAGTCTATGGTTCCCACCCTCTACCACGGTTCTTCGGGGAAAAAACAAACAATACATACCACACATGGTCTCTTCTATAGTTATACATGGAAAAGAAAATTTCGGTTATGTTTGATGTGAGGATATTCAGTGTCCTCTAGTTTATGCACATGAGAGATTTTGTGTAATAGACAGACACAGACACTCATCAGAAATGTTAAATGAAGGAACACAATAGAGAAAATATTATATGCTTGAGTATAGAAAAATATATGTGTTTGTAGTTCAGAAGATGACTCCTTGAAGTTAAGAATTTTATGTTTGAGTATTTCTCTAGATGTTGTCTCCAAAACAGAGTGTTGCAACTCCGGGTTCTAGCTTTGAGTGTTCTGCCTCTAGAGTTGATCAAGAGTTGATGATATTGAGAAGGAAGAAGTGAGTTTTTCTCACAATGATCTTTGTGTGGTTTATGGGTTCCTAGTCAAATCGTTTAATGGATATTTTATGATCTATCATGTAAGCTCCTTCACATGTCCACATGCGCTTCTCATGCCACAGTCACACATACTTTTCCTCCGCAATCTTATCTTTTATATTTCAAGTCTGACAATAGGAATGCGTAGATCACGTGAGGTCTTTCTCGTACCTCGTACTGTCCCCAGATATGGTCTTCTGATATGTCTATAATCAGTGTTAATTAATGTCAGAAGCGTTAAATTTTCCAAATATAACCATTAGAATAATCATAAAAATTT
Source organism: Viscum album (assembly GCA_963277665.1). Lineage (NCBI taxonomy): Eukaryota > Viridiplantae > Streptophyta > Magnoliopsida > Santalales > Viscaceae > Viscum > Viscum album. The sequence goes on from OY728137.1 coordinate 375,824,730, forward strand.
GAAAAAGTATGGAGTCGACGAGAATTAGTAGACTAGTAACGACAGCCTTCATAATGGTTGGCTTCATCAGTAGGTGCATACTGACAACCTTCAATGGTAACCTTCCATCGGTAACCTTCAGCAGTAACCTTCCATCGGTAACCTTCAGCAGTAACCTTCCATCGGTAACCTTCTACGGTAACCTTCAATCGGTAACCGTCAGTAGTAACCTTCCTAATAGTATCATTGTATTAGCGACCTTCATCGGCAACCTTTTCATTGGTAGCCATTTCATTAGTGACCATTGCATCAATGACCATTGCATCAGTGACCTTCTCCTCAGTGGCCTTTGAATTGGTGACCTTTCCATCGATGGATTTTGCATCACAGACGTTTGCATCGGTCGCCTTTGCATCGGCGACCATTGTATCGGTGAATATTGCATCGGTGACCTTTTCATCGGTGACCATTGAATCAGTGACCTTTGTATCAGTGACCTTTGCATCAGTGACCTTTTCACATAGAAAAATATTTCACTATAAGCTTAAATATGAGAGCAATGAGATTAAAAGAACATTGTTATTACATAGATATGAACAAAATTTTCTCACAAAACATTATCCTATAAGAGAAACAAGATGATTTATATATAAATGAAACGTGATTTGGGATTATCAAAACAGGTGAGTCCATCAATTGGTATACATCTATAAATACAATATATAAACTAATTTCTATTCAAAATTTCCAATGGGATATATCAACAGTTTCATTGATCTCTATTATAATATCACTATAACGATTTGTTCAGATCCCATAGATCATATAACCATTACTATAGAATATTCTAATGGGTTTATAGATTATACCATCAATTTAAACTATTTTATGTGATTAGTTTCCAAAAATTAATCATTTCATTAATGTATTCAGTCAAAATATATTTCCACCAAATCAATGATCATAAAAAATACCTTATTAATTCCATTTTTTATAATCCAATATTTATTTTTATTCAGATTTAACTCATTTTATACATTAATTTATTTTTAATGATTAATATTTTATACATTATCTATATAACTCATTTGTAAATTCTTTAGAAAAGTACATAATGTATTTTTTTAAAACTTATGACATGACCTCTTTTTCTCACCCTGATTTTAATTATTTATCCTTAATATTCCATTAATTTTTTTCCAAGAAACCAATATTCAATAATTATTTCTAAATTTAATATTTTAAATGATTTTGAAAGATTATAAAATTAATCCTTACATTCATAGGAAAAGGAAAAATGTTTTCCTCATGGGTATTATATATTTGGCTTGGGTGTTTTTTTCTTGGATAATGTTTAGTTTAAATCCCCATCATTGAAAAAAAAGAAAGGTGAACCCCTTTTGAGTACATGTATAATAGGAACTATATTATATGGAAAGGTTGCACATATAATACTCATATGGAATTAATTGGAAATCAATTATTCTATCATGGGAAAATCATGAGTTAATATGGATTTTTAATGTGATGGTTGAAGATTGACATTTCATGCTATTTCAATGTTTTTATTGATTTTCTTTATTTTGGGACAAATAAATAATTGTATAAATCTAAATACAATATGATTTTTTTAATAAATGTTCACGTGATACTTCTGTTAAATTAATTATGTTCATATGGTATTTAGTGGGTTTCAATTGTTTTCTCTGAGAAATTATTGATGCTCACATATTGAAATTTTTTATTTCCATGATTAAGATTTTTTATTGAAAAAGAAAAAAATTTCATGGGTTTTCAAGTATTTTTTAAGACTAATGATTTTACATAAGTTTTTATCCCATTAAGATGTCCTTTTAAACTACTCCCAAACAGTTAAATCTCTTTTATAAGATATAAGGATGTGTAAGATCTATAGAAATGATAAAAATTTATTTTATTATGTATTTAAATACTAAAATATATCTTCAATGAAATATGGGGTAAACCAAATTCCTACTTATGATGGAAAAATTCCAACACTATGGATTTGCCTTAATTTTTGTTTAGTGATTTTATCAATTATCTAAAACTCAAAACCTAAAATATCAATGAAATGTAGAATTGTTAAATTATTATTATTAAACAGACAGACACACACACACACACTCTCACACACACACATATATATATATCTGTGTGTGTTTTTTATAGTAATGAATTGTTATAGATGGTATTATAAGAAGGATTAGATAATATTATATGTGGAGATGGTATTAAAAGAAAACTATAAGAGTTTTGATTTTATTTTAAAATTTCCTTTAGATATATTTTGGGAGTTTCCATTTTCCCTTTCACTAATCCATATGTATTTAAAATGGTTTCTTCCAATGTAAAAAATGGTAGATGGTCTTCAGAGTAGTCATGTGGATATTAATATTCAAAAGTATCAATATATAATGATTTAGACAAATCATTTTTAATTAGTATTTACTAAATTGTTGTTGGATATTAATGGATGTACACATGAAATTGAATGACCGAAATCTATAAAAACATCTATAATTGATTCTTTCTAGTAACATTACTAAATTTAATGATATGAATTAGCCGAAATGGTGAATAATAAAGGATGAATAAATACACTATAAATGAAATTCGATGGCTTAAGATGTATATAAAATTTAAATGAAAATCATTAATTATTCCATTATGAAGATGAGGTCAATTGATGGTTGTTTTTAAATTTTAATCATAAAAAAATATATGAGATAGATTCAATGGACTAGTTGGAATTAACTGTTCTTTTGTGGAGAAATACATTCATAATTCTCATTGACATGTAATGGAAATGATTTTTTTGGAAACAAATAAAAATGATGAAGACTTTATAGAGACATAGAAACAAATTTTTAATAGATCAATAATTTGTAAACCAAATTTGATTACAAAACATGAATATAAAATTAAAAGATTTTATGTATGAATTAATATGAGTTTCCAAAATGTGTTCGAATATAATTGATTAATATGTTATGAGGAAATGGTTTGGTGTAAAGGTAATATTGAGATGGTTTTTGAGAACACATACATACCACATGAAAATTATTGTAAGAAGTAGTCATGATTTTACTTAATGGAGATAAAATAAACAAAAATACATGGATGTAATTCAGTATAGATATTCATAATTTCATAAATTATATTAAATATAATGATTATCATAATCCAGAATATAGTGTACCCTTTCTTAAAAACCCTAAAGTCAGTGTCTGCTATCAATTAGATTTGCATGATTACAATGATAAAATGCGAAAGGAATGAAGAGTTTAGTAGTCTTGGTAAACGAGATACAAACCTAAATAATTTATTGAAAATAAATACTGTAATTACAACATTATTTTTATCATCTTTATAAACAAATAACATAGAGCATAATAATAATCAATCTAGTAAATCCCTTGATATCATTCATAGTAGGCAACTTGGATTCCTGAGGAATGAAATATTACAAGGGTATTCTCAAATTCTCATTAATGGAAAAATAATGTTGATGAAACTAAAATATTCATAATCATTAATTACATAATAATAAACTTTAAGTGTTCAATGAGGTGAAAAAGAGAAGAGAAAAACATAGGGGGCTAAAATGATGAAGATCGAAGGAATCCCCACTATTATGATTATCTCCATCTGGTTTCATCTGATTTTCATTGTAGAAACATGATGTACTCGAACCATGAACCACAAAAATCGCCTTATGATTCACCACCTTATTTCCCTCTCTTCGTGTGTGCCTCAGCCGAATGTTGTTGGTGATAATAGCTCGACACTTCCATAGGGGTTATGATATAGACAATGGAATATTATCGATTCCATGGAGTGAGTTAAAATAATCAATGGGTCTTTCATCACTTACACAATACTGATACCCCCTTCCAACAAATCAAGAGGCTCGAGAGAAATTCAGGTGCATCTGCCTGAATGTATAAACATCTGCCTACAAATATTATGAATGAATGCATAATGGTTCCCCTATCATCTTGAACAACCCCACATCCCCTCATGTATTCTGCAATAAAAGATCCATCTATACTAAGTTTCAATCATGAGGGAGGATAATTCCATCAAAACAAATGTCCATAGGAAATGCTAGCAGTAGGAGTAACCTGGGATGCCGAATAAATGATATGGAGGGATAGAGCATTCTTCTAGTTATTGATCCACCTGATCAGATCAACCAACAATATTCGGGAATGAGAAGTGATGGATTTCCTAGTAGGTCCAATACCCTCAAATATATCTCTATTTGGATATTTCCAAGGACATCAGACACCATCATTAAGTGTAACAAATCTATCCATTCAAACCACTCCCCTATTTCCTAATCCATGAAACTATCAGACGAAGGAGAAGTCATTAATTGGAGGATGAGAAAGAACAGTGGTGAATCTAGCGAAGGAGGACCAAAACTCATGTTCCCATTATCCTTAAAAGAAGAGGTGCCCAATTATCTCTCCTTTATGGTAATTTCAACACATATAGTAGAAATATATTGAGATTTTATAATTCTTGATGTTCTCTTCAGTGGAAATTACATCATTGTTTATTCTCCAAGTGAAGAAGTCATACTTCAGTGGAATTATTTTTGTCCAAATAATTTTGTACCACTGATTATCTTGTGGTTGGGGCACTAGGGCACAATATGTGTTCTTAGAAGATAAGGATACCAGGATTTAGGGTGTGAAGCCAAACCTATCAGGATATGTAGTGATATTAATGAGACAGAATGTGTCATGTTTATCCTCGTTAATCACTTACGTGATAAAGGCTGGGAGCCTACTATCCTCCACCTTCATGATGTTATATTCCTGAAATCTGGAAAAACATTGTATATTCCAAACCCAGTTGACATGAATGAATGATAGTTTACCTTCCCCAATGATCTACCGAACATGGGGAGTGGATAATAGTGAGAATGTTAAGTAACATGACCATAAATGGCGACATCTGTAATTTATCTATCATTGAGCCATTCAGTGATGTTCTTCTCGAGGTATTACCCCATAATTTCTGATATTCATGGAGTTCCAAGATATTTTAGCATGAAAAAAAAGGAGAGAATCAAAAACACTATGTGCATTGGTCCCGACTTCTTGAATGTGACTCACCATTTCCCCCAATCCACCCATGTACATTTCCCCTCATCTCGGACATCCCAGATAAATCAGGTAATGATCTAATTAATCACTGAGATAAATCCTTTAGGAATATTAACAAAATAATATGCATGGATAAGGGAGGAATGAATGACACTATTCACCATGGAAATCTTACCCCTGAATGAAAAGTACCTATTTTTCCAGCTGAGGATTCTCTCCGTGATTTGATAGAAAATTTGATCAATGTCTGGAGTTTAGAGCCTATGTGAGGAGATGGGATCACACAAATAATTCTTTGGCGAACTTCCACATTTTCTATTGCGAAAGTAGCATATAAATTCAGCTCTATAAGGGGAACATTTACTAACAAATAATAAGTTTCTTTTTTTGGTTCCAATGACAATACTCCACTAGAACATGAATAATCCCATGAATATATTGCTTGGTAGAATTCAAGAAGATGAGGGTATTTTCAGCACACATGATATCTGAGATGAATGGAAAACTCCCCTATATTTTATAAAGAAGGATCATGAAATTATTCATGATTTTATGAATGAGATGATTGATGATATCTTCGAAAGGAATAATGAAAATTGGGGAGGTGTGGTCTCTCTACCATAATCCTTAGGTATCCTTGAATATACCATGATATTTTCTTGTAAAATGAACAGCCAAAAATGAAGAAATGAAGTAATAAAAAAGGGCATAAACCTAATGGGAAAATCCCATACCTAAGAGAACCTTGTTGATGAAACCCAATACAGTGTGATAATAAGATTTATTCATGTCCAATTTAATCTCCATGATTGATCCATGTGACTTGGTGTTGATGTCCATGATAATTTATTACACTAAGGTGATTTCTCCGTAGATTGAGTGACCCTTCACAAAACCATGCTGCCCTATAGAGATCTAATGTAGTTAATGAGCCGAATGTCTGGCATTAAGGATACATGAAAGGACCTTACCTGGGAAATTGAATAAAAAATATGGTCAGTAGTTATGAATGATGGAGGGAATGTTGATTTTTGGAAGGGGAACCAATGTAGTAGAGGGAGAAACTCTTGTTAGGAAACCACCCCAGAAAATGTCTTGAACAACATCTAGAATGTCATCATTAACCACCTCCTAGGTATCCGTATAGTAAGAACTTGGGATTCTATCTGAGCCTAGGGAACTATCATCATTGTGGTACAAGTTTTATTCATGAATTCATGCTTCCTCTGAGATAACCTACATCATTCCATTGTCCTGAGAATACGCTTGGGTGGCGATGACATACATGAACTCTACTTCGCCCCCCAGGTTGGCATCGATCATTTTGGGATTCATGGAATGTAAAAGGTCCTTTAATTAAGAGTTACTAAGGAACCCCAACTCTTCCATGTTGTTCAAGAACACCCTATCCTTCATCTAATCTATAAACTAAATGATGTGAATAAACAATATGGAATGGTAATAAATGGAAACAAATTCCAATACATAACTGGATTGGGAAGATAAATATAGAGTGGTAATAAAATAAAATAAAATCCATATAAATAAATATAATTGAAATGTATCCATATATATCTCGATTCAAAATATCATGGAGAAATTAGAACAAAAACTAATTTGAGTGAAATTCTTGATTATTGGAGGCCATGATTCCTAGGTACATTGTATCCTTACATCCAATACCTTTCACAAGTTGGTCTGCAAAATATTGGGTAAAAACCCATCTAATGCAGCTAGCCAAATGATGAGTCCCATTAGACTACTAATGCATTATGGTCCTATTTATAACTGGACCCCACCGGTGTCATACCAATCCAAAACATTCATCAAATTGAATAATAAAAAAATGCATTTTCAAAAAACCGTATTGAATAATAAAAAAATTGCCAATTTTTCCAAATAATCAAATAATATTCAATGTAGTCACCATATGTAACATGGAATACTATTTTGGAGATAATAATATATATGATTAATTATATAGATAATTAGGGAAAATTTATTGATCACAGGAGACTAATTATTTCAAGTGGATTTCAAAAATAAATTAAGGAAGAGAATATAAGTACTATCCTTGACCAAATCAATAAAAAAAATCTAGAAGAAGGATAAGGATGGTATCAATACAATATACCCCTATTGGATAAATATAAAGGATAATTGTATTTTTTGAATTGAAATGTTATAAAAATATATTTTAAAAACAATTATGGAAAATAAACATTTATTTGAATAAAACAATTGAAGAAACATAACTTTGATAATTATGTTTGAAAATTTTTTCCAGATAAATTTACCTTTTATACATGCAGAGGAATATTCAACAAAATGACCGATTCTAAATCCATACATTCCATATGAGGTAAAAAGAACATTTCTTTTTCACAATTAAATGTTAGAAAAATTCTTTGTTTGGAAATTAATAAGAAGAATACATCAAAAAAACATGTGAAATAAAAAAGGGGAAACTGTCCTTAAGAATTAATTTTAATTTTTTTCATGAAAATCAATTAATAATAAATGGTTTTATGAAGAAAATATGTTCTCTGACTAATGAAGGATAGCAGGCAGTTTTTTAGAAAAACATTCTATTAAATATTTTTAGTACCAAAGAGTGGTAAAATGATACTAATACATGAAGGTGGTATTGGATAATCAATGGAGAGAAAATTAAGTGTTTTCTAGAAAATTAGTCACACAATTTTCTTGAATGAAAAAAAATTAAATATTATTAATGTTATTGTTTAGGAATATAATCATCAGAAATTCCAAAGTGTCCAATATGATATTGAAACATTTAAAATCATAGTCCTTGCGAAGGGAAAAAAATAAATTAATGTTATAACATCATGATAGTATGGATATTCATTACATATCATTTAAAAGGGACATATATAAACTATATAAAAGAAACTAGCGGCACAACAACAAATAAGTTTCAATAGAATTTAAATTGAGACGAAATCCCTTACCATGTGATTTCTTTCAGTTATACATCTTCTAATTTATAGAATAACAAACATATGTTAATTTTATACTTCTATTAGATACGTTTCCATGTTCATTATTAATTTTATTTATCTTTTTACAATATTTTATACATATAATTAAAATATTATGTTTACATCATGTGTCCTAACAAAATTCATTTTATGTGACAAAAACAGCTTTAGTAAGTCAACAATGTTCTATGGGGTCATTACATAACATCAACAGAATAAAAAACATGAAATTATTATTATATTTACACTTATATTAAAATTTTAAAAGAAATAATTACATAAGGTAATGAAATATTAATGAACATTATAATCATGGAGTCCTTAGGCCATACATATGCATGAGTAGCATTCCCATTTTTCAGTGATTGTTATAGAAAGAAAGTAAGTGATGCTTTTTCATTAAATAATTATCATTATATAACTATTAACATATTATTTTATCATATATGCAGATATATATAATTATTTTGACGTAAAAGGAAGCAATTCATGTTCAGGAGTTGGTAGTCGACATGTCCAAGAAAGACATTATCACTTATGAAGTGTGTGAAAGGGTAAAAATGAAAGGGATATATACATGTATATATATATTTCTATAAATACAATTAATTAATTAATAATAAATAGATTTTTATGTCATGTATGTTAAATTATAACCTTCCTTTATACATTCTATGGATCCTGTGAAAGAATCACATCGTTTTGAGGGGAGATAGTCCACACTTTTCTTCAAAAGATATTATCGTATTCCCAAAAATAGGAACTCACAATGGTATGAGATAAAAAATAATTAAACATTTAAAAATAGATTATAAATTTAATATATAACATATAAAAACATATTTTACATCATAATCGACACCATGATAGGTGGTAAAGGAAAAATGACCAAGCATCGTTTTGTGAGGAATTAGTTCAATGTACACGAAAACAGTACATTAATGTCATATTAGACGATGTTTTGTGCATGTGTAAGTCTAAAACATTAAATAATAACATAATAGTATATTTTAGATACTTTTTTGATATATATTAATGTATTAAAGGGATTTTATGGGGGTGAATAATTAAAATAATACTAATAATCTTGAATGAATACATAATCTCTTCATTAGGTAACTATTTTTGGTTTGTACCAAAACAATTTAATGGATGAATTTCTTCAAAAATTTAGGAATGAAATTATAGGGGAGTTATTTTGTAATTTTATTTTGAAATATCATGTGTCAAAATTTCTTATTTTTGAGGTGTCTATAAGGTGGAGAGGTTGTGGCCTTTTATAGTGGATGAGAAAGACTCACTTACTGTTGTTGAAATCAACTCAGGGATTCACAGTTTATTACCTAAAAAAGACATAAAAAATTTAAACACTAAATAATTTATGGTTAATAGATGAATTATGGAAATATGATGGGTTTTGAAAAGTATATTGGTCATTTGGTCCCTTATTTTAAAGGATTAGTCCTTTAATATGATTATTTTTTCCATAATGAAAGTAATTACTTTTACTTACTTTAACTAATATTTTTGTTAAAAAAATATGGGGTTATTAAACATAATATATAATTATTATTCAAAATAGGTTGTCAATATTTCCATATTCGGGTCATATAAGTGGTAGAAATTGATATAAATTTAATCCTCTTAATGGTACAACAATGCATGTTTTTAAAGTAAAAAACAGTAAAAAGCTTGGTATGTTTTTATATTGAAATTGAAATTTAAAATGATATCACTGACCTAAATTATATTATTTGATTAAATTATTAACTAATTAGTCTTTAAACCGAATTAAAATTATAATTTATCCTTATTAATAATTTATATGAAAAAGTAGTTTTTAATTAAATTTCGGTATTCTTAACGATTCATTAAACAAAGATAATTTTCAGAAAAATATAAAAAATTCACCCTAAACTAATTAGTATGTTTAAATTTAAAATATTATTTCTATTTTGACATATTAAAATATTTAATGTATTTAAATTCCTATTTAAAATTGGATCTCCATTAAATGTAAAATTTCTTTTATAAAAATAAATTTTTTTATCTGTAAAATAGAGTTTGTTCTTATGTTATTTCTATCAAATAAAAAGGATAAATATTTAAAATATTTTATTGAATATATATCATATATTACATGAATATTACTATTTAATTTTTGTTAATTTAATCTATTACTATAAAACAACATTTACATAATAAAAATCATATTCTTTACTAATATTCACATTATATTCAATATCCTCTTATATTAATTTATAAATAATTTTCATCCAATTAGTTTATTTAATATTTTTATAAAATATAACTTTTAGAATAATTTATTACGTTTCATAACAACTAATTTAATAGATAGATTCTATGTTTGTATATTTTAATAATATATTATGGTTCAATAATAATTAGTCTTTTTTGTTACGCAAGCATTGAGGAATGTAGCCCTTACATATAACGCAGACTAACCCAGTTTTTCACAGATTTAAATATATAGAATATTTTTTAAATTTTATTTATTTTATAAAGTATCTAGATTTTATATTACCTCACATTCTTTGTGTCACATGATATACACACTCTCAAATAAAAGTTTATTAATATAGAATATTCGAGTGTTATCTTCTCCCAATATTAATTATATTCTCTCTTCTCAATTTAATCCCGATCATGGTGAGATATTGTTTTATATTTCATATGTTGAAATCCAAAAATGTGAATATGATACATCAATAATTCTTTATAAATGATATATTGGAAATTAAAAATGTCACATTAACTTCCATATAACTAGGTCTACATGTATGAAAACATTAGTGTAATGTATAGATATATACTTAGTGGAAAAGAGTAAATATTTATTTTGAGTGATTGAGGTTAGAAATAAAAAACAGTTGAATGATCAATAGAATTTTTAGGGACTCAATTTCATAAATATGAGATGATTTAGAAGGCCATCAGTTCATGAAAAATTATGGTATTTGGAAAATATTTATTTTGAAGTCAATTTCCTAATGTTGGATATTTATTTTATTGAACAAGAATCTAATGGGATATTTTTCCATGATTTTTTTCAATATCATATAAACAATCCATAATTTTAGTAATTACATGAAGTTATTTTATTAATTTCTTTATAAGAAGAGATTAATTACTAATAATAAATTTTCTATGCGTGAAGCACTAAAATAAACTTTTAATGGATCATAAGGGCTATAAAATATTAAACGGTCTAACTATTTTTCATTAAGTGTCTCCAAAAACCAATATGGTTAATATATTAATATCCATTACTTAAATTTATAATATTCGTTCAACAATAGAATTTGATCATGAAATTTTTAAACTTAAAGCATTGAATAATTAACCAAGACCCTTTATAGGTCAGTAGTTGGTGTGAAACCCATATCGTCCTTCAGTAATCGGTGCAAGACCCACCGCCATTCTAGATTTCATTGGTGGTTACTAGGCCTACAATTTATCCATTTCTATAACCAAATTATTATAATTTCCAAAAATTATATGATGTAAATATTTGAAATTAGGTTAATCAATTAATAGACTTTTAACTAAGGCTTTTAATACAACCTCAATACATAAATACTTCATCCATTTATTTCTACATTGGTCCTCCCTTTGTCTAGAGTATATCATTAATATCATTTTTAGTATTTCTAAATAATGACACAATATCATTAATCGATATCACTTTAGCCTTAACCTAGGTTTTTCATTATCAAAATTATTCTTTGTGTTATAAAAAAAATTGTGTATTTTCATCAGCGTATCCCCTGATTGTGTCAAACCAGGTGTGTAGTAATGAATTTTGGCATGTAATAGGTTACCTCGAGTCAGGTTCATAATACCTTTTCAGATTTATTTCTACTAGGTACTTCTATTCCAAAACTATGTCCACTTGTAGTGTCCAGACATGTAGGTATTTCTAGGATAACCCACATAATCACTACTATAAAAAATTTATAGGATGTTTTTTTATCAAAATACACAAATTATATCATTGGGATCAATTCTATAACCTATGTTTTCTTAAATATAGTTCTCATGCTTTCATCCAAACAGCATCTGATAACTATTATAGCGACCTGACCCTAAAAGGCCTAGAGTTGGTGTCTGATATCAATTACATAGGAATTGTTAAAATGAATTAAATACCTATGTAATGAAGTGTTTAATAGTCTTGGTAATCTAGATAAATAAATATATCCTATATTAAAAATAAATAAACTAATTAAATCATTTTTTCCATTATTTTAAGTAAATAATATCAAGGATAACTCAATTCCATATAGTAAAACAATAAATATCTTTTATAGTACCCTTCTTGGATTCTTGAGGACATAATCACAATAAGGGATATATATAATTACTAGTAAAGGGAAAATATACTATAATAGATAATGATTCAACAATAATAGTCAATATGGAGAGGTAAATATATGGACACTCATTCAATGTAATCAAAAAACTGAATTGATGTGTATAAAAATATAAAAAGATAATAAATGGAATCAAATTTCATTAAATAAAATGAAAATGAAAAATAAATATAGAATGGAAAGAAATTGAAACCCATTCCATCAAGAATACTGAAAATTATATGTATCTATAGATATGTCAACTAAAAGTCTCATTGATGAATACTAACTAAAACTACTACAAGGAAAATTCTTGATTATTCGAAGCCATTTTTTCCAAGGTACATGTTACCTTTACCATCAAGACCTTTCACATGATGGATTAAAAAATGTTGGTTAATGACACATAAAATAAGGATAACCAAATTACATATCCCGTGAGACTACTTATGCATTGATGGGATATTAATAACTGGGCCCACCCACATTGTACCAGTCCAAAACATTCCCCATATCGAATAACCTTAAAAAATAATTTATATTATCAAAATAACAATATTGATTAAATGATATAAAATTATAATTATTTCTCTAAATAAGGAAATAATGTTTTAAATTGTCACCATATTTTAAATGATATATACATTAGGAAATACTAATATCATTGGTATATTATATGGATAATTTGCGGAAATTCAATGATCAGAAGATATTAAATATTTAAATGGGACTTCAAAATGGAATCATGGTTGTCAATGTAAATACAATCCTTTACCAAATAGACCTGAAACCACCCCATGAAAGGATTTGGATTGTATCAATACACATACCCCAATTAGATTAAAATAAAGGGTTTTGTTCATTGATGAATATAAATATTAATAAAAAATAATTTAAAACCTTGTCATTGAAAAACATTTTTAAAAACATTTTTAAAGTAAACTTTTATACACGCACAGTAAGATTTAGTGAAAAGACTGTGTGTAAGTCGCTAAAAGTAAAATGAGGAAAAAATATCATTCACTTTTCATGGATAAGGGATATAAAAATTCCTTGTTCAGAAAGTGAAAAGAATATTCTTTTGGAAACATTAGTAAAAGAAAAAAGAGAGAAAAAATGTATTTAAAAAACATTTTAAAAACATTTTTGGAATCTTTTTAATAAATAATGGATTTTTGATGAAAACATGTTCTCTAGTTATTAAGGGATACAATGGTTTGTTATCTAAAAATATTCTAAAATCAATTTTGAGTACCATTGTGTTGAGAAATGGTACTAATACATTAAAATGGTCACAAATTAATAGAGGAGATTAAATTAACATTTTAATTGAATAATGGTCATATTATTTCCCCAAATGGAAATACCATTGAAATAACATTAATGTTATTATTGAGGAAGACAACCTTTTTACATTCCGAATTGTCCGATATGTCTTTTAAACGATTTAAATAATAATCCTCATGTAGGAATAAAATTAAAATAATGTTATAATTTAATGAGAGCAACTATATTCATGATATATCATTTAGAAGGGTATTTTATACACCTTATAAATAAACACAGTGGATGAAAAAAATAAGTATCAATAGAATTTATATTGAGACGAAACCCCTTAACATGTGTTTCCTTATTCGGTGAAATACCATTAACATCTTTAATGATTAACTGATGTTAATTTTATTATTTTGTTAACCATTTTCCTCTTTTTTCACTACTTTTATTGGATTTTTTAATGTTCTATAAAAATACATTAACTACTATGTTTACATCAGGTATGTTGACCAAATCTAGTTAATGTGTCAAAAACAACATTAGTATTCCAAATACGGTCAAAGGGTTCGTTATATAACATCACTATAATAATAATAATGACCTAATTCTCATATTTACACATCAATTATACTTTAGAAAAATCAATACAAACGGTTATAAAAAATGAATCAATGTTACAATCATTGAGATGATACAGTACTGAATAATAACCATATTCATACACTTCATTAAAAATATATTGTACATGGATTGGATGTTAATTAATACCCATAGTTTAATAAAAGTGTCGTTATGTCTTAGAAATTTTCCCCAATACAAAATGTTTTTTTTAAAAACCAGGGATAAATGGTTTTTAAGGCCAATACCCAATTTTTTTAAAAAAACCATTAGTATAGGTAAAGCATATACTCATAGTTTTTCAAACCTATGGGTATAAGATTTTTTTCAATCCATAGACGCATGGTTTTTAAAAAATTCATGGGTATATCATGGACATGTTGATGTGGGAAAAAATATTCTACTGGACAAATAAAATTTCCCCAGGAACACCCACTGACATGAATTTCCACTTATAACCATGGCATATATAGTTATATATATGTAAATAGATATTTATATACCAATAATTCAATTTGGTGAAGGGTTTAGGAATAGGAATTGAATAAAAGTAGTCGATGGATTGAAACCCATGGCTTGTGTTTTTTTAATCCTATACCAAATGTTTTGAAACCATGGGTATAAGGTTAATGACATTGTGGAATACACCTATTCAATCATTTTTAAAACTGTAGGTATAGTATTTTCAATCCATGGGTATATATTTTAGCTATACTGACGGATAAATTGTCCATGGTTCTGGAAACTGTGGGTATAGGTTACTTTTCCATTAGTGTTAGGTCGTACGTATGCACGAGTAACATTCCTATTTTTCAATGATCATTATAGAAACAATTTAGTGACATTATATCATCACATAATGATTATTATATCATAAAAAATATTATTTAATCACTTATATGTATATATATATAACTATAATGTGGTAAAAGTAATAACATCATGTTGACGAGCCAGTTGTCCATTTCTCCATGAATGATATTATCAATTTTTATGTGTATAAAAGGTTAATTTGAAAATGATATATATATATATATATTGTTAATTATCTCAATAATATAATATAAATGTTGTGTACATATAAAATGTTTAATTATAATCATCTTTTATACATTAAATTGATCGTGTGAATGAATCACATCATTTTAAAGGGGATATAGTCCATATGTCCTCAAATGATGTTATCATATTCCCGAATACTATGTTTCACAAGTGTATGTGTTATAAAATAATTAAATTTGTATAAATACATTTTAAATATCATAAAAAAACGTAGATAAAAACATCCTTGTATGTTTGGGATTCTGGGGATTTTTATAATGTTAAAATAAATTTATTTGAGGGGTGGAGAATAGATAAAACTACAAATATTGAGAGAATATGTTAGATCTTAATCCAGTAACTTGTTTTGGTTTGTTTCAAAAGGATTCCATGGATGGAGTTCTGTAAATAAAGAGGGTTAATGACCTAGGGTAGGAATTTTTAGAATCTATATGGGATGATATTGGCCGATCATAATTGTTTTTAGAGGTACGAGTTTGGGTATGAGGTGGTGGCCCTTTATATTTGAGGAAAAAGACTCTCATGGTATTCTTGGAAAAAAAGACAGTTGTACACATGTTCTTAAAATGAAAATATTATAAAAAAATGATATATTAATAATAGAAGGTTCATAGATGACGTATGGACATAAAATGGGTATTGAAAAAATGGATATGTTATTTCAATCCCTATATTAATGGTTTGGTCCTTTTTAAAGCTTATTTTGTTCTGAATAATTATAATTAATTTCAATTGTATTCACTGTTGTTTTTTGAAAAAAAAACATGTTGGTGTTATTAGAAATTATAAATTTCGTTGAATCCTAATTTGATAACTAGTTTACAAAAGTTCTATCATAGATGTTTCAGACATTGATTTAAATTTAATCTCGCGGATGGGATGACAATGCAGATTTTTAAATAAAAAATGATCAAAATTATGCAATGTTTTGACATTAAATTTAAAAATTAAATTGATCCCAATGACCTAAATTTTAAAAAATGAAATTTTTTATATGACTAAACATTAAAACCAATTAAAATTATTATTTATCTTTAAAAGTATATTAGATGAAAAATCATTTTCCATATAAAATTATGTATATTTAACTATCTATTAAAACTTGAAATATTTTAGAGAAATATTAAAAATTCACAGAAAACTAATTATTATGAATTAATTTCTATAATTAAATTTATTTTGAAATATTAAATCAATTAAAGTATAAAAATTCATATTAAAAATACTTTATCCATTATAAGCTTGTAAAATTTCCTTTATAAAAATATAGTTTTTTTCTATAAAATATAGTTTGTTATTATCTTACATCTATCAAACCAAAAGGGATGAGTATAAAAAAATATTTTTTTGAAAATTTATTTCCTATCTAATACATAAATATCACTCTATAATTGTAATTTATTTAGTTTATCAGTGTAAAACTACTTTTTTAGCATAAAAATTGTTTTTTGTAAAAATATTAACATTATATTCAATTATTTATTATAAACATTTATAAATAATTTGTAACCAATTACTTCATTAAATATATTTATAAACCATTATTTTAATAATTTAGTAATTAAAATTCATAACTACTAATTTAAAGGATTATTTAATGCTCATTATATTTTAATAATATGTTACTGTTTGATAAAACTCCGTCATGCATGTAAAGGAAGACATAGATAAAGGTCTCTCTTCCGTGTATTGCACGCTTACTCGGGGTTTCATGAATTGAAATATATAGAATCGTTTTTAAATATTATATATATTATAATGTATTGAGATATTATATTACCTCCACACTTGATGTCACGTTTCATAAATGCTCTCTAATACAGTTTTCTTACTATAGAATTTTGAGGTGTAACATAGAATTTGTTACCAATATAGTAATAACAGTAATTATTCATGTAACTATGTGGAAAAGTGTGATGATTTGAATAATATATGTAAATATATAATCAAGAAGTAGTGATTTTTAAATATTAATTAATTGGGTAATTATAATAACAAAGGTTCCTAAGTGATTAATTCTTGGTGGGAATTACTAATATTAGAAAAAGATATGTGTGGGAATGAATTTTTCTCTGACTATGATAGATGTGTTATCATTAATTTTTGTGTTAAAAGGTAAAATTTATTCTAATATTATTATCATAATGGCTTATATAATTCAGTTTCATCAATTTTGTTATATATAATATGTTATAATGTAAAATGAAATTAAAATATTAGTAAATGATGTCAAAAGTCATAGTAAAAACATCCATGGGTAGAATATAGAATAAATAATAGTGTATGGAAATATTATTTCTATCATTATGTAATGGATTTTCTTGAAAACGCCCATGACATTCTAATTATATATTTTTATGTAATTTTTGATATTGATTAGATTGCAGTTTATCATTATATGATGTACTTTAATGATAAATAGATTATTTATCAGAATGAGACTCCATTAGAATATTAGAGTAAATTAAAATCATTGAAATGAAATATTGAATTATTAAAAATCATAAAACCTTTATCCTGTATAAATTGGTGAAATAAAAAATATCAAACCTCTTATGTGGTTGTAGTAAATTAATATTTATATTTAAATTTGGAAAACTTTCTTGGTGTTATTATTAAAAATGTGGTTGATTTTTTTATTATCATAGTGGTTGAGTATAATATAATATAAAAACCTCTATACTTAATATCTCTATTTGAACTTATGTATACAGAAGAAGTTATAATAGTTACTTGAAAAGGCTTTAATTTTTCCAATAATATCACATTTTTTCCGCCATTATAGTTTTTAAAAATGGTTTGTTCCATTAGAAACTAAATTGATTATTCAGAAGAAATATTAAACTATTATGAACAAGTACTTATTTCATCATATTGATGAATTTATAGATTATATCTAGTTTAATAAGTATTTTTTAATTATTAATTATTGGTCCAGTGTTCAACACTAAAAATTGGGAGATGAGAACATCAGAATAGTGTTTCATACTAGGTGTGAAAATTTATAATTTTTTAAAAGGATTTCTGGTTTGAAAAATACATTTTCTATACTTATAGTTCTTTTGATAAGGCATTTCTATGATTATTTTAGTAAATTTTTAGTGGGTTTCGTTAATGAAGTTTTTTATTCATAAATTCATGAGGATCAAAAGTAAAATTTAATGTTTCTTTTACATAGAATAATATAAATTATTATTTATGATCAAGGTATCAAATATTTTTTTTTAATCAATAGATTTCAATCCATGGGATTATGGTTGATAGATATAGATAAACAATGGATCATACTAAAAATATAGTTTTTTATGGGTGGGAAAGACCTATAAATTTCAAAAAGGTACAATTATTTCATTGTTTAGAGTGTTACTATTAATGAAATGTTGAAATATTTTCTCATTTATCTATATCATTAACCATGTGGAATATTAAAGTAGTTAAATAAATCTAGATGCATAAATTTGATGAATTATTATAAAGATTATTAAGATTATTTTCTAATATATCTATTTATTTTCATAAAAAATGGTGATTTTTTATTTATAATATTTCTATGTTGAATAGAATTGGATTTGTTTTGATACATAATAATCAAATGATTAAATTAAAATCACTTAAATTCAAACCCTATGAGTTAAATCATACAATTCATGACAAAAAATAAACTAAATTTCATAATGATTTAAAATCCTATAGGAACTATTTATATGTATGTAAATAATAAAAATATATTAACCATAAAATTTTAATGTATATATGCACTAAAAAAATTGAAACATTTGGACGAGAATATCATTAAAAATTAAAAGGGTAATTACCACATTATTCACAATCATTTTGATAATACAACTAAATTAGATTCTACTATGACCAATTTGGAAATTACATTAGTTTTAGGTGTGTTTGTTGCGGTAGATTTTATGTAATCCTCGACATAGGTTATCTGTATCCAAAATGGTGATGATAGTTTTCTTCAAAGATGTGGTATATGAAACTTTACTCACATACTAGAATATTTTCATGAAATTGTGACACTCTATTGAAGAATGTGTCCTAAGTAAAGACCCTATCGAAACATTATCATTGGAAGATTAAATCCCATCATGTGAATGTAAATCTATCAGGGATGAGAATGATAAATTTTTTCATAATGAGAATGTTGAACGCTCCAATGATAAAAACACTATGATTTGTTAATTTTCTGCATGTCCTACCCCATCTCAATCTCATAGTACATTTGTAGGTTTTTTCTATTCATTTTTAGTTGTGGTCATTAATACGCAACCCATTATGTGCATATTAGAAGTTTTTCCAATAAATCCAAAAGTGGCACGAGAGAATCACATAGTTCTAGTGAATATAATTATGATTATTATGTTCAACTAATCTATCTTTAAAATCATATGATTTTAAATTTTAAATATAGTGATTCTTTTCAATATAGTTTGGATTTAACATGTTATACAGAGGAGGATTATTTGATATTAAACTTTAGGAAAGTTAATAAACCTTTTTTTTAATATGATGGATTCTTCTACTTGAATCAAATGAGGAGATTGAAATGTAGATATTGTTCCAATATTATAAGAATAATTATCACTCAATACATTGAGGCTGATAGGACATTAAAATCAGACCTCCACGTAATTCCTACTGATTTTTAACATTATTGCTCACCTATTAGAGATGATTCTTCAAGAAGTGTCTTATTTTAAAAAGATATTAACCCTATGTTAATGTCATAATATAATTAGAAGGATGAACTTAGGGATGGACTAGGAACATGGTTGGAGGAAGAATATGTAGTTTTTTGACGAAATAACAATATTGTTAAACTTATGCTGAAACAAACCTCCAAATCTGAGAACTGATGATTTCCTAAATTTTGGAATAACTAAAATGAAATATTGACATTATATACATGTAAATTAATTTAAATGATTCATATTTATAATATATTTGTTCTAATAATGAATGATGCTTTAAAATCATGGTGTTTTATTATTATGGAACTTTTGATTTTGGTAGATGATTATCGTGAAAATTTTCTCTGGTCATGATATCCTTACTATGGTGATTATTAGTGCGTCTAATAAGGACTATTGGTATTCTTCTAGAAAGATATTCATATCATTAAACTGGACATAAATATTCTATACCATATGATAACAAATATGGAAGGCCATTTAGATTTTTCTTTTGCGGTCTTAGAATCAGAACTGAGATATTTATATGATAGTTAATAACTTTTCTGTCCCTATTTTTTAGTTTTCATTGCCTGGTGGATTTCATATTAAAAATGAAAATATTGGTGATCACTTAAAATACTAGTGAATATTTTATTATCATGGGAAATGAATTATATAAATATTTATGAGTTATTACACATAGAATAAATAGTTGGGAATCCTTGATGTGTGATTAATATTGTTCTGGGAATTTCATTTGAGGGAATGTATCCTTGAATTTTTCATCTGATAGTCTGTTTTTCAGGTATTTTCTTCTTCCTAAACATTGTGCATGTTTCATAGTGTTGATACCAAATGTTTTATTCCTACACTGAAATTTTTTATGATTTGTGGCTTTAATTATTGTTTTGTACTGAATAACGGGAGCTACTCAACATGTGTTTGAAGACATTATTTGGGGTGTCAGTTGTTCAAAAATAGGAAACTATCATTTTCTGGTGATCGAAGATTTTATTAGTTTGGGAAGCACAATATCTAGTATTGGAGAGATCTTCATCAATATGGAAGTGATTCATTGTTGGCCATCATGAATTCTTCTCATCTATACATGAAATCTATGGGGATCATTTCATAATTTTCATTCTTTGTTACTTTTTTTACCATTGGGAGGTTTTAATCAATGAAATTCAGTAAGTTGAGGCCAGATATAAAATTTCACGGAAGATTTTAGTGTAATATTTTTATATAATATATGGAATCATTTCGAGACCGGGTGTGAAGGTGGTACATCATTCTGAGGCCCAGTGAGCCCGAAATGGTGGTTTGAACTTTTTATGTTAAGTGAGTCCGTATATGTGTACGGTTATGGCTATTTCCCAATGGATACTCGGATTAAAAATATGAGGGCACTATTACATTCAGGATGAAGACTTTACCTAAGGTGAGTCTAACCTCGACCGGCACGGGTTGAGGGAAAAGTTAATCTTCGGTCGTTTTTAGTAGAATAAAATAAAATAAATTCGCAATGTTTAGTTTATTTCTTTTTGGAAATATCCACTATAGCGCAGCGATAGGGAAACTATTTTAGTAATTAATGTCATGTCATAATGACTTAGAAACAGCAATGGTAACTCATTAACACCATAACAAAATGGAATGCCAAACACTTTTCCCTTTTTATTGGGATAATCATATGTTGCTCATCAGCATGGATTGACAGGAAACTCTGGAGAAACCATGGAGCATTGAAGAAAACTATCAGCGATGAATGACAATGAATCGAAGATGAGAATCCTTGTACCAACTAATTTGAATGATCTCAATGATGATAGTAGCACGTCCCCTTCGTCAGTGATCAACCACAGTTTAGGTAGGGGTTGCTATTTCGATTCTCCTTTCCCCATTTCTGAATATAAACGACAAACGCAGATCAAACACAAACAAGTTGATCCGCAGATTCGTACGTTCTTGCAGGGGGGGGGGGTTATTGGGATGATTCTGGGGAATTAATCCATGTTGAATTATTTTTTGTTTCTGATCTGTTTGATCCTACTAATGGGAGCGGATCAACTCCCTGTCGAACGCTGGAAGATGATCATTCATTGATTTGTTTTATTTTATTTTCTATCCCCCTTTCCTTCTCGCGCGCTCTCCACGTTCTTCATGGGGTGATGAAAAACAGATCACTGCGCCTCATTTTTGCGATGCAATGATCCCAAACTGGAGATCCAATATTGCAACGACTCTACATAGGTGCGATGACCATGAAAGACGACGAATCATCTAGGATCGGAAGAGACCATTCTTCGAGTTTTCTTTGTGCAGGGAAGATCAAAACGTGTTTTCGGGGCCAATCACAGGCCTGAAAAAAATGGAGACAACTTTGGGACATCAGGGCGAACTAGAAGCTGGAATTTCGTGGTGAACGGACCGTCAGAACAAAGATCGCGACATCACGGGAGACGCCATGGTGAGAAGCGTTGTTTCTGTAAAATTTTGGAATATCCGGTGTGTACATCCGAAGAATACGCCATGTAGTACCAGAGGCAGAGGCTTGGGTTTTGGGGGTCAGATAGGAATCACATGGCATGTGACCCTGGTCACACGACATGTTGGACCTTATATGAACCTCGACATGTATTTTGGAAAGTACAGACACGGGTTGGACAACACAGCTCGAGACATGGTGTGTACACTCTAAGAAGCATGGAAGAAGTGACTTCGTAGGACATGGTGTGTATCCAAGGGATGCAAGGACATGGAATTGAGTACATGACCGTGTACGCCACCACATTGACAACTGAGGCCAGTAACGAGGGTCACCCCATGTACCGATTACAAGGAATGGCATACATGGGTTAAAGTTGTGTACGAGCACATGACCACGTACACGGAGCCGACACCAGATAACTCGGACAGGGCATGTACTTCATACCACATGTCGTGTACTGACATTTTTCTACATGACCAGCCTCACGAAATGGGCCATTGTACACGGGCAGTACCCAAGGTCTGAATACACGGCATGTGTCATTTCTACATGCCGTGTACTTTTGGGAAAATGGCTTGGTCCTCTTGTCCACCGTATCATGGACATGTTTTGTTTGGGTTAGTTCCCATTCTACATGTTCCACTAAAATTTATGCATCGTTTCCTTCTATAGGAGTATGATCCCTTCAGCATGATTTTATGGGATAAGGTCAGGCATCCATCCGACAGGCTATGATCGAGATCCTCTATCAATACTTGACCCTAGATAGAGTTAGGCTTCGTCATGACCAAATCTAATGGGCATTGATCCTCTATATAATAGGGGAATCTTGATGAGTCGCGGTATCCGCCATGGCCCTGGAATTGATCCTCATCTGTGTATTGTGATCTTTCCCGACTCGAGAGAGTGTCTCCTGTAATAAGTGTATCTATCTATTTGTATCTTTCCCACTTATGAGTGTGTCTCCAGTAATGAGTGTGGCTATCTCTCATGGATTTTCCCTATGAACATCGCTTCTCAGACATGCATCATCAGATATATCTGACTCATGGAGTGAGTTCACCTGGAAAGAATGTGTCATGGAATCTTCAAACTGAAACCCTAACGGGGGTCTGCGGTTGTGCGACTTATCTCTAGAATGCTTTTCTGGGATTTGAGTATATCTAGATTGGGTTTCTCTTGCTATATGTTCTGTAGATATATTCAATGCATAACTCATTGTAACTTTACATTGAGGATAGATTTGTGTTTTTCGTAGTCCTATACTGAGTATTGTTATACTCACCCCAATACGGGCTTTTCCTGCACTTGTTGTGTCTTGTGAAGACGAGTATCCATTTGACAGAGTCCAGGGCAGACAAGGATAGGACCGAGCTTTCTGAGTTCCCTATAGTCCAAGGTACTCCTACGACTATGAGTAGCATTAATAGTACCTCTTTGGGTTTATAGGTTGGACCTTGTATTTTTTAGACACTTGATTTGGTGGGCTTGTATTCTGGCCCAATTTACATTCAGTACATTACCTTCTGTCGTACTCTGTTGGTTGGGTTTAGTTGTATGCATGAAGTTTGTTCCTTAGTGGTTTTTACATTTCAGAATTTGTGGTCTTGGAGATTCGTGCATGTGTACAGGTACTTAGGTAATGCCTCACATGTATGTAATATGCATACTCGGTGCTAGTCACCAGCACATGGCCTATTGGAAGTGGGCTTTGGGAGTCGTGGCGTGGTCCCCATTGGGACTGGTCACAACAGAGTGGTATCATAGGTATCAGTTCTACCTTAGGACCAGGACTCTATTATATTGATTTGAGGTGACAGTGTTATGTGTTTCGAGTTCGGCTTTCAGGCCTGCGACTCCAGTGTTGGTGCGGCGGCCGACGTATCCATACACCAGGACTCCGATAACATGATTTTCGCCTCGGTACATGAAAACACTAGTCGAAAGGAATTAAAATAATGGTATATTTGTAACACCCCGACCCCAGCTACCCAGAGTCGGTGCATAACTTCATAACATTGGCAGGATCAGAAAAGATCAAGTCTCGAAAGACCGATTTGTTTAGTAGCCTTGGAAACACTAGATACATTCATAAGTCTTACATTACATCATAAAGTGAAAAACTAATAACAAAGTATTCATAGTCCACACTCATATCCTCTTCTGACTATCACTGTAGGTCATTCATAAAATACTTCTTCACATCCTGGAAAATATTAAAACATTGAAAGGGGTGAGCTCAGATGCTCAGTAAGGATAACAATATTGCGGAAGCTTTCGTAAATAAACATTAACATTTAAGGCAATGTATAACTAAAACAAAAGCCTTTTAAACTTGAACATAAAAATAATATGGAAAAAGTAAAATGAGATAATGCCATTCACTTCTTCGCATGGATATTCTACTGGTCGAATAATCACATGAAATATCAATAACCACTTTCATAATTAGGGAATGTATAATACCGGACATTCTGAAACATTTTGTCAAGGCCTCAGCCAAGACGTCTAAAATGATTAAGGCCTCGGCCAAAACCATAAATCAAATTGGGAAATGGCCTCGGCCAATTCCACGTCTAGTTGTCTCATGAGACCTACCGATGCATCGAGGAGCTATAGTGGGCTCCAGCCGTCACTTATTAAGTCCAATACATTCCTCATATGAATAGGTTTAAACATATCATAAACCATAACATAATCGTATCACATAAAACATGCATAAAGGAAACATAACATTTCCACATTTCAATCACAAGACAGCAATACAACACATTGATATAATAAAAATGCTTTCAAAACCATTTTCAATACCAAAATAAAAGAAATTTAAAACTTTGTATTTATTTTTCATTAAAAAAAATGATGGCTTGTAGAGGAAGCCGAAACTCAAATAATGGTCCCGGCGGCGGAGAATTCATTGTCGCCGCATAAGTACGGAAAGAAAAACATTCCCTTTTGTCATTTAGCAAAACACTTCGGATAAAAAAGATTCCTTTTGAATAAACGTAAAAGTCAAAGGGGTTTATACACCGTATAAAAGAAATTTGTGTATAAAACCAAATATGCCTCAATGAAAGGAGATTGAGATGAAGTCCTTACAATGATCATTTTTTAAAATAAAATAGATATATTATGTGTATTCACTATAGGTACACATAAAGAAAGAAAAAAAAAATACAAAAAAATACATAATAATATCATGACATAATTTGAAAGTAGGAGATTAACCCAAAGAATGGAAGTTGGGTTAAGAAGTTCCCTTACAAAGAAATTTTTTTAAATAAAATAGATCTATTATGTGTATTCACTATAAGTACACATAAATAAAGTACAAATATAAGATAGGATGACATAATTTTAAAGTAGGAGATTAACCAAAAGAATGGAAATTGGGTTAAGAAGTTCCCTTACCTCGTGTCCGACTTGACTCAACCGTTCTTTAACCTCCTGAATAATAAACTAGAGTTAATATCTACCTTATTAAGAACCATTTTCAATTTCATTATCCTTTTTATATCACTTATTACAATGTTATGAACATTATGTAATTATTTATGTTAATAACGGTCGTTTTGTCGATCTTTGGTACTTGAGTCAATAATAAACTTCTTATAATTACAAGTTGTTCATGTGGTGAAATATCCATTCTATCCCGAATTATATTCATGATGTAGTTATCATATATATCATATATATCCATTATATACATTTATTCATAATATTACGTAACATTTAGAGGTAAGAAATTAAATGCACCGTTCATGGAGACGGTAAGCCGTACGTACGCATGAACGCTACTTTCATTTCTATTTCATATTTAATGTAATGAAATCATAATGATATAAATATATAATATAATTACAGTATAATATATCCTATAATATCATTTACTCCATCCTTTATGCATCCCACATATGGCATTAATGATTCACATCACTTTGAGGGGGCGGTAGTCCGCACTTCCTAAAATGAAATTATCGCGTTTACCCATAATGGAAATCATAAAGTATGCCATAAATGAGAAATAGAGAAGCATAAGGAAAACATAAACATATTATATATCATATATAAATATTGTGACATCTTAATGGCCACCTTTTATTGTGTTTTATGAGTGTTCAACAATCATCGTTTCGTGAGGCAGAAATTCGCCATCCACAGAAACCGTATGTTATTTAACCACTAGATGTAGGTGTGTGTAAGTGTAGCTCAAATACTTATTATAAAAACATCCTAGTATATTGAGGATACTGGTGTTTACACAAAAGAAATTAATGAAAAGAGTTTAGGGGGTTGGAGAAGAAAAATAAAACAAAACAACATTAGAGAAGACATTACCTCAAAATCGGGTAACTCTTTTTTATTTGAGCCAAAGGCTTCCTTGGGAAGAGTTCTGCCCAATGTGAGGCTTCTAGTAGTAAGAGGGGGAAGTTGGGAGAGTATTTGGGCAGATTTTGGCCGATCCAAATGGCTTGAATGTGTGAATGTGGTGGTAGAGGTGGGGGCCTTTTATAAGTGGAGAGGAGGGCCACTCTTGGAAAGTAATGAAAAGTAACTTTATTATAAAATGAGTTTCGTATTTTAGAGGTCCCACAGTTATATAATTCGAGGATAAGGTGATAAGGGTTCGAAATCTACCCATCCAATAGTCTTTGGACAAGTTTAAGCCTTGGATTTGACATTATCTTTTCATTTTATTAAAATAGTTAAATAATGAGGTCATCGCTGCATCATAATGGTGTCATAAATAATTTAATTTATTTAATGTCTAAAAATTATAAAAAAAATACTATGATGTATTAAATCTTTTCAGATTTATAATGAATATTTATAGTCAAAATTTGGACTTGTTTAACCCCACATAAAAACTGTTTTAGTAAAAAATATCATGTTTGTGTCAATTTAATTTTAACATTAAATAAATCTATATTAATGTCATTTTCCAACCAAAGTTGCTCCATGGGGTCCCCAAGTAGACACATGGGTTGTCTTGGTCGGCCATGACTCATCCAATAGGAGTAGGACAAGTTTCAAGCTCATCTCATATTATTATAACATTATTTTTACCTTAAAGTACACTAATTACCTCTAATCGTGATTAAGAACTTAAAAGTTACTATTCACCAAAATATTATTTTAATCTCATTGAACCACATTTTAATTTTTAATGACAACCATGTATGTAGGATTATTGAAAATCAAATCACAGAAGTGGTAATATTTCATTTTAACTAAAAATCAGTTTTAAACAACCACTTAGTGGTTTCACTATTCATCAAAAATTGAAGTTTTTCAGAATAAGGCCAAAATTTCACCCTAAGCTATAATTGATATTATGAATTCAAAAATGATGTCTATTTTACAAAATTCCAAATATATAAGTTTCATTAATTA
Source organism: Viscum album (assembly GCA_963277665.1). Taxonomy (NCBI): domain Eukaryota; kingdom Viridiplantae; phylum Streptophyta; class Magnoliopsida; order Santalales; family Viscaceae; genus Viscum; species Viscum album. The sequence continues at coordinate 375,852,747 of OY728137.1, forward strand.
ATTTTATAATTAATTCCTTCTGTTACAACAAATAGCGTGTTTTTAAGAAACAATTTATATCAAAAGATTGGCAATTGTTTATGTCCAATTTCAATGTTAAATTAATTCTAATGACCACCATTGGATAAAATGGTAAAAATATATTCTAATTATAATTTAAATCCACTAAATAGTATAATTAATGACAATAAATTATTATGATTAAAAAGGTTGTTTTATGTATTTTTCACTATTCATAAAAAAATTGGAAGTTCTCAGAAAGTTACAAAAAATTCAACTTAGGATAATTTCGATATTACGAATTCAAAAATGATGTCCATTTTGAAATATAAAGTTTCTATAATTTTATAAAGTGGTTATTACTATTCATAACTGCTAGTTTGATTAGTCGCGGTGTTTTAGAACTCGAAGTTGCGTACAATGCAAGCTATTACATTATTGAATGAGAAGTGTATCGTGGAAGCTCGAGGTGTTACATTCTCCCCTACTTCAATAAATTGCGTGCTCGCAATTTGAAATTTTTCTTGGAAAATAGAAAATACCTTTGTGAAAAACCCACATCGGAAATAAGGTTAATAAAATTTAGTCTTAATAAGAGGGAAATGGAAATAAGAAAGTCACCACCAAATTATGATCTCGATAAGGAGAACATTGGTGGAAATTAGAGACATATAATTGGAGGAAAAACGTAAATATTTGTAGGGAGTGATTGAGGACATCATTCACAATCAACTGTCAAATTGAGGGCCTCAAAGCCTTCAATCTATGTTGATTTAAAATATCATCAGTTCAAAAAGACATAAGGTATTAGGATAACACATTTTTTTGATTTAATATCTCTTTACTAAAGTTTAAGAATTAATTTCTTCATTGAATAAGAGATAGGTATATATATATTTATGCTTGACAATTAGAGTTTCAACCTTCAACTCATCTTTCACTCAAAAAGATAATAGAACTCAAAAATATTATACTTATCCTAATTGTATAAGGTTCCAAATTTTAACACATACCATTTAGATTAGAAAAACTATTTTGTAAAAACCAGGGACTTCACGTAGTCCAGTGGTAGGCGATTAATCCCAATCGCACTATGGTTGTGGGTTCGATTCCCACAGCTTTATCCGACGCGATGGGTTGTCACTCGGTCTGCGTGTTTTCCTTTTTATAAATATCCAAAAATAACCTTAACCATAGTATCCAATGTAAAATATAATCCATTCCAACCTTTATAGTTATCCAAAATACTTTTGTCCAACTCACAGTCCAGATTTTATGAGGAAGGTAAACATAATGAAGCTCCTTTTTTTTCTGCGTAACAACATGTGAACACCTTCATCATGTATTCTTCTAAAACACTACAACATACTGTATTACCATAAATCCTTATTGATTACATTCATGATCCCTTATTCCTTATAGAAAACTAGATATACTCCTTCTATCCAAAAATGTATACAAATCATTAATCAGTTTCAAGGATGTTAAGAATATCCAACATAATTTAACCGAATCAATCATGTCTTATTCCAAAATCACTATCTTGGTAACAGAACCATATTATGGTTTATCTTTCTCTCAACCATATATTTTCCAAAAATTTAACCTACTGTGGAGTCACTTTTCTTGGTTCCACACAATCTCAAGTCCTAGATGAAATAGTACTGTAGTACAATCCTTATATACTCCATAATTATTATAACAAGTACATCATTGATACAACACTCAAATTAAAAAATTCTTTAATAACAACATAAGAACTCTAATCATTCCTCCTCATCTGTGGTAGTATTATAACTTGATTATTATCCAATAACATCATTTGGGGCATACTCTGATGATTTGAACATTGGTTTGCGTAGTGTCCCCACTCCTTGCAGATGAAGCATTGTACATTTGAAACCTTTTTCTTACCCTTGCAGTCACGCACTCGGTGTCCTTTTTCTCCACACTTATAACAAACTCCCATTCCCTTTAGGCAAAATCCAAGGTGTTTCTTCCCACAGTTATCACATATTGGAAAATTCTTCTTTTCCCTCGTCCCTTTATCCATCATTCTCTCTTCCATCCTTTTCTTCTCTTTCATCCCTTCAAATCCATAAGACTCAGAGAATTCTCTACTTAACTTATTAACACATGATACTATTTCTTCATATGTTGATAACACATGGGAGAATATTTCCCTTCTAAATGTTGGCTTAATACCATGAAAGATATGATCCTTCTTACTCTTTGGATCATACGTTTTGATGGAGTTCACATTCCTTCTACTGGGCGCCATTTCTATACAATGCCATAAACTAGATTAGTTTATGAATCAAAATACATAATTCCATACATATAAAATACATAACATAAATTGAACTATTTATGGATATAATCCATAAAAATGTTTTCTTTGAGGAAGTATATACTCATAACCGTTCATAGTGGTTTGTAAAGAAAACGAGAATTATCCTAAGAATATCCCCCCCTGGAGTGTCATAACCAAGAGTGCAGCAAGGCTCATTGTCGTGCACCAGTACCCGTTCGAGTCTAGCTCAAAGCGGTGTTTTCGGGTTTTACCCCTAGGTACATCTGTGCCAGAGCCGCCTCTACTTGCTCGTATCCAGACAGGGATTTATTGCTCGGAAAACTCACAAAATCTCTACAATAACAAAATTCTAGGAAGTTCTTCTATACTAATCCTCAAAGTCTATCTTTGGGCTATGTGCTCTAATCAGAGTTTTTCTAAATCTAGATTCCAAGGTTAGTACTAAACTGCCTCTAATACCAACTGTAACACCCCGACCCCAGCTACCCAGAGTCGGTGCATTACTTCGTAACATTGGCATGATCAGAAAAGATCAAGTCTCGAAAGACCGATTAGTTTAGTAGCCTTGGAAACACTAGATACATTCATAAGTCTTACATTACATCATAAAGTGAAAAACTAATAACAAAATCTTCATAGTCCACACTCATATCCTCTTATGACTATCCCTGCAGGTCATTCATAAAATACATCTTCACATCCTGGAAAATATTAAAACATTGAAAGGGCTGAGCTCAGATGCTCAGTAAGGATAACAATATTGCGGAAGCTTTCGTAAATAAACATTAACATTTTAGGCAATGTATAACTAAAACAAAAGCCTTTTAAACTTGAACATCAAAATAATATGGCAAAAGTAAAATGAGATAATGCCATTCACTTCTTCACATGGATATTCTACTGGTCGAATAATCACATGAAATATCAATAACCACTTTCATAATGAGGGAATGTATAATGCCGGACATTCTGAAACATTTTGTCAAGACATCGGCCAAGACGTCTAAAATGATTAAGGCCTTGGCCAAAACCATAAATTAAATTGGGAAAGGGCCTCGGCCAATTCCACGTCTAGTTGTCTCATGAGACCTACCGATGCATCGAGGAGCTATAGCGGGCTCCAGCCGTCACTTATTAAGTCCAATACATTCCTTATATGAATAGGTTTAAACATATCATAAACCATAACATAATCGTATCACATAAAACATGCATAAAGAAAACATAACATTTCCACATTTCAATCAAAAGACATCAATACAACACATTGATATAATAAAAACGCTTTCAAAACCATTTTCAATACCAAAATAAAAGAAGGTTAAAACTTTGTATTTATTTTTCATTAAAAAAAATGATGGCTTGTAGAGGAAGCCGAAACTCAAATAATGGTCACGGCGGCAGAGAAGTCGTTGTCGCCGCATAAGTATGGAAAGAAAAACATTCCCTTTTGTCGTTTAGCAAAACGCTTCGGATAAAAAAGATACCTTTTGAATAAACGTAAAAGTCAAAGGGGTTTATACACCGTATAAAAGAAATTTGTGTATAAAACCAAATATGCCTCAATTAAAGGAGATTGAGACGAAGTCCTTACAAAGATAATTTTTTAAAATAAAATAGATATATTATGTGTATTCACTATAGGTACACATAAAGAAAGAAAAAAAAATACAAAAAAATACATAACAATATCATGACATAATTTGAAAGTAGGAGATTAACCCAAAGAATGAAAGTTGGGTTATGAAGTTCCCATACAAAGAACAATTTTTAAACAAAATAGATCTATTATGTGTATTCACTATAAGTACACATAAATAAAGTACAAATATAAGATATGATGACATAATTTTAAAGTAGGAGATTAACCAAAATAATGGAAATTTGGTTAAGAAGTTCCCTTACCTCGTGTCCGACTTGACTCAACCGTTCTTTAACCTCCTGAATAATAAACTAGAGTTAATATCTACCTTATTAAGAACCATTTTCAATTTCATTATCCTTTTTATATCACTTATTACAATGTTATGAAGATTATGTAATTATTTATGTTAATAACGGTCGTTTTGTCGATCTTTGGTACTTGAGTCAATAATAAACTTCTTATAATTACAAGTTGTTCATGTGGTGAAATATCCATTCTATCCCGAATTATATTCCTGATGTAGTTATCATATATATCATATATATCCAGTATATACATTCATTCATAATATTACGTAACATTTAGAGGTAAGAATTGAAATGCACCGTTCATGGAGACGGTAAGCCGTACGTACGCATGAACGCTACTTTCATTTCTATTTCGTATTTAATGGATTGAAATCATAATGATATAAATATATAATAAAATTACAGTATAATATATCATATAATATCATTTACTCCATCCTTTATACATCCCACATATGGCATTAACGATTCACATCACTTTGAGGGGGCGGTAGTCCGCACATCCTAAAATGAAATTATCGCGTTTACCCATAATGGAAATCATAAAGAATGCCATAAATGAGAAATACAGAAGCATAAGGAAAAAATAAACATATTATATATCATATATAAATATTGTGACATCTTAATTGCCACCTTTGAAGGTGTTTTATGAGTGTTGAACAATCATCGTTTCGTGAGGCAGAAATTCGCCATCCAAAGAAACCGTATGTTCTTTAACCTTTAGATGTAGGTGTGTGTAAGTGTAGCTCGAATACATCTTATAAAAACAACCTAGTATATCGAGGATACTGGTGTTGTTACAAAAGAAATGAATAAAAAGAGTTTAAGGGGTTGGAGAAGAAAAATAAAACAAAACAACATTAGAGAAGACATTACCTCAAAATCGGGTAACTCTTTTTGATTTGAGCCAAAGGCTTACTTGGGAAGAGTTCTGCCCAAAGTGAGGCTTCTAGGAGTAAGAGGGGGATTTTGGGAGAGTATTTGGGCAGAGTTTGGCCGAGCCAAATGGCTTGAAAGTGTGAATGTGGTGGTAGAGGAGGGGGCCTTTTATAAGTGGAGAGGAGGGGCACTCTTGGAAAGTAAAGAAAAGTCACTTTATTATAAAATGAGTTTCGGATTTTAGAGGTACCACAGTTATATAAATCGAGGCTAAGGTGATAAGGGTTCGAAATCTACCCATCCAATAGTCTTTGGACAAGTGTAAGCCTTGGATTTTACATTATCTTTTCATTTTATTAAAATCGTTAAATAATGAGGTCATCGCTGCATCATAATGGTGTCATAAATAATTTAATTTATTTAATGTATAAAAATTATAAAAAAAATACTATGATGTAGGAAATATTTTTAGATTTCTAATGAATATTTATAGTCAAAATTTGGACTTGTGTAACCCCACTTAAAAACTGTTTTAGTAAAAAATATCATGTTTGTGTCAATTTAATTTTAACATTAAATAAATCTATATTAATGTCATTTTCCAACCAAAGTGGCTCCATGGGGTCCCCAAGTAGACCCATGGGTTGTCTTGGTCGGGCATGACTCATCCAATAGGAGTAGGACAAGTTTCAAGCTCATCTCATATTATTAAAACATTATTTTTACCTTAAACTACACTAATTACCTCTAATCGTGATTAAGAACTTAAAAGTTACTATTCACCAAAAAATTATTTTAATCTCATTGAACCACATTTTACATCTTAATGACAACCATGTATGTCGGATTTTTGAAAATCAAATCACTGAAGTGGTAATATTTCATTTTAACGAAAAATCAGTTTTTAACAACCACTTAGTGGTTTCACTATTCATCAAAAATTGAAGTTTTTCAGAATAAGGCCAAAATTTCACCCTAAGCTATAATTGATATTCTGAATTAAAAAATGATGTCTATTTTACAAAATTCCAAACATATAAGTTACATTAATTAATTTTATAATTAATTCCCGCTGTTACAACAAATAGCGTGTTTTTTAGAAACAATTTATATCAAAAGATTGGCAATTGTTTATGTCCAATTTCAATGTTAAATTAATTATAATGACCACCATTGGATAAAATGGTAAAAATATATTCTAATTATACTTTAAAACCACTAAATAGTATAATTTATCACAATAAATTATTTTGATTAAAAAGGTTGTTTTAAGTATTTTTCACTATTCATAAAAAAATTGGATGTTCTCAGAAAGTTACAAAAAATTCAACTTAGGATAATTTCGATATTAGGAATTCAAAAATGAAGTCCATTTTGAAATATAAAGTTTCTCTAATTTTAAAAAGTGGTTATTACTATTCATAACGGCTACTTTGATTAGTCTCGGTGTTTTAGAACTCGAAGTTGCGTACAATGCAAGCTATTGCATTATTGAATGAGAAGCGTATCGTGGAAGCTCGGGGTGTTACAATATTCATCATATAGGAATGGGTTGTGTTGTCCATATCCTTTGTGTCAGCTATCCAGATATACTCATTGACCATCGTACATCTTGTTTCATTATAGGATGCCTCTGCGACGCATACCCGCTAGTAGAATTGTTGACTTGATCCTTACTCTTAGAGACACCTACAGGTGGAGACTCGACGACCACATGCCTTTTCAGATAGTTTGATCTTACCCTTGGATGTGAGAGTTTCAGTTGGAACCTCTTGGTGGTAGCGTCGAGGCCTTACGACGTCATTATCAGTATGGATTGTTTATCTTCAGTCCATGCACAGATTGTCTGTTTTAGGAAAATAGTTCGGTGTGTCTGTAGTGATTGGATGAGGTTTTCCTTTGTCGGTGAAAGGGAAACCCAGGTAGCGCAAAATAGGATCATGCATAGGTGGTCTCATCCCATCACTCATGTGTTGGCTAGCCTTTTCCTCGGAGTAGTGGATGTTGTGGGGTCCCAATTCCTAGAAATAGTGGGGGAGTATGAGGACGTCTTTCCCAAAGATGTTCCAGGATTACCTCCCCATCGGGAAATCGACTTCTGCATTGGCTTACACCCCGGAACGACACCATTTTCTTCATCAGCATATAGAACGGCTCCCACAGAGCATCGCTAGCTGAGAATGAAATTGGAGGATTTGCGGAGAAAGGGTTTCGTGAGACCCAGCGTTTCACCCTGGGTAGCCCCTGTCTAGATTGCCATGAAGGCAGACGGGAGTCTGAGGTTGTGCATGGATTACCGGTGCCTGAACTAGGTGATGATGAAGAATATATACCCACTAAAAATATTCGATGACAACTTGAATCATCTAAGAGGGAAAAAATGGTTCTCTACGGTTGACCATCTATCAAATTATCACAAGTTACGAGTACGGGAAGAGGATATACCGATGACGGATTTCAGATACCGCTACGGTCACTATGAGAACTTGGTGATGCCTTACATCCTACAAAATTCCCCTGTAGTGATCATGGGACTGATGAACCTAATATTCCAGCCTTACATAGACCGGTTCATAGTGGTCTTCTTTGACGACATCCTTGTGTACTCGGCATAAGAGGAGGATCACGAGAGACACTTGCAGAAGGTTCTAGACGTAATTTGGGTGTACCAGCTTTATGGGATGCTCTCAAAGTGCTAGTTCTATATTCTAGAGGTCTACCTTCTAGGAATTTTCATCTTAGAAGATGGATTAGCTGTAGACCTAGCCAAGGTGGAGTTTGGGTTAGCATGGGAGCCACCTCGGTTCTTGACAGAGATGCAAAGCTTCCTTTGGTTGGAAGGATTATACTAGATATTCATTATTGATTTCTCCAGAATATCAGCACCGATGACAGCCTTGACCAAAAAGGGAAAACATTTTATATGGATAGGGAATTTCCAGAAAGCTTTCGAGCAGTTGAAATGGAGCTTGACGAGTTCCCCAATCCCGAGATTTCCAGAGGAGGGTGTCGAGTACATAGTATTCTGCGACGCATTAGGGACCGGTCTTGGCTGTGTCTTGATGCAGAGGTAGGAAATTATTTCTTATGTTTCACACCATCTTAGGCCACATGAGAAGATTATGTGACCCATGATCTCGAGTTTTCTGTGTTATTCTTCACATTGAAGATGTGGCGACACTACCTTATGGGCGAGTGGTTTATCGTCTACTCTAACCACAAGAGCCTCACGTATATCTTCTTCCAAAAAGATCTGAATCTAAGATTGAGGTGTTTTCTAGAGGTCCTCCATGAATTTTATTTCGAGATCATATATTCTATTGGGAAGTGGAACAAGGTGGAAAATTCTCTTAGTGAAAGGTCGAGCATGCAACTGTTGAGTGAGGCGATAGAGCATTTAGCCACGATGAAATTATCTTTTGTGGATGGAGAGGATGCAGCATACCAGTAGTTGATCGCTATCATCCTTACATTCTTACAACATGTTAGCAAAGCGTATCTTGGGGATGATGCGTGTGAGGATTTACGTGCTCAGTTATCCACAGGACAATCTATTGATGGATATTCGCAAGGTGGGGAGCACGTAATTCTTTTCATAGGATGCCCTGTTCTACCAGTGGAATTGTGGGAAGAGGTCCTAAAGGAGTTTCATACATCCCCTTTGGCAGTACAACCTAGAGTGGAAAAGATGTACGAGGATCTCTGACAACAGTTCTGGTGGTCGGGCATGAAGAAGGCAGTAGCAGAGTTCGTTTCCTGATGCCTCATATGCCAGCAGGTGAAGACTGAGCACAAGGTTCCAGCAAGATTAGATCACCACCCTAGAAGTTATACAGTGCATGTGGGATAGGATATCTATGGACTTCACAAAAATATTACCACATATTTCCAAGGGGCATTATTTTATCTGGGTAAATATTGGCCGACTCACCAAGTCATCCCACTTCCTAGCTATCAGGGAGAAAAGTTCTGTAGAGAGCTTGGGACGCCTCTACGTGTAGGAGATAGTTCGGATTCATGGTGTCCCCTCGAAAATAGTCTCGGACCAAGACAACTGTTTCACATCTAAGTTGTGGAAGGGATTTCACGATGCTTTTAGGACTCAGTTATTCTTGAGCACAACATTTTATCCCTAGATAGATGGTTAGATGGAGGGAACCATTCAAGTTCTGGAGGATATGTTGCGAGCCTGTATCTTGGAATTTGGATGTAGTTTGGTGGACCACATACCACTGCTGGAGTTTGCGTACAACAATAGCTACCACTCCACCATTGGTATGGCACCATTCGAGGCCTTGAATGCGAGACCCTGCCAGTCACCACTTTGCTGGACCGACCACGGAGAGTCAGCAGTCATGGGTGCATAGTTGGTGTGAGCTACCACGAAGAAGGTCCAGATCATCTGGGAGCGGATAAAGACTACACAGAGCCAGCAGAAGTCTTATGCTGATAGATGACAGAGACCTCTGGAGTACAAAGAGGGAGACCATGTCGTTATTCCAGTCTCACCTTGACGAGGGTTACATAGATTTGGCTGGGGTACCAAGCTTTCTACGAGGTTCATCAGACCTTTCCAGATACTGTGACATGTTGGAGAGGTGGCGTACCACCTATCTCTACCACCAATGTTGAATCAGGTACATTATGTTCTCCATGTGTCACATTTGAGGAGGTAAGTGAATGACCCATCGCATGTCATCGACTGCGGTGAGCTAGAAATCAAGGATGCAGTAACATTTGTTGAGTACACGGTGGAGGTCGAGGATCAGCAAGAGAGGATACTTCGAGTGTATTTTATTCCCATAGTGTGCATCCAATGGATGCACAAGAATCTTCAAGAGAGCATGTGAGAGTGGGATGCTCAGATCTGTGCCTTGTAACCACAACTTTTTGAGTAGCCTTGTTTTGGCTTTTCAGGGATGCAAAGCCCCATAGTGGGGAGAATGTATTGTCGCAAATTTTTTATATGTATTATTTTTAAATATTATATAGAATTATTTTGATATAGGGTGCGAATATGGCACATCATTCCGAGGCCCAATGATCCCAGAATGGTTGTTTGATCTTTTTATATTAAGTGAGTCGGTATATGTGCGCGGTTGTAGAAATTTCCAAAATGATTACCCGGATCGAAAATCCGGGGGCACCATTGTGTCCGAGATTACGGAATTACCTAGGGACGAGTCTATCCTTGACTGAGGTTGATGGAAAAACTTGATCTTCATAAAATTTTATTCGAATAAAATAAAATAAAATTTCAATGATTATTTTATTAATTTTTTGAAATATCCGCTGCAGCAGAGTGACGGGGCTACTATATTAGTAATTAATGTCATGTAATAATGACATAGAAATAGAAATTCTTACTCATTAATACTGCATCGTAATGGAATGCCAAAAACATTTTTCTCTTTATTTGGATAATGGAGTGGTGCACGTTGGCAAGGATTGAGAGGAAACTCTAGAGAATTCATGGATCTTTGGAGTAAACTCTTGCCGACGAACGATGACGAATCGATGTTGAGAATCATTGCACCAATGAAGTTGGAGGATCTCGACGATAACAGTAGAACAACACCTTCAATAGCAATTGATCCCAGTTCTGGTAGGGGTTGTCATTTCAATTCTCTTATCCCCATTTCTGAATTTAAACATTGTACGCGGATCAACCATGAACAAGTTGATCTGGGGATCTATATGTTCTTGCGAGTAGATTTTATTGGGATGATTCTAAGTAATTTAACCATATAGAATTATTTTTTGATTCTTCTCCATTTGATCCTACTAACAAGAGTGGATCAACGTCGTGAGAAATGATACCGGAGGTTCGTTCATTGATTTGTTTTATTGTATTTTCTTTCCACCTTTCCCTCTCGCGTGTTCATTACGTACTTCTTGGGGTGATGAACAATAGATCGTTGCACATCTGTTTTGGGATGCATCGATCCCAAACTGATGATTTTGATATCGCAACAACCCAACAGTGGTGCGACAACCATGACAGATGACGAATCGGCTCAGATTTAAAGAGACCATTCATCAACCATTCTTCGCGTGGGGGAGACCAAAACGTGTTATCGAGGCCGATCAAAGGCACGAAAACAATGGAGACGACTTTGGGACATTGGGGAGACCTAGAAGGTAGAGTTTTGTGGCGATGGGACCATCAAAACGAAGATCGTGACATCATGGTAGGCACACCAGCAAGAAGTGTCGTTCCTGGAAAATTCAGGAATACATGGAGTGTTCTTCTGAAGAACACACTGTGTAGTACTAGTGGTGTTAGATAGAGTTTTGGGGGTCAGATAGGAATTACATGGCGTGTGACCCTAGTCACTCGGCATCTTGGACATTCCCCGAATCTCAGCGTGTATTTTGGAAAGTACACGGACACGGGTAAGACTACATGGCTTGAGACACGGTGTGTACTCTCTAAGAAGTATAGTAGAAGCGACTTCACAAGACTCGGAGTGTATCTAAGGGATACATGGACACAAGGAGGAGTACACGACCCTGTACTACACCACACGACCAGGCGAGGCTAGTAACGCTGGTCACCCCATGTTCCGATTACACGAGATGACATACATGGGTTGAAGTCGTGTACGGTCACATAACTGCGTACACGAAGCCGACCCCAGATAACTCGGACACGGCATGTACTCTGTACCACACATCATGTACTGACCATTTTCTACATGACCATCCTCACGACATGGGACATTGTACACGGGCAGTACCCTGGTTCTGAAGACACAGCGTGTGACATTTCTACACGCTGTGTACTTTTTGGAAAATGGCTTGGTCTTCTTGTCAACCGTATATTGGAAATTTTTCTTTCGGGTTAGTGCCCCTTATTCTCATTCCTCTGAGGTCCATGAATTGTTTCCTTCTGAAGGAGTATGATCCCTTCAGCCGTACTTTCTGTGATAGAGTCAGGCATCCATCCGATATACCTGGAACGAGTTCCTCTATCCATTCTTGACCCTAGGTAGAGTCAGGAATCGACGTGACCAAATATACCAGGTGTTGATACTTTACCTAGAAGTTGAATCCGGATGATTCGTCTTATCCGCCATGTCCCTAGAAGTGATCCTCATCTTTCTACCATGATCTTTCCCCACACAAGAGTGTGGCTCCCATAATGTGTGTATCTATCTATCATGATCATTCCCACTCAAGAGTGTGTCTCCCATAATGAGTGTGGCTATCTCTCAGGGCCCTTCCTGACGAACATCACTTCTCGGACGAGCGTCATCACAACTATCAGACTCGTGGAGTGAGTTCTTCCGGAATGAGTGCTTCGTGTAATATTTGAACTGTAACCCTAACGGGGGTATGCAGTTGTGAGAAATGTTTCTAGACTGTGGGTTTGGGTTTTGAGTATATCTAGTTTTTGTTTCTCTTGCTATATGTTTTATAGACATTTATTGTGAATAGCTCACTATACCTTTACTTCAAGTACTACTTTGTGGTTTTTGGTGTCCTCTAATGATTACTGTTATACTCACCCCTGCATGGGCTTTTCCCGCACGTGTCGTGTCTTATGAAGATGATCGGCCTTTTGAAAGAGTCCAGGGTGGACTAGGAGAGGACCAAGCTTTTTGAGTTCCCTACTGGCTGAGGTTCTCCTATAGCTACGAGCAGCAGTCCCAATAACTTTGTGTTTACAGGTTAGACCTTGCAGTTTTCAGACTCTTGTTTTAGTGGGATTGTATTCTGGCCCAGTTTTCTTTCAGTACTTCACCTTCCATCATACTCCGTTGGTTGGGTTTAGTTGTAATCATGCATTTTGTTCCTTAGTGTTTTTTACATTTCATCTTTTATGGGCCTGGAGATGCGTGCGTGTGTACAGGTACTTAGGAAATTCTCCAATGTAAGTAATATTCCTACTCGGTGCTAGTCACCATCCCCTGGCCTATTGGAGGTGGGCTTGGGGTGTTGCAGAATGGGCCCCACTAGGACAGGTCATGAAAATATAAATGGGCACTATTGTGTTCATCATAATCCTGGGTCAACAGTCTACATGGGCTTTTTAAAAAGGATAGTTCTAGTGAGTAGTCATTTTATCTGCAAGAAATTTTATTTTATAACTTATCTTCAAGTTAGTAATCATTATATGTTTTACATTTACATATAATATTATGTTGTTATAAGCTCATTACACAATATTTAATCGTTGAAATATTTTTTTAATTTATTCAAGGGAAGTGATCATGGGGTTTTCCAATTCAGAAAAAACAATTAAATGATTTAATGAATGTTGGATAATAAATTTTAATGTTTTTATCTCCCTCTATCTTTTTCATATGTTAGTGCCATTGTATTGTTCCAACAGAATTAGGAATTCTTAGTTGTAATTTTATGGTTTTCCATAAAGACAAATTATTGTTAATAAGAGTAAAATTTTAAAAAATTACATTTAAAAAGAATGTGTTACATGATTTTAAAACATGTTGTGTACTCTAATTGATTACTAGTTAAAGTGTCATATATTTAGTGAACATCAACAATAAGACCCAGTGTCTAAACATTATAATTCCAATTTTCATCTCTATAATAGGATGGTAATTACAAACATAGTATGTTCTAACCAACCTAAGGGATCAAACAACATAATCATGTGAGTCTACCCTCAACACATGGTATAACCCAACTAGGGTTAATCATAATATCTTTCCCTAAATGTTAGTCCCAATCATTATAAAAATACTAAAAAAACATGCTTAGATCAACTAATTAATTCAAAAGAATATAAATCTCGATACTTGGAAATATAGATATATCATATAACTAGATACATTATCCTAAAAAATATAAAAAATCAAGGAATTTAATTAAATACTACTCTTCCTAAAAATATATATTTATAACAAACATTTTAAATTATGTTTCTACTCATGATCAATAAATCCAAATGAAACATCATAAATGACATATAATAATCATGTCAATCACCCGAGGTTAATTTAGACTACAGTAATTGATAAAAAATGTTTCCTCACTTTATGGAAATTATGAGGTCCACTATATAGTATTAGATAGACACGATTGTAATTCCCCTACCATATTACCAAAAATGGCATATTATTTTTATCATATCCCAAATAAAGGAAATGTTAAGAGGCTTGTTTGTGATTTCTGGTCCTCTAATACAAATTTGTAACATACCAACCTGAAACATCATTTTTGAGTCATATTTCAATGTGACCACACACACACATCCATGTACTCGATAGGTTGATGAATATAAGAGATATTATTAATCCAATAGTTGGGAGATTATAGAATTTATATCACGTCAACATGATGGATAATAGAGAGAAATAATAAAACAATTACTAAATAAAAAAAGTAAAATTCATAAAGGGAAATAACATGGATGTTCAACAAATTTCTCCCCTACTAGAAATCTTATACAGTGTATGAAGAAGACGATAAAATAAATAAAAATTCTACATGTCCATGGATTTCTATCCATATGCTCTATTGGCATAGTTATCTCCTATTATTTCCTCCACCACATGGCCCTTTCTCTAAACCATATAACTCCTGAAAACTATTGGTGCATCGAAATTCAAGAATAGGGTGTGAGTTTAAGACTCATTAGGACACCGAATATGTTTTTGAGCAATGTTCACTCAATTATACATGTTCATTACATAATAATAAAAATTTCATTAAATAATCTAAACATACAATATGTTACTGAGGGGTAGTGAACTTATCAAGCCTCTACAAACCATGAATGTACATTCATAGACACCATGATGGAATGATAAATCCTAAAAGGTCTTAATATTAACCAATCTAGCGATAGGATTAGAAATCAAACTCTTAGGATCCTCAGGGAATCATGTGTTCATGAATATTAGTATTTCATGGGGATCAATTACATAATAATACTTAGAATAACCCCATTATTTGATCACAATACTTCATAGATCAATGGTAATCAAATACCATTCTTACTTTCAAAAAAATATTAATCCATAATACTACATGGTAATTCACTAGATATAAAAAACCTTTATACTCAGTATAACACTTGGAACATTGTATACAACTCAGTACTTCACTCTGAAATGTGTAACATCTTACTTGTTATCCAATAATTCAGTGAATCCTCAACCCAAAAATTCATTGTCATAATTGTATATCTAACAAATTCTATGGTATATCGTTAAAATTGTTGAATTTAATTCAAACAATTCCTCTAAGGGATAACATAATCAAAGAGATCGTCTTGTTCTATTGAACAATAATGATGTCTCTGAATACAGTGTAATGTGAAACATATTACAGAATACATGGAAATAATAGTACCATAAAACAGCATTAGTTGTAGAAGCAATAAAGAAACACATATGACCATTATCTAATAATACATTAGAAAATGTAATAGTATAGTCATGGAAAAAACATCATCAATTGACTCATGGATGTTCATGAACCAACATGTGATCACTATCAATCATGGATTATATGTGATGATAATATAGGTATCACCTCATAAATGATTGCACATATCAACACATCATGAAATACATCTCATGTTAAAATAGCTACCCATTTTATCAAAATCTGACATGGTAAATCATGATATAAAAGAATAATCATGGCATAAATCAACACACATGGTAACAAGGATCTATGAAATATGTATCGCAACAACATTCCGAAAGGTGTCCATATAAAATAACACACACATATGTGATGAAGCTTCGACCATCGGTAACCAAAACACAACTAATCAAAAGTGGCCCAATGTGGACCTATGAACATTTTCAATTTATTAGGGATAATTTATTAAATTTATTAAGAATCAATATTCATTATTTATTGATAATGTTATTATTCATTAATAACATGGAAGAATAGTTTTTTTCTCAATGTGTCAAACCATCTAATTATTTTTTGGGTTTTTAGCTCTCCTACACAGATACTCACATATCCAATGATCTACTAAGGTGTGTGCTTTATTCATTGTGGTTGTTGTAGAATATATTCACACCATCTGATGGTATTTTAATAACCTAATTCATACTGAGACAACACTCTTATTGAGGATGGTGGTGTATAGGAACCTCGCATCCATCAAGGATTCTAGTGAGGCGCATAGGGGATTTTGTGATGGAAGTGTGCAAGACTTTTGTACATTGGTATATTTGGGGACCTCATGAGATTTAAATCTAGTGAAGGGTACCATTAATGTTTTTTAGTTCCCCAATTCCCTTACTTGAACAAAATTTCCATGTATGGCTCCACCAAAGTAAATCCCAGTCCATGGGGGTGTGGAACATCTTTCTTAATCATGAGGAAAATGTCAAGGCCTATTTATACGGCTCTTGTTGAGTCACTTATTCTATGGAGGGAGAGATGCACAGAATCATTGATGTTGTCTATTTTTCATATAAGAATGAGTGGAATATCATTTGGTTATAACGTGATTCTTCCATACCTATGCAATATATCAGAAATAGTGAAGCTCATATTCAATGGAAACTTACATATAAATGGAATAAATGAATGAATTATCTCATGAGTTTAAACTATATCCCCAATGACATGATTTATCATCATGAAATTTATTAATAAAAGCTCATGTTCTATCAAATCTTGTAGTTAAAATTTATAAATAAATACTTTAACCTTTTGGTCATGAGACTCTTTAAAAATACTGCCTGGAGGTAAGTAACCTCATACCCTAGGTGAAACAATGACTTGATGATAACGGATGATGTGTACGTTCAATTACTCCATCGTATCCTCACTATACTAAAAAAATAGGATGAATATTATTCTCATCAATAATCATTTAACATCCCTAATGGAATATCAATCCTATTAGTATTAGATATGATGTAGAATATAGATGTTTGAAAAAAATAAAGGATAGGGAAGGATGAGAGAGGTGTGAGGGTGTCTTTTCCAAATTCATTATATAGACTCCCTTGATGTTTACCAAATCATAATTTATATATAATTATTAAACGATTCAAACTCTCTATCAAAATTTCTTATACACATGGAAGTTTAAATCCACTCTAAATTCATTATCTAGTGCCTTTATAGAAACCCTACATGAATTTTAACCCATTTAAACACATTAATCCATAAATTAATATATATTAAAATGTTAATTTACATTACTATATATACACATCACACACATATATATATAATATCCACACATATATAAACTCTAAAACACACAGACACAAACATATACATATGTAAAAAAATATACATGTTATATATATACAAACACACATTAGTATATACAGTAACACGTGTATAGAAAAATATATTTATTATATATATATACAATTTAATTTTACAATAAAATATTATTTTTCCTAATTTACTAATAATAATAACACTTATTATTCTTGTTATTAAAAATCTCATATCATTTAAAACATAGACAATTTATATACAAATTCCATTAATAATTATACTGTTAAAAAAATCATAAAATTAAAATTTCATTTACTTAACAGAAGTTGTAATTTCAACATTATTACATTGATCACCATTAAATATGAACAAATTCTAAAACGTCTCTCACTATTTAATTGAACTTTATTACACATGTAATTCTCATTTATATTTCCAGAATATAAAAAATAATTATACAATTATTATTTATCTTTCATGTAACTTATCAAATAACTAGAAAAGGACAATAATTATGTCACACATAGAATAAAACACATATTCTAGACCTAACGGTGGTATTATATTTCTTGTACAGTAGACTATATAATATATACTCATTTATATTTAGAAAATATATCATAACAGATTTAAATAAATATTTATCACTTTTTATTTGACTTTATACCGGAGTGAAACAAATGTTAATTTATTCCTAGGGTAAAACATCAACACGGACCTAATAGTTGTCTCATATTTTCTATAAGACATTTCAATCAGGTGATATTTTATTATTTTAAAAAATAACATTCTCATATAATATTATATGTTTAATATTTTTATCAAATCAATTTTGAGGCTCTGTGGACCCCAAAATTTCATGCTAACCCTACACCTAACACTGAAAATATTATATAGAATATTCAAAAATGTTAACATATATTTTATAATTACAAAAAATCAGTAAAATATTTATCACGGAATTTTGGTTGATAATTTATTTTTTTCAAATTAAAATACACATAATTAATTTAAAAAGATGATATTATTAATATCAATTATTTAAGGATGTTAAAAACCCATAGAATGAATATAATAAAAATGATAAATTATTCTTCATGAATAAATTTTAATTATTGTTTAATACATAAAATGGTTAGTATAAATGCTATATAATGATTAATAGCATTCTATTACCAATTATGTCTCAATGTAGTGGAAATTGAGACCAAATCAAACAATTCAAGGTTACCTTTGGATGAATATATGTTATCCAACTTTATATTTGGTTTAATAGTGATATTAATTTATAAAATAATGGTACTCATGTTAAAAATATCACATATTATCCTCTTATTATATTTTACTATCATTTTGTTAACAAACATGTTTATAGTTATTCATTCAGGTGTTAAATGCCTTTTTATCTCTTCCATGTATGGTCTTGAATGTTTTGGTACTTGTGTATATGACATAGTTACATCACCTCCACAATTTAAGTAATGTTATAATTATAATATTTGATCATTATATATATTTTTTATGTTTTTTTAATAGTTTTACATGGATGAAGAACACCATCACTTCATTCAGATTATAGGTCATACCTAGGTACATGGGATGTTATAATTCCTCTAATCGGTGAATGGGTAAGGAAGTGTATGATATATTATTTTTATTAAATTTTTTCATTTAATATTATTTATATATATTAATTATTTCGATCATTATAATTATTCTTCGTTTTTGGTGATGGAAGAAAAATGACATTTGTTCACGATATCATTGTCCTCCATACAATGGATCGATTAATTTTTTTCCCATTTTATGTAGTAGGATATGATTATATATTATAAAAAAATAAAAAAATCTCAATATATAAATATTCTACTGTAATTATTTTGGATGTGTTAAGAAATAGATGAATTTATTAAAAGAAAATACTAAAAGTGGAATCATCATTAAGACGATTACCTTCTCTTAGATAACCCTTCTTTGGATTAGTTATTAATGATAATAGGTTGATATTTATGGAATAAAATAACCTATTAAAACTGAATATTGATTATTGGGAGGTATTATGGATAGATTCAGCCAATCTTAATTTCCTAAGGTGTGTGAATACCTGATTGGATGGAGTTCCCTTTTATAATTGATGATGAGTGATATTTTTTTGAATTCAAAAAAATAATCAATAATACAAATTCACCCTCACCAAAAATTCTTCCAATTTATATATAAATGATTGGAGGGAATTTATTTTTTATAAAAAGCTCCACCACTTTAATAGGATCAGTTTTTAAACACATACATCTCTTAATGTCTATGTTGACGTACTTTTAAAACTTTAGTCTCCAACAAGGTAACTTGTTTTTTAAACAATGTAATTTATCAATTAGACCAAAAATCAAAAAAACTCTACATAGATAAGTTAAACCAAATGATTATAAATATTAAATCCCATATAAAAAAATTCTATGTATGTGGAAAATTAGCTTTAAAAGAATAACATTTAACAAAAAAAATCATATTTTGACATTAATTGGGTTAATTTGTTTATTAATGTTGTTACTAATAATTATAAAAAATAAACAGTTGAATTAATTACATAATATTAATCATTTTTCTTATGATATGGAATCTTGTTTATCAAATTCATCTTATAGAAGCATAAAATAAATAATATAATGCAAACTCCCAAAATTCATCAAAAAAATGTTTATTAAAAAAGCATTATTCATCCATAAGATGATATTAGAATGACTATATTATTTTTTGTCATAATTACATTAATTTAAAATAATATAGTCACTTAAATACTATACTTATTTCAATTATATTATTCAAATTATAATATCACTTTAATTAATAAAAATTTATATACATTATTCCTTAAAAAATGGTATCCATAGAAGTAAACAATTTTATGAATAATGTCTCCCTTACCACAAAATATCCCTGTTAATACATAGATCAAAATAAAAAGTTATTTAGTTAATAATTACAAATATTCTAATATGATATTTGAAATTAATGGATGAATATTTAAATAATATATTTTTTTAATCATAAACGAAAATTTCTAATAGAAACTTTTTCGAAATCAATGAACATTTATTTTGACCAATTATATTAAAAATTTATATTAATCATACCAAAATAAAAAAATCCTAGAATTATTATAATTTTAAATTAATTATAGTTTAATTAAAATATTATGTTCCCTCACTATCAATGAGGCTTACGGTTACATTTTATAGAAGATATAAATGAGGATGATTTTCTTTATATGTAAATATTTCCGGATGTTTCTTTGTGTTAAATTCTTAACCCATAAAAAATACCATCCTTGAAATATAATCTGTATTTCCATCTAAAAAATGTGTGTATTCATTCTTCATAACATAATATGGTTCTCACATTTCCTTCTCTATTTTATGATTTAACTTTCTGACCTCAAAATCCCAAATACAATTCATTATTTTATTACATCGGAATTACTAAAAGGAATCAAATCCTAAATTAATGATCAATTTAGATGTTTTTAAAATCAATAAGAGAAACTTCATACACATAATACAATGTTAAATAGAATATAGAAACATGATACATAATAAAATGAGATAAATTGAATCTTGTAAACTTATTCAATGGATTCTTCCTCCTAATCTGTGGAAGGTAAACATAATAAGGGTGATATAAAATCCTATGTAAGGGTATATAGTGTATAAAAATTAATAAATACATGAGAAAAATAATTATTAAATTTAAATAATTTATAACACATTCCATTCAAATAACTAGAAAAAAAAATTGGATATGGAAATGCAAAAAAGTTTACACTCATGCCACTTAATCAATGGCCTATAAATAAAATGAACCTATAGATATTTCACCAAAAAATCTTAGAGAGTAAATGATAACTAATATGGAGGAAATTCATTTAATTTTTGATTTCATGTATCTATTATGTGATCTACTATGTCATCATTATCTATTCAAATGAGAGCTTAAACTATTCAATTTTTTCCATCCAATTAATCAAATGAGACTACCAATAAATTGATTGACTATCTATAATCAGGCCAAACCCGTGTCTTCACATATTAAGAATTACTCATATAACATTATTGAAATAAATAATATTCCATATTAAATATATATATTGAATAAATAATATGTATTTATTAAACATTTCTCAGTTAATTATATAATAGTAAATGTATATAACATATCAAAATATGATATACAGTTTAGGAAATAATATTATCTATTATATGAGAATATGGATATTCATGGAAATTTATAGAGAACAATTATTATAATAATTCTATTGTTTAAAAAGAAAGATAAAAACACAAAAGGAAGTGAGACTACAAAGATAATCATTGAGAACAATCTTGGGGAAAATAATCTTCAAAATTCCATAATGTCCAATACCACTATAAAACATTTAAATAATGATGACCCCTAAATTAAATGAAACAAATAATATCATGAAAACAATTAGTTTCACGATATATCATGTACAAGAGATGAATATACACCATATAAATGTGAATTATTGAATAATATAAAATTAGTTTCAATGGAATGTAAATTGAGATGAAATTTATCACCTTATCTTTTTTTAATTGTGTGGGTTTTAAAATCATTTTAGTAGATTAATACATGTTACTAACTTATACATGAACCATAATAATATTTATGATATAAAATATGATCTTATTATTTTATCTTACTAACCATTTGATAGTTACCTTTCATTATATTCTCTATTTTAGGTGTCAATTGTATAGTTTCTTTTGAATGTTTTGACTTATTACAAGTTATTTATATTAATTAAACCATGGATTATTCATATAAAGAATTTAAACCATGATTAAAATATCATATATAATCAGTACACATGTATTTATAATAAATCACAATATTATGTTATACCAAATTAAAGGAATCATTTATGGAGATTGTAGGTAATAATTATGCATGACTGTTGCTTTCATTTTTTTAAGAAAATAATTAAAATTAAATGATATATATGTTTTATATAAATCCATTATTATATTTTTTTTATATTTATTATAGGTTTTAAGAAAATTATTCATAGATTCCTTGTAAAGTGTTAACAAATCATATCGCTTTGAGGGGTGGTATTCCCGACATCCATAAACAATGTTATCGTAATTAGAAAAATGGGATGTATAAGGATATGTGTTTTAAAAAAATAAAGAAGAAATAAAATCTTAATATCATATATATTATATGTAAACATAGTGTCCATCATAATTTACATCAATGAAAGGTGTAAATGGAAAATTGAAAAATCATTGTTTCGTGAGGTGGTAGTTTGTTATACACAAAAACTATAAGTTTATTCCCCATTATATGGAAGTGTTTGAATGTATAGGTTGAAAACATAGCATAAAAAGAACTCATTATGTTGAGGATATAGATTCTATATATAATCACATAATATGTAGTGTTGAGGCGGTGGATAGTGAAAATAAAACAAACAAACTTGAAGAAAAATATGTTACCTATTTTTTAGACAACTTCTTTTGATTTGAACCAAATAGATTCCTTGTATTGATTCCATCAGAATGAGAAAATTCTAGGATTAAAGGATGGGATTCTAGGGGAAAATTTCTCATATAATGTTTAAGCCAAAGTAGCATGATTGGTGTGAGGAATTGGGAGGATAAGATGTACTTTTATAGTGGAGGAGGAGTGGAACTCTTGTAAATTTTAGAAAAGATAATTTCACCCACGTTTTTTTCATGATAATTGTATTAAATGATGGATCAAATTAGATAAAAGTGGTGATAAGGTCGATATATGGGAATCTTATTGGTTTTAGACATGTTTCTAGTTCATTTTTTCCCTTAAGAATATTTTTTATTCCTTTGTTAAGATAAATTTCATCTTAATATTTGTAATTAAGTTTAATTACATTCCCTGATAATTTTTCTGAAAAAACTTATTTGACCATATTATATATTAAAAATTATTATTATTACAAATATTAAATACACATTACCATATTTTGAACACATAAGTGTCAGAAATTTATTTAAATGTAACCCTACAGATTGGTCGATAATGTTAGTTTCTAAACAAATAACTTTCAAAAGATTTTTGGGTTTTTATATTCAGTTTTAATGTCAAATTTATTAAAATGAAATAAATTGGAATAATTGATAGAAAATAATCTAAATAAAAACTAAAACCAATTACAAATATATTTTATCCTTATAATGAATTTGAGAAAAAAGAAGTTTTGAATTAAATTTGATATTTTTCACTCTTCATAAAAATTATACATTTTAGAAAAATAAAACAAAATGACCCTAACTGGATTTTAACATTCCAATTTCAAAAATTATGTTTATTTTGACTTATTTAATTTATAAATTTTCAATAATTTTTTTATTTATGTTTTACATTAATGTAAAGACACATAAATTTCAAGGAAAATTTTTTCTTTTTTTTTTTTGAAATTTACGAGTCTGTGGCTTCTGACGGCACTTGATTCTGAGACCCGGTGTGCCCAGAATCAATTTCCGAAGATTAGCTCGGGTACGCTTAGTAGACGAACTAACGTGTTTTTCTGACTTTTGAACCGGTGCTCAGAGTTGAAATCTGAGGGTACCGTTGAACTCGCAATGTGGGTTTTTGCATAAGAATACTTTCACCATGACGACAAATGATCGGGTATGAAAGTTAGTTTTTGAGGTTTTACGTTGGTTAATAAAATAAAATAACTGAACAATTTATTTTATTTTGTTAAAAACATGTTGTGCTGATAAAGTGGTTGAAATCTCCTCTTGTGAGTTGGTGGTGGGGCCCACTGAGATCCAACCTCCCATGTGAGGTTGATGGTGGTGGATGCCACACGAGGCCTCCCATTAATGGGAGGGGAATCAAAACTCCTTGACTCTCCCACGTTTATGAGGGAGAGCCTCTAGGTTTAAATTCACCTCTTAATTGAGTAGGATGAAACCTACCTTTTTAATAAGGGGACCAACCAAGCATTAACCACCCCCTCCATTCCTTTTTGTGGTTAATTAATAGTGGGGTCCTCCAGGAAATATCCTCCCTTTGGAGGATATTCTTCTGTGGGGACCACCCGAGCCGATAACCCCCATTTTGACTTCATCCCCTTTTTAATGCGTCACCGCTGCGGATTAACTTGGTGGAGCCCTCTGTTATAAATCATCCATTAATGAATTGAGTGACAAATGACAAACCCTCCCACTCCTATATAAAGGAGGCTAGGGGAAGGAGTTCTGGACGGCTTGTTCAAGCGGTGGAACGCTAGCGGTGATGCATGACGCCCAACACTTGGAGAGTTTTCCTCTTCCTCCAACGAAGAACGCCGACACCACCCTCGGCTCCTTCCTTCCATACGTTGATGGAATGACACCTGTCTTCCGCGATGCCCATCTTCCGTGACGCCCGTCTTCTGCGACTTTCCATTGTTTATCACCGCTTTATGAGGTAGGGGTTGTTATGTTCATGTTTTAATATCGTTCATCGTCATTCGTCAATACTTGAGTTTCATTTGGCCACATGACACCATCTTGAGGAGGAAGGCCTCAAACCACATGAACACGGTCTGACCCTTCCCCTCTCGTTTGTTGTTTGTGGATGATGGAGGCAGACATCGTAGAACTGGTCGGCATCAGGCCGACCATGAGCGGGTCGTTAGCACATGGTAGTCAGGTCGCCGCAAGGGCGTGACACCATCATGCCACATGGAGTAGAGTCGGACTGTAGCCGGGGTGGGCCGTGGCGGAGGGGTGCCACACCGTCGCACCGCGCTAGAGCTTCAAGGGGCTGCGGACGGGGGTGGGCCGCGGCTGTGGGGCGTGGCGCCGTTTCGCCACGCCGGTTGAACAAAGTCGTGGCCTAAGGGAGCGGTGGATCCAGAAGGGCGGTCGACTATGCCGGTCGCCGGTGCCACCATGATGCGGGACCCAAGTGGGTCCTGTAGTTACCCAAGGGGCGTCCAACATGGAGGCCGTTTCGAAGAACCGGGGGGTGTAAACCCCCCCCCCCCCCCCCACCAATCAGTGGCTAGGGGGGACCCACATGGTGTCGCAAACCCGTTTTGTCATCCAGCCACGCTGCCCACAGCGTGGGCCCCGCGGGCCTGGCCGCCAGCATCAGGCCGCGCCGCACCAGCCGGGCCTCTAGCACTGGGCCGGACCCGGACCTGGGTCCATATGACCCGGTTCGAGCCGACCCAGGGGGTGTTAGCCCGTGTCGGACCGGGCCCAGACCCCCTATTTTTGGACCTTCTTCAGTTAAACGCCCATAACATGAGATGTGAACCTATGATCGACGCACTGTTAGTTGCGTAGGATTCTTCAGATCGAGATGATCGTTTAGGTATATTACACTCAATGTTTCGGCGAAATTTGCGTATAGCCGGGTTGGTTCGAACCCGAAACCAACCGGGCCTTCGGAGCAGAAACACTTATAACTTGAGGACCAGACGTCTGATTGGCGTGTCTTCAACTATGTTGGATTCC
This sequence comes from Viscum album, assembly GCA_963277665.1. Classification (NCBI taxonomy): domain Eukaryota; kingdom Viridiplantae; phylum Streptophyta; class Magnoliopsida; order Santalales; family Viscaceae; genus Viscum; species Viscum album. The sequence continues at coordinate 375,878,592 of OY728137.1, forward strand.
TCTTTATGAGAAGGTTCTTTTGGCATACTCCATGTGGGTTTCAGATGATATTAGAGTTTTGTCAGGTTGGTTTAACTTAAAAACAAACCTGGCCCCTAGAACGAAAAAGCTAATAACTCACAGGCCAGGCGTCCGATTGACGCGCCATCTATTGAGTTGAGTACCCTATGACCAGGTGGTCCTTTGTGATAATTTTACGTGAGACTTCGTGAATCATGGAAGTAACTTCCAGTAGCACATGGAGCAGACCATCTCGGAGACAAGCATATAGAGTGTGGAGACTGAGTAGCTATAGACCTGACGAATTCTTGACCAATTCGACTCGTAATGATTCGGTTAGCCCAGTGGATGGAGATCCCGGTATTTGGTGGCAGACCCATGGCGGACGGAGTGCCTAGTAGTTGGTAGCAGACTCGCGGTACTCCACAGGTGGAGTACCTTGGTAGGTTATTAGGGAGAGCGCCTGGTATTTTGCGGCAGACCCTTAGTGGACGGGGTTCCCGGTATTTGGCAACAGACCCGCGATACTCAAAAGGAGGAGTACCTCAACAATCTAAGGTTAGTAAGTAGCGCCTCGGAGTCGTGACAGGGCCACTGTACTCAACAGAGGAGGAGTTTTCCAGCAGTTGTGGTTTCGATAATTAAAATCCTGGTTTGAGATGAGTCAATGACCTTTTTATTTACCTCATGATTGAGATGGGTTACGTGAAAACTTAGGTAAATGTATGGGCATATACCTAAGTAAAGGTTGTATGTTGATATATTTTATTGTGGTTTATCCTTGTTCATTTTAGTGAGACCTTGAGGGTCTCGGGGTCCCTACTGAGTATCATTATACTCACCCCTTCACGGGCTATGCCCGCACCTCATTGTGTTGGATGCAGACGATGGACAACACTGATCGTGGTTGAGGCTGGTAGAGGTGTACGGTACCCAGAGGTGGACTTGACGATGATATGGTACCCGGAGGTGGACTTCACAATGAGACGGTACCTGGAGGTGACAGATGGATGTGGAGAGCTGAGGTGGACATCTGTACCTACCCTTCAGGTAGGAACTCTGGAGGAAGATCCAGGAGCATCTTGAAACCATCCTAAAGTTTTTTCTTATCCTTGTACTTAAATACTGGGCTTGTATTTCTGGGCCCCATGTACTTTTAGCACAGTTGTTATACTGCTTACTTAGTGTTTTCTCTTGCTTGTACTCTGGTTGTGTGTGTTTACGTTTCTGAAAGGTAATGCCTTCCCTTTTTATCAGGATTTACTCCTTTGGTGCTAGTTGCCAGCCCTTGGCCTATGGAAGGCAGGATTCGGGTAGTCAAGGCATGGGCCCCGGGGACGGGTCGTGACAAATTGGTATCAGAGGGAGTCAGTTTTACCACAAAACATAGAACTCTACTATTTTCTTTTCTGTGAAGCAATAGTGTTAATTCTACTAAGTGTGATCAATAGTTTTGGGAGTCCAGTCCTGGTGCGGGTGGCTGACGTATCCATACACCAGGACACTGACTTCTGATTTTTGACTCAGTGCATGAAAACACTGATCGCGTGTGTGTTTTAAAATGTTTCATTAATGTCATATCAAACTAGGTCTCCTCACCAGGTATAGCCTTTTGACCATGTTGCATCTGTTTCTTTTAGGATGCCTCCCCACGGATGACCAGCTAGAGGCCCGAGAGTTGTACGTACTGACAGGGCCCTCTTTCAGGTGAGGCACCAGCGGAGGCACCAACAGTACTAACACCTATTGGGCCGCTGATTCCACCAGCCCCAGCAGTAGGTGATGCACGCCGCTTGAGAGTGCCACATGACTTCCAGTGCTAGAGGACACCTATGTTCCGGGGAGAGACAGACCCACAGGAGGCTGAGGAATGGATGGAGGTTGTGGTGAGAGTCTTCAGGATAGTAGGTTCAATATCGGAATTCATGGTGATCCTTTCTTACAGCCTCCTTCAGGAAACAGCAAGCAGACGACGGAGGTTGATGCTCCAGATACATGACGAGGCTTTACTTCTATCGTCAGACTTCGAGAGCTTGTTTCGGGCAGAGTTTGTACCAGCCACTCTTCGAGCGGTGCAGATACAGGAGCTACTTCATCTCCATCAGGGCAGCATGAGTGTTTCTCAATACTCAGCGAGGTTCACAGACCTCTCGCACCACTCTACAGATATGGTATGACACCCGTTCTTCAGGGCACAAACCTTCAAGCAGGGGCTCAGGCAGAAGATTAGAGGTTTAGTTGTTTCTCACAACATTCCGACGCAGGCATGAATGTTGGAGTGATCCCATTAGTGGATATTTTCCTTACTGAGAAGCCTCGAGTAGCGGGACCTACCACTAGTCAACATGCAGCTGAGTCTTCTGCAGCTGGAAGTGGACAGACGAAACAGGGGTCCAGGAGGACCAGACCCACCGGTTGCAGAATGCATGACTCAGGTTCAGTTTTGTGGGGCAACCAGAGTGGAGTCAGAGCCAGTCGTTCCATGAGCGGGCAGTGTTACTCCTACGGTGGTCTTGGTCGTATGGAAAGTGGCAGTTTGGCCCGCCATATAGACGATCAGCAGATAGATGAAGAACCTCCCAGGAATGGGCAGAGGTTCTATCAAGGCGGACCACAAGGAAAAGGATACAGAGTCAGAGGAGCTGTCCTTGTAGCTGGAGGTGGGCGACAATTCGAGGTGTTTCTACCACCACCACCAGGAGGTCAACCCTGACCATAGGGAACATGTGGATATGGGAGAGCACAGCTTCAGGAAGCTGACGCATACGACTACGAATCTCCGAAAGCAGGTGGACAGGAGCAGGACTAATTCCAGGAATGGAGGCCTTTGTTCTTAGTTCTTTTAGTTTCCATGTTGTCGTTGTTGTGTTTGATTTGTGTCTTTGTACATTGAACTACAATAATTAAAATACACTTATCTTTGTGACGTTTACTTTCTAGTCCTTTTTGTATGGTTGATACGGAGAGGTTCTAGTTAAAACTGTTGCCTTGACCCTCACTTGTGAGATTCATACTGGAGGAGACCCAGTAACCACGCACTGATGCCGACAGTGTGACTCAACCCTTGGAGGAGAGAGTAATGGTTGGATCTCTTAGTAGTAGCGTCGCGGCCTTACGACATCATGAAAGACATGAATTGAACCATTCATGTTATGAATGACTGTATTAGGCAAAGGACGTGGTTCATCTAAGGGATGAGACCAGATTTCTCTTCTCGGGAATAGTGAAATACTAGTAGATCTTGTAGTAATAGAGATGGTTCAGGCTATGACGGAAAAGGTGCAGATCATCCAGAAGCGGATGAAGACTACACAGAGTGGACAGAAGTCTTATGCTGATATGAGACGAGACCATTGGAGTTCAAGGGTGGTGACCATGTTTTCTTACAGGTCTCACCTTGATAAGGTCAACAAAGTTTTGGTCGGGTTTGCATGTTATCTCCGCTTTTCATCTGGCCTTTCCACCTCAGATGCACCGGGTGCACGACGTCATCCACATATCTCAGCTGAGGAGATGTGTGCATGACCTATCCATCATCATCGACCTCAGAGAGCTAGGTATCGAAGATAGGGCGACATTCACGGGTTTTCGGAAGAGTTAGAGGATCTACTGGAGTGGGTCCTATGAGGAAAGTCGATTCCTCTGGTGCGCTTTCTCTGGTAGCACAGGAACCTCTAGGAGAGAACATGGGAGCAGGAGGCCCAGATGAATGCTCGGTACATCCTTTAGTTTCCTTAGTTTGTGTTGTATCTATACGACGAAGTAAATCCCTGAGGTGGGAGTAATGTAATGTCCCAGAAATTTCATGAATTTTTTTTCTTAATTTCTTTGGGATTTTACTAGTCTGTGGCTTCTGATGGAACTTGATTCCGAGGCCCGGTGTTCCCGAAATCAATTTCTGCAGATTATCTTGGGTACGTTCAGTAAACGAATGAATGAGATTATCTAACTTTTGAACCGATGATCAAAATTGAAATCAGATGGCACCGTTGAACTCATAATGCAGGTTTTCACGTAATAAGACTTTCACCTAGATGGTAGAAGATCGGGTATGAAAGATAGTTTTTAATGTTTTACGTGGGTTAATAAAATAAAATAAGTGAACAGTTTATTATATTTTGTTAAACACATGTCGGGCGGATAATGTGTTTAAAATCTCCACATTGGAGTTGGTGGTGGGGCCCACCGGGATCCAACCGCCCATGTGAGGTTGATTATGGTGGAAAACACACGAGGAGAAACCTCCCTCATTTATGAGGGAGCGCCTCTAGGTTTAAATTCCCCTCTTAATTGAGGAGGATGAAACCTCCATTTTTAATGAGGGGACCACCAAAGCATTAACCCCCCCTTCCTTTTTGTGATTAATTAATATTGGGGCCCTCCGAGAAATATCCTCCCATTGGTGGATATTCTTCTGTGGGGACCACCTGGGCCAATAACTCCCTTTTTTACTTCCTCCACTTTTTAATGCGCCACTACAGCGGATTAACATGGTGGAGCCCTATGTCATAAATCTTCCATTTATGACTTGCATACCAATGAAGAACCCTCCCACTCCTTTATAAAGGAGGCTAGGGTAAGGTGTTTTGGATTGCTTCTTCAAGCGGCAGAACACTAACGACGAAGCATAGCCCCCAACACTTGGAGTGTTTTCCTCTTCCTCCAATGAAGAATGCCGATGCCACCCTTGGCTCCATCCTTCCTGACGTTGACAGAACGATGCATGTCTTCCACGACACCCTTGTTCTGCCACTCGCCATCATTTAACTCCATTTTTCGAGGTAGGGGTTGTTATGTTCATGTTTTAATACCATTCATCATCATTCATCAATACTTGAGTTTCGTTTGGCTATATGATACCATCTTGACGAGGAAGGGCTCAAACCGCACGAACACGGTCTGAACCTTCCCATCTCGTTTGTTATTTTTGGACGATGGAGGTGGACTGCGAAGAACTGGTCAGTGTCGGGCCGACCACGAGAGGGTCATTAGTGCATGGTTGCTGGGTCGCCGCAAGGGTGCGACACCATCGTGTCGCACGATGTAGATCCGGATCGCTGCCGGGGTTGGCCGCAGTGGAGGGGCACAACGCCATCATGCCACGCCGGAGATTTAAGGGGCCGTCGATGTGCCTGTGGGGAATGGCGCCGTCGCGCCGCACCGGTTGAACAAATCTGCGGCCTAAGGCCGCCGCGACTGGCCACCGGAGCCACAAAGAGGTGAGACCCAAGGGGCTCTCGCGGTTTCCCAATTTCCGGCCAACACGGCCGGCTGTTTCGAAGAACCGGGGGGGTGTAACCCCCCCCCCCCCCCCCCAAATCAGCGGTTAGGGCGGGCCCCACAGGGCGGCGCCACCCCGCCTGGCCAAAAATCCATGCGGGCCGGGCCGCCAACGTCGGGCCAGGGTGCGCAAGCCGGTCCGGGACGTACCCTACCATGTCGGACCCGGACCCGGGTCCAGTCGACCCAGTTTGGGCCGACCCATGGGGGTGTTTGGCCAGGTCGGACCGGGCCCATACCCCCTATTATAGGACCTTCTTCAGATAAATGCCCATAACATTAGTTGTGGATCCCCGATTGACGCACCGTCAATTGCGTATGATTCCTTCGATCGAGACGGTCATTTCGGTATACTAAACACACAGTTTATGCGAAGTTTGGGTATGTCCGGGTTGCTTCGAACTCGAAACCAACCATGCCCTCGGAGCAGAAATGCTTATAACTTGAGGACCGGATGCTTGATGGACGTGTCGTCAACTATGTTGGATTCCTCTTGATGAGAAATTTCTTTTGGAATAATCCACAAGGGTTTCAGATGTTACTAGAGTATGGTCGGGTGGTTTTATATTAAAAATCAACATGTCCCACTGAACGAAAAATCTAATGACTCACAGACCGGGCGTCCGATTCACGCGCCATCTGTTGAGTTGAGACCCCTATGATGAGGCTGTCCTTTGTGATACTTCTACGTGGGACTTCATGACATTTGGCAGTAATGACCCGTAGCACGTGGAGCAGACCCTCCCGGAGACGAGCGTACGGCGTGCGGAGACCAAGTAGCTATATACCTGACGACTACTTAACTGATTCGACTCATAGTGATTCGGTTAGCATAGTGGATGGAGCTCCCGGTATTTGGCGGCAGACCCATGGTGGATAGAGGGCCTGGAAGTTGGCAATAGACCCGCGATACTCAACAGGAGGAGTACCTCTGTAGTTTATTAGGGAGAGCACCCAGTATTTGGCGGCATACCCTCAGCGGACGGAGAGCCAGGTATTTAGCAGTAGACCCACGATACTCGATAGTAGGAGTACCTCAGTAGTCTAAGGTTAGTGAGTTGCACCTCAGAGTTGTGATAGGGCCACTGTACTTGACAGAGGAGGAGTTCTCCAGCAGTTGTGGTTTCGATAATGAAAATCCTGGTTTGTGCTGAGTCAATGACCATTGTGTTTACCTCATGATTGAGATGGGTTACTTGATAACATAGGTATTTGTATGGGAATATACCTACGTAAATGTTACATGTTCAGATATTTCTTTGTGGTTTATCCTTGTTGGTTTTAGTGAGACCTTGAGGGTCTTGGGGTCCCTACTGAGTAGCGTTATACTCACCCCTGTACGGGCTATGCCCGCATCTCATTGTATTGGATGCATACGACTGACAGCATTGATCATGGTGGAGGATTGTAGAGCTGGATGGTACCCGGAAGTGGACTTTACGATGAGACGATACCCGAAGGTGGACTTCACGATGAGAGGGTACCCGGAGGTGACAGACGGGCGTGCAGAGCTAAGGTGGCCATCTGTACCAACCCTTCAGCTAGGAACTCTGGAGGATGATCCAGGAGCATCTTGACACCATCATGCTATTTTTTCTTTTACTTGTACTTTACAACTGGGCTTGTATTTCCAGCCCCCTTGTACTTTCAGCATAGTTGTTATACTACTTACTTAGTATTTGCTTCTGCTTATACTCTGGTTGTGTGTGTTTTCGTTTCTTAAAGGAAATGCCTTCCCTTTTTATCTAGATTTATGCCTTTTGTGCTAGTCGCCAGCCCCTGGTCTATGGAATACGGGCTTGGGGTAGTCATGGAATGGGCCCCGAGGACGGTTTGTGACAATTAAAATGTAGTGATTTTTCTTTAATAATAATATTTGTTTTTATGTGTAATATTGGGTTTGATCTTGTCTTATGTCTATCGAATATATTAGAAGGATATCAAAAATATTTTATTAAATATATAATATATATTTTACATTAATATCTCTCACTAATAGTAAATGATTTAAATTAGTAGGATAATAAGGATTGTGCGGATAGAAATAGTTTTCTATAAAAACATTACCGTTATATTCAATTAATTACAATAATGTTTTCTAATTTAAAGTTCTCCAATTAATTTAACTATATGTATATACATATATTAATAAGTTAGTCAATACTATAATAATAAATTTAATGGAAAGTTGATATCATTTTATATAGAAAATATTATTTTAAAAAATATATTATTGATTGGTAATGCTCAGTCTTGTGTATAACGCAGGATATCAGACAAAGTTATTCTCAAATGAAATGAAAAAAAATTATTTATTGTGTCTATTGAAATATATATCATAGATTTAATTTATTTAAAATGATAGTTATATTAATAAATCATGAGATATTATATTTAATTTTCCATAGGTTTTGTATGTCAAATACAATATTGAATAAAGTGTTCTTACTTTATAATTTTTTGGTGTTATATGTGTTTTATCTAAAGTACTGTTACCAATCAAGTTTTTGGATTCCAAAATAATTTCACAATAATATAATAAATATATATAATATCTTCAACATAAGAAAGATAAGGTTCTAATTATATTTCTTTATATGCGAGAACATGCATTGGGTATATCATGTTCATCCTTAACAATAATTTATGGAACACATCACATAATTTAGAGAGATTTGGTGGAATTTTCAACTGGTAATCAATAGCTCCAATCCATTCCAAAATTTTATAGTGAATTATGTAACTACGGAAAAATTTTACCTTCTTATTCAACCATTGGAAACCATTCCATTGATACATTTTTTGGTAAATGGGATATACCACAAAAAATAACCAATCATTTCTCTAATTGTCCACATAACTATGTTTCTTACATTGAGATTCTTTAATATCATTCTTAATAGACATTCACATTATTTTTTAATATATAAAATGTTATGGGACAAAAATATTTCATTCACCAATATTATACATACATATATGAGTTTTCAATGTCATTCTATACAAATTTTCAAACATGTCCATTTAAATTATTCGATGGAAGCAATGTTCACATATAAATTATACCAGATCTAAATAAAAATCCCACAAAAAAATTATGTCATGTGATAATATCATCAACATGTTGTACAATAAATTTATAGTCCTTTTATACTATCCATTTGTTTTAAGATAGTATGCTATTCTCAATTGATTCTCAATATCACGTTCTTTTTTAATTCACTTCTATAATTTTGAATGAAAACGTAGACTTTGATTCAAAAAAACAAAATAGGTGTTTAAATAAGTATTAATACATCATTAATATTTATCCTTGTGTGGTCATCAATAATTAAATCTTATCTTGTATTGAAGATATATAAAAATTAATTTTGGAGATCAATAATAGAAAATATTGAAACAATTATTGTTATGAGTACTTGGTAAACCTGTGACAAAGCCTATAATAATTTGATTCATTTTCAATAAAGGAAAAATAGGGGATTTAGGACTCCTATATGGTTCTATATAAAAGATTTCGGTTATTGAAATACTAAACATATATAAAAATAATTAAAAATATCTTAATCCATGTTACTTCACATGAAATGATCTATCAAATCAATATACATCTTAGTGAATCCATGGTATATAGAGAAATTAAGAATACGATAATCATTCATAAATTCTTTTTTAGCTCTAATATTGATTTAAAACATAATATAATTACAAATTTCAGTGTTCCATATTCACAGATACTGTCTTTCATCTACCCTTCATTCACATATTTAATTTTTTTTAATATTATCATCATCTAATTAAGAAATTTATTATCATTTATAATAATGAATGTTTCTCACTTAGTTAAGAATGGTTTGAAGTCACCCCTTCTTCAATAAATATAATATCCATATTTACAAAATATATGAACATTGGATCCCTTTTAATAATCATTAGGAATAAACCTATTATCCTTCCTTCACTATGAATATTCTAAATTTTTTTCCATAGCCCAGTGGCAGTGTATTTAGCAGTCATTATCCAGGAGTAAATCAAGCCATATAATTTTTATAATATTCACAACTTATTGTTAAATAATGTATTATAGGGTCTCATGTTCTATGTATATATCACATATTTTACCATTTGTATAATGTCGCAATATTATCAATTAAATATTTATATCTTATATATCCTGATCTGGGTTTTATAGTTGTAGTCATGATTATTGAATTTATATAATCTATATGCCATGAAATTACATTTTTTCATAAGTAAAAACATTATTCCTTTCAGGAATGAATCACTACATATCCCAAACCTATCATTAAATGATATAACGATGAAAATAATTTAACATGAAATTTAATTTTCAATTCATCAATACATTGATAACATTATATTCCATAAAGAAACATAGACCCTTTATGTGTAATATGGGTTAACATGTTATTCAATTGATGTAAATTTTGAAAAAATCGCCAATAATAACATTCCAATAAATAGAGACTATGTACCTCAGTCTTTTTCATTGGTGTATTACATTCTATTACTACCCCTTTATTTATAGGATTATCTAATATTACATCCATGGATATTAAATTTCCTATAAAATAATCTTTTTAACTACATAAAAATATGAAACACTAAATTTCTCATAAGAAATTTTATTATACAAGCCTCATGTATGATCCTCGACCAATAATCATAGTAATCATATCTTTTATCATACAGAAATCTATAATAAATGAATTCCCAAAAAAATTAATTGTATTAATTCAAAACTCTTGGCATTAGTCACATAAAAAATGGCTTCATTAATCAACAAAAGTGGAATTATAGTAAAATATTATTGAAACACCTCTTTTATAATGTTTTCATTTGTAATTTTATCCTTATTTACCCGAAATTGATTATACATAGAATTATGTTTAGTTATTGAGAAATATTGAGCTTCAGGATGTTTGTGAAATAATAAATCAGTGAAATTTATAGGATATGTTGTTTAAAATATAATAAAATTTATTTCCATGTAATAAAAACACATCCTTATGGATCAATCAATCATTAAAATGAAGTGAACATGTGAGGAGAATGGATAAAAACAAGGGAGAATAAATCACATATCAATGAACACCTCTATGTGTTTATTCAACAACAATGATTCCACAATGGAAGTTCTATCCGAATTTTTTCATCCTGGTCTTTTATTAGTCGATCAATCAATGGAAAACCTGACATCATGCACTTTTGGGTGTCTGGGTAATTACTCATGAAATAAATCAATATATTTTCGAAAAATGGGTATATAATCGATTTGAATATTAAATTTTCTATATGTAGATTCTATTTTATCTTCTCCCCCAACAGTTTAATATATATGATCTACATGGTGTGGATCCTGATATTACTCATTTTATATGCTTGTTCTCTATAGGAAAAATAAATCTGCATTTTCATCACAAATCACACATTCCTTCTCCCTACAATAAACTTTTTCATCATATTTTATAAACCATTTAATACCATAGATTATATCAAAGTGAATCATTTGTGACAATATTGGGAATAAATTAAACCTTTTTATGTGTCGTAATGGGAAATTCTGGACACATCCTTGTAATAGTGGAACTACAACTTAGAGTTTTGACATTGAGTTCTCTTCATAAGGTTCTAAAAATGTCTAATTTTAATATAAAACATGGATTAAAAAGAGGTTATGAATATCCAAAATCAAATAATGAATTGGATTAATTTGAGTCTATGAATAATTTACTATCCACCACATCATTGGGTATATCCAAATTAGCTGTCGTGGTAAAATAATAATTCACATATCCCCTTGGAAGCTTCTATGGTGTGTTCTCTTGAATGATGATGAATTTCAATTAATAATTATCCATTTGATTAAAATGTAATTATATGAAATAATTTATTTTTTTATTAACCTTACATTAATGAGACAGATGACCCATATCACCAATATTTTAACAAAATAAAATTCTATTCAATGATTTACCATGTTATTTATTTCCAAAATTTTCAATTATATGAAATTTAATATTTATAATGATATTATTTAATTCATTACCTTTTATTTTAGTTCAGTTGACCTCTTCTTATCTTGATTCCCAATGAATATATTGGATCTAGATAATACATTCTCTTTTTTTGACGGTTCATAATTATATTTCATCATATATTGATAAAAATTTAGAGATGAGTTCCCTTAAGAAACATATTGTATTCCTGTGAAATAAAAGGTCCATATAGAATTTTTTATTTCATATATAATCTATAATATATGTGTATTTTTCACCAATGGTTGTATCATACTCTATTACACTTTCATCTTCTTTTTTCATTAATCAAAGATACATTATTTTAATTTTAGTTCATTTCCCACGATGAAAATATTTTTACAACAAATGTTTCATTAAATGATTTCAATTACTTGTGTTTTATTTCATATTCTTACCCTATATTCTTGAATAATAACCAAAATTTATTGTAATCCCCATTGATAAAATACACTACATGTGTAACATATTCTTTCATTATATAACGTCATGGAAAAAAGTTATTCTCATATAACTTAATATATATATTAAAAACATTTGATTGGTAATCCAAAACAATTATAGTGGGTTCCATGATAGAAAAAAACTAATATTGAAGAATCAAACATCAGAATTACATGAGATTTTATTTTGGAAAAGTAATTTTTTATTATTTTATTATGATGAATTAATAATTTCATCAACTTATAAGATATAAGACAAACTGTACTAGCTTAGTCAATACATAAATCGATGCATTGTCTAGATGTATTGATATGATTCATTATTCTAGGAAAATATTATAAAATAGGCCATATACTGTATTAGCTCAAAAATTTATGAATGTAAAATTATAATGCATAGATAGAAATATTATGTAACATATAACATAATTATTATTTTCCAAATATTTTTCATCAGAATCATAAGCTTGGTTTTATTGTGAACGTCTTTATTTTAAAATCCTCATGATGGTTTGTATAAAAAATGATAAATATTCAAATAGTTTCCAATGAGAGTGTAAAAAATGCAGTGCATTAAGGGAACATACACCATAATCTAAAATATTGTCCATGATATACTCAAAAAATTCTCTTCAAGATTATTAACCATAGATGCATCAGTTCCAAAACAACATCCACTTTTAGTATCCAGAAGGAAACACACTTCATGAAAAATACACTCAATCTATACCTTGTTTAAACATTATGATGTTATTCTAATTATATACTCAATCATTACTAGAGTTTTATGTTCCGAAATTTATTTTTTATATAATATATTTTCCCTTATTTCTATGAAAAATTACATGATAAAAATATTAATTAACCTTATTCTAGTAACACAAATATGGAATCTACTATATTTTAAAGGCATAGATAAAAGGGGTAAAATGAAAAATGACTGATCAGTTAAAAATTATTTTTCAAAAACAATAAATACATGATATCAATTTCATATTTGGAATAATAATAAAACAAAGTAATAGAGAGAAATTTGCATCCGTGATATCATTCAATGAATGCATCTTTATATCCCCAGTAAAGGAATCAAAAAAATTGGGAGCTAAATTTTTCATTATGGGTTAGATACATTGAATGATTTATTGAATAAATATGGAATAAAAATATTTAAATAGTAAATAGCTAAACAAATATTCCATTTTATCAATAACATGACTATCAAAATTTTTAATGTAATAATATTAATGGAAAGGTAAAAAACTGAAATTTCATTCTATTTACTAAATAACTTTATATAATATAGATAAATGGAAAATATCAATGAATTATTCACATAGATAATAATAACTAAATAAATTATTAATGAATATGGTTAATTTTGGGAATCATGATCTTAGAAATCATGATATATATACTATAAATTATATTCACAGTTCAATGTAAAACTCCCAGTAAAAACCAATTAAATTTGAAAAATTGATTTGTCTAATTATATCTACTAATGCATTTAAGGGGTACATAATTTTGGCCCCCACCAATAATGGTATGTCTAATTTATTCAAAATATATTTAATTAATGATTTTATTCATTAATAAATGTGTCTTATAAAAAACTATCTATATTTTCTATATGATTCAGATTTACCAATATTTCTACAATATAATCAAATAACATTAAAATTAAACACAATAAGTAATAATTGTATGCGATTTATGAAATAATAAAATAATATTTTGAAATAACATTTATCTTTATTATAAATTTAATTTCCATTTAATTACAAATAAAAAAAGGTGATTTTTTAAAGAAAAAGATAATAATTTTTAAAACATTTTATCAGATGTAAGGTGATCATTAAATAACATGGAATATATATTTTTGAAATAAAATGATTCCCTCTGGACGATTAAAGGTAATTAAATATTAATATTATATTAATAATTAATAAAATAAATTTCATATTAAGACCACTAAAAATGATTATATGATTCTATATTTCATAAAATGGTTACACTGATAGGAATGCCATTTTCTTACATATAAATTTAAACTAATACTTTTTAAATTTTTTGAAAAACAAAAAAATTGAAAAATATTAGAAATAATTTATTCATTCCACTTTTAATATTCAATTATAATTTAATATTTACATGAATAATTTTTTTAAAAATTAATAGGAATTTTGTATAATAATTTCTGAAAACATGGACATTGATGAAAAATATGTCCATTTTAAAGAGAAATAAAATATGTTTTCCATGTAATAATTTCATTACATCAATAAAATACCAAATATAGGAAAATTTAGGAGAAAATATATAAAATACATAAATACCTATTGTATAAGAAAATTATTTGATCAAATTATCGACAAATTCTAATATTCCTTGAAGGGGAATAAAATAAATACCAAAATAAAGTGATCTTGTAAATTATATTCCTACAACCTTGTTAACTATCAAATTGTAACCCCTGAAATAATATAAATGTATTTAAATGTTAATCATCATTAATAAATAGTTTTTATTTTTAAATAAATCTTCAATTATGTGTATACACCACATAAATCTTAATCAGTGTATATTAAATAATACGTCTCAAGGGAACTGAAATTGAGATGAATTCCCTTACCACAAGATTTCTTTTGGTTGGACATGCCCTAAATTCAATTATAATGGTTAAAATAAAATTATAAAATTATATAAGAACAATATTCATGATTATAATATAATATATTATCATCTTATAATATCTTATCACTCATTTAGTAATAATAATTTATTAATAATAATTTATTATTATTTTGATTTGGGAGTTAATTACATTGTTTTCACAAGGGTGTTTTTTCTAAAATGGTATGGTTATTGTGTATAAGATATTTTTCAATAATATAAATAACTATATTATTGTTATAAAAATCACATTTAATTATTATATATATTATTCAATCAATTATTTAATGTTTTACTAGAAAAACAAATTGTATCACTTCGTGGATATGGAATGTCACATGTACACATGAGATATTATATCATTACCTTTTGGGGTTAAAGGGTATGTATGAATATGATATTTTAAATTTAATGAATATAAATCATGTAAAAATTACCATATATATTCATTATTTCCATTATTATGACTATCCATGAGTGTTGGTGATGGATTAAAAATTATATTTATTTGCGATGCATTAGTTCTCATTAAACACGAGCAATGAAATATTTTCCATTTAATGAATAATTAGATGAATAAATATTATTAAATAAACATAATAGATTCTAATACTATTATATGTATGTTTTTATTATATTTTTTTGTCATAATACAATATTAAATGATGTAAATTAATAATAAAAAGAGATGTTTTTTAAGAGGATTACTTTCTCCTAGAGAAACCTACATTCAATATCATCATAAAGGACCATAAGGTTGCTATATTTTGAATAATATAACATATAAAATAGGTCTATGTATGTTATAGAAGGATATTTTCATGTTCTGGTTGATAAAAATTTCTATATAGGTGTGAAGAAGTGAAGGAAGGGAGTACCCTTTATAATTCAAGAAGAGTGACATTTTCTTAACAGTCCAAAATTATTCTATAATGGGATGTAACTATCACAACATGTGCCAAAAATTTTTTTAATAATGGTTTATAATGATTTTAAGGTCGATAGAAACATTTAAAAGATAAACATAAACATGTTTTAATCATTTTCCAAACATATCCTTTAAGTTAAAATACATCCTTTTTTCTATTTTAGTATCCAAAAAACAATAGAGTTTTTTATCCATGGTAATTGATTAGTTATAAATAAAATAAATTAACTATATAATTTAATTTGGACCCACTAGTATTATCTTTTAAATACAATTTATAAAATCAAAAAAAAATATTTAGGAGTAAATTTAATTTCAACACAAATGCTCGTAACATGCAACACCTCGTTATACATTAATATTTTAATTAATTTTATAATGACTATAATAATAATTTTTATAAAAAAATAATTTAAAATTAGTAGATAATATTAATTTTTTTTAATAAAATATTAAATCAATTTTATCATATTCAAAATATAGAAATAAAAAATTTTAGTTTAAAAAACCAGCAAAATATGTCCAAAACCAATTTTCAGAAAATTCTTTCTTTCAGTGTTAGATGATATTACATTAACTATATGACTAGTAATCATAATTATATGGATTAAATTAATATATTCATATTTATAATCAATCTATTTCAATATAATCATTTATAATAAGAGACTCGTTTTAATTTTTTTAAAAGGGATATAAATTATGCCTTTCAAAAAAAATAATTTTATTTAAAATACATTTTCCCCTCGAAATATTATGAAATTTATGTATTTTATATTAATAGTTAATGAATTTTTATGTAAAAATAATATATTAATATAATTTAAATAAAATTTAATATTGTTAATAAAAAAATTCAATATAAGATAAAATCTTATTTCATTAGGAAATTTTCCAAAAAAATCATTTAGAATTATTTGGACCAAGTATGTTCAATATTGATATTCATCCTATGAAATTAGAATTAATGAGATATGGATATTTAAAATGCGAGTTGAATTATAATTTCATTAAAATAGATTGTTCCCATTGTAATATTGTGGAATAGGGTTGTTTTTATCACATTCTATCAAAGAAATTGAATTTATTTAAGAAGGAATATATTTTAAATTACTTAGGTCTTATAGTTTTTCAAAGAAAATTATTTTAAATTTAAAAGATATTATATTAAAATTCTAGATTAGATTTTGACTTAAGGTGTTATTGTTTTAATACATTTGATAATTATATTTATTATTAAAAAAATTATTCTAGTATACATATGGTTACAGCTCAGGCAATATAAGGAAATAGTTGTCAAACTCCAACATGATATTATGGTGTTGGGGAGAAGATGTTTTGGGAACATGATTGGTAGAAGAAATGTTTGATATTTCTATGATGATTTCTCAATATATGTGGGAATCCATGATTAGCTATCAGAGTTATATAGATAACTAGAGTAATGGTATTTCATTTGGTGAATATAGTAATGTATTACGTTTAATTGATCATTTATAATTTTTGAAAAAGGGGGATTAGTTTATTATCATGTAATGTTTCCTCTGCGTTTATATCCTTAAAATTTTATTTATATAATATATATTCTAATATATATATACATATATATATATATATATATATTAATTTTTATATATTTTTGTTTCGATATCTTGCACTACATAAAACAGAGAGTTTATATAAAAACGATATACTATTAAAATCATATTATTTATCATAATAGCTTTTATCTTGCTATTGGAATTGTATGTATGAAAATTATATGATAATTTATTTAAATACATGGTTTATATATATATAATGAATTTTTTGGTTACCAATTTATTAGAAGTAAAAATAAGAACTATTTGAAAATAGTGAATATCTTTTCAGAAAAAACTATTATTTACCTATAATTCATTACTTCTGTCGAGAAAATGGAATCAACATCTATGGATACATAGTTATTATTTCTATATGTCTGTTGGTTCTATGAAAAAAATAAAAAAATAATATATGTTATATTTTTACAATTTTTTGAATTATTTTAATTACATAACATTGATCAATGTAAAAGGACAGAAAATATCTAACTAAAAAATTTGTGAAAAATGAAGTAGTTATTACCCACAATGTAATTTTAACGATGAAATATTTATAAATGTGTACTAGGAAGTCATAAGTAATATGATTATTATGTGATAAATATTAGTATGGTTTTTTAATATAATTATAATATTGTTATATATATGATATAAGTATTTTTAATGATATCAAATTATTTTCTAACGTACATTACGGGATTTTTGTCTTACTATTTACTAATCTGATAAACATTCCAAATTAGAAATATATTTATAATATGATTTGATTATAAATCCCATAAATTTATTTTATGATTCTTATCCAAAAAAATATTATTATTTATATTTCTATTATTGGATTCCCCTTTAATAGGGTATATTGTATAAGATATAAAAAATATATAATATATGTTCGACTAGATTTTCCATAAGGAGACATAATTATTTTCATACATATATATTATTTTAAGAGGTTGATATAGATCTAATTTTTTATTTAATATATCTAATATGTTTATTACCATGATTTATTATTATAATTAAATTTTATTATATCATGGGGTTTATAATAAATGATACCAATGTTGCAATAGATTTATGTTATAATTTTATAATTTATCAGGATTTTTCTTGGGTATGCTTAAAATTATAAAATATAATGATCGTTGTCTGATGAAAATCATTTATTTTATTCTACTATTGTTATTTTTATAGAATATGTGTTTCCCTCCACTTTAAACTCATTAATTTCTCAAAATCTAAATAGATTATTTTTAATAAAAACAATCATTATTTAACTCTTTGGATGAACCATTATTTTCATCGAAAACCATGTCTCCAAAAAATGTTTAAATTAAAAAAATAAAAAAATTTACTTTCAAGGAAATGGTAACCCATTTATATGTTTTTCTACTTTTTAAAAGAAATAATAATTTTATTTTCTAATTAATACCAATTTTTCATTTACAAAAAATAGTAAAGTAATAATTATTTTAATGTGTAGGTCATTGATAGAATTCCCTTCCGTCACGCCTACATTATATTTTAAATAATCATTTATAAGATTCAATATTTATTTAAAACAAAAGAATTTTTAAAAGTTTATCAATTTTAATTTTATTCAATGTCGAATGAATATTTTAGTTAATAACTTATTTAAATAATTTTTAGGATTCCTACATATTTTTTAGAGGTTATTTTCAATGGAAACTGTTTACTTAATGTTTTTTATTTGAAAAAATGTTTTCAGATGTTAAACAATTAATTTTCTCCAGAAATGAACCAACTAATCATTCAATAACATTTTCTTTATAATATTACATCATATAATGTTAATTATCCATTACTGGGGATATAATCCAATGATACCATTCTTTATTCTATAACTGCGTGGTTTATTTTTATGAATAAAACATGTATATGAAACCCATGTACATTAAATGGGTTATACCATGAATAAATTATTATTATCCATGCTTCATTTTAAATTGGTTATGCCATGATGAATCATTTAAATGATTATAAATCATTTTCCTTTTCCACATCTTATGTTGTGATGAAAGTTTTATAAAACCCATCTCTATACATGGATTTTTATATGGTGAATGATTTATTAATTTATGAAACACCTATGTATGGATTTAATTATGTGATGGTGGTTACATTATAACTATGAATGGTGGTTACATTATAATCCAATATGTGTGTGACCAACTTCTACCTCAAATGAATTGGTAAATTATTTATATCTCATGAGATAAAGAAGACTATTGTGTATTGTTAACCATGTTCATTATGGGACTATATAAATTATGGAAGTATTTGTAACGAATCTTTAAAACTCTATCAGTTTTCAGAGTGATCGGATTCTACTATGATGGGTTTGTAATTGATCTATGAACTTATATGTAAATTGTTTTCTATACATACTTATATGATTGAAATCTATGATTTATTCAAATGTTACAGTATAATGGATAACATTATTCTGTTAAATTCTATTTAATTGACAATGAACATCCAAAATTTATACTATGAAATAATATTCTTATCATTAATATGAAGGTTATGGTTTTCATTTGTTATTATCACGCTCTTTTACCCTTATTTTAAATTTATGTTAATTTATTTCCCATTATTATCATTCCTAAAAGTATAAGATCACCCTTTATTAAAATTTCATTCCTATTTTATGTATAAATAATTATGGAGTGTATGATTATGAAGATTACAAAAATGGGGATTATCATTGTAGGAGATTTATAATACCGTTCAATAAATAATATGATTGTGTATATAGTACATAAAGACACTAAATAATTATGGTAGTCATGGGTGGTTTATGTAATATAATGACTATTAATATAAAAGATGTATTATCCATTTTTGATATGTTCTATCGTTACATGATTTGATTCATGTTTCATTGTTAATGAAAAACATACCTGATGCATCACTTTTTCTCAGAACATTTGTGGTTTTTTTAGAAGTCAATCATTTATATGACGAAAATATGGTTATGATTTTTTATCATAGAGATAACATAATTCAAAATAAATTTATTCACTAAGTAATGATTTTAAATAATTAACACATGAATGAGGATGAAACATGAAAATTTGGAAATGAAATGTCTGAAAAATACCCTATCATGTTTTTGTAAAGAATATAAATTCAGGGAAATGTTTTCTTAAATGATGAAATTTTTTTATAAAAGTGGTAATCCTATAATTGAATAAAAATATTGACTTTAAATTGATCGTTATATTTTATTATCTTAATCATTGTATAATAAATCATTTTATTTACAATTTTCAATCAAAAGATAAATAATGATTATTTTTACTAAATTTTTGTTCCATATATAGAGTGATTTAATTTAAAAGGAACGTTTAAAAATTAATAAGATTTACATTATAATAATTTTTTAATTTTTTTATTCATCATATCATATTTTTCTTAGGTTGAAATTTTGTGATTTTTCTAGAAAGATTTATTTATCCATGATGGGAGAAATTTTGACAATTTTTATATAAACATTCATTTCATTTCCTAAGGATAAAATTTATTAATGAGGTTAATTTTTTTATTGGACATAATTTAAAGTAACTATTGAATGTTTTTATTAATATGATAAATGGTAAAATATATTTATTAGGGATAAAAATTATTATTCGGTCATATAATAGAATCTAAATTCCTATTGGATTAAATTATAAAAGCCATTACAACATAATAATTTACATTGTATTTTTTTAATACCACTTGACTATAAGTTATACATTTACAGTATATAAAATGTATGAATAATTAAATGTGTAGAGACAATGTTCAGATATATCACTAAGAGGGGTAAGAGTGACATAGTTATGTACTTTTTATATTTTATTCTTAAAAACAATATGATTAGATATAATCCGGATACCATATTCAATAGAATATCACTTCCCCATTATATAAGCAATTTAATTCACTGAATATTAACTTATGTATTTATTCACAGTTATATACTTATATGGGTTGATACATTCATATTGTTTTTGGGATAATCAGAGACACGTAATCTCCACAATATATGAAAATTTATTACTTTTATAAAAAATATCCTAAAATTACTTATATAAAAAATCATGTAATTCATTATCAGAAATTTTTATAGTTGGCTATCTACCAATGATATCTTTATTTTGGAATCCTACCAGTATTATTTATACTCTCTCCTTTGAGTTAATATATCTATTGAAAATAGTATGTTTTTTATAATGTAATACCACTAGTTATTTAATAGTCATAAGAATCTTCTATAAATATTTATTAAACGAACTATCATATTTGTGTATGTGAGAATCTTTGAGCATGTAATGTATATTACATTTAAATTATTACTTATCCCTCCCAAAAGAGATAAAAAATTATATACAAAAAAGTAATACATTGTAAAAGTATGTCTTGAGATCTTCCTCCTTCATCTTCATGAAAGATTGCACAATATATTGAAGGTAGTTCATGCAAGGTAGATCACACACCCAATAGAATTTTCATAAGAGTATCATGTATGTTATAATAGTTATTTTAATTATTAGTTGTTTCTATAGATTTTTTCTCCAAGAATCACTCCGAGTGTGATGTGTAGATTTTGAATTCTTGTGGATTCATCTTACACATCATAAAAGAAAAATATTCACTGAACTCTCTTCCCATTAATAATTGGAAATTTGGTTCACAGCTTTTCAAAAAAAAATGAAATTATATATCAAAAAGTATTACAAAACATCTAGTGTGATCCATTTTATTTATAGAGATGGTCTACTTTTTTCACTAATTTTGTAAAACCTCCTCCTACGAGAAATATTCCACAACAGGGATTGATAAAAAACTTCGCCAAAAACATTTGTGTCATGTTAATATTAAACAACATACCTTATTTTTATGTGAACTCTATAATAATTGTGTCACCGCCTTCACGACCATCTTCTACTCACATTGATAATCAAATTTACATGAACTAATATTTGTATTCTCCTCTGATGAATCATCATTACCTTGAAGAATTTATATGTATTTCCTTCGTTTAGTAGTGTAATTAGTTTGTACTTATTTTTAATAATTGAAATGAATTATCACGATAGTTAAATTATTTTTGGAAAATAAATTCAATAAAATATTAAAAAAACAAAAATTGGGTCTTCAAACATCTCTACATGATGAAAAATCCAGACGTGGAGAATCTTTGGTAATCTAAAGGTATATAAATATATAACTACATCAATTGAATGTATTAGATTAAAACAGATCAGATGAAAGTGAATTTTTCTGTAGATCATTAATAATGATCAATAGATTCTTTACCAGGTGATTCCAATATCAATATTCAATTAATTTATTGATATTTTAATTTTAATATATTCTTCTTCATTATAATATATGCGAGTATCATGGCCCCATTTAGAACTCCCACTAGCACTAACTGATGCTAGCTCCTCCACATACATGCTTCTTCACATGATTGTTCTGAAACTCAATTGGAATGATCTCTTATATTCCATTTATTTTAGATTTTGTAACTCTAATATGATGTGGGACTTAAATCCAGATACATTGTAAGGTATAGGTCATCCTCCCAAGTTTGGTTGAGTATGCTCTTAGCATGTGTGGATGGACACATTTTTTGGTTTATGAAAATTCATATACCTAGAAATACTCTCTCTATAACATAAAAGTCCAAGAATTTCTGAAATATGATTCAACCTATCATATTCTTCCAATACTATTCATTCATTATCCCTTAAATAAACCTCGTGTAAAACATACGATAAAAATTCCGGGAATTATTCACAAAACTAGGGAATAAAATACATGAAATGACCTTTTCCTAAAAATGATCATGAAAAATAAATGTCATTTTTCTTGAATGTTATTATATTATACTCTTAATTATGATGTAGACAATAATTTATCATCGGATCATGCCTCAAAACATTATTTTAGTTTATCAATTGACACATTTAGTGTAACTAAATACTATGTATCAATACACATATTGAAATCCTCCTCCAAAAAAATGTTCTCATACTTTATTGAAATCAAATTCTATCTCAACATCATTGGTCTCAATAATATATCCCATTTTTTAAATAGAACTATGAAATTCTTCACATTTTAATTAAAACCACTATGAAAATAATTATTTCATTATGTGAATAATTCTCTCCCGCTCTTTATTATTCCCCTTGTTAACAAAAAATGAAATGGATTATTTAGGGGTTTCATATCAACTGAAAACATTGTATGCATACAAATCAGATAATAATAGAGAATTTAACTACTTTATTTCCTAAAATTATTATCATTGAATAATTCTACTCAAACTATATATCGATATCCTTGGGTAGAAAACAAGAGTGATGTTACCAAAGAATCAAATCCCTCCCTAAAGAAAAAATATCTGTGATATAATATTCAACCTCATTAAACATTATCTATTTAGTGGATATATGATCATATTTTGTAATGAAATGTCATGAATACATATTAAAAAACATATCACATCATTACAAGTATATAAAAAATTATTCCACGTGAAACTCAGCATAAAAATGATCCTTTATTCCCCATTTTGATATAGTTTGTAATGATCATTGAATTTGTTCAATGGTGATACTAATACCTTAACCTCAATGTTTCTCTACATAAATTTGTATATTCTATTCACAATCATGTAAAAGTTTACAATCCATAATGATAATCACTTATCCATCAAGTCCCTAAATGTAATTATTTATAATCAGGAATCAGGGAATGAGGCTGATCTTCAATTCTCCATAGCAAGAGAAACACTGATGATAATTTTTCATCCCAACAACTATATTCAATCATGATCCAATTCCATTCATAAATGAAAAACCCTCTTCTTTATATATTTGAAATTTTTTTGGGTGGAATGGTTGTCCTTTTATTCCTCGTATGACCCATAAAATGTGTCTCATCATATTCATTGATTTTAAAATTTTGTTTTTTCTTTTTGTTAATAAAAAACATCAGTATTAATTGAATTATCGATATTTATATTCCATTAGCTATAAAATATATAATGTTATTTTTAGATATTATAATTTAGTAGAATTATATTTGTTACATCCTTATCTAGTGAAATCTATATTCTACCTTCAACAGATGAATTTTCATCTATTTATTTCTACATTAATATTTGTATGAAATTAATTTAGAAAAAATGATTAGTATCAATTTCAATTATTTGAAAAATATTTTTAATAAGTCATATAATTACATAACTACAAGATTTTTTGAAATATTTTTTAGAATACATTGTTGGATAAATAATCTGTTGATTTCCTTAAGATAGTTAAAATTACTTTTTGTTCAAATATTTATTGATTTATAACAAACAAAATAAAACATTACAGTATATATTCATACCCTCAAATAGATTAATCTTCCAAATTTATTTTTATTAAAGATTTATATATGTGAATTTTGAGATAGTGGAATATTAAATAATCAATTGAATGGTTTGTATCTAAATTTACTTCAATGATAGTAATAACATTCGAAACTCAATAATCTATAACTATTTCATTTTCATCAGTGACAAACAAATTTTATCTGGAAATAATACTACCATTATTTTTTCTCAGTCTAGTTGACCATTATATTCATAACTCATTTAATTCTATACAATCATAATGTGTCCATATTCTTCGAGTTTTTTGTTAGTACATGTACAACTAGACAAAATTTAATTAGTATAACTAAAATAATCTGGAATATTGTATTCCTTATTCATTTTAATTTTATTCAATGTGGCATTAGAATTTTTTTAACGTCATTTGCTTTATTAGATATATATCTCATAATTTTGAATCAGTTCTAATTTTTAATACACCTCCAATGTGCCTTATCTTATTCAAAAAAATATTTTGAATTGAGTTTTTCATTAAGGTTTTTCTACATTTTATATTATTTTATTATTTTCACAATGAATGTTTTGGTCTCTTAAATAAGAAAATTATGACATTATTTTCAGAAAAAATTATTGGATATAATTTTCATTTCTTAATTTAGTTTAATGTTTATATCGAAACATGATATAGTTTTAGATATCAACATGTAATCATGGAATTTATCTTTTTCTTTCTCATCAATTTTTAAATATTATTAATTTATCTTAACATGTAATATAATAATTTTATTATATTTATTTGAACCATAATATTCCTGATTACTCCATTCAGAAGTGTCTCCATTATATTTATTAGTCATCAAATTTTTTCACACCTACATGATAATATCATCTTCATCTCAATATCATCATTTCAATTTCGTTTTGACATTAATCTAATTTAAAATTATTCTTAATTATAAATCATAGAATCATTGGATTGTTTCATTATAAATTACACTGTCAAATTTATAATTTGACCAAAATTAATGCACTTTAGTGCATGAAAATCACTTAATTTTTCTTTTCTCCTATATAGAGTTTTTTGAAATAAATTCCACTACTCTTTTATAATTTGTATCACATACCTTATCCTCACAAAAAACTGATAATAATTCACTTTTTGATTAAATTATATACCTTAAATTTCTATGAAATTCATTTATTCATTACCATTATTAATGGTCATATGATATTTTCACATCTCATTATTTTAGAGTGTATTATCTAAAAAATCATGAGATAGGCGTCCAACCACTTCCAATAATGATATATTTCAATAATATCTGTCAAGATAGTTACAAATAAACTTCATGGAAAGATATGGATAATAAAATGTTTCTACAAAACAATTAATATGACATAGTATCTCATTTACCCAAGAAAAGTATTCACCTATAGTAACATCGTCTTCCATTTGAAAATATCCAAACATAGTTATCTTTATTTTTCATTTTTCTACTTTGATCCCCAGTATAATTTCATATATTTAATTTTTTTATCCCAGATATTGTTGGTGGTTTTTAGTCCATTCATCATGATAAACAATTCATCAAACAAGGATGAATAAATTGGGTTTATGTATTTCCCATCTATTCAAATAGTTTTCATAAAATATTTTTTGTGGGAATCTATTCTAGTTTAGATAAATCAAACTATTATATCACCAGTAAGAACATGAACTTGAGCCAATATATATATATGAATTAGGTTATTCCAACCATAATAGTCATTTCCACCTATAAATGGAACATCTCTACTATGTATTTAATTAAATAATCCCATCACTTGTCTTCAGTAATTGATTAATCCTTTCAAAGGATCCCCATTTTTTGATGTCACTTTTAAATAGATGGTTTAAATATTTTAATAAGAGGGGGTAAATATGTTCTATAATTTTTCTAATTTAATCTTCTTTGATAAACCTATATGATTAATTAAGTTCTTGAACCCTCATTTTTTAGAGTACCACTTCTATCATATGAAATAAATTGAAATCACTGATAAATTAGACAAGGATTTTTACAAGGTTCACCAATGAATTAGGTGATAACATCCTTACTTTGTATAGGATAACCCATGTAAGTTATTTCACAGTATTTAAGAAATATTATTAAATATTCAAAAAAATCCCCAAATTCCAAACAAATAAACTCCCATAATTCCAAATTTCTACTGAATTATATGGGTTTTCCCTTGACTGGATCCCAATACTATAATCCCACTTTCATTCTTTTTAAAAACACCAATTAAATGAGTTATCTCTAGAAATTTTTTAATTATTTTTATTAGAGTCTAGTATTTTTTTCATTGGTATTAATTGCCACTTATAATTTTTTATTCAACTATTTCTACATATTAATGATTTTTTCACTTTTTAATCATTCTATTTGAACATTAAATAGTAATATCTTCTTCTAGAAAACTATAGTAATTTTTTATTGTTAATGTGAAAACCATACAACATATGATAATCCTTGAAATTACCAGAATAATGAATTTCTTGTATCCCATACCAAAATAATAAAATATCACTTTTCTAATGTTCTATTAATAAATGAATGTATAATTTAGTTCACACACTACTGGACTAATAGTGAGGGTCATTTTTAACATCATATGATTTAATAAATTCCATCTCTAAATAGTGAAACATACTCTTTATGATTACATGAAAATTACATTTAATTAAAATTCATTAATATATTAGTATTTTCAATGAAATTTTAATCAAAAACACTATTTAATTCATACATACATGTGTTTCACATATATTTCTATCAAATTACATCACAAAGAGATTCAGTGTGAGCCAATCACTTTACCCTTTATAGAAAACATGTTCAAGGAGCACACAATACCATTTCATTCAATCTACATGAATTAATATTATCATATGAATGTAACCTAGAAAATTCACACATGTAAATTATATAAAAATCCTTTTATTATTTATTAACTCTGAAATCATAATAACTATAATTGATAATATTTATTACTTCACATAATTGGGTCATGATAACATAATCATTCCTCATCGCACAAGAGTGTTCATTATATTTCATTTAGTTCAGAAAAGGATATCACACAGACCCTACAGGCTTGAAATTAATGTATCATGAAAAACAAAATAGGTCAATATGTATGAAGGTTCTATTCAGAGAACTGTTTCAACTCAAATAACTCTTAGTGTGATTTTGAAAAGTCAAATTCTTGTGGAATCATCCTCTTCCTTTTAGAAGAATAATCATTGAGTAATTTTATACCATTTATGAAGTGGAAGTGTGGTGCTCTATTTTTTAGTCAAAATTGAGTGCCTCTCTAAAAGGGGATAAACTATCCATGGGGGGTGATAATCTGTATTTTAGATAGGTTTTTCTACCTTGCACTCCATTTATACCAATTCAAACTCCAGAAAATATGATATGTTTTGAATGGATTAAAAAACAAAGAAAATGTTGTTGGTTATAGTATTATTGAAACTCATTTTTACTCAGTGATCTAGATAATCATGGATCCACATACATCCCCATCATATTATCCTTACATTGATAATCTCAAGTGGGTTTAAAAATAATTATATACCATACACATGAATCATCGTTATCTTTAAGAATGTTCATTTCATAACTTCATTCGAAATTGGAAAAATTTTGAATTCATTATAATTATATAAATTAATTAGAAAAATACATCAATTTTGTTATGTATATCATGTGAATATAATTCAAATATAAATCTCAGAATGGTCTTCAAACATCATGAAATTTTAAAAAAAAAATTGGAAGGAAGAATTCTTAGACCCCAATGGTAGATAATAATGTAGATTTCTTGTTATAATAGGAAAACTAGTATAGATTGGATTGTAGAGGAAATGTTCAATTACTTTTAATATGAAGCTATATTTTCCCCGCTAGGTGAATCCCAAAAAACACATTAATGTACCAGTAAAAGTATTAAAAAGTACATCAACTTATTATTTCCACCAGATGTGTACACTAGTTTATGCTCCAAAAAAAATACTAGCACCAACTAATGTAGAATTTTTCACAATCATTCCACGAAATATGGGGATTCCACCAGTCTTCTCCCACGTTCTCTTTTGGGGATTTTGTTCCTAATCTGTATATCTACCTTTATACATGACTGTGAGCTAGCTCCCCTACATTGAAGTGGATAACCTCCCATGTTGGATTAAAGTATCTCTAAGATCATGTGGCTAGCCACATATTGTGTGCATGGCAATTTCAATTATTAAAAATATTTTATGTATAAAATATAATTCGAATACAAATATGGAATAGGATTCCACATATAATATTCATCAAATATAATTCAGGGAATCAATATTTTAATAATCCTTCTGAAAAATATATGAAAATATTATTTCCCAAAATTCATAATATCCCCATGAAATAAAATATAATTCATAGAATTCATCCCAAAAAATAATCATAATATATAAATATTAGTTCTCATGGGCATCATTACCTCATATTATTTATTTTGTTGTAAAACATTTCTCTATATTAACTGAAGTCCTAAAGCATATTTTTTCCATTAATCATAAAATTTATTACGAATTAACACTTATTAGAAAAAAAATTATTTACGTCAACCTTAAATAACAAGTATGTCAAACTTTATTAACAACAATTGAAATATCAATTCTATTAGTCTCAATAAAAATAATGTCATTTCCCTCTGTTGTAAAAGGGAAAAATCCATTATTACATATTCAAAAAACAAATAACTATATCCTCGAAGTTTCTTATGAAATTTCATCCACTACACTCCTCCACATATCCTAGAGGTATTAGTATTCTTAATAGTTCCACAGGATAATGGATGCGGTGTCGCAAAATAGAGGTAATAGAAAGTTCATGTATACAAACTAATCAAACTAATTCATGATTATAAAATATAAAACCACATAATAATCAATTATATAAACTATAATATATTTAAATTAGAATATAATTTATACAACAATTCTATTCTATTGATTTTTAAACTATTTTAGGCTTAATTTCTATCATGCGATATTTGGAAACATTCTTTGTGAAAACATGTCGACTACCACAACCATGATATGATGTGTTTTTTATCACCACCTCAAATTTCCATTTATAATGATTAAATTGATGAATATATATGTTATTTATTACAAAATATTAAATTTTTTTGATATTATATTGGAAATATTGTTATCCTTCCATCTGTTGGAAAATGAAAATGTCACATGTGTGCATGTGGACGACCACCTTCGCCAAGTGAAGGAATATTTATCATTTTCACCTGAAAATGATATTTATATGGTTTTATTTGATATATAAACTTGTTAAATATGATATTATTATAATTATATAATTTTAATACATTAAATTTTTAATTTACATTCTATCTTTTAGAAAAATGAAAGGGGTGATCATGTGTACATGTCGAGTATTGACTCAATGAAATTTCAGGATTAATTTTTCATGGAAGCCATACATTATTATTTTAAATACCATATTTAATATTTATATATAATTATTTTAATGATAATATTATTTAAAAATCATTAATCCCTAAATATTCTCAACCTTTATTGGATGATATAATAATTAATGAATGGATTTTAAAAAATAGTAGATATAAACATAGTCGATTTATCAATAGAATAAAACATTGTAATAAATAAAAAAAATAAAAAAATGAATATATAATTAATATGAATATAGTTTTAAAAAATATAAACAGATTTTAAAATTTAATCTTTTAATATATAAAGAATTTAAATGCTATAAGAGATTAATGATAAAATATTTTTCATTAAAAAAGTTTTTTAAAGTATTACATTAAAATCATCTTCTCAAACATTTAATATATTAATTAATATTATATAAATATATGTTTCTAGTATATAATGGATTTATTAAGGATTTGTTTAAATTCTTTTTATTTTATTTTCAATTTTTTTGAAGGAATATTCAATATATTTTATATATTAATCATTTTGAAATTTTTTACAAAAGAGAATAATTTTTTTACATTTACTAAATGAAATAATTCTACCTTTATCTCAGACATATTATATTTTAAATAATGATAAAAATGTTTAAATATTTTTTAGAATAATGTCCTGTTATTGATAATTTAGGAGTTTTTAAATTTTATGTATTTTCAAAAACAAAAAGGATATTTCTCAGTATTTTTATGTGAAAATGGAATGTTCAATAATCATAGAAAAAAAGATTTTCCCAAGGGCTTTGTGATGAAAAATTGAAATATAAATAAATTATGTTCATGATAAAGTAATTTTCAATTATATATTATGCATAGTGATCATGATATAACCATTTATGGTGGTAGAGACAAATACACATCGTCAATACATTTGGAAATGATTAAGTCTACAATGAAAATATTGTGGGAGATAACTGCATAGTTTACTCCAATGGAACTTTTTGAGATTAAATTATTCAAATAAAGTGTTAGAATGAATGAACACAGGATATTAATATGACCCTCTATGATACCTATTTCATTATTTACATGTTTTGGTTGGAATATAATAATTAAACATGGAAGGAAAAGTCTATGAACAGCTAATGGAGAATTATTTGTTATTTATAGAATTATTTCCTGAGTTCTATTGTTCATTAAGTTGAATTATTATTTATTATACACTTTTTTAGTTGTGTAAATAGTTTTATTACAGAAATTAAGGTTTTTTGAGGAGTAAATGTATTCTTTATTACATTAAAAATTTATAATATAAGGTGTATACATTTTCATGTTGTTTAATCTTTTTTAATGGAGTAACTACTATTTTTTATTTTTATATCAATTATTTTGAATTTTTATTCCCTTATTTTATTTTGAAATTTTATTAATAAGTTTAATGAATGAATAAAAACTTTATAATGTAAAATCAGTTTTCTCTATAGTTTCTTTAAATAAGAATAGTTGTCCTGAAGGAATCATGGTTGAAATATTAAAGCGATACTTTTTCCGGAAGCATTAACATTTTGAGGTAGTTTCACCACTATTATATGTTTTTTATATTAGTAAGAAAATATAATAGAAAAGATTATGGGAATCTAAATATTTGAAATAACTACAATAAAAATAATATAAATTGGGTTGTTAAATTAATCAGTTATTATAATATAATAATATATAGATTTTTATTTTTAGATGTGTAATGATTATTGAAATCCAAAAGTATAACATTGAGTTATCCTTAACCAATGGTCATTATGGAGTACTATTAGTTATAATAAAATTTTATGATAATTGTGGCTATGATTCCTCTATTTGGATAAAAAATATTTTAATGAGGTAAAAAATGTGGTTTTTGATCTTCATTTCCCATGAAGTATACCACATGGAGTTTTATACAATATTTTTTTTGTATTTTTTATGTTCATGGATCTAATTTTGTCATCTATATAGTATCATATTGAAATGTATCACTCCACATTAACTAGATTAGTTTACTATATGACTATTGTAAAATATCCCCACATACGAATGGTAGAAGTATAGTAATATGGGTCTATAGGATTATACTGAGGAGCCTATACACTCTAATGTCAAGTAAAAATAAATAATTTCTAAATATAAAAAGTAATCTGAAATAAACCGTAATATATATAATCCTAGTAAACAAATATCTATAATTCTATTATTTTCCTAAAATAGTAAACGACATCACTCATAGGTCAACCACATATGGACAAGTCCATGCATCCAAAATAAACTTCCCCGATAACATCATGTAATCACTCAATCCATCTACAATATTCTAATATAGACATCATTACTCATCTATATTCTGATGTCCACTAGGATTCATATGTAAAATATTTACCCCTATATGTACAATGATACATAATGTATTTACACACATTGTGGTTCTTGGTAAAGGTGTGAGTATGATGTACTTAGGCCACAACCTACAATGCCCCTACATAATATGCCCACATATACATGTGTATGAAAATAATATTATATGAAAATAACTCTAATCATGTATACATATCATGACACAGGTAAGACATTATATATATCTGATGGAAGGAAATGGAAATGATAAATCCACATATTATCATATTAGATAATCTCTTAGAAATTTAAAAACTTCCATATCACATGGAATTTATTTTATAAGTCAAACATGATTCCAAAATGATACATCAACAAAACATATCACTAAAACTGTAGAATTATTCACCCTTACCCAAATACCATATAATAAAAGAAATGTCTTAAGGAAAAAATAGTTTTCTTTTGAAAAATATATCTCGTTGACCTAATATTTATGATGAAAATATTTCTCCCTCTCAGTGTTATCTACTACCATTAACCATGGATAACATTTGTTTATCCAAAAATAAATTTATGATACTAATCATGAATTAGACTATACCACATTACTATATATTATACCACTATGAAAATTGTGTTCAACGCCACCAATATGAGCCATAACATGTGTAAAAATGAACCAATAACCTCAAACAAATTATATGAAGCATTTCCAATATCCTAGGCCACACCTCGATGAACATCCACCTCCAACCACCAATCTTTTCTAAACCATATATATCACTTAAAAAATCTATAACCCAATTCATAATTATCAAAAACAATGAAATCAACATGGGTTACATCGATGATGTTCTATAGAACCACATCAATATCTATATTAGAGGTATGGTATACAAAAACATGGAACATCATCACCAAGAAACTAAAAAATACAACAACAAGAACATACAAACAAATAAATCATATTATACATAAAACTACTATCACATATCTCCAATGAAAATTGAATAATATATGCACCACTAAGAAAGTGTATACATTACTACACTCATTTATGATCTATCATTGATCCAACGTCACTCAGATAAAATTCAAAATTGAAAAATAATTTTGAATTTGTAAACCAATAATAAAAAAATTTCATATATTGGTATAAATAATTATTAAATATTATAGGTTAATTATCAATAACCATTTCTAATATATTTTATAACTAAAATGTATAATTAATAGGAATCTTGAAAAAATTATAAAATTGTAAAATAATCTTGAGAGATTAATAAAATAAGACTCATGAATATATTTTAATTGAGAAACCCAAATTTACCTTTTTTATTCAAATTATACCATTAAAATTTTATTTTAATTAATTTAGGAAAATATATAAAATTTCAATAAATTATATTTCTATTAATTTCCATGAATATTATTAATAGAAATCACCCATAAGTGTTATATATAATAAATATCTACATTATAGAGTCTTAAAAATTAGATTCTTATGAATCGTAGGATACACCAGTACAATTATAATTTTCAAAAGAGAACAATCCCTTTGTATAGTTAATTGAATATTATATACAATTGTAGGAACTCTTGACAATTTTATAATTTCTTTGACACATCCATAGAACACCATTATTTATTAGGTATTAAAATTTATATATTATTGGATAACCAAAACAAATTTCAAATTCCATATTTAACATTTCATATCCAAAAGATACATATATATACATCCCCTATTTAAAATATTAACAAGTATTTATATATAGTGATAGAACCGTTACCATTATGTATTCTCATGGAATTTTTTATAACTATTTATAGAATAATTCTTACTTATAAGTGTTTATATTTAAATAAAGATGAATCTCCAAACATAAAATTCTTCCAAATACTATGTTTTTATTTAATTAATGGTGGCTAATTTTCATGTTATCTTCTGTAATTTCCTAACCCAATAATTTCCCTTAACTCACCATAGTCATATCCTATGTCTAAAATCCTATATAATTAATTATTTTTATAAAAAAAATGATCTCATCTATATTCCCCAAAACACATCAACATACCACCAATTAATAAAAAAATACTAAATATCGCCTCAAATATCCCATTAATAAATAAATACACTTATTCACCATTCATATAATGATTCCCTTTGTCCTTGAATGAACAATTTACCCACATAAAAATAACCCATTTCCATTCCATGATCTACACATGTTTTGACACAAAATATTTTGTACTAATAAATTATCAACCCAAACATAAACCTTTCCCAAGACACAGTCCAATAACAATATCTAAAAACACAAAAACATAGTAGGGTATTGATTCATAAGGACATTTAATTATCTTAAAACAATTCTATTACCAAATAAATAAGACTATAAAACCTCATTGTCTCATGATAGCTCATACCTGATCCATCTCATGGCACACACTAACCAACCCTCACAAAAACCAAAAAACCTAAACCACATTAATTTAAAAAAACAATATATTATTGTTAAAATATATCTATTCAATAGATACACTTGATACTCAATTAAAATAATACTAATTCATTCCATCGGTTCTCCATTACATATAAATATTCTACAAGATCTCCTATCAACCAAACTACATAATATGAAGATATTTTCCTAACCATCCATTTTCTTGACATCTCATTAACAAAGTTACTTTTAAAAAATATTCATTGTTTATCAACCATATTCTAAAAGTATCAATTTGTTTCCCATATCCCTCCAACATTATACGCTATTCATAATATAATCACAAATAATATATTCTCCCTCACTTTTAAATGGTCACATTACATCCCATATTCATCACACATCATTCACAATGTATGAATATATCTCAACAAAAACTTCTTCAATATAATTATCATTTAAAGACATTATACAGTAGTTTACATAATAAATATCCATAGTCACAATTTTAAAGTATAACTTTTACTACCAATGACTCATCGACCTTCTAAATGAGAGTCTAATAAATCTTATATAACTAAACCAAATCTCAACAGATCGACAATGATCCAACATAATACGTCTAAAAAATATTAGAGGCATTCCCCTTTTATTTGTATTCTACTAACCAACTCATTACTGAAAAATATATTAGCTGCATCTATCAAGTACTAACACTTCTCTCAATCCATCCTTGGATTCCCATGTCCACCCCAATCCTTGACCCTTATAAAAGAAGTGATATCATTTTATATAACCAATACAATCATCCCACAACTACAAATGAAAAATATTCCTATAGTGTTTTATCATTCACAGAGAAAAATTATTTTATTCTCACATTGAACACATGGCACAGATAATCCACTACATGGTGGCATCATTGATCCTCTATTTTTAATTCATACTAGATCCACTCATGTTCCATCTTCCAGCTATATATGGATCTAATACAATCAAATATGTAACAACATCCAAACTCATTTTTCATTCATATAC
The DNA here is from genome assembly GCA_963277665.1 of Viscum album. NCBI lineage: Eukaryota > Viridiplantae > Streptophyta > Magnoliopsida > Santalales > Viscaceae > Viscum > Viscum album. The sequence goes on from OY728137.1 coordinate 375,914,296, forward strand.
TTTGTTCCTCTAAACTATTAGTTCATTGTTTACCTCATGAAAAAATAATTATTTTTACCTTCACCATGATAGAATTCCATAAACTATTCTAAAATATAAATATAAAGTAGTGAACAAATTTCCCACCAATATCAATATATAGCATTCATAATATTTTACTAATTTAGAAAAAATATATAACATAGGTATCTAATACATAAAATTTATGTCACATTCATAAATTTTTAAAAAGTTTATGAACTCACAAGACTATAAATATATGGATGGATCTACTCCCTAGGCTCCTCTATCAATACACTATATAAAATTTTCAATGTTCTCCATAAACAGTGATAGATATTTTTCACTAAAATAGCAGATCATATTTTCTTATCAATAAAAATTATAAGAATATTATTATTTATAAAATTGGTAGTGTACATGATTCATATTGTTTTATTGAGGAAATAGTAATATATGGTTTATCGAAACCATGATACTACCTTATATATATAATTCTATCATAAAGTATGTCATACGGTGTGGATGTATTATTTAATAAAAAATAATCGGGTAAAATTAACTCAATAATTTGGCCTAGATTAATTCAATTTCTATATTATCTATGATTTAAACAACATATGTTATTTTTCGTGTTTGAGCCACTAATTTATATTATTTATGATTCTTAATGATAAAATTTATCCTTCAAATAAACATACATGTGCGATAACATGAAATTTTAATTGATTTATATGTAATATATGGTAATTCGTTTAATATAAAAATTTCACAAACAAAACCAATGAATTTAATAATGTTTAATAGAACACTATTAAATGATTAAATTTTTATATACTATCCTCCTAGATTTATATATCTGAAAAATCTAAAATATATGTATTGTTATATGTTCTTTACTGACGATTAATTGTAACTCCCCATATCTTAAGTATCATTATTCTACGTCCTTTTCATGATATGGTATAATAATCCCATGGATTATGAATAATTACACCTAAACATAAAATAAAATAACATATTACATGAATACATCAAATAAGGGGAATCTTTTTATTTTCATTTAGTGGACTTTTTCTTGGAATAATGATAGAAATTATAGTACAACATTTTTGTGTAGTCAACTTCCTTTCTAATAAATGCACCAATTCACTATTTGATGAATTTGGTTCTTAGGAATTGGAATTTAATAACATCTACTACATATATTAAGTGTTATTTTATTCTTACAAATCCTAACAGTGATATAAATTCATTCAAAGCAGTTTGATTTTTATAATCATGATTGAAATAATGGTATTGTATTTCATATTCAATAATTCATTCTAGTCGATAAATATTATATGAAGAATTTTTTTGTGGGTTCTATTTCACAACTTATAAAATTTAATATGATATTCAATTGTAGGGATAAAAACTATAGATTTTATAGATGTCCATGTGTATGATCATTTATTATGGTAGAATATGACTGCATTAAAATATAATTGAATAATTTGTATCATATTTAAATTATGACATCAATATATAATGTGAAATATGAAATGACAGAACATATACTATGTTAGAGATTATAATGATAAAAATATATATATGATATTACAATATATGGTTATCCAACATGTTTCAAAATACAATTGATATTTTAGTTATCTACTATATCAATTATATCATACATTTTCAATTTGACTATAAAATACAAATGTTAATCAAAATCTATGAATAATAAAATATTTTTTTAAAAGGATCAAAATCATATTATTCAATTTTAATTACATTCAGTTATAAATATATTGTATTATTTTAATTTTTTTAGAATGATTAATGTGTTTTTGGGGATAATTAATGATATATAAATAGTTTATAAATTAATTAATTATAAAGTGTTTAGAACTTTCTATTTATTAACTATGAAGTATGTAATATTTTATATTTCAATATATTTAATATTATTATTTTTGAAATAGATATTATAAAATTATGTGCAATGTATTATGGATTATAAATAAAGTGCATATTTAATAATCATTAGTTTAAAATATAAATTTCTTACATATTTTAAAAAATTATTGTACAATATAATTTTATTACATTTAAATTTTCTATTATTATAAAATAATTAATTCAACTAAAAAATAGGCCTATTAAAATATATTTAATCAACAAAAAAACATTTGAAAGTTAATTTTATCAATTCATTAATAATGTTATTATTTAATACATTAGAATTATAAAAATACATTTCACAATATAAAATAGAATATAAAATCATTATTACTCATATATTATTATATATAATTAATTAATATTCAGTAAACATTATAATATAAAGGGGTTCATAACTTAAATATAGTAATTTTTTATTAATGTATAATAGTAAACAAGTAATTAATAAATAGAATAATATAAAGTGTTTATGATTTTCTGTGTATTTATGAGTTGTGTAAATATAGTTTATCTCATGAAAAATAATTCAATTTTCATTTATTTAATGGTTATTTATATTATTATTGATTTATATTTAATTTATTTATTATGAATAATTTTATTCTTTCATTTATGTTTACAAAAAGTTTCATATAGAATGTCATGACACACAAAAAATTCTATGTATGATTTCAAATATTATTTTTTCATATTCCATTTCATCAGTTTTTAGTTGGTGTTATTATATAAAAAATTGTTATTAATTTTTTTTATAAATTTTAGGGTTTTTTGTTTTTATGAATTGGATTATCAATTGAGTAGTGGATCCACTTATAGAGGGATCTCTGGTCGGTCATCACAGTGTATCATAGGTATATTTCTTGTTAATGAAAGCTGGTGGCCATCTATCATTGGCTGATGTTTTACCATTGAAATGATTTTCAACCACATACTAATTGATCCCTTTTCATGAATAGATCATGTACGTAATACATGAAATTCATTTTTATATGTTAGATTATGTTTGGAAAAACATTTAGATGAGAAACACTAACATGTGTGTTTTGTAAAGAGTTATACACTGATTTAGTGTGAATATATTAATTTGGTGGATAGAATATGATTCACAAAATAAATCATTAGATAAATGAATACATAAATATAATAATCTGAGATAAAATGGTTAGATTACTTCCCCATGAAATACTAAATTTTAGATTAATTCCAAATCAACACATATAAATAACCTAAAAATTCAGTAGAGATTAAAGAAACGAATTGGTTCCCCATGAATTACATTGCACATGTGGACAAACATATAATTGGATTCCAAAAATTTGATTATCTAATCATGGAGTTAAATGCTTTTACAATTTATTTTTATACCATAATAATTAGGATTCTATAAGAACATAGTTATATATTTACCCATATGATGGATTAGACATGTAATATTCGATATAATGCTCCAAGAGTCTTATGTGAATTGATTATGAAATTTTTCATACTAGATATACGCATGGGTTAGTTACATTCTCAAAAACGTGAATTTCATAATGACATAGGGATATTGACATATTAATTAGTGTTATATGATTTAAATGAGTCATCACTTTCTCTGCATCCTATTTAGTGAATACCCTTAGTAATCCATAAAGAAACATGATCCTATTATGGTATTAGTTTTCTCTTTATATCAACAAAAACATCATCCTCACAAATATATTTGATATTAATCTTCTGAAAGTTAAATATTAATGTAAATATATTTTATGATTGGAATCATAAAAAATTCTCTCATAAAAAAATTATTCCTGTTAACTTAACAAATTAGTTTTATGAAGGAATTAGATATAACATTGAACCTATAATATTAGTCCCAAGTAAAATGTTCACTATGATTTAGTATTTTTATGACATGGTGACACCAAGTTATTATTATAAATTTATTTATGGTAAAAAAATCTTGATATTCTAATATATGTTAACACTACGAGTTATGTTTAAATTAATGACATGTTTAACCTATATTCTCATGTTTTTAAAAAAGATAAACTGAGTATTTGATGCCTAAATTTAGTTTTTTTGTAGTTAGTAAATGTGACTAAAGATTCAAAAATAATGAATATGTGTTTTTTGTAGGGACTAAAAATGATACTTCATGTATTAAGACATGTAAATTGAAATATAAAGGTAAATTAATGAAATTGTAATGATTAAATATGATAGAATTTTTTGGGATATCATTATGTGTTTTGAAAAAATCCATGGAATATCCTTTTCTATTTCTAGTGTTCAAAAACATAATGATTTTCTTTTGAAGTGAATTTGATAAAACATGTATTTGTTACTAGTGATGTAAAATACATGAGTCTAAAATAGAGGGATGAATTGATAGGATATTATAAATTTCATTGAAAAGATGAAGTTAGAGTTTATACCTCAATTATTTTCATATAACAAGATTATATATATTTTCCATAAATGTTTATCTATATATAGTTTCTCTTATATGATTATGTATGGCATTATTTAATAGAAAATTTCTATGAAAAGAAGGATATTACATGGTTTATACAAACATTTTAGGATTCTTCAGATTCTATAACATGTTTTGAGAAGGAGAAGAGAATAAACACTATTTTTTTTTTCAGGATAAATTATTTATGCAACTATTTATTAAAAGAAGGAGGGAATCTATTTTCCACCACTAAAAAATAATATATTTTATTAATTCATTCATTTTTTTAAAAAATTATTAACTACATAAAATACTATATATGATATTTAAATTGAAGTTTAGTTTGTTTAATAATTATAATTAATGAAATTATGTGTTATTTATGAAACACGATTGATTTTATTTAACATAGAATGATATTCTAAGTTGAGTAGGTACAATAAGGCTAATTTATATATATTTCAATATGGATATGATCAATGTTCATGAATGAATTAACATGATAATATAGATATAATTATCTTTAAATTTCATATTTTAAATATTTTAGGATATAAAATAATAAATAAAAATGTAAAGGAAATATTAATTTACCATGAAAACTATATATCATTATTTTCTAAAAACATTTCACATGTTCTAAAAAATAGTTCATTTTACTTAATATCTTAATGTATGTTATTTAATTATGTTATAAATATAACGATTTTTTTATATTAATCATGAAAATCTGATTGTCACTTCATCCGAATGGAATTTAGGATATCGTAGTACATGATAATGTATACTTTTTGATTATTTATATGGAAATTTTTTTATAATCCTTATCATGTATAATGTTGTTAGACATAGTATATAGTATATGTTTACATGATAACACTTGGTTTTAGGGTGTTAAAATGTTTGAATATGTTTATGTATTTGGAAATTTGAAAAAGAATTTATAAATATTATCATTATTCTAACATGAATTATTCATATATTATACTTAATGTAGGATTTTGGAATGTGGTATTTACTTGGTGGAAAAAAATATTGTAATAGGAATTATAGAGTGATTTAATTAGTTATCATAATCCATGAATCATCCCAAAACATATTGTTGATATGATAAAATTTAATATACGATATTATTAAAATGATCATTTATATAAATATTAGGGTATTCATAAATTAGTTTATGAATATATATTTTTATAATATACTTTTCCCATTTATCATGATTTTACATTTTCTATTAAAATATATATTTTGATATTCTTTTTTTGAAGTGTAATTTTTATTGACATAAGATTGTTGAAAATTATTTTATCTCTAGATAATGTTAATATGGATAATCATTAGTAACGTTGAAATGATAATGTTAGGGTGATTGTGATTAATTTATGAAATAATAATATACACATTGAGTAGGGAAAGGGTTTTTATGAACATGGTGACCCTCAAGAAATTCTAAATAGAGTTCTATACATCATTCCTTTGGTATAAAATGGGTGAATGAGTTGTATAGGGTTTTCAATTACATGATTATAATGTGATACAAAAAATGATAAAATTTATATTTTTATTCCTTTATTATACAATCCATTATGAGATAGATAATAAGTATCTAGTTAGGTATGTTGTGGGTCATTTCATCAGTTAGAAATCTACTCTGATGGGATAATACCTCTATTGTGATGAGTAAAATTTATTAGACATATATTGAGATAAGATGGGTAATATTATTCCAAACCTAGTGCTTATATATTATGTTCCTATTATCTCATATGAGTGGAATAAGATGTTCTCATCCATAAATTTTAGTGAAATGTAACCTATTCATTAACCACATCAGCCTATACTTGGACGATCATGAACACATGAGTGGGGTATATGTGATGAAATGCTCTATGTCCCATAGTCACTTGAAATATTGGATAGTTGTAATGTGTGATAATTAAATATAGCATGAAATATGGTTTGTTGATACATGTATATAGATACATGTTTTTTATGGAGATAATTCTTGATAAATTGTATCATGTGTACAATTGACACTTCACTACTGTCTTCTCTTCACATACATTTATGGATCTTTTTAGAGATATTTTTTTAATAGCACAGTAAACAATTGGGTAAATGCTTTTGGTTAATTGAATTGGGACTAAATTTTATTTAATGTATTTGAATAAAAGTATTTTGAAGTTTAAAATTAATAATTTCAGGATGTGAATTAATAGGGTATTATACAAAATGTGAAACATGGATATAATTATGATATCATTTCAATACACTATTGAATCAAATCTAAATTTATTTTCTATATTATTTATTGGGTAATAATTTATGTTAAATTATAACCTGTAATTTTACAAAGTCTTCATCACTTTAGTTAATGTTATAGATATAAGGAGAAATATTCCACAAATTCTCATTTTTATTTTACAATTGAAGGTAATCATATAGTATTGTCTCTATAATACAAAAATATTTTTTATATGAATCTTATTTTATTATTATTGGGAAATAATTTTTCATTATCATTGGATACAATACTAATACATCATATATCATTTTCTAGGATATATTATATATTATGGGATGTTATTATATTACCGAATGACCAATCATAATGTATGATTATCTATGTCATTAAGAACGTTTTAAATGTATTATAATGTAGTCTTAGAGTAAAAATACCTATATAATTTATCATAGATGATTTGGATACCATCCATGTATTATTTCACATAATGATAAATGTTATCATTTAAATAAAATTTTATATGAGAAACCATTCATGCTTTATTACATTAGATTTAAGGGACTTGTATAAATTTAGATATAAATTGCAAAAATAACGCCTAAACATTTTTTCATTCATTATGAAACTTGGAAAAATTTCGTATCCCTTGAAGAATGTCTAAAAAACATATAAATCCTCCAACCTTATAATAGTAATAGGGTGATATATTCTTTCAAAATTATGAACTGAAACTCCCAAAAACATGGTGCAATTTCCTGTGCCTTCTTTTCAAAAAAGGGACTAGAACATCATGGAGAATAAATATTTGGAAACAGAATTATTTATCTAAATTTAATGAAACATTACAGAGGTTGACTAAATTATTTTTCTATTGTGATATTCATTTTGAATTTATGGTGGTGTTGATTTTGAAATTTTTTTGTAAGGAATTCATCATGTTCTATATATGAATACATATTTAATCATAATGTTCCTGGGAATTAGATTTTAATCACTTATATAGTTCAACTTAGTTATTAATATATCTATAAATATAAAATGAAATAATTCATCCAGGGAATTCCTTGGTGGAAATGGATCACCAACATAATAAACTGATTAAAAAAGAAATTATAATTTTATAGACATCAGAAATTGGGAAAATTTAATAAGAAACAACACCAACTATCCACATACACTCGTTAAAAAAAATAATGTTCAATACCATATGAACATATGAACCTAAATACATATGTTAACGTCTGGTTCCACACACAACATAAACATATAGGATCACATAATTATTCACAGTAGGAGTCACATACCATGGATAGCGATGAAAATTTCCCCAAAGATTATATAAGGGAGAAAACAACAGAGGTTATTAACTACAATTTAAATGGAAAAAATAACATCAAATTATGTAAATAAATACCACTATAGGATAGATATATAAAATTCCACTAGGTTAAAATATAGGAAAACAATTCTAATATTGTTTTAAATTATGAATCCAAAACTTATCTACCAAAAAACATAATATAAATTAAAAGATGAAAAAACATTTATTGTATAAAATATATGTCTAAAATGAAGCATCATCATGATCAATTTCCAATTTAGTGAAAAATAATGAAAAATAAATCAATAAAAAATATAAAATTATCTAAATCATATAACACCAGAGTAACCATAAAATCCAAACCAGAATAATGTTTCTTTTGTAAATTGAACATAAATTTATAAATAAGATTATAAGGAATACAAACTAATTATCATCCAAAACTTTATTCTGGAATAATGATCAACAAATTCCTTGAACCTCCATAATACTATAATCCAAATAAAAAATTAATCAGTCAATATCATTCAATCATAAACTTCAGAGACAATAATTTTTGATTTTCTAACCTGAGTCACTCATCAATTATAGGATTAGTGTGGCACTTGACCATAAGTTCACCTCCCCATATGAGATATAATTTAGAATTATAGTGAGGGTGTGTGAGTTTATATTTTGGATATTATCTCCTCTAAATAATAAAATCATAAAAAATAAGAAATTTTTGAATGAAACATAATATAATATGAAAAAATATATCACACATATATGATTAAATAACAAATATCTTGATTTCAATGTAATTTTTAGAAGTATAAACAATATCTCTTATAGTCCAATCACTTATATACAAGTACACGTAACCAAAATAAATTAATATCTTTGATCAATGGAACCATTATCCCATACACAAAACCACATCAGCTGGATAATATAACAATTTCACAATCATGTAAACTAGGATCTAGATATAAAATAATTACTCTTCTATATACCTAGAGTCATAAATTCTCCACAAGAACTGAAGTACAATGTTGGGTGAGAGTATGAAATCATAATTCAAACACAATTTTTTTACCTATATAATGTTAAACTTACAAAAAATAATGTATATTAAAATAAATTGAAATAAATAGTATAGAACAAAACTTGATCCACCAAGAACATAATAACATACCTGATCATTTACATTACAAGAAGAGTATTGGTGTGGAGCGATATATCTATAGTATATCATTCAATAAGCTATCTCATGCTTATATCCACTTCTAATTCATAGGGAATCATGATCCAAAGGCAAACATAATGACATAATTTCACATACACAAAATATATCATATACACCAGTGAATTGTAAATGCTTTTCCAACCACACACTCAATACCCCCAATGAATCAATAGTAATTGATACACCCTCCCATTAACGATAAATTCTCATTGACGCCAAATATATAGTTATAATCTTCCTCTAAAATAGTGGATTCAACTACCCCCGTCATGCACAATTGTGATGTATCTTACTTTTTAACCAATGTAATACATCATCACCCAACTCATATTGCTTTATTATGAAGTAAAACTCATGAAGATTACTGGTAAACACCCCAACATGGGATCTAACTATTGTAAAAATGACTAAAAAAATGTTAAACCAATGTTCTATATAATTAAAATCATCATGGACTTTCCATAGTGAACCACTATAGCAACAAAAAATATTGGTTGCAACTATTTTCATCACAATAAAAAAAATTATCACCCCATTCAAACTAATCATCACCAAAAAAACCTCATTGGATACACCCATTATGTCCTTATGGAACCTCATCAGTCGTTACATCATAATAAAAATTTAACCGAAAGGTGGAATCATTCTAAAGAAACCATAAAACCACACAACCAAGATATACATTGATAAACCCATTATTTTATATAAGATAATACACCATATTATATCTTAATAATTATAAAAAACCCTTATGTTTATATTCCTAGTATGACATATAAAATCATATCCATAGTAATTTGTTACACAACACATGATGCAGGTATAATGTATGAATTATTACGGAGCAAACTACATTAGAATATGAATGATTCGACTCGTTAAAAAATTGTAGGTAATTTTTATTCCCTTACATGGACCATTTAAATATTAAAAAAACCCTAATTTGGGAACCATAAGAATAAAATAAGGATAAAATTATATAAAATGCAATTAAATAATTTAAAAATTCTAGTTTTACCATTGAAAAATTTATACATCAATAAGAAAAATGAACAGAGAAGGAATGGTGCAGAACTTCTAAAAGGATCAAATGGATATAAGAGATTAAGAAAGGTTGTATTATTAATATATTATAGTCTAAAGACCCTACGTTACCTTTTTATATATTTACTATCCATTAAATTTTTATGTTTAATTTCCTTAAGAGTAATTGTAAAAAAATCCATATTATATATTTAATAAATTATTATACCATTATTTAAGTAACTCAACCTTTTATATCATACAACATATTTTTATATTTTAGTGACTCATACATGTGATACCATTATGCATCATTAGAAACTCCAACAATTTACAAAAATTATAAATCTAAATACCTATACATACCAACCGTTAACTCTTATGAATCATAATGATCACTCCCAATACATGATAACATTTAATACATTATCCCAAATGACCCTTACATATTAAGAATTTACCGTTATATATTATAAGTTCCATAACACATTTCTATATTTAAAATTTATTGATAAACTATACAGATACTACTATTTCAATAATGTATAACCTTTAATGAATTTTTAATATTGCATATATTGGATTACTCTAGAGTTATGCTTAGGGTTCATCTAAATATTCATAGAAGGCGTCATATATTTTATGAGTTTACATTAACATATACATATTATTCAGTACTTTTTACTTTTTTCCAATCATCATGACTTTATCCAATTTGATATTGGTAATTTCAAATATATATTTTGAAAATCCCTAAACTAGTCATAGAAAATTTTTCACCTCAGTAGTATCCGTTAACATAAAACAATAATATGATATAATTTTTAATAACTATCATAACCCAACATGTTTTAGAATGAATATAACATTAGAAATTTAATTATCGACAAAAATTGATGAAACTCATATCCAAAATCTATTTCATGAACACCACCCCTCTCTGTACATTCATTTCATAGTACCTCTAGGCCATGAAATGGCTATCATACAACACAAAAAGTAACCCATCACTACACTGTAGTCTCTAATTGAAATATAATTAATTTTATTCTATAGGTAGTTTTTTGCCTCAGGATTGAAAAAACCATGATAGACTTAATTATTGACATGTTTTGTAACCCATAAAACCTACACATTGACAATAATCATGTGTTCAGTCAAATATCATAATTGAATCTTTATTTACCATTAAATATAACCATAAAAAAATTCTATAGGATGGAAAGATACATAAAATATAACCACAATTCATGGATACCCTTCTTATAAAATCCTTGGGGTTTTGCTAATTATGGGTTTATTGTGTATTTTTATAAAATTTCATTTCATTGAAATTAATTTTTTTTATTTTTTCATTTTTATTATGATTAGAAAATATGGTCCCTTGATTTAGAGTGATAGAGGAAGTTTATTTATAACAATTAAAATGTAAATATGAATATATTATCTTCAATGATGAGATATATCTGATGTTATTGTATACTGGATGAATGAACTGTAATTTACTCATTGACTTGGTTATTTTATACTCTGATAATTGATAATATATTAGGTGGATTAAGGGGTTATTAAACTCCATGTTACCTAGTCACATGAAATATTGTAAAAAGATATCATTTGAGAATTCATGATTATTTGTGATTTAACTAGTGGATATTAGTATACATATGTATTTATCAAAATGATTGTATACATATTACATTCAATGTAAACCTAATGTATTTTATAACATTATTTACCCATAAAACCAATTATAAATGATATAAGACATAGTAATAATTCATATACTATTAATTAAATTGGATGGTAATAAATTTTCTAAAACCAACTATGAAAAATATGGATAATGGTGCCAAATAATTTTAATGTATTGATAATGTTTTAATATATAGATATTCAATTTTAAGTAGAGTCGTCTTTTCCTTTGAAATTAATTTTTCATCAAAAATTTTATTATTTAATATTATTCATGAATATTATAATTTATATTTTTATTTATAAAATATGTGTTTTTTAATTTTATATAATTTTCTAAATAAGAAAATTAACTACATCTTATGGAAAATTTTTAGGACTTTTATAAAAAATACTTATTTTATTGTGGATAGTGAATTTTTTTTATTCAGATGAAATTTATTTTCGTTGAATAATGTAATTTGAAAAGTCCTATTATTTTATATTTTTATCATAAAATTAATTATATATCTTTTAATTCTAACTAATTTATATAATTACATAGTAATCATAATTATAAATTATTCATTTTTAAGTTTATTTCTATATTAAAAAATAATTTTCCATATGTTATTTATTTATCACATAATGATTTTTCAAATAATAAATTAAATTAATGACAAATAATTAAAATTTCTAGTGGAATTTATATATTATAAATTCCGAAAAATATGTTAATATTAATTTCATTGTTCATACAAGAAAATTATTTAATGTTAATTCTAGTGCGTGTTTAAATAAGAGATATTTTGACATTTATAAGGAATAATTAAATTAAAACTATTCATATTATAAAAATTGAATCTATTTAAATTGAATAAAAATTTTAACAATATAAATAAATATAATGTAATAGTTTTGATATATATGTTTTAAATACATTGTAAAAATAATAAAATTTTATACTATGGTTATGATCAGAACACGTTTACAAGGGGGTAATATAAGAGATAATGTTAAGAATGCAATATAATGATTTATAATTCTTATTTTATTAATAAATTTAAATCATAGAATCCGGTAAGTTGTGATTCATATTAAAGTGGTAAAATTGCTCATGAAACATATCTAATATTAATGAAATATATTTATAGATTTCAGATAAATCCCTCAACGGAACAAAAAAAGGGGACCTCTTATCTACCATTAATAACTCAATTTGAGACTTATAGATCATAAAATTACTTCTTAAAGTAATTATTTTACTCCTTCCCCTCATCCTAGTGTATCTTTTATTATTTGGTGACAAATATTTCAATCCATAATGTTTAATACAAATGAGGTTTCTCAAATAAGATGTATAAATCTTCACTAAGATATATATATTTTATTTCTTATTGTATATCCAATAAAAATATTGTATACATCATAAAATGTTGAAAATTTTATAATAAATATTTTCATATTTTATGTTGTTTATGTCCCAATCCTTAATCAACACATCACTATCAAATAGAAGGAAAAAGTTTCACTTGGGGGTATATGTAGTCTATCGCATCCTTGTAGATATATATTTGATTTTCTATCACCATATTTAATTAATAGTACTTAAGTTAGATTTAATATATATATATATATATATATTATTTTTATGATATATTAATTATTCACTAATGGATAATTTTTATATACCATTATATCCATCCATCCATCAAAAAATAGAAACATCAGTCATGTGTATGTATGGACTACTGTCTCTATATAGTAATGTGATTAATTATTCAAAACATATTAATATTTATGGATAAATTTATATATATATAATTAATATTTTCTATATTTATATCAATATTAAAATTCTAGAGATGACGTAGCCATGTTCAATGTGGAAGGAACATATCTATTCAACTAATACAAACAAGAAAACCCAAGAGGTTAATGAAGAAAATGATGATGATAATAAATGATTATTAATAAACTTGTTATATGATAATATAAGTAAAATGTTCATGGTAAATATTAATCTATATTAGTTATGTAATTTAAAATTTAATATATGAGATATTATATTTTTTACAAAGAATGAAAAATAAAAAGTACGGGTTCTTCATCAACAAATATTTTTACTGATAAATGTTTTGTGTTGTGGACTATTTTTGTTTATGAGGTGTATATATTTATCCACTAACATGTGATATAATATATCCTCTATAAATAATTTAATTTAATTTTACAATTCATTTTATCGTATTTATGGTTTTTAATTTGAATGATACCTATATTATAAGAGATTATTGTCTCAAATTGTCTTCTTTGTGACATATATTTTGCTATAAACCAATGTTATTATATGAGGTGTATCAACTAAACATTTAATATTTAATATAATTTATTTATTTATTTTCATTGAATTGAATTTCCATTCTTAGTTTTATAATTTCATGGGTTGTAAGATTCAAAAGAAACCAATGTAGTATGGTTTTTATGTCATAGTCAATTCATCTACAAGGATTTTTTATTCTCAAATTTATGATGACAAAACAATATGTTATATTTCTCAAAAATAATATTTATTTAAAAATATGTGTTGAAACATTGTTCTGGTCATTAAATTTTTAGTCCTATAAATTTCTAATCTTCAAATTTTCATTCATCAGAAATTCAATCAGTGCTAGATGGATGGGTTTGAGGTGATAGTCAGGATAGTTCCCTAATTTTTCAGTAATGGTTTAATCTAATATATGTTTGTTATAGTGAGATAAAATAGTTTCCAAAATTTATTTGATCATTCTACATGAGATTATATGGAATAAATATTCTTGAAATAAATAACTGGGAATGTGGTTGAAGTCAATAAGGTTATAGGAGATCACCAATGAAATTCCATTTGGTGTTTTCTCTACGGTTATCATAAACCAGTATGACATGGAAATGTACATAGAAGTATCTTATAAAATGATGTGGGAACCTAACACCATTCATGAGGTTGGCTATGTGAAAAGTAAATTTGAGACCTATATAATGAACCATTTATTTGTTGAGTGTGAATTATTCTATAATGAATTAATATTTTATAGTTTGTGAGTTGAATGTCATTTTATTATTCAAATAATTAAAGAAATAAGTTATAGTGGGTTTTATCATAAACAAAGGACAATTTACTTAGAAAATTGATAAATATGTATTTCTTTAATGCAATATATGCATTAGTTTCATGAATGATCATTGCCTATATTTACATTGAGTTTTTTAGTTCTGCAGAGTTATGTGTAAGAGATCTGATTTTTTTTTGATGTTGTCGTTCAATGATATTATAAATTACTTATTCTCATCCAAGGATGGAACAATGTTCAATATGAATAGTCTTTTAGTTCTATAATCTATGAGTTAATATCTTGTCGATCAAAAGATTATACTTCCTAGGGTCTTTCGGTAGTCCAGTAGATCGGTATTTATTGCATTTACTCATATCCTATCAAGTGGAATCAATGGGTTGGTTTTGAAGATCATGGTCGACACACTAGGTATACATATTTTTCATGACATTAGATAAATGAATGTTATGAATTGGAATTTTAAATATAAAGGATTTCATTTTCTAGAAAACATGTATCGATGTCTTTTAATTTTGAAATGTATTTTATGATTCTTTGTCTAGGGTGAATTATATTCAAATAAAGAAATATAATTGTGAAAACATGTATATAATATTGTTAGATATTCATAGAATGTCACTTGAAATTAATATTTTTTTTAATGTTTATTATATGTAGAAAAATAATATATTTTCTAAAGTTGATGATAAAAATATATGAAAATGTGATGGCCCAAAAATATTGTTTTCATTTTATGATATGTTTCATTTAATGTTTAAAAACAGAATAACCACCACAGGTAACATGAATGAAATAAAAATGGTTTATAGACAGGTACAATAAGTAATAGTAACATTTTATGTTGATGTACGAGAATTGTAACATCAATCCACTTTTCCAGAGAGATGGGATTCGATGTTTATTATGTTTGTTTACTCCATCATAAAAATAATCTAGAATCTAATGATGTCTGGAATGTGATAATCAACAAGGAACTTTAGTGAAGGGAATTTCTGGATCCTGAAATAAAATTTTTTATTTTTTTCATATCACTATTATGTTATGTGAGAACCTATAGGAAATAAAAAATCTGGATGAAAGCATTCCATAAATAGAAAATAACCACCTGGTAGCCAATAACATGGCTAGATATACATAGAGCACATTTCAAAAAGTGAATAAATCAAGTATGTATCTCCTTCGAGATTGTTGATCCACAAGACCACTTTTGGATTATATCCACACCCACTTTACACCCTTTAGAATAATGTGCACACTTAACCTGTCCTTGATCTATGAACACACCATCATATAAATTTTTTTCTTGCCAATCTCCCAGAACATCGCTGGTTACCTGAAATTCACACTTCTTCTTTATGATAGAAACACCAACAATACCCAAACCCTATGTTATATTAACAATATATAAATCAACAAAATCATTTAATCATTAATAATAATCATGGATGAAGTACCAGATCCATGTTGGAAGACCATAGAAATCTAAAAAGAATACGTTGCACCATCAGAATCAGGAAGGTATGAGAACAACCAACAGAGTTAGATTCTCCTCATACTCCATTTACCTATAAAATAGCACTTCCCAAATCCATTTAGTAAAACACTAGAGAAGCCCGATTATGTATTGTGGTGTAAAATGATTCTGTAGATGATTTTGTGGTTGAAAATAGTTTAAACAGTGAGCCACAACCTTCAACAGGTCAACAAATTCATCATTCATATCCATGAACAGTAAAAATTAGAAACTAGTTATGCCTCCTTGAATGATGAGGAAACAGATAAATCAAAACAAAAATACCTCAAACATCCAATTTCATAACAAAATAGAAAGAAATATAAGAAAAAATGTGTCCTTCATCAAATGATTTCATAAACAGAAATCCATTCATGTGGAAGAAAATCCACCACACCAACCTAGAACCCATCCTCATGAAGACACTAAAAAGAGACAATATCCTCATAAAAATTCCAATCCATCATTATTACCCTATCTCTATGCCAAAAATGGGGTATTCTGATATAAGATCAATGAAAAGAGAGTAGGAGGTGTGCAAGGGTCATTGATGGATAGGTCGACTCCCTAATAATGAAAACCCATGCTATGATAAAAAAGAAAAGATAATTAAGAAGGATTATAAGTATGAATGAGTGGTTAAAGTTGTTTCTGCAGATATAATAAGAAATAAAAGTGGGATAAGAGGAAGAGTTGTTGTCCTAGATTTTTTACAATGGTCTCCCCCTCCCAACTTCCACTAAGGATGCACCCTATCATGATAGATAATAATGATGAATAATGCTTCATGAAGTTTATAATCCATATAATAATCCAATTAATACTAATGGTAGTGGTAGGTCAACCCATTATGATAATGTTAATCAGAACAAATGATCAATTAAAAATTACTCTGAAAGGATTTTGTTTAAGTCATATTTTTATGGTATTATTTGTTGGAAATGTGGAATGAAATGACTCATAAATAATTATGAAAAATGATCGAGTAGTACACTATAAGTAAATATATAGAAACCCATGATGTTAAAACCTTGGTATTACATATTTGAATATGAATATTCATTACATTATAGAGACACATGCATATAAATTATAAATTTATAATGTATTTGGAATCATGAAAACTAATACATATATATATATATATGTAAGTGACTTATTCATTATCACCAACATAGTTCTCCATAACAAGAACCACCCATAGAAATATGAAACATAATAAATATTGTAATAACCTAAGGAAAAGAAACATAATATAGGGTGATATTATATGTTTAGATAATGTTAAATAGGGTAACTACTTAATCATAACGCAAGCATAATTTTATTAGAGAATGATAATATCATTAGAAAACCATATCCTTAATATCAATGATATTAATATTGAATATTGGAATATTGATTGGTTCTTCATAATACATTAATCATTAAGGTGTCATTGAATATTAATCAAAATAGTATAACATTAAATAGTACTAGAGTTTGGGTGAACCCATACATAAAAACATATAATTCCTTGGTAGTAAAGACTTAATTATATAACTATATTAGTTGAATAGATTCATTCCCCAAACCATATATATATTCAAGGTTAACCCTAAAGTCTTTAATAGTAGAAAACATCCCCTAATGAATAGGGTTCACACCATTTTACATTCCTATTTATCTTATGAGATAAAAATTCATACCCTATGCTTTAGGGGGAGATATTGGACCTAATCATCACATAGTGAATATCATTCAAAGGGGTGACACAAGATCATTAAATATTCATTATATTAGAATCATATGAAATTAAAATCGTATCAAAATAATTTCATCAGAGAATAATATGTGAAAAAGAAATAGGTTTCATAAATATTTCATCATTTCAACATAAAATAAGCCATTACAAATGTAATGGGATTTGGAAAAATTTTATCATGGGACAACCTATCGAAGAGAAAAGGGTTTCATAAAAACCATGTCATCGTAAGCATTAAACAATAAGGAAATGAATAATAATGTTACCATTGTATCATATCCACTATAAGGCATAGGTAACGTCAATGGATGTTGATGCATGCATGTCGAATGGAATGGATAATGAAGATTATTTTCTTATTGTAGAATAGTGGCTGATCACGGACGTCTCACATAAAGAGAATCTTAGTTTTGTTTCCTCACTTAATCTAAATCACCCAAAATAAATTTTTATTTTTTTATAATATTTTATGGAAATAAATGTTTATTTTTTCAATTTTGATTACATTTATAAGATAATTAAAATATATGAAATGATAAACATAATGAGTTAAGGATGAAATCACTTGGTTTTGGATTCAATCATTATTCTACTATGTTGGATTTATTTTTGTATGAAAATCCATTATATATATCAAATAATTAGTTATTTTTTATTTATAAATTGTGGAATATTTTAATTCCTATGAAATCTCAATTATCCCTCTACCTTTTATTATGGTGAAAGTCTCGCCTTAGATGAGACTGTACCATCTTCTAGGAACTGACACTATCAATGTTGTATCATCCATTGCCTCAATCAACTCTATTTTTTGAATAGTTATCCACTTAATATATGGAAAATTAGTTTAAAAATATAATAGAAAAAGTTTTAGTTTCATGTCGTGGGTGAAAATCACCACACTGGAAACATTATCCTCACCCAAGCATGATAATAATATCTACCAATAATATTAAATTATCATTATGAAATATTCAAGAACACCATTTCCTCCCACTGATGGAGGCTTAGTTCAGCATCCTATTATCGGAAGTAAGAGATCACTTTTGTGGATTGGGTATTCCGTGAATTGAAATAGAATTATGGAATAGGGAGAGAGATAATAGAAAAAATAGTAGTAATAATAATAACAAAATATATTAATAAAATATAATTAGAGCTATACGAATAATATAATTAAAAAAATTAAACAAAATAAATATATATAATAATAATAAAATAATCAGAAAAAATATGAATAGGAAGGATACTAATAAGAAGAAGAGATGAATAAGAATATGAAGAATGATGGATGAAAAAAAAAATATATAAGTGTAAATTAAAATTGAAGAATTATTTTTATTAAAAATGTATTATAAAATTCCATGTTAAATAAAACCTAAAAAATATATAAATTAAAAAAATGAATGAAATAGAATAACAACGGTGGAGATCAAATGTGGCCTTCAGTTGGATCCCCACATCTGGTGGTGTCTATTCTCTTTTATAAGGGGTTATGAACATTTTTTATAGGTGGAAAAGGAGGTTTCCTAATATTCATCCTCCATCAATTCCTATGTGGATTATCAGATATAAATTTAATAATACCCAAGACCCATTCAAAGTAATATAAATACCCACGAGATCCATGGGATTGAATTTTATAGCATTGATGATATGCAAACAAGGATGAAATATCATTTGGATGTGCATTGTATGCATGCATGGGAGACATGGGTAGTTCCATGTTGCAGGGGTGAAGATTGATAATGGTTTCTGTAAGTATTGAGTTTCATTGAGATGTGTATATTCTTCATAATCATACCCTTATAGTGATTGGATGATGCATGAAAAGTGCCTTCATTATGGTCGATCAAGGTATACCTGATTATTCACTGTCATCTTAGATATTGATAGTGAGAGATTTATCATCCTATAATATTCTAGTAGTCATCCATGGTGTTTATAGCATGAAATAGTGGAAACCCTAGAGTTCTCAAGTGAAACAATTGTAGATAGATGATGAAAATGAAGGCAGAGTGATGGAGTGTTGTTGCACAATGTTTTTAATGTTGGAGGAATGTAATTCAGGGCTATGGGCATTACATTTGGGCATGGTAGTGGTTCTTTTATAGTGATGTTGAGAAGAGAAACCTTACTCCAATCAAGAATTAACATTGGTTGGATTATCCTTTATATGAGTCGATTGATGGTCCAAATGGAATCAATGATGGTGGGAGGAATCACCATGTTTATGGAGCTCATTTTCTAATTTCTATGGGTGAAAATGATGTATTATAGTGTGATACAGTGGTGAGAGTGAGTTGAAGTAGGATAAGGGACAATGGAGATTTGTGGGGTTGATCGGGGGTGAACCGTACCCCCGAAAAATTATCGCACACATGAAAATAGGAACATAAGGGGAACCAACTATAAGAATTAGTTGTTATCCTCTATCATAATGATTTCATACTGGGGGGGTCAGAGTTCCCGCGACACTACATTAGACAGTATCATCCTAGTGTGTCCTTCCGCTCAGTGTTTCCCAGAGTCTCCATGTGTCCCGATGGGTGGTTATTGAGGTATCTATGCACCCAAAAGACTATACAACCACCATTTCATTAATGAGAATGACCACCCATGTGCCATAGATAATAATTTATCATTTCTGGTGGTCTCCTATCTGGTGAAATCATAGTGAGATGGCCTTGTAGTAGGCCCCATATGTCAATGGAATGGCATACATGGCACAATTGTTTCTTATGAATTACCCAAAAATATTTTATAAAATTTCATATGATTCAAATAAATTTAAAATATTCTTAAATTAAATTTCAAATGTAAAATTCACCCAAATATTTTTCTATTTCAATTTATTATTATTCAACAATTTAAATTAACCATATATTAGTGAATATTTTAAATTTAATTGTATTTAGATTATATATTATTTTAGTACCACATGAATTTTTATAAAAATATTCACAAAAATTTAACATTTAAAATACCCAAACACATAAACCATGATTGTACTTAAGCATAAAATCTCAAAATAGAAGATTAGTGGTCAATAAATCTTTAAATATTTCTCTTTCAATATATTAAAATCAAATTATTGTAAATTTATTATTAAAATTTATTAATTTAAAATACATATATGTTTAATTTGAATTTTATAAAATTATTATCCTATTAAAGTATTTTACTTTTTATCTTTTCAAATTGATAGAAACATATATGTTTACTCATTCATGTAACTCAATTTATCATTATTATACATGCAAAATAATGATCAGCATCAATTGATTTTTTTCTCTTTTCACCCATGATACAATTATAATGGAGTTATTCTCATATCATGATAACATTCAATTTTATACATTGGATTGTAATGTAACTGTTTCTTTACATTTTAAATAATAAATAAAATAAAATCATTATAATATTTTTAGGGGTTAAAAAAATATGTGGCTTCTGGGTTAATAGAATTTATGTTTAACAATTAGGGCACATTGATGAGTCATGACTCTTATTTATGGTTATTGATATGAATAATTAAAGTTCAATTGGAATTATCCCTTTTAAATAATAAAAAATACCATCATCCCCAAAAATCAAAGTGAATATCATGATCAAATTATGAATAATGAATGAGTTGTTCATCCTCAGTAAATAGTATCAACATTTAAAAAATTTTCCTTATTAAAGAACCATTTCACTTGTTTTTAATATTTGATAGTTATTATTAGAATATTACTCACATACAAAACCTAAACAAATTTGAAAAAAATTAATAGGTATAATAATATTTAATTTTTTGTTTTCCAAAATCATAAAAAATGATTCTAATTTTTTTGGTTCCTTTTTTCATTTCCAATTTTTGACACAATAGGGTAAAATAATAAAGTATCATGAATGAATAAACAACCATACATTATTCACAAAATAATAACCACGACACTTCTTCCATAAAATTTATTTCATCCCTTCCACCATGACCCCATTACATCCTGCACTTCATTGTAAAATTTCATGAAATTTCTATGAGGTGGGTAGGATTGGATTAAAATTGACTAAAATGTGGCTCATTGCTGATAATGTCATTCAAGGGCTCAATGGGATAGATAAAAGTTTATGTGAAGGTTTAATTTCAAGGAGAATTACTTTTGAATAGATTCTTCAATAATTTTAATTGTATCTTGTCATAGTCAAAACTTTTAAAATGTAGAGAGTTTAAAATATAAGGAAAAAAGATAACTCCCTTTCCTAAGAAGCTTAGCCCCCTTCCTTTACTTTTTGAGGGCTTCCTTCATCGATCATGAGAATACATAATATAAATACTCAATTAATAATAATGATCATGTAATTTAAGATCGAAATTATTATAGAGAGTGTGGTGAGTTTTGGTATCACCCCATGATATTTCTATATTTTCATTTTAGAATAAAATTATATTTTTTTATATATAGAAATGCACACAACATCATGTATAAAAAAATAATATTAATTAATGTTTTTTATCATCAATTGATTTTTAAAATGTTTTGTGAATTTATATACTATATCTTTATTTTATATCTACTATAAAATATTTCCAAATTTGTTCTATATATTTCATTATGAATAATATTACAATAAAACAAATTGTACAAATTAAAACCTATATTTTGTAAAAGATATTTTTCCATATTTTATTAGAGATCATATTTTAAATAAAAATTTTAGATCATTTATGAAATTAATATGTCAAAATATATCTAGGATTTTAAATATAAACATCAATATTATGTTATGGTGAATTTTTGGTATTTTTATGAGAAGTTATATTTGTTAATTAATAATCAAAATACCAAATATTAAATCAAAAGTAGTTTTTCATATAATTAATTTATAAGTGTAAAATATATTTTAAATATGTTTTAATGTAATTTTATATTGATTTTATATATTTATTCTAATTTATATAATTTGAAAAAAATTAACTTTGATAATTTATATAAAAACATAGCAATCTTCTAAACAATTTTACTTTAAAAACCTACATTGTCATCCCATATATGAGATTAAATTTAATGTAATTCATGCCACATATATTTTAAGAATTTTAAAAAATGGATTGCTTATTTGGAATTATAATTATTTTTACTATATAGTAATTATAAATAAGTTTTTATGAAAAAGATTCGTTAAATTGATATAAATTGATAACATCTATTAGGAAGACAATTAGCTTAGTAAGGGGATAAACCTTAAATGAAAGTGTCAAAAAAGACCTATAAACATGTCTAAAATACATTAACTATACATATTTCGACCCAATTATCAATTTTATTAGATTTGAAATTTTATTTTGTCCACTTTTAATATGAAAAATGTTGGTGGCATTCCCATTTTTGAAATTTTCAAGAATTTCACTCCTCCACTATAAAAAGGAAATCACTCATTCCACTTATTCACAAAAATCAAACAAATCATATCACAAAAAAGTATTCTCAAATAAGATCCATGAATGACTACCTTCAATCTAGAAAAACCCCTTTAGGAAAAAAAACATCCAAGGAATCCCTTTGGTGAAAACCGGAAGGATTTGCCAAAGAAGGAGCTATATATTTATTTGAGCTCCTTATTTCAATTTCTACCAGGTAAACTTGTATACTATCATGTTTATATACTAAAAATATTATGATAAATATATAGAGATTTTTTTATAGTAATGGGTCTACCTACAATTACACACGCTTCCATCTGACGGGTGATAGACTTATAGTTCTTGTGTGTGGAGAACTACAACCTTACAAAATGATATCATTCATTTTTTTCCACATCACATATATGGGAGTTAATATGAAAAAACTTTTTATAAATTATTTTATAAAGAACATATCATTCATAAATTTTTAAATAACACATTTCTTTATTCGATTCATTTTGTGTAAATATAAAAATCTTCATGTGTAGACATGGTGTCTACTACCTCATCAAAGCGATGTGATTCATTGACACTATATATTGAACAAATAAAGGATAGTTATAATTAAATAATGCAACATAAATAATATTTATATCCTATTAAGTAAATAATTACCATTCTGGAAACATTATATATCATTTTCCTTATTAACATTTTCACACAATAAAAAGTGATAACGTTCGCCATGAACATCTTTACTACTACCTCACAAACATGATGTTATTAATTTTACATCACAATAGTTTTATATATATTTATATCGGGTAAAATAAAATTATATTTATGTTATAATAAACATTATGGAAATTTATAGTCTTACTTATCTTCTTTCTATAATTGTCACAGAAAAATGGTAACATTACTAATGTGTACACATGGTCTGTCATCTCAATGATTCTATGGTTGGATAATATTTCCTAGACATCATTAATGATTTTATTTAGAATTAATATTTATTTATAATTATTATTATTTTTATGATTATTATTAATATTTTTATATGTTGACCATTTTATCATGGTTCACCTACTGAATTGATTTTTGAAACAGAAACCGAATATGGTCAAAAAACATGACAAAATATTTTTTTATTAGGTAGAAGTTTAAAATATTATATTAAGTGAATCCAAATTAAAGAAAAACATGAAAGTGTTTTGAAAAATATTAAATAATTAAAATAATTTTCTTATTTAAGGAATATAGAACCACAAGTTACTTGTCAGACTCCAGGTATGGGATTCTTATCTAACATTTCATTTTATGAGGTATAAATCCTTTTCAATATTAACTTATTGTTTGTGTTTTATATAATTCGCATGTTGAAATATTATATATTGAATTATTTTATCTTTATACTATTTTATGTCTCACTAAGAATGAACTCATGTAAGTGGTTTATCATAGAAATTACCCTGTGGTAAAAGGGAACTTCATAATTTAAACACGTTTTCTGATTAATAACATTCTATTGAAATAATATCTTTATTTTAATAATTTTTCATTGTAAATTCTATATAATATTTTCATTATTGAGTGATGGATATTATTATTTCCTATACCATATATAATATTTACCGATGTTGTTTTCATTTATGGTTGTTTGATTATCTGGGGAAACATTGATAAATATGTACTCATCATTCAACATGGATATTTGATAAGGCATATTATTTATTTTGATTATTTGATATGAGGAATGATTTTTAATTCCAATGAAAGGTGGGTCCCGAACATTGTATATGTCCTCTATGCATCAATAGTTTCTGAGGTGATGAATATGTTGGCCAAATTAAACAATTTTATACCTATAGTTATAAACTACCATGTAGAAGGAGTTGATTGTATAGGTTTTAATGTTCTTATAACGTGAAATCCAATAATAGATAAGTAACATCATATATATATTTTTTAATTTCTATTTTAATCCATGATATTTTCATATGATAATATCTAGGGATGCATTTCATTTTCTGATAATTGTTTAAATGGTAGGTGTTTCATTTTCATTCCACTCTATGTTGACCATTCCTTATAAAGTTATTTGATTACAATGTATTTTCAATTATTTATAATTCCATATTGATTTAATCTCATAAATTCATTATTTAATCCACTTTATTTATAATTATTGAGCATGTTATCCAACCCTTATTTTTTTCCTTTCCCCATGTTATGAACTAGAAATATTTAAATATATATTCATG
Organism: Viscum album; assembly: GCA_963277665.1. Lineage (NCBI taxonomy): Eukaryota > Viridiplantae > Streptophyta > Magnoliopsida > Santalales > Viscaceae > Viscum > Viscum album. The sequence continues at coordinate 375,940,203 of OY728137.1, forward strand.
TACATGGATTATTTAATTTTATTATTTATCATGTTATATTTTTCATTTCAAAATTTATTATAGTTATCATGTATGTAATTTGGATTTTCAAAAATGGAAAATTGTTTGTATTTTCTAGATTTGAGTCTATATAATCATGATAATGTATAAAAATAATGCATAGGCTCCATGATTCTTATGATAGAATTTCATAGCTATTATCAGAGGATTTTTAGCAACATACATGGAAACCAGATTTAGAAAACACATAATATGGAACATAACCATAAGATATACATTGATGATACATATAGAATAATAACTGAAAATTTTACAAGGTTGAGATTATATGGGTATTTTTAGCAATAAAACTTTGTAAGAATAATAACAGTGGATGTTGTTCTACAATAGATGTACCTAGGCGTAAAAACACGAAAAAGGTATGTTGTTCTTTACTCAATGTAACTTGGTAAACAAAAATATTCCTTATTATGGACTTATTTTGACATTCCCTGGGGATACACATATAATAATTCACATTTTCATTACAAACCAATATAAATTATCAAAAATAATGATGTTCCCAAATAAATAAATGTTTGTGATTCTAGGATTTAGGAATAATAGATATATGTTATGTGTTATTTAGGTTTATTCATTTTGATTTTAGGACTTAATCTATTTAATCGTGTTATTTAGAAATTTCACATCGAAGGAAGAATTGTTTCACTACTAATGAGAAATATATATATTGACCTACTAAGGGAAAAAATATTGCAGGTATTGCAATGAAAAAAATTGTGGAAATATTAGGGAAACATAATTTGGTTGTAAAAAATAACCATTAATAGATACAAAAACATATTCCATAGTGATATTCTCAAATATTGGATCATTATAGACAATAGAGGACCCAATAATTTTTGTGGGACTATTAAACAAATGGGGTGTGATCAGTAGATTATTTCTTTAGAGAAGATATTCATGGAATTGGGATGTGGTAAAAATGAAAAGGATAAAATTGAAGTATATCATCTGAAAATAGATGTAGATTAGTGGTGGTCATTATTCCAAAATACTAGAGGAGATTAATAAATATAACACATGTAAGAGAGATGTTTAAGTATTCATTCATACTTAAATACATCCCTCAGGAGAAATAAGATGAGTTTAATAGATAGATATTTTAATTATAGGAAAAGGAGGAAGAATGTGTTGTAGAGTATAATGATACATTTACCAGTTAATCAAGGCATGATATGGATTTCATATACAACATAGAATGTAATATTGATTATTTTTATGAAGGACATAATCCATATATCTGAACAGTGATGGTGTCTCAAATGTTTTCATTATATGATTGTGTGTTTTTATGTTCTATAAATAGAGAGAAATAATTATCTATGTCTAATATATTCAAAGGGACTAAATAGAAGAATATAATGTAGGATAAAACTATAGATAATGGTATAAAGTGAAATAAGTATATTACCACATCAGATAATCATGGAAAGACTAAACACGGTTAATGCTTAAAATGATTGGGAGTTTCTTATATGTGTGGAGTAAATGGTAACTAGGAAAATTATTGAAAATGAACCAAGGAAAAATATTATTTTAATTTATAAAACTCCAAAGAGATGGGGTGCTATGAAAATCAATTCCCTAAGAATCGAGGGGATGTATCTTAGAAAAATATAGGCGACCATGGCCAATTATATGTTATTGAAACAAAAGAATTGGACTGTGTAATATTCATTTGTATTTGGATCTAATTTTTTTTTCTAAAAGTATTTTCGTTAATATGTTATCATCATAGGATTTATGAAATACATAAGGATTGTAATTTTGTACATTTTCATTATGGATTTAAGATCACATGTTCAATGGTAATGATAAAAGTAAATCAGCCACACGTTAAAATTTTTGGTTAGAATGGTTGAGGGATATATAACCATTAAAATGTTCCTAATGTTTTGAAATATTTATTCAAATAATGAAATTACTGGTTTGGATAACATAAATCTTATAACTGATGAATACCTTGTAAGTAAGTAGTTGATTATTGAAAACGGGTTTAGGATATCATTGTTGGAGTTTACAAATTTTTTTATGTAATATATAAAATAATATATGTTATTTTTTAAAATAACAAGAATAATTAATGTTTTCAATATTGTTAAATGGTATTTCATGTTCTTAGAATATTCAAGCTTGGTATCTGATGATTAAAATCCACTTCAAGTGGTTTTATATGAAATTTTAGAAAATTCGGTTACCATTATTCTAATGTTTTGGAATGTTAATCCATTTATAAAATGGTTTATGTTGATTGTTTTTAGTTTATAGATATTAATGTATTAATTCACCGTATAATACATAATCTACTAAAAAATTCAGTATAAATAGTTTAAGTCATAGCCAAAGTATAATATTATGTTTATAAAATAGAAAAATATATTTACTTATATTATTATAGAGTAAATTAATTACTCAACTATCAAAAATTAGTCTAGAAACAAATTTTTTTTCCTATTATCATCATTTTTTATGATATAAATAACACATTTTCATTATAGTGTGTTATGTCTTTGTGGTAATTAGCTTTTAGCTGAATATATGCACATTCCCTTATAATTAGAAAATGATTTTCAAATTTTTAATCCTTATACATGATTCCATTTGCAACCTATTTTATCTTTCTAGGTAACCTAGGTGTGATACCAATATTCCATTCTTTATATCTTATTAAAAAGTTTTTTATTAACCATATTCGTAATGGGAATTTTTTAGCTCCAATTTAATTTCAAATAATAATTCATTGATTAATGAGATCAATTTTTAATTAATAGTATTAAATTAATTTACAATGGGGAAATTTTACCACATCAATATATTAATATAATTTCCTTTTATAATAATTTTAATTTTTTCGATAGTTAGCAATGCGCTCAACACTTGGTTTAAAAAAACAAAATTTAGTCACAATTTGCATAATGATTTAAATTATAACACTTTTGGAGAATCTATAGAATAAATTTAAATTTTATGTATCCAATAAACTATTTTTAAATTGTGAAATTATATTTTATTAGATATAAGATAATAATAATCCAAATTTTCACATTAAAACCTATATTTTTATAAAATATGTATAATATCATTTTAATAGATCATCTATATTAAATATAAAGTTTAACAGTTTTATATATTTAAAATGAAAAAAAATCATATTTGAAATAGAAACATCAATATTATTTTTGGATTATGTTTTTGGACAATTACGAGAAGATTCATTTTTAATGAATACTGACAAATATTGAATTTTATTTCACAACTACATTTTCATCTACTTAGATTATAAGGGAAAATATTAAATTAAATTTGTTTTAATTTCACATAAAATTATATATATTTATATATATATATATATATATCTATATATATATTAATCCATTTTAGGTCATTATAATATATTTAACAATGAAATTGTATATAGAAACATATCAAACTTTTGAATATTATCACTTTAAAAACCCGAAATGTCATCACGTCTACGGGGTTAACATTATATTAATTTCTAAAACTGATGTTAATTTAATTTCAAACAATGGATTCCATATTTTGAATAATATTAATTGGTAATTTATAATAAGGTTGAAATATGTTTTTATCAAAAAATATTAGTGAAAGGGATTATAATTAATTTTCACGAATAAGTGGAAAATTATCTTAACAAAGGACGATTTCGTAAAAATAAAGGCAAAAATGACATAGAAACAACTACAAGAGACATTTTCTATACATATTTATACTTTATATTCTATTTTATAATATTTGGACCTTTATTTGAGCCACTTTTCATAGAAAAATATTCAGTGGAATTCTATTTCTATATATTTTAAAAAAATCCATGAATCCTCTACTATAAAAAGGCCCCCACGCTTCTCTCATATTCACACCTATAAAGACCTTTGTATCACCCAAAATATTCTCAAATAATATCCCAAAATTCCTTCATTAATCCTTGAATCCACCATATGTTTACTAAATCTTCCATGTAATCCCTTTGGTGGAAACTAAAAGGTGTTACCCAGAGAATAGGTATCCTAATACCTTAAGCTCTATTATGTTATTTTCAATCTCCACCCAAAAAATATTATTCTTCCATGATTATATAATAACACCAACGTCATAAATATAAATTATTTTTTTAATATTTTGGGTCTTACCTACAAATACAGACACATCCATCTCATGGTTAATAGAAATACTATTCTTGAGTATTGAGAACTACCGCCTCATGAAATTTTGTAATTTGGTTTTTATTTTACCACCTATAGTGGTTGGGAATTATAATGAAAAAACTATTTCAATATGATATATATGATATATATAATTTGTTTTTGTTTCATTAATTTTTATATAACTCAGACGCTAATTATTTCCATTTTCTGTAATTATGATAAAATTGATTCTGAATGTGTGGACAAGCGCTGCATCAAATCTATATGATTCATTAACACAATACATTATTATTATTTAAGGTTTATTTAATTAAAAATATGTATCATAAATTACATATTAATTTTATAAATGAAATAATTATATTTTTTAATGAATAATATATAATTTTATTTATTTTAAACTAGTACTCCGCCCGTGCGATGCATGAAACTAAAATAATTCTTATTATGAACTATTGATTAATATTTATAAAACGTAATAGTTTATATTAATATTGAATATATTTGAATAGAAAATGAATAAGAATGTTGAAATTACAACTCCTCATGCATTCCTCTCACAGCCGTATGTGCAACTCCTCCTGCATTCCTCTTGTAGCATGCGTGGTTCATATCATCTTCTTCATTTATAGATGTGAAACAGAATTTCAGCTAAACAAAAAAGACAATAGTTATAATAGGATAAATATCACAATAAATAAAAAAGAAGAGTTTTGGTTTCAAGAATAAAAACCTTTGGCTTTAGGTCACGGTGCACAATGCCTTGAAGATAACAAAAGGAAACCACAAATAAAATCTACACAACAATGGTTTTGAATCTTTCCATGTATATTTCCTACATCTTCAATTGAAATGAGATGGAATTTAAAAGTGAGATTGCATATGTTTGAAAACAAAGCATTTATAATAAAAACATAATAGTATATGCGTATTTAATATAAAATGCATAATCAATACAATTAATTATATACAACAAAAAAGCATTAACTATGAACCTCTCAGTTTAAATAAAATAACCATTTATCAATGAAAACACCATCAAAATTGTTTTGAAAAATCTATTCAATGGATCTACAATATGAGAAGCAATGATAGAAAACAGTTACCTATCAATATTAATTTGTCAAACACGCAATGTAAATATTGGATAACAATATTAAATGAAAATAAAAAATAAATGTAACAAAAGGAATTGATCAATGAAAAGTATCATCTTCTACGATATTTGATAATATCAATAAAAAGGAATGAATATAAAATTTGTAATACTAAACAGAAAAATTATAGAATCATCATTACATGTGCTAAAAATTTCAGAGAATGACATGAAGAATAAAAACATTAATGAGCTTCATAAATTCTTACCTTACTTAATAAAGTCAGAAATGCCAATATCTCTGAGCCTCATATCAGCTTCTTCATTTATAGATGTGAAAAGGAAGTTATGCTAAACCACAAAGGCAATAGTTACAATAAGAATAATATAACACTATATAAAAAAGAAGAGTTTCAGCTTCAAGTATAACAACCACCTGCTTTAGGTCACAGTGCACAACATCTTGAAGGTGACAAAAGGAAACCACAACTAAAATCTACACAACAATGGATTTTGTATCTTTTTCTGTATATTTTACACCTATACAACAAAAATGATATGAATTTTAAAAGTGAAATTTCATATGTTTTCATACAATGCATGTATAATAAAAACTTAATAGTATGTTCATATTTAATATAAAATGCATAAACTCTTCTCCTCCCCTCCCCTAAAACCTACCCAGCCCCTCCCCTCCTCTCCCCTACCCACTAACCAGATTTGCCTCCCACCCTTTCCTCCCCCCTCATACTCCCCCTTACCAAGCTCCTCCTCCCCCCTCCCCTCCAGCCAGCTTGTCTTCCCATCCCTTCACAGCAGCTCACCCTCCCACCTCCTCCTTCCCCCTTCCCATCCCCTCTTCTCCCTTCCCCCACGCACAGTCCCTCCCCTCCCCCTGACCAGCCCCTCCCCTCCCCATGCCAAGCTCATCCCATCCTCCTTTCTCATTCACTCCTTTTACCCCCATTCCCTGCTCTACCCTTCCCCTCCCCACTCCTCTACTTGTTCTCCCTGCCCTGCCCAGCCCCTCCTCTCCCCCCACCATGCCCAGCTTGTAACCCCCCAATTTTCCACGACCTCCACCTACCCCTACCCAGCTCCACCCTTCCCCTCCCCCTCTTATTCTTGTCTACCACCCCATCCTAGCACCTCCCCCTCCCACCTCATCCTCACCCCTACCTAGCCCCTTCCCCCACCACTCCCCCCCGCCCAACCTCTTCCCCCACCAGCCCCCTCCCGCCTACCCTCCCCTCCCCTCCCCTCCCCTACCAACTAACAAGATTCTCCTCCCACCCTTTCCTCCCCCTCCTCCTCCCCCCTCCTACTCTCCCTTACCAAGCTCCACCTCTCCCCTCCCCTCTAACCAGTTTGTCTTCCCATCCCTTCCCAGCCACTCACCCTCCCACCTCCTCCTCCACCCTACCCAGCCCCTCTTCTCCCCTCCCCCTTGCCCGGCCCCTCCCCTCCCCCGGCCCAGCTTATCACCTCCTCCTTTCCCATCATCTCCTTTTACCCCCATGCCCAGCTCTACCCCTACCCTCCCCACTCCTCTAATTGTTCTCTCTCCCCTACCCAACCAATCCTCTCCTCCAGCCTGCCTAGCTTGCCACCCCCCCCCCCCAATTTCCTATGACCTCCTCTTACTCCCCTACTAGATCCACCCTTCCCATCCCCCTCATCTTCATGTCTCGCACCCCATCCCAGCACCTGCCCCTCCCACGTAAGGCCCCCATGCTCGGCCCCTTCCTCCCCTGCCCAACCTCTTCCCCCACCAGCCCCTCCCCCTGCCCTCATCTTCTCCTCCCCTCCCCTCCAACCTTCCCAGCCCCTCCCCTCCCCTCCCCTACCGACTAACCAGATTTTCCTCCCCCACCTACTCCCCCTTAAAAAGCCCCTCTTCACCCCTCCCCTCTAACAGCTTGTCTTCACATCCCTTCCCAGCAGCTCACCCTCCCACCTCCTCCTCCACCCTGCCCATCCCCATCCCACAGTAGCCCCCTTCCCCCTACCGAGATCTCCCCCTCCCGTCCCCCCTGCCCAGCTCTTCCATCATGGACCTGCAATGTCCTTCCACTATGGTTTAACACTTCATCAATTATAGACAATCACTTGAATGTAATGGATTCAAACAATCCAGCCCATTTATATTTCTATGTAAAACAAAATGGAAACCATTTTTTAAGAATCATAAATCTATACAATAATTTAAAACAACTATAGAAGTAAGTAATGTAGAACAAACTACTGAATAGTTCATAAGTTGTTACCATTTAATAAAAATAACACAATGCAATACCTTATTTCAAATATGAAATATGCATAAGATAATATCACCAATAACCTCACAGGATTGGTTGATGTAGTGAAAAATTCACGTCTAAGATCACAAATCTTCATGTGTTGTGTAATGTCATTCATATAAACAATCCAATGAGCCAATAAAAATGTAATGCATGACATTACATAAGCACATAAATGTTGCTATTGAACCTACACACAAAAGTTAAAATTAGGGAATCGTAAAATTAATTGATAATTGAACATATTTCACTATCATTGATCAAAATGCATGTATATAACAAACACCACATGCATATTTATGTTGACCATATATATTTAAGTCAGCAAGGAAATTACCAGAAACTTGATTAAAAAACATTACAGAGGCCCGTCCCCCCTTCCATCACCACCCCCACCAGGCCCATCCCCCATTCCAACTCCTCCTCAACCCAGCCCATCACCACCCCCACCCATGCCCAGCCCCTCCCCCTACCCAACCCCTTCCCTCCCCTAACCCCTTAGTAGCCTTTGCTGCCACCCCATCCCAACACCTCCCCCTTCCAACTCATCCTCCCTCTTGCCCAGCACCAACCACACCAGGCCCCTCCCTCCCTGCCCAACCCATTTCCCACCATCCCCCCCCTCCCTGCCCTTCCCCTTCTCCCTCCAGCACTAAAATACATCAATTGATAGTTGATATGTAATACAGGAATATTATTAACATACCCTACACTTTATCAACTCACGAACATGCAATAGTATTAACATACCCTCCACTTTATCAACTCACGAACATGCAATATTATTAACATACCTACCACTTTTGGACTTCAGACCTAAGGGTTTAACATGTGTTTGTCCTGAGTAAACAAAATATTTGCTGTGAATTTCATATACATTTAGAAAACTAAAAAAAATTAAAAACTACTGAAATAAAAGATGGGTAAACTCATATGTATGTTCATGTGCATAATAAAAAAACAAAGGTTATTGCTTGTAATCTAATAAAATGATTCCATTGTTTAAAAAAAGAAGTTACCTCGACATATGAATTACAACATATGAAATAGATAACATGATGATTTCGCAGCTTTAGAAATCAATAATTCTGTGAATGGATCACTTTAATATCTCCTATATGCATCACTTGAGTATATGCATGAGCTCTCTTGAGATTCCGTCTCAGATGGATATGAAATTTATTTGATCTATTCATGGATTCCAAGTCATTAGTTGTCATGAAAGGCATATAACCTCAATATTCAATGTACCTATCAACAAATCAAAGAGGGATGTCATCATTGGATGATATATGAAAGAAATACTAAAGACAATAAATTTTTTGAAAATTTTATCAAATCACAAACATGTAAGATTATTAACATACCTGCCACGCCATGACATAGTTCATAGCTAAGGGTTGTAACCTGTGTTTGTCCTGGGTAAACTAAATGTTTTATATGGATTTGAAATATATATGGAATAATAAAAAAATATTAAAAACATTTGGAATTAAAGATAGGTAAACTCATATATATGTTTAGGTTCATAATCGAAAATCAATGCTATTATTTGTAATCCCATAAAATGATTCCATTATTTAAGAAAAGAAATTACCTCGACTTATAATTTATAACATATGACCAAATAACTTAAAGATTTATCAGCTTTTGAAATCAATGATTCCGAGAATGGGTCACCTTAACAGCTCTTATATGCATCCCTTGAGTGTCTGCATGAGATCTCTTGAATCTGTGTTACAATTTCATTAAAAAACTACATACAATGATAAATAAAACTAAATTAATGAAGACGTGTAAGATAATTATGCACCATTGTAATGATCATTCAATGTAAAAAAAATGTACAAATTGTGAGTAACACCAAATTTGGTAGAATAGTTAAAAACTAAACAACACAGATTCTAACATCTTTACAGTTTAAGAGGATATTGGTATTCCATCATAGAAGAATTTAATTGAGAAAAATAATTAATGGATTTATCACGATTCAGTGATCCTAAAATCTGTACATTTTTTATGGGATATGAAATCCATGTAAGTCAATGAGAAGATCTAACACACCTCATCTGATGGTGTATGAGATCTTTCCCAAATACCATTACAATATGACATGAATTATGGAGGCCGACTCCAGACCTGATTCAGTCACATACCCCAGCAATATTAGAAAAGATAACAACATCAATTATGTTACGGGGAATAAAGCCTCGTAATCAAAACCAAATGGCATTTATGAGTCGATATCAAAACATAAACAAACTTTGTCTGTTCTAGAAACTCAGATAGAAATTTGTTTAAATGAAAACTCAATGAAGTGAAAACCCCTTGTAAATATCAATGAAGAGAATACGGAATGTGCGAAACATATGTACTGGTATCCTGAATATAGAAACATAATGTCATGTTTAAATTTTGATCAAAAAAAATAGAAAATGACATCTCAATGTTTCAAATCATTTAAAGAAATACTACAGGAAAAAATACACTTGGATGTAGTATGTGTTCGGAAATATATCATACCATCATGGTCAGTATTTCCAACTATCTAATGAGAATCAAAATTTTCTAAATATATCAGGATTTGAAACAATATTAATCTCAAAGAAAAAGAGTTTAGTAGGAGTTGAAATATATCAAGCGTTGAAGGATAGTATATTGCATGAGATTAAACAATATGATTTTTCTAGGGTAAATAATGACATATAAGCCTACAAAGACTATTAATAATAATGACATATATCTTAAAAATGAAGGAATGATCAGTAAGAATATATACTGGAGGTGTTAAAACAATCTTATCGGTAATTTGTTAAACTAATATAACCCCAAAATAATGAAATCTTATTTAATAATATTGAAAATTAAATAAAAAAGCCTAATAATTTGAGTAATCATTATTACAAATAAAAATTATAATAACAGACAGTAGAAACAAAAATACATAAAAAATAAGTACATGAAACAATGATTTTGTAGAAGATGACACAAAATTATATATCAAAAAAATATTGATCTCAAACAACAAAACAATAAATGAAACATTATGTAAATGGAAGTAGAAATATTAGTGAGAAAAAATTACACCAAATCATTGATGCCATTACTTTTTCAGTCATGAGATTGTGATATGGATACCTGAAAAAAAAACATGTGAAGTCGTTCGTCAATATTTTCATAATCATGAAATGTTAAATCAAAGTATAGATCCGGAATAATATTTCATTTCGAATAACTGTATTCAAACAATGAATTGGTGAATAAATACCAGAAAACATAATGAAATAGATGCCCTAATTTGTGAATTGGAAAAACATATTTACTGTAATAACATATGAAAAAGTTTTATGAGAAGGGAAATACTGAAACTTGAAGAGGATATTATTTCAACGATTTAGGATAACATACCTATTTCCGGGCGAGCATCACATCGGTCGAAATTCGATTGAGTAGAAATAGTCGACACTTGTAGATGAGGATAGAAATCACAATCTTCAGGGAGTTAGAGAATGAGATAGATTGAATCTGGATGGTTTCTAACAGAAATTATTTGAAAGAGTAGGAGTTGCAGGAAACATATTAGGAGATAAGGGGTTTCGAGAGGAATAACCATAGTAAATGATGAGAAAGTTAGCGAGGAAGCTAACTTCAGTGTTTTGTGGGTACTGGCGATGGGAGGGGAAATGAGAGTGACAACCCTAGGTGCAGGGAATTAGAGGTAAAAGCAGCATGAACCATAATAGGGGTTCAAGAGGGGAAATGGGAGCAAGATTCATAGTAATCATGGCAGATGTGAAAAGGGTACGGGAACAGCGGGAGCAGGAATCATAGGAGCAGTGAAACTGTAGTAGGAACCCTAGGAAGGGGAATATATCATAGCGAGAAGCCTAAGAAGATACAAGGTGAAGGAGACAAATGCAGAGGTGCCGATGGAGGAGTAATGGATGGCGTATCACATGGAGATGGAGCACACGGTGGTGGGGGTAGCTGCTGGAGATGAAAATCGAGAATAGAAGCCGGATTGTTGTGTCGAGGAGGAGAGCGGAACCATCACCCGTGTTAAATCACGATCGGTTGCGGGATGCAGTGTATTTTTTAGGGTATGTAGGTAGAATTTGAGAGTATTTGGGTGAAGTGTAGTCATAGGAAGGTGACACGTAAGGATGAAATAATCCAAGTTTAGTATAGATAGTAGATTATAAAAACTAAAATGGGATAACATCAGTCATGGATATGTGGAGTAATGCCTCCCAGACATGATGTGATTTAGTTTAAAAAGAAATATATATATATATATATATGTGTGTGTGTGTGTGTGTGTATATGTATATATTATTAAATAACAAAGTATTTATGTATTAATCCTAATTATGGTAGTATATTGTGTTATGTATCTTCTTTCCATAACTATTATTGGAAATTTTGAACATTACTCATGAATACGAATGACCGACCATCTCCATGATACTAACGTTGTTTCATTTTTTAGAACCATCATTCAGATTTTGTTTTAAAAGAATAATTTATTTATAAATAATATAATTATTTTAGTATTTTATTTTATTATTTGTATATAATAACCCTTTGGCCATAGATGACCTTCCATTGTCATTTTTGACACAAAAACTGAATATAGTTTAAACACCCGACATAAATATAGTCATTACATATTTTTTACAAAATTATAATAAGTAAAAAAATTAATGGTAAGAATGGAAAAATTTCTGATTAAATTATATAATTAACATATGTTTTTTATTCAAAAATATAAATACACATGAGACAACTCAGACTCATGGTGTTGGATTCTTGTGTCACTTTTATTTCATTGAGGCACACATCATTTTCTACACTTACTTGTTTCTAGTGGTTTATATAGGGCCAATATTGATATATTATATCATTAATTATTTTATCTTCATGGTTTTCTATTATTCACTTTGAATTACCCCACCAAAGGGGTTTATCATGGAAATTACAGAGTGGTAAAAGTCATATATTCAATCCCACCATCTTTTGAGATTATTAAATAGCTCTTGGAATAATCACTTATTGTAATCATTTTATAGTGTAAATTAATTTTAAATATCCTCATTATTGAGTGTGGGATATTTTTATTTCCCAAACCATATTAAATTGTTACATGTAGTGTTTTCTGTGACAACTATTTCATTAAATGGGAAAATATTGATAAACTTATATTGTATATTTAGTATTGCTATAGGACGAGGAATATTAATTATTTTTATTATTATATTTGTGGAATCATTTAATCTATAAATATGGGTGGGTATAAAAAATTATATATCCTTTTAATGTGTCAACAGGTTCTCATGATTTGAATATGTTAGCCAAATTAAACACCTTTATAAACATAGTTTTAAACTATATTGGGAATGGTCTCTACGATAGTTGTTTTCATGTTCCACGGACATTAGGTCCAATAGTTATGAATTTCCAACATATATATTTTAGTTGTTATTTCTATCCACGAGATTTACATATTTTAAAATTGAAGGATGCATTTCATTCTTGGTTTATTGATTAAATGGAACATTTTTTAGTTGATTTCCTTCAATTATTAATTAGAAGTTGTCTAGTTAATTGAATTGAATGGGTAATCTGTTATTTACCTTTTTAGGATGATTTAATAACATAAATTCACCATTACATCTTCTTTATATTCCTATACCATGAATTTCTTCTCAGTGTGATTTTTTTACTATATATATGTTATGAATAAGAAAACACTAAATAAGTATTTAAGGAATAAATTACATAAATCTTAATATGTTTGATGTATTATTTTCAATTCCTCAATGTAGTAAGGGTATCATCTTTGTAGTTTGTATTTCCATGAGTACATAGTTGTTAAATCCTTCAGTATTTTGTTCCTTTTAACCACACCAATGTAATGAAATATTGGAATGGTTTCGGGATTCTGGGGCTGGGGCATTAGAGTTCTTAGAAACATCATACAACTAAAAATGGAATCAATATTCCAATAAAAAAATGAAATGGATAAGTAATGCAATGATCCCCAATGTGCACACTAAATTTTTAATACCTTTAGAGGGATGTATAAACTATTACCCAAATTCTGTTAGTGGATGAAGCTAATTTGATTTAAGTCGCCACATGTGTCATTCCCTATATTTTACTTATTCCTTCATAGTGAGAAATGGCCCATGGATAGATTATAATAGATCACCCCTCATAATTAGGAATAATTTGCATGGAGGTGTATAAGAAGTGTGAATCATACTCTTTCATGGATTCTACATGTTTAACCACCTTATGATCATCTAGTGATATATTCAAATATTCATCATTAATTTATTGATCAAAGGAATAATATTAAGGTTTTTTGTTGAAGAAAAATTTAAAATTTAAATTTTATTATGTATTCCCTCTTTTTCAAAATAGGAATATTTATTCTTGATTTCCCTAAGCTAAGCTACATATATTTTCAATTATGGATCCTCAAAATTTATGGTCACCAAAATTAGGGATCTTCGTGTTTTTCGTAATAGGTTCAGGTTCATTTTAATCATATTTCTCTATCCCATTTTAATAATTGGCAAAATCTAAAAATTCATAAAATAAGGAGTGAAAATTATATCATATTGAATAAAATAAAAAAATAGTAATTTAAATGAGATACCATCTCCCTGAGTGTTTTTGGTTCTATCCCCACTTGGAAGGTATGTGAATCATGACATCGAATGGCACCAAGTTGAGGTAAGTCATTAGGCACCTCTATATTTACATCCAATTTCAACCCCATTGATGGTGGTCTCCATCAATGGTACAATATATTCTTATTTAAAATGTATTGGGAGATTATTTAATTATTACCATTCATTAAAAAACATCTCGATCAAATTTATCACCAACTTGTAGCTCATTTGGATATTTTTCCTCCTTGGACACCTTAGGAAAATAATGTAATACATGTGGTAGATCTTTTGGTTCAGGTTCAAATTAATCCTGCAAATCATGGAAGTTATTAGTGATTAAATTCATTTTGTCTTGTAGATCTTAATTACATAATTTAGAAATTGTTATGGGGGAACTTATTCAAAAGTGGTTGGGGGAAACTATGAGTACTCTACTAGTTCATCGTCTAGTTATTGATAATATTTCCAGAATTATTCATAGAATTCACTTAAATCTCTATCCAATCATTCTAAAACATGTTGTTCTAGGTTATCTTTTGAGAATATGAACAAGGTACTTGAATTACACCTCTAGGAAAATTTTGTTCTTGGATCCCTTGACCTATCAAGCCCATAAGAGACAAATTGTTCAAAATACCATGTTTTTTGAACCGCGGTTTCCTGGACCTATGAGTAATATTCAATCCATGGAGAATAATAGTCATTTGAATACATCACTATAAAACATTAATGTTTGTTTTATGAAATAAAAAAATATCTAAATGTGAAATAGAAAAAATTAATTAAATTAATGGCCCCTATGTTGCAGTGATGAATTTTTTTAAACACACATTTCAAAGGGTATGAAAAATGAAAATTATTTCCTATTGGGTTTCGTAATGGCTGACTTGGGTCATCTCACAGGAGTATCTTCTCACATTTATTCCATTACTTATTCTAGACCAACATAACTATTTTTTTTAATTGTTTCGTGAAAATAAATGAAGAATTTATTTATTTTTTGGTAATTATCTATGATAATAAAATGAATTTAAATATTAGAATTTAAAATAAACTAAGAAGAAATTATAAATATAATTAGTTAATGAAGAAAGAATATGGTTTTTGGTTCTATTTTCAGTTCGATAATTATTATCCATTATTTGTTTTGTTTTATATTGATAATTACAACATTAAATATCATGATGAATTGGTATAATTTTTAGTTAGAAATTTTTTTATTCTTGGAATGCCTATGAAATATCAATTCCAACACATCCTATAATCATGGATAATGACACTCCATAGTTTATGGGGTGCCATCTATAAGGACCTGTCCCTATCAATTTCCTTTCATCCATTAAATCTCCTTAATCCATAATTTGAAGTGGTTTACAATGAAGAGAGCGAATATAGTTTAAAAGAGAAGAATAAATGTATATTGAGATGCATTTTGTGGGGGTCAATAGAAAAATTTATGACATTATCCTCACCCATTTATAACATTAATATTTTCAAAAAACATTAAATAAACATTAAAAAATATTCAAGTACACATTGACCCCCCAGGCCAATCCTCAGATCATCCTCTCATTATTTGGAGTAAGATTTCAGTTTGGTGGATTGAGGAATAAGAGAATTAAAATAGAAAAATGAAATATGGATGGATAAAGAGTGGAAGAAAAAAAATTGAAATATATATAATAAAATTGATCTAGAATTAGGATATGAATAAAATATATCAAAAGAAAAAAATAATTTATAATAGAATTAGAAAAGAATAAGTATTAAATATAAAATAAAGAAGAAGAGATGAAAGGGAAGAACAAAAAGAGTTGTATATGAAGACACTTTGATATATTAAGAAATTAATATTTATGATTTATTTTTATTAAAATATAATGGAAAAATGTCATGGGAAATAAAACATCAAACAAAAATAAAATAAAAAATGAATGAAATATAAGGATAGACGATAAAATAATTCTGTGACCTTTGGAAGGATCCATCATCCTGATGGTTATAATTCTATTTTACAAGGAGGTATAACCTCCTTTTAATTATTATAAAGAAAGGGTGCTTGGAAAAATCACCTTGGAGTGATTTTGGGGATCATCATATCTCCATTTCAGATTTCTTGAGACCCATTTGAATGATTAGAAATACCCATGGGATCCACTGAATGGAATTTTATAGCATAAATGATATTGGAGAAAGGAATTACATTATTCAGGGTGTGTAATGGGTGAATAAATGGGTGACATGGGTTGTCCTATGTTCAATGGGAGATGCATGAAAATAGTGCCAGTAAGAAATGGGCATCATCGCGTTATAGAGCAACTTCCTAATCCAACCTTCATAGTTTCTAAATAAGATTTCATGTGAGAATACATTCTGGTCATTAAATTTGAAAGAGATTATCCATTGTGTTATGTTACATTTTAAGTGATGTATGTATTGATGTTGAGAATTTTATTAGTCAGCCTTAGTGTTCATGTAACATAGTAGTAGTGACAATGGTGTTCTTGGGTGAAATAGTGGTGTTCAATGACTATGAACAAATGTGTAGTTGTAGAGTGATGAGGGGATTTTTTCGAAAGGTGCAATCATGTAATTTTGGGTCTATGGACTCGTAAATGTGGAATGATAGTGGTGCCTACATGGATGAACTGAGTGGAGCAACCATATTCTCATCTGACCTTAAAATAGTGTCCAGATGAGTCTATATGGGATTCAGATGAGGGTCTCAAGGTTATCCATAGTGGTGTAAAGCCTCATCATGGAGAAGGATCTCACATTTGGGCTATCGATGGGGCGTTCATGTGTACGTACCACCAACCATATCCATGGACAATGTATTTATTTTTATATCTCTATAATTTTATGATTAGAATAAATATGTGTATAATTAATATTTAATATTATTATAGAATGGTTAATATTGTCGAGGTAATAGAACCATGATCAAGGTAAGACCACCAAAAATCAGATATCCAAACAAACATGAAATAAAAATAATTATTACTCAAAACATGACATTAATAATTAATTGTAAATTCTTGAGTAAAACACTTATTTAATGATTTATATATATATGTATCTTTTTGGGTGTATGTGGTTTTTTTACTAGAATTAAATTGGAACAGACATTTATAGATTTTTGAAATAAGTACCCTAAACCAACTATCTTTTTATATAATGGATTTTTTGGTTGATATCATAGTGAATGAGAGAAGGGTCATTTTCATTTGTAAGTAAATGATAATAAGTTTATTATCCAAAAAATTAATATTTCATGAATAAATGGTTGGTGTGATTTTTTAAAAAATAATGAAGTCATAACTATAAGATGAAAAATAAGAAACCAAATATTTTGGGGATTCAATTCAATTTTTGTTAATAAAAAAATTCATAACATAGTATTTAAAATAAATTATTAAATTCCATACTATGGGGATTACAGTAAATTATTTTCCTATTTGTATGTTGGAAAATAATATGTTATCTAAAATTTTAGTCACTTATTCTTGTTATTGATAACTTATAAAAAAAGTTCCTAATCATTACCCCTAAAATAGTAGAAATAATATCTCATAATGGTATTGGATTAACCTATAGATACTCTACTAGTTCTCACTGCTAGTGATTTTTTGGTAATACCATCCAACAATGATTAATATAAAATTATATCATTAAATGAATATTAAGAAAAAGTTAACTATCAAAACAAAATATCGAGTAATATCAATTTTAACACACCTGAAACCTTATTATATCCAAAAAAATGAAATTAAACTATTATAACCATGGACATGATTGGATTATTGAGTAGAAACTAAATCCCATAAATCAAAAAAACATGAGGAAGGAATATTTTGTTTATAATATAATTGAAAAAATTAAGTAATAAATGTTAGTGGATTTTCAGAAATATTATGCCAGTAGAGCTGTATCACCTCCACCTCAAACAACCAATCTATAATTCATAAGTATTCCTCTTTATTTATAGATAACTATGATACATGGTGTGTAGAGAAAAGTTCATGACATGTACTCGGGTCAAAATCACACTTCACAGTTTTCTCTATTTTTTAGTGGCCTCCACTTCTACATAATGAATTTTTTGTGTTAGTGGTCATTTACTAGATGTAACTAGTATGTGATGCATCATAAATGGAATGTCACCACACTTTAATTTACCAACTACATTTTGATGGGAAAAAATAGTTTATAATAAAATACATAGTGTGTGTGGTGTGGTAAAGAACATGGGCATGTACCAAGATAGTCGAACTATGTATTGTCAATATACCTAGTGTTTCATAATAAATTACATGCTGTGGATTTCAAAAATTTCAATTTTCACTATCACATTTTGTGTGTTAAAATATAAACTACAGAAAAAATATAATGAACATTGAAATAAACTATATAACCCTTAAAAAATTGATCCGATGTAAATAGGTTTTTAAACTAAATAAAATGAATGAATATATATGTACAAAATGGAAACATCAATATCTAATGAAAAAAAGAAATTTTATTTACCTCAATAAAATCTCATCATTGAATTATATAAATCCATGAATTAAAAGGGAATATATTAATTAATTACATTCATCAATATTATAGTTAGAATATAGAATTTTAAAAGGCACACCACAATTTTTAATTTAAGTTATTTTTTAATCATTCTACATGAATAATATAACTTATTATTTTCATCCTATTTTATTTAAATTTTTCATATTTTTATAAATATTCATTCCATATGAAGATTTATCTCAACAAGAAAAATTATGCACTAATAAATGAATATCATGAAATTCACATTATCCTAAAATCTCATGTATATTCATTTTATCTATAATCTTCTATGTAATATAATTCCCCATATATAAATACAGTCACATAAATAATGAATTCCATCAAAACATATATGAATATTATGAGGATAAGGTAATTTAGCTAATTATGTGAATATAATGACAACATATAATAAAATGATTCTGAATTCTTAGGCAATAAATAAATATATTCAATGAAAAATCATAATAAAGATTAATCCCTATCAAAATCACTCAATTGTCAATATTACTAATATCTTACCTTGAAAACATGTATTTTTAAACATACTATGTGTGTAATGAATGAATTTGGCCATCTTTTCAATTTCTCAATTTTTCAAAATCAAATTTTATTAATAGGACCACATTGGAATACATGGAATGATAGATTTTGAACCATTTTTCCAATATGTAAAAGAGATACTCTTCCATATACATAATTTTATTATCAAAGAAAAAAATATAAAATGAATATCCAAAATCAATTATTCACTCTTTAATGAATATTACGGCCAAAAAAAATAAAAAAATGATTTGGTATGAAGGAAAAATTGTTTTGTAATGTGGATTCCTTTCGTGGTTGTTAATGGTTTCTATGGGTTCCAAAGAGATACGATGTTTGGTGGTTCTCAATTTCAAATTGGGTTAAAAATATAAATAAAATTCAAAAATCATATTATTGGATTCAATAAGTTTCATTTTTTAAAAGACAACCCGGAATTTTCATATTGTAATTCTTATTCTGAAACTCTATCCAAAAATTGTATGAAATAAAATATGGAAATTTTTCTCCAATACCTCTCGATAATGATGAGTATCATTGGTCTCAAATGTAATGACATGAATAAAAATTACCACTCTCGGCTGCAACTACCTCATGGGCATGTGGGCTCGCTCTCTCCTCATGTGGATCCAAGATATCCTACAATAACACATTGTTTCTCCCATACATCTGAAAAATTCACATCTGAATAGGATTGATATATTATTTTCTCAATTGAGATAATAAACAATATTGTGTGAGAGGGGGATTAGAAACCCCCAAGTATTATGTAATGTTGGTGACTTAAAACCATGTTTTAGGTTACCATGATGGTTGTTGAATATGGAATGGCTATAAGAGTAATAATATAGGTTTAGTTTTGGTAATAAATACTGATTATGTAATAATGATTCTTAATGTATTCTCTATCCATAATAGCCATTTCCACATGGTAAGGAAGATGTGTGGAACTAGATCAGTGGTGGATGAAGCGATGTGGAAGAGAGATGATCTTAGTGGTCTTATATAAGGTAAGAAAATACTATAACTCCAGTCCAAAAATCCCCTACCACAGTAAATGTATGTCAATGTAGTGTCGAAAGGTAATTTAACTGATAAGGGTTTGGTTTGATGGATGTCTGTTGAATTCAGACACTGGGATGAACTCTACCATCATAAGCATAATGAAATTTCTACTACCCGAGAATTTGATCTGAGTCACCACGTCACATGGTATCTCTTGATATGTCACTATATTGAAAAAAATAATATATAAAAGTAGAAAAATAAATCTCTAAATGTTGGATTAATGAATAGAAAAGCATATATGAGAGGAGTTTTTCATTAGAAACCCCAGAATATTTTTCATGATTTCCTACCACTCTCGGATACCCATTTAGGTGAACTGCCACTCAGTTGGATCATGTATAGGGAAAGATGTATCATTAAATCAATGGATATATTCTAATATTCAATGATGAGAAAAGGATGTAGTTACAATTTTGTATCTATATAGGATGGATATAGTTGTTCGCGAGCTGCTAGAGTGGTATGCTATAATGTCGTGGTAGCTAGTGGAAGGGCTGATGTGGTTGCTAACTTGGGTCTCTTATAGTATGTTTCCACTGGTGATGGAAAATCAATGGCCATAGGACTATTACATACAAATGTGTTTTTAGGAGGCCCCAAAGGAGGAATATCATCCTAATACCGTGACTATGAATGAGGTATGTTTATCATGGATGTATTCCTTGGTTTCTATACAAAAATACAGTTGGTTAGACCGATAATCTATGTGGTATATCATGGGTTCCTTCTCCAAGGATTCACCTCCATCAACAATAATCTACTCATGAAAGAAAAGAATTAAAAAATGCGAATAAAATAAAATAAAATTAGAACATAAAAATTTATATGGTGTGTGCATTAATATTACAACTTATGTAGTATATTTTGGATTCTCTTGTTTTCTTCATAAATACATTAAAAATTCTCCCTTCATCAAAAATCATAAAGTAAATACCATTTATTATAATTGAGATACTAACCATGTTTTCTACGAATACATTCCCAAGATTTCATATGTTAACCATAAAATGGTTTATGGTGTTCCTCGATTACACACATCATTTGGGAGAACATGTTCATAATGGAAATGAGTGTGCCCATACATAGGTGGATCAATGTAGATGAAGTATTTGTCATGTCCTGAATGCACAAGCCATGTAGGGATACTAGGTTAGCATGTTCATATGGGAGTCATAAAAAATGATATTTCTACGTGGTTCAGTGCAATGGGTAAATGGACTGTGCATAATGTTGATGTCATGTGTTATTCAATTTCTATGCATTAATAATAATTGGACATGTAAAAAATTTACACGGCATGAGTTCTTCATTCAAGCTCATGTACTATGGTTTTTTGTTCGAAATCTTCAAAGATCCAAAAATCCCGAAAATTAATCATAAGAATTTAAATAAGGCTGGATAAAATAGATACAAATGTCAATGATTTAAATTAAGAAGAAATTTTAGCATAAATGTTTTGAAAATGGGGTATTCTGAAAAGGTTTTCTAAGCAGTGTGTGATATATGGTATTGAAATGGGGAGGGTCAGGGTCATACAACGAATTATTCTTCTAGGTTTTATAATTTTTCAACATGGAATATAAATAAAGGAATATATATTAAATATATATATATATAATATTATTTTTTTAGTAGTAAAACATATAAACTAATTATGTTTTACTACTATGTATATACAAAAAAATAAACTGATAGTCATCATTTTTTAAAATAAATTACACATATTGTGTTCTAAAATTGGAAATAGAGAACTACACAAAAATTATGATTCTCAATGCATGATTCACAATGGTGAATGGTTCCGTCTAAGTAAACTCCTTCTAGAAATGGAGATATGCTGAAGTGCAGGACTTTTTATAAATCTTTTGATGTTTTATAAATATATTAAGAAGAATATTGTGAATTGAATAATGCATGTAATGTGTATATATTTATTTAATGATTTTTATTATTTAAGAGATTATCCAAATACAAACAAGGGTCTTTAGGATCCTAGGTTGTGATTCTACTCATCCACCCACATATTGCTTTGGTGAATTTTTTACATTAAAAGGGTTATTATGTAATTAATGAAAAAATTATATACAAGAAATATAGAGTTTAAAAAAAATTACATGTGGTTTAATTTTAGTAAAATATTATGGAACTATAATGGAGATGACTCGGCATACATACTTTGGACCATGGATGAAGAACCTACCAACTAATTTAGGCCCACTTTCTTGTTACCTTTAATTTGAATTGATTTTTCTACATATTAAATCACTAAAAATTCAATTCAAAACTAAAATCTCTTAGAAATAATGAATTGTGTTCCAAATGAGTATGTGGACGGATATACAATGGGGATAGCTTGGATACCATACAATTATATTTTCAATGTCAAACGATTTATTCCTTTTTTTTTTGAAATAATTATTTTTTAATTATAAAAAATTTAAATTATAATACAAAGTAAACTGAATGGTGTATTTGATGAATTTTAAATCAAAGACAAACACACACCATATGACCTTATTTTATTCATTTTTAAAAATTATTCTATATATATTATAATAGGAGGTCGAAAAAAACTAATGGAGTTTCCAATTCCTTATACATGTCGGATATATGTGGCATAGAGGTAATGAGAGTGTGTAGGTTGACTCATTGAGAAAACCTTTACCATAGGTATTTTCCATGACCAAATAAATACCTCCAACCCATGAGCTAATGAAATGTGTGGATTCCTCTATGAAAATAAACAAATATGTCTTTCACCCTCATAATGTAAAAAAATAATTAATATTCATGTGGAATGGGAGAAGAATTACAGTAACACAACTCAATGGCCATCAAATGCCTATAATGGACTAGTTCCTAATATATATTTTGTATGTACTCCACCTCCTAAGATAATTTCTATAAAATAATGAAATCCTAGAATTAATTGTAAGAATCCTCTAGTGATGGAGAATAATATACTAACTATTCAATAACAAACATATGATAAAACTCAGAATTATAATGACATGACACCTTCTTATATTTATTTTTAGTGTTTGGAAGATTTATTTTAGAAATTTATATTTCAAGACATGTAGAGTCCCTTCAATACATGATTCCTTAGTCATTGTACAAGAATTACATCCATAATCAAACTCAATAAAATTTAGAATATTAGTAATTATATCAAAAAAATATCTATCAATTTTACATGTATTCCCAATGTTTCATTTTGGTGTAATTGGCATGCAGGAATATTATACAACATCTGTAATCAAAATTTAATGTTACTCGATAATGGTTATATAGGACAAAAAATCGGTGAGGATAATGATATAAATGGGTATTCCTCTTAATCGAACCCAACACCCATATATGAATAGTATTCATTTGGGAATGATTAATAAATCACAATATCATATGCATATAAATCCTATCAAGGTAAATTATAACGACATCTAATTAAATAAATATCTATACAGATTGAGATTTAGGATTAGAAGGATTGTGAAAAAGATAAAATAAAAAAATAAGAATTAACGAACCATAATGTTGGGCTAATGAATCTACAATCCAAACATGCCTAGTTGAAGTACATTAATATGGAAGACTCATCACAAGATGCCTGAAATTAGTTCCCTAAAATAACTAGCTAAGAAGTTGGTGAATGTTGGTGTTGGTCCCATTGGTAAATATCATAGCAGTAATTCAAAATGCATCTTGGTTAGAATCAAATGATTATTCATTAAAAATAATAATAAATAAGAAATTATTGGAGTGAAATGTTTCGAAAAATAATTGAATTCATAGAAGAAATTAAATAACCTATAAAACATGTGTTTTGATATTCAAATTGGATTAGGGTTAATCCAAAAAGTCATACTGTAAGAACCTAGATCATCTTTGCAGGTATGTCTTTCTTTTTTATGGAGATTTTGAGAAAAGTGGAGTTTCTTGAAATTTTCGAAATACACACCATGTACTTTATGAGTACATGTTTTGTACTCAGTTACTGTAGGTAGCCATGTGTTGACCATTTAGCGGCCCTACACAGATCCATGTGTGATGAAATGGAGGCCACCTAAAGCGGAGTACAAAAATGGTGAGTACACGCCGTGTAATTCAAATGTACACGCCGTATATTTTGTTTTTTTTCATTAAATGCACCGGGGTCGCGTCTGATGGACAGAACTATCTCTTTCTCAACCTAGTTTGTCTGAGAGCATTGACGAGCCGAAGATCTTTGACGAGCCCCTAGCCGAGCATCCGTCCTCAGAATCAAACACCAATGGTTACGTTGGAATCGCATTGGTTAGTTATGTCATCTCTTGGAGCATCATCCCTTGATTTCTTCTCTTTCATGAATTATCATGGGCTTCAATTTTTATATGATTTCATAGATCTATGGAATTCTATGGAAAATCAAGCATCGTGGTACGATTATATTGATCACTCAGCGCCGAGGTAGGTGGGTTGTGCCTTTCCGTTTAATGTCTTTGAGTTTTAAGTGCATATTTTCCCAATACCCATGAACTGGATATTCCGTGTTTACTGTTTTTGCCCCCTCGTTTTCCTGCTATGCTTGTAAGCAGGAGTATATGATATATGGTTGTGAATAGGGTGAATTTCGGTGCATTTAATGTGTTTCCGATTAATGTTTTTCCTGTTTTGACCTTTGGGTCTAGTGCCTGTTAGGCTGCTATTTACGTTCCCATGCTTAGTATTGTAGGATGAAGTGACTTTTATTCTGAAATGATGACATGTTGTTGAATTCTGGACAAGTAGTTCTTGAGGATTAATTTGGATGAAATGTTATGTTATACTTGTTGATTTACACAGGTTCGTGGGAACCAAGTGTAGTAGACCATAGGGAGATTAGGCGTAAGGGCGTCTCCACAGTGTCTTTTATAATATTACGAAGTGAGACCACAAGGGGAATTAACTTTGAGTGCTTACTTTTAGATTCTGTAGTTCCTCGACATGGGCCACAAAGGTAATGTGACATAAGTGCATCCCAAGAGTGCCTTTAGTACCGATATGAGACTATAGGGGGGATTGACAATGAGTACTTCATTAGAGGGTGTATACTTTAGCTGAAAAAGTGGGGTGAGACTCTGTCTACTCCCCAGAGGGTTTTTTGTACTTGTTAGGTAGGACCATAGAGGATAGGCAGTGAAGACTTCCCAGAGGGTTGCTTATTGTGATTATCATCTTTGAATGGTTTATTCTTGATATCTCAAATTGTGGATTGTAACTATTGAGTATTTCCTTGTTACTTCTTTTCTGCACTTTTACCTGCCATATTTTCACTAACTATTACACAGAGATCTTGTGGTGGTTTCCTTATGAGATTCATCTCACATCCTATTTTGGCCATTCATTTGGTCCTAAACAGATTATATTGTTGTAGGTATAGATAAGGGAAAGCACCCTTTTACTTCATGTACATGATTGCATTGGAGCTGGAGAGCATGGGACCAAGCTGAGGCTTGTGATGCTGAGGATTTTCTTATTTGTTTTCCTTTTGTACATTTGATTAGTACTATATTCAGATTTGTGAATTGTTTGGATAATTTCGTAGACATATTTAAATCATGCATCATTTATATATAAATATATGCTCCAGTTTTTCTTTATTAGTCTTCCACTGTTACTTTTGTTTGGTATTATTGATGCTTCAACTATTTTATATCTATTTACATCGTTGTGTACTCTTCCAGTGAGGGAATAGTTTTCCCAATATCACACCCAAGGCTCTTACTACTAGTCGGCAGCCTCTGGCGTTCGGGGAAATGCACTTGAGGCCATGTGGCCTACCGGGTACGGGCACCTCTAGGTGTCTTTCAGAACCGTGACATTACAAAGTGGTATTAAAGGGATTATTTTCACTTGACTTATTGTTTGGAACATTTAGTCAAGGATAATAAGCGATAGGTACTTGGTAATAGGTTGTGCCTGGGAGTAGCTAACACGTGTATAGCGAAAATCCAATCTACAACGTTTATTTCCATTTTTCATGTTTTTAAACTTTACGGTTGATTTTATTTTCACCTTTGGGTGAATCAAATGTATTTTACTATTGTGGTTGATGTTATTGAGGTTCGTCTCCTGTCACAACCCATATAGATGAGGGTATGCCATCTCATGCATCATATAGGCACTTGGTAGAAATCACATGTCATGCATTCTTGCTATGCCATTAAGGATGCATTAACGATTGTATGCTATTGTAATAGAGGTTTTGTAGAAGAAGCATGCTATTGTGATAGATGCCTTGATGAAATACATGATTCTTGTTAGAGCATTGATTGTGTAATTTTTTGTTTGAATGAACTCCAAATTTTGGTTCTTGTGGTGTTAAGGGCCCTCATGGACCCGAAATTGATGGTTGATTTCCCAGTTTAATGTGTTTATAACATGTATAATATGCCAAGGATTGATTCTCGGGGAGTATGGGCCCTCACGGATCGGAATTTGGCACCTTCAATGTTCGTCTTAGTGTTTTTTGGGTTCCAGAGTAGTTTTTGAGGCTTACTCTTTGGAAAACCCAGAATACACTCCGTGTAGTTTTGACTACACGCCATGTGATCTTCTGTTCGTCAGGAAACTGTTTTTCATAAGTACACATTGTGTTCTTTATGTACACGCCATGTATTCTCTAACTGTGTCTTTGGCCGTGTAGGCAGACACACAGGATAGGGAAAAAATCATGTGGGAACACATCGTGTACTGGTTTTGTATGCCGTGTGGAGTTGACCTTGAGTCCACCCGTGTAACTAACAACACAGATGGATAAACCTTAATCTATACATGTTGTGTAGGAATTGAACACGCCATGTAGTGTCATCCTAGGAACTCAGTGGTGTAGCTAACTAAACTGGTCGATGCAGTCTCTTCTTAAACATGTTGTGTCCACCCGGAACATGTTGTGTAGTGTGAGCTGTGTATCCAGCCATGTCACTAACAACATGGGCTAGTTGAATCTCATCTGGTACACGTCGTGTTTCCATTCAACACGTCGTGTGTTCTTTTCATAGGAGAGTTTTCTGGCTTAACCATGTAAAATAACTCTGGCATGGAAAGTGGAATCAAGTACATGCAATGTGTTAAGACAACATGTAGTGTGTTTGTGGTGTTACAAGACTAGTTATGCAAGAGAACACACCCATGTGAATGACTTAAGGGAACACGCTTTTTTGGAATTGTACGCGTCATGTAGTCATGTTTTGTAAAACTTGAAGGCATTCTTTATTATGTTCAATTCTTACACTTCTAGTTTTTAGTCCTTGATAATGTTGATCTTAGGTGTTCATTTGACCTTGCAGAGACATGCCACTGAGACATCCTTCAGTTGTCCGCAATTACAGGTCAGTGATCAGTCGCTGGATATGGATGATTATTGACTTCTTGTAGATCCACTAATTGTGTCGGTCTTGGAACTAGCAGTTATATGTGATACCAGTGCTGATGCACAGTTCAGGGCAGGCATTATAAGTAAGATTCAGACCTTTCCGGGGGTACTGCCTCATGCCCCATCGATGTCATAATTGACACGGGTATTCCCGCAGTAGTAGAACCCCACCTTCTCAGGGGAAAGAGGACCACAAGCTGCAGAGTCATGGCTAGAATCCATTATAATGATCATTGAGAATCTAGATACGCCTCTAGAGAGGATGGTCAAGCTCACTACCTACATGCTACGGGATTCCACCAAGTGATGGTGAGATATGATCTCACAGACGGGGAATCAACAGGTTATGGCTTGGGAAGAGTTATATTGCATAT
The DNA here is from genome assembly GCA_963277665.1 of Viscum album. Classification (NCBI taxonomy): domain Eukaryota; kingdom Viridiplantae; phylum Streptophyta; class Magnoliopsida; order Santalales; family Viscaceae; genus Viscum; species Viscum album. The sequence goes on from OY728137.1 coordinate 375,968,455, forward strand.
TCTATGACTACTCCAATCCGGAGACCTTGAGGGCCGACTGGGCCCGAGAGTTTATTAGTCTAGAGCAGGCAACTCTTTATGTCATGGAGTATTCCTCACGCTTCACCGAGCTTTAGTGATTTACACCCTTCCTAGGGGGAGATGGGTTGTTCCTAGAGAGGAAGTTTGAGTATGGTCTTAGGCATGATATCTATTCCCATGTGAACATAATATGGTTGAATTCCATCACATCTATTTTTAACCGAGTGTTGATCATAGAGTGCAATCTGAGAGAGATGGAGTTGTTGCATACAGGTCTCAGCATTTGAGGCCACACAAGAGGAATTTCCCGATGCACAATCTCGAGTTGGCTACAGCTGTTCATGCCTTACAATGTTGGATACATTACCTTCTGGGAGACCATTTTATGTTTTTCACTGACCACAAGATTCTCAATCACAGCTTCACTCAGGGTGATCTGAATTTGAGACTGTGAAGGTGGGATGAGTACCTTCACTCTTTCGAATTTGATCTGGCCTACACGCTTGGGAAAGGCAATGCACTGGCTGATGCATTGAGCAGGAGGACTCAAATACAGGCAGTTTAGGAGGCCATTAGTGAGTGGAATCTTATGGATCTGTTCTCGGAGATGCATGTGGAGGTGCACGATAGACAAGGGCAAACCTTTCTTTCTTATGTATTTCTTACCACTACCCTTCTTGACCAAGTACAAATGAGGCAGCTATCAGATTATGATGGCCTAGTCTTGTGGGAAAGTGTGTTAGGAGAGAACCATATTCTTGGATGGACCATAGGTGAGGATGATATCATGAGTTTCTAGGGACGTGTATGGGTGCCGGCAGATATACGCAAGGAGATGATGTGGGATTTTCATTCCTTTGTTTGGGCAGTTCATCCTGGAGTCAACAAGATGTATCGTTATCTACACCGTCAGTATTGGTGGCCAGGTATAAAGAGGCATGTTTTTGGTTTCCTCATGAGGTGTTCCACTTATCAGCAGGTGAAGGTGGACCATCACGGACCAGCAAGGCTTCTACATCAGTTACCCATTCCAGAGTGGAAGTAGAATGACATCATGATGGATTTCGTCACAAGGTTACCGAGGTCACCTTGCGGAAATGATGCAGTATGGGTTGTCATTAACAGACATAAAAAGATTGCATACTTTTTTTGATCATGGAGACCATCAGTGCTGATGAGCATGGATGGTTGTACATCCGATGGATTGTGTGATTACATGGAGTTACACACTCCATTGTTTCAGATAGAGAAGGTCGTTTTATTTCTCAGTTTTTCAAGGGATTCAGAAATCATTGGGTACACAGGTAATTTTGAGTATATCTTACCACCCCAAGACAGATGGCCAGTCCAAGTGTACGATTCAGGTGCTTGAGGACACGGTCGGAGCATGCGTCCTGGATTTTGTAGGTTCTTGGGAGAAGCATACACCTCCTGTAGAGTTTTCCAATAATAATAGTTTTTATGTAAATATTCAGATGGAACCATGTGAGGCTTTGTACGGTAGGCCATACCAATCACCAATATGTTGGCTGGAGGTAGGAGATGAAGCTTTTTTGGGACCTCATCTTGTTCAGGAGACCACAGAGCAGATAGAGTTTATTCGGAAGAGGATGGATACTATACAATCTTGATAGAAGTCTTATGCTAATCATTGGAGACGAACTCAAGAGTTCTAGGTCGGGGATCAGGTTTTTCTACGTGTCACACCGAGGTTGGGACACAGGAGGATTAGGAGACAGGGTATGATTTCACCAAGGTATGTTGGGCCGTTTTAGGTGTTGTAGAGAGTTGGGTCGATGTCATATCTATTGCAGTTACCTCAGAGGTACCGGGCTGTGCATGACGTTTTCCATGATTCTCACCTTAGAAGTTACTTTTTAGACCCGACTCATATTTTAGAACCCAAAGAGGTTTGGTTGGAAGTGGAAGAATCATTCGATAAGCATAGTATCCTGATTTTTGATCGAAGTAAGAAGGTTCTCTGTGGATGGTATTTTACTCTGGTACAGGTGCTCTGGCAGCACGGGTGAGTACTAGACGAGACTTGGGAGAGGGAGTCCGGTGTAAGATCACAGTGTCTGGATTTTTTTGGGGTTTCTTCTTCTACGGCTCCTTTCTAGGGATGTTCTGCGAAGAATTTTATTAAGGGGGGATATTTGTAAGAACCCAGATCATTTATTCATGTATGTTTTTCTTTTTTCTAGAGTTTTTGAGAAAATGGGAGTTTCTGGAAATTTTTGAAGTACACGTCATGTACATTATTAGTATACAGTGTGTACTAGTTTAGCGCAGGCAGCTGTGAGCCTTCCATGTAGTGGCCTTGCACAGAACCATGAGTGGTGACCTGGAGGCCGCCTAAATAAGATTATAGAAATATCGAGTACACGACGTGTACTTGAAAAGTACATGCTGTGTATTTTGTTTTTTTTTCATTAAATGCACCGGGGTTGCATCTGACAGACAGAACCATCTCCTTCTCAACCTAGTTCATTTGAGAGCACCGAGCATCCATAGATCTTTTATGAGCCCCCAACTGAGCCTCCATCCTCCAAATCAAACATTAATGGTTGCATTGTAATTGCATCAGTGAGTTATCTCTTCTCCTAGAGCACCATCTTTTTATTTTTCCCCTTTTGCGAGTTATCGTGGCTTGAATGTTTTTTATGTTTTTATAGATCTATGGAATTATAAGGTGATTCAAGCCTCATGGTTCATGTGTATTTATCTCACAATGCCGAGGTAGGTGTTTTGTGCCTTTCTGTTGAAAGTCTTTGAGTTTTATGTGCAAATTTGCCCAATACCCATGAACATGGTATTGCGTGTTTACCATTTTAGACCTATTGTTTGTTTGATATGATTTTATGATTGAGTAGATGATATTTGATTGTGAATAGGTTGAATTTCTGTGCTTTGTATGTGTTTCCCATGCATGTTTTTCCTGTTTTGACTTTTGGGTCTAGTTGCCTGTAAGGATGCTGTTTACTTTCCCATGCCTAGTATTATAGGATGGTGTGACTGTTGTTATGACATGCTGCTATGATGTATAATCAAATACAAGTAGTTCTTGAGGTTTACTTTTACCAATATGGGATTCTATACTAGTTGATTTACATAGGGTCGTGAGAACCTAGTGTAGTAGACCATAGGGATAATGGAGGTAAGGGCTTCTCCAGAGTGTCTTTTATAATATTATGATGCGAGACTATAGGGGGAATTGACATTGAGTGCTTCCTAATAGAGTTTTTAGTTCCTTGACATATGCCATAGAGGGAATTTGATATAATTCTTTGCATCAAGAACCTTTTGTACAGATATGAGACTAAAGGGGAATTGATGGTGAGGGCTTCCTCAGGGAGTCTATACTTTAGCTGAACTAGAGGGATGAGACTGTGTGTGCTACCCAGAGGGTTGCTTTTATCTGTTAGGTAGGACCAGAGAGGATAGGTTGTGAGTACTTCTACAAGTGTTACTTGTTGTGATTATCTTCTTTGATTAGTTTTTCCTTGATATATAAAACTGGGGATTGTTACTGTTGAGTACTTATTTGTTACTGATTTTATGCACTTTTACCTTCCATATTTCCACAGACTATTATACACATATCTTATGGTGGTTTCCTGCAGGTATTCGGCTCACACCCTATTTGGGTCATGCTTTTGGGCGCAAATAGATTATATTATTTTAGGTATAGACTAGGGCATGATCCCTTCTACTTCAGGCACTTGAATGCATTGGAGTTGGAGATCATGGGACCAAGTGGAGGCTTGCGATGCGGAGGAGTTGCTTATCAGTTTTCCTTTTGCACTTTGGATTAGTACTGTAGTCAGCATTGTTACTTGTATGGATGATTTCCTAGATATACATGTATCATGCATCATTTATATTTATAAATATTCTCAAGTTTTTCATTATCAGTCTTCCACTGTTACTGTTGTTTGGTATTATTACTGCTTCCACTGTTGTATATTTGTTACATCCGATGTGTACTCTGCCAATGAGGGCATAGTTTTCCCACTATCACACATAAGGTCCTCACTACAATTCGGAAGCCTCTGGAGTTCGGGGAAATGCACTTGAGGCCATGTGACCAACTGGGTACGGGCACCTCTGGGTGCCTTCTGAAACCGGGACGTTACACATACATTGTTATTTAATATTATTTATGAAATTTATTTTCATAGAGATTCAATTAAATTATGCAATCTTAGTAGGATAATAATTAGTTGGATATTTAAAATTCAAATCCATTATTTTGTTGATTGAATACCTAAAAACGACTTCAAATAAATACCCCTAAAATTATGTGATTGAGGTCACAAAATGGTCATGGATTTTCCTATTGAAACTCCATTAGTTATCTCCCTTGGTTTATACCATGGTCTTATATGAATGAACTATTGAAGATATAAAAAATTAATTAAACGATTAATAAGAAAAATATCACAATCAAATCAAATACATCATAATTACAATTGAAACATTCCCAAAAAATATTACAGCCCCAAATAAATGGAATTATCATCTTATGACAACACACATGGTGTGTATATTTAGTTGAAACTCAATCCCCACCATGCATATGAGCTGAGTAGGGGATAAGTGATGAATTACACTAAAATAAAAAGAAAATATAATACAAATGCATAATATATTAGGGGATGATTGTGTTGGTAGAGAGGCTTTAAATCCCCAATGAATAGAAAAATCATAATTTGGAGTTCATCCTCTCTATTTAATGATCATTAAGATACACCAAATTCATTGAAATGAAAATGGCATGTACTGAGGTTTTCCATCTAATTTTATGTTTTCTCTATTAGTGGGTGGACAACCCAAATGTAAAATATATTGCACACTGATCTCTCCTCTTAACTTACACTAATGAGGCACCCTATCATGATAGAGAATAAGGACGGATGATTCTTCAAGAAGTTTAGGATCCATCTAATGGTCTTATTCATACTAATGGTAGTGGTAGGTCAACCCAGTATGATAATGTTTACTGAAACAAATGATCAATTGAAAATTACCCTGAAAGGAGTTTAGGTAAGTTATATTTTCATGGTATTCTTTGTTTGAAATGTGGAATGAAACAACTCATAAATAATTATTAATAATATCTTGAGGAGTACACTAGAAGTAAATATATAGAAACCCATGATGTTAAAATGTAGATATTACATATTTTTATATGAATGTTCATTACGTTACAGAGACACATGCATATAGATCATAAAATAATAGTTTCTTTGGTATCATAAAATAAAATATATATATATATATGATTTGTAAGTTATCTCCTATTTAGTTCCTCATAACTATATCCCCTCTTAGACAAATGAAACATATTAAATATAATCATAAACTAAGGAAAAGAAACATAATAGAGGGTGATATTAGATTATCAGTAATATTAAATAAGGGAACTACTTAATCATAATGCATGCAAAAGTTTATACGATAATGATAATAGCATTTGTAAACCATACCATGAATGTCAATGATATTAATATTGAATATTAGAATATATATTGGTTCTTCATAATACATTAATCATAAGGAAACATTGAATATTATTAATAAGAGTATAAAAATAAATAGTAAAAGTGTTTGGGTGCACCCATACATAAACAAATTCAATTCCCTGATAGTAATAGATTAATTCTATAACTATAATAGTTGAACAGGTTCATTTTCTAAACCATATATATAATCATGGTTAACTCTCAAGTCTATAATAGTAGAAAAAGTCCCTTAATGAACTGGGTTCACTCCATATTGCATTATTATTTATCTTATAAGATATCAATTCATACCCAATGCATTATAAGGAGATATAGGAACTACTAATCACTTAATTAATATAATTAAAATGAGTGACAAAAGATCAATAAATAATCAATATATTAGAACCATATGAAATTAATAGGGTATCAATATAATTTCATCAATGAATAATCTGTGAAAAAGAAAGAGGTTTCATAATTATTTTATCATTTCAATATAAAATAACCCATGACAAAAGAAGTGGGATTCACAAATATTTTATCTTTGTATAACCCATAAAAGAGAATTGGGTTTTATAGAAACCATGTCATTATATGAATAAACTGTTAAGGATATGAATAATAATTTTATCTTTGGATCATATCCACAGTAAGGAATAAATAACATCAATGGATGTTGATGCATGCATGTTTTTTTGCATGGAAAATGATGACTTTTTTTTCTTATTGCAGTATAGTGGATGATATGGGATGTCTCACATAAAGAAGAAAATTAGTTTTGTTCCCTCACTTAATATAAATCACCCAAAATAATTTTTTATTTTTTTTAGTAAATTTTGAAAATAAATGTTGATTTTTTCAATTTTTGATTACTTTTATATGATAATTAAATTACATTAAATGATAAACATAATGAGTTAACGATGAAATCACTTGGTATGGGGTTCAATCATTTTCCTAATTTGTTGGTTTTATTTTTTTATAATCCAAGATATATATCTAATAATAATTAATTTTTTATTTAGAAATTGTGGAATATTTTAATCCTTATGAAATCTCAATTATGTCTCCCCTATCATTATGGTGGATGTATCAACTTAGATAGGAATACATTATCTTCTAGGACCGGGCACTATCAATTTTGTTACATCCATTGATTAACTCAACTACAATTTTTTAAATATTTATCCACTAAATATATGAAAAATAAGTTTAAAAATATAAAATAAAGAGGTTTAGTTTCATTTCTTGGGTGACTGTCACCACACTAGGAATAATATCCTAACCCAACAAAGATACTAATATCTACAAAAAATATTACATTAATATTAAGAATGATTCAATAAAATCATTTCTTCCCCTTGTCCCAACATTATTTCAGCCTCCAATTATCGGGAGTAAGAGATCACTTTTGTGGAATGAGTATGAAGTGAATTGAAATAGAATTATGAAAAGGGGATAGAGATAATAGGAAGAAAAATTTTAATAATAAAAATAAAGGATAAAAAAAATATAATTATATTTCGAAGAATAATATAATTAAAAAAATTAAAAAATATATATATATATAATGATATTAAAATAATAATTAAAGGTATGAATAATAATGATAATAATAATAAGAACAGATGGATATGAATATGAATAACGATAGATAAAAAAATTGATATAAGTGTAAATTAAAATTTATGAATTCTTTTTACTAAATATGTATTAAATATTTACATGATAAATTAAAATTTTAAAATATATAAATTAAAAAAATGAATGAAATATAATAATAAATGTGATGATCAAATGTGACATTCGGTGGGATCCCTACATCAGGTGGCATCTATTATCTTTTAGAATAGGTTATGAACATTATTTATAGTAGTAAAAGGACGTTTCCTAATAGTCCAACTCAATCAAAGCCTTTCTGGATTGTCATATATAAATTTGATATAACCCAAGACCCATTTGAAGTAATATAAATACCCACGGGATACATGGGATTGAATTTTATAGCATTGAAGAGTTTCATGCTAGAAAGAAATATCATTGGGATGTGCTTTGGATGCATGCATGAGAGACATGGGTAGTTACATGTATAATGGGTGAAGATTGATAGTGGTTTCTGTGGGTATTGGGTATCACTAAGATGTGTATATTCTTCCTAATCATACCTTCACAATGATTGGATGATGCATCAAAAGTGTCTCCATTGTGGTCATTCATTGCATAACTGATGATCCACCGTCTTCTTGTACATTGATAGTGATATATTGATCAACCTATAACATTCTATTAGTCATCCATGGTGTTTATAGCATGAAATAGTGGAAACCATAGAGTTCTCATGTAAATCAATGTTAGATAGAGGATGAGAATAAAGGAAGAGTGATGGAGTGTGGTTGCACATTTTTTGTCATGTTGGAGGCATGTAATGTAGGGATATGGACATTAAAATGGGGCATCATAGTGGTTTTTCATAGCGAAGCTGAGTAGATAAACCGTACTCACATCAATCATTAACATAGGTCAGATGATCCTTTATACGAGTCGATTGATGGTCCCAGTGTAATTAATGGTTGTAGGAGGCATCACCATTTAGAAAGAGCTCATGTTTATGCTTTTTGTGTGTGACAATGAGGAATTTTATTGTGATACGGTGGTTTTGGTGAGTTAAAGGAGGATGAGCGACAGTGGAAAGTGGTGGGGTTGTGTAGTGTGAACTGTACCCTTAAAATTGTGTCTCGCATCAAAATTGGAACACAGGGGGAACCCCATATAAGGATTACTTCTTATACTCTATCATAATGATTTCATACTAAGGTTCGGAGTACACTCGACACCACTTTATACATCGTCATCCCAGTGAGGCCTTCCTCCCGATGTTGCACAGAGATTCCCAACGTCCCGATGGATGGTTATTGAGGTATTTATGCACCCACATGACATTAACACCACCATTTCATGAATGAGAATGATCACCCATGTGCCATAGATAATTATTTATCACTCATGTGGAACTCTTATCTGGTTAAGTAATTTTGAGATGGCCATGTAGTAGGCTTCATAGGTTAATGGGATGGCATACATGGCACAAATGTTTTTAAGAAGTTCCCAAAAATATTTTAGAAAATTTCATAAGAATCAAATAAAATTAAAATATTTGTAAATAAAATTTCAAATTTAATATTCAGAAAACTATTTTTCTATATAAATCCATTTTCGTTCAAAAATTACAATTAAGCATAAAATAGTGAAACAATTAAATTCAATTGTGTTCAGATTTAAAATTTTTTCAAACCCGAAATAAATTGTTTAAAAATATTCACATAAAATTTAAGATTAAAATACCCCCACAATTAAACCATGATTATAGATAATCAAAAAATCACAACATTGAAGATTTGAGGGCAATAAATCTGCATATATTCATATTTCAATGTATTAAAATAAAATGATAACAAAATTTAATATCAGAATTCATTAATTTAAAATAAATATTCTTTTAATTTTAATTTTTTTAAAGAAATATCTTATTAATGTATTTTAATTTTTCCCTTTTTAAATTGATAGAAAAATATAGGTTAACTCATCCATGTTCCTCAATTTATCATTATTATAAAATCCAAATCATGATCAGCCTTAATTGAGTTTTTTCTCTTTTCAATTGTGATACAATTATAGTGGAGTTATTCTCAAATCATGAGTAAATTTTATTTACCCATTAGATTGTAATGTTACTCTTTCTCCACATTTTTATTAAAAAAAATAACATAAAATCATGAAAAATTTCGTTCGGGGTTAAAAATAATCTCAGGCATCTGGTTCGTAAGAATTTATGTATAACAATTATGTCCCAAAGAGGAGTCATGTCTCTTATTCGTATTTCCTGGTATTAATAATGAATGTTCAATTGAAAGTATCCCTATTAAATTGTTACAAATCTCGTCATATCTAAAACTCAAAGTAAATATAATGATCAAAATGTGAATAATGGATGAGTTGTTCATCCTCATTAAATAATCTCTACATTTCTAAATTTTTTCTTTATTAAAGAACAATTTCACTTGTTTTCAATGTTTGATAGTTATTATTAGAATAATAATCACATCTAACACCTAAAATAAATTGATAAAAATAATGGGTATAGTAATATATGTTTTCTGTTTTCCCAATTCATAAGAATTTTTTCTAATTTTCTTGGAACATTTTTTCATTTCGACTTTATTGATCAAGTTGGGAAAATAGTAAAGTATCATTAATGAATCAACAACCATACTTTTTTCCCACAATAATAACCACCACACATATTCCATAAAATGTATTTCATCCCTTCCACCAGGACCCCATTCACTCCCAAACTTCAAAGTATAATATTAGGAAAATTCATAAGAGGTGGGTAGGAGTGAATTAGAATTTATTAAATTGTTGCCCATTATTGATAACGTCATTCAATGGCTAAATGGGATAGATAAAAGTTTATGTGAAGATTCAATTTCAAGGATAAAGTCTTTTCAATAGATTCCTAAATCATTTAAATTTTTTATTTTAATATTCGTAACATTTAAAATGTATAGATTTTAAATAATATAAAACAAAAGTGAACTCCCTTTCCTAATAAGATTAGTCCCCTTCCTTCAAGTTTTGAGGGGTTCCTTCTTCGATCGTGAGCATATAGAAGATAGTTACTCAATTAAAAATAATGATCATGTCATTTAAGCTGCAAATAATTTTAGGGAGTGTGGTGAATTCATGTATCACTCCAAGATATTTCTATATTTTCGTTTTAGAATAAAAATATATTTTTTGATAGATAGAAATGAACGCAACACCATGTATAAAAACACTATTCATTAATGTTTTTTATGATAAATTATGCTTTAAAAAGTTTAGAGAAACTATATATTATATTTTTATTTTATATATACAATAATATATTTTTCACATTTGTACCATATATTTCACTACTAATAATATTACAATAAACCCAATTGTAGAACTTAAAACCTATATTTTGTAAAAGTAATTCTACTGGCTTTTAAAGGAGAACAAATTTTAAATAAAAATTCGGGAACATATTGGAATATAATATGACTAAATAAAACCAATTTTTGAAATATAAACAGAAATATTATGTTAGGGTGAATATTTGGTATTTTTACGAGAAGTTGTATTTTTTAATAAACACTCAAAATACTATATATTAAATCCAAACTAGTGTTTTGTATATTTTATTTATAAGTATAAATTATATTATAAATATGTTTTAATGTAATTTTAAATAGATCATATATATTTATTCCAATTTATATAATTGGATTCAATTTAACAGCGATAATTTATATAAAAACATAGTAATCTTTTGAACATTTATACTTTTAAAAAGCATTCATTGTCATCCCATCTATGGGATTGAATTTTATGAAATTTATGCCGCTTATATTTCAAGAATTTGGGAAAATGGATATAATATTTGGAATTATAATAATAATTACTATATAATAATTTTAAATAATTTTCTACCATAATGATTCATTAAATTGATTTAAATCGATTACATCAATTAAGAGGACTATTAGCATAGTAAGGGGATAAACCTTAAATTAAATATTGAAAAAGACCTAGAAACATGTCTAAAATATATTATCTATACATATTTTGAACCCATTATCAATTTTATCTGATTTTTACTTTTTTTATCCATTATTCATATGAAATATGTTGGTGTCATTCCCTTTTTATAAATTTACAATAATTTCAGTCCCCCTCCACTTTAAAATGAAACTCACTCATTCCACTAATTCAAAAAAAAAAATACAAATTAGAACCCAGAAAATCTTCTCAAATAAGATCCATGAATAACAACTTTCACTCTAGAAATATAACCTTGTGAAAAAAACCATCCAAGGAATCCCTAAGGTGAAAACAAAAAGGAGTTACCAAAGAAGATGCGACATATTTATTGAAGCTCCTTATATCAATTTCAACACACTAAACATTTATAATTTCATGTTTATATAAAAAAATAGTACAATAAATATAATATGATTTTTTACACTAATGGTTAAACCTAAAATTACACACCCTTCCATCAGATGGGTGACAGACATGTAGTTCTTATGTGTTGAGAACTACCGCCTCGCAAAATGATATCATTCATTTTTTCCGTTACCACATATCATAGATGGGATTTAATAAGGAAAAACTTTTTATATAGGATATTTATAATGAATTTATTATTCTTAAATTTTTAAATAACACACTCATTTATTCTATCCATTTTTTATAAATATAAAAAATATTATTTGTAGACATGGTGATTACTACCACATCAAAGCGATGTGATTCATTTACACTGTATATTGAACGAATAAATGATAGTTTTAATTAAAAAATGTATCATAAAAAATTTATATGATATTAATGAAACAAATACCTTTCTGTAAATATTATATATCATTTTATTTGTTGCCATTTTTACACAATAAAATGTCATAATGTCCATCAAAGAAATATGTACTACTGCCATCCCGACATTATGTTATTAATCTTAAATCAAAAGAATTTTATATATATTTATATAGGGTAAAATCAAATTATATTTATGTTTTAATCAACATTATGGAAATTTATAGTGTAACATACCTTCTTTCTATAATGGACACAGAAAAATGGTAACATTACTAATTTGTACATATTTTCCTTCATCTCTATGATTCTATGGTTTGATAATATTTCACAAACATTATTATTGATTGGATTTATAATTATTATTTATTTATAATTATTATAATTATTTAATGATAATTATTGATTTGTTTATATGTTGACCATTTTACAATGGTCCACCTACCGAATTCATTTTTTACACAGAAACCGAATATGGTCAAAACACACGACGTAAAATTATTTTTTTAAGTAGTAGATTAAAAAATTATATTAAGTGAAAAAAATTAATTATAAACATTAAAGTGTTTTGGAAAATATTAGATAATTAGCATAATTTTATTATTAAGGAATATAGAGCCCCAAGTTACAAGTCAGACTCAAGGTATGGGATTCTTATATAACATTTCATTCAATGAGGCACACATCCTTTTCAAAATTTCCATATTTTGTGTGTTTTATATACTTATCATATTGATATATTATATCATGAAATATTTTACCTTTATGTTATTTTATGTTTCACTGAGAATGAACACACCTAAGTGGTTTATCATGGAAATTACAATGTGGTAAAAGTAAACTTCATAATCTCACATTATTTTCTAATTAATAACATTATCTTGAAATAGTTCATTTATTTTAATAATATTCATTTTAAATTATATATAATATTCTCATTATTGGGTGATTGATATTATTAATTCATATACAATATACTATATTTACATTTGATGTTTACTTTTACTGTTATTTGATTTTCTGGGGAAATATTGATAAATATGTATTCATCATTCAATATGGATATTTGAAAAGGAAAATTTTATATTTTGATTATTCGATATGAGGAATGATTTTTAATAACAATGAAATTTGGGTCTTGAACATTTTATATCTCCTCACTACATCAACGGTTTCTCAGGTGATGAATATTTTGGCCAAATTAATCATGTTTATATGTATAGTTCTAAACTATCTTGTAGAAGGTCTTGATTGTATAGGTTTTAATATTCCTATAACATGAAATCCAATCATAGATAATAACCTTCATATATATTTCAATAATTTATATTATAATCCATGATTTTTTAATATGATAAAATCTAGGGATGCATTTCATTTTCCCACCATTATTTAAATTGTTGGTATTTCAATTTCTTTTATCTTCATGTTGATCATTCCTTAAAACGTTAGTTGAGTGGAATGTGTTATCAATTATTTGTCTTTCCAAATTTATTTACTCTCATCAATTCATTATTTAATCCACTGTTTTACCCTTATTAAGAATTTTATCTCACCCTTCTTCTTTTCTCATTCCCCATGTTATGAAGAATAAATATTTAAATATTCATTCATGTATGAGGTTTATTTAATTTTATTATGTATCATGTTATATTTTCCATTTCAAAATTTATTATAGCTATCTTGTGTGTAATTTGGTTTCCCATAAATGTTAAACTGTTTGGTTATTCTGGATTTGATTCTATTTAATCAGGTTAATGTAATAAAATAATGCATAGGATCTAGGATTCTTGGGTCAGAATGTAATAGTTGTTATCAATGGATTTTTAGCAACATCCTGGGAAACCAGATTTAGAAAACACATAATAGGTAACATAACCCTATTATAGAAATTGGTGATACATATAGAATAATAACCTAAAAGTTTACTATGTTGAGATTATATGGGTATTCTTAGTAATAAAACCTTGTAAGAATACTAACAGTGGATGTGCTTCTAGAACAAATGTACATAGGGGTAAAAACTCAAAAAATCTATGTTACTTTTTACCCAATGTAACCTAGTACACAAAAATATGCCTTTTTATGGACCTATTTTGACATTCCCTAGGGATATTCTTATAACAGTTCACATTATAATTACAAACCATTGTAAATTATCGAAAAGTAACTATATCCCCAAAGAACAAAATTTTTGTGATTCTAGGATTTACGATGAATAAATTTATATTTTTTGTTATTTATAATTATAACTTATGATTTTATTAGTTAATCTATTATATCTATTATTTTATAAATGGCACATGGAAGGGAAAACGGTATCACTACTAATAGAAAATATAGATATTGACCAATTGATGGAAAAAATATTACTGCTATTTGAATGATGAAAATTATGGAAATATCAGGGAAAAATAATTAGGTTATAAAAAATAACCTTTCTTAGATATAGAAACCTATTCCATAGTGAGATTCTCAAATATTGCATCATTGTATGTGATGGAGGACCCCATAATTTTAGTGGGAATACTAAACCAATGGGGTCTGATTAGTAGATTACGTCTTTAGAGATGATATTCTTGGAATTGGGATATGGTGAAAAAGAAAATGATTAAATTAATGTATATCGTTTGAAAATATATGGGGATCAGTGTTGATCATTAATCAAAAATATTATAGGGGATGAATAAATAGAACACATGGAATGGATAAGTTTAAGGATTCATTCATAGTTCAATACATCACTCATGAGAAAAAAGGTGAGTTGAAGAGAGAGATATTTAGATTAAATAAAAAGGAGGAAGAATGTGTTGTAGAGTATGAAGCTATATTTACCAATTAATCATTTTATGATACAGATTTGATAGACATCAAAGAATATAATATCTATTATTTATATGAAGGACAGAATCCATGTACTTGAAGTGTGTTTGTGTGTCAATGTTTTTCATTATATGATTAAGTATTTTTATGTTATATCAATAAAGAGAAATAATTATCAATGTATAATAGATTCAAAGGGATTAAATATAAGAATATAGTGGAAAGGAAATACAATAGATAATGGTATGAGAGGAAAGAAGTAAATTCTAACATGCTATAATAGTGGAAAAAATAACCCTGGTAAATACTGGAAATGATTGGGAGATTCTTACATGTGTGGAGTAAATGGTAACTAGGAAAAATATTTAAAAGGAACTATGAAAAAATATTCTTTTCATTTATACAAATCCAATGTGATAGTTTACTATGAAAATAAATTTCCCAAGAATCAAGGTAATGTATTTCAGAAGAAGTTATGGGATCAAGGTCAATTATATGTTATCGATACAAAAGAATTGGAATATGTAATATTTTTCTATATTTGTATCTATATTCTTTTTCTAAAAGTATTTTTGAAATTTTTTATCATCATATGATTTATGAAATATATTATGATTATAATTTTGTACATTTTCTATAAGGATTTTAGATCACATATTCAATGGTAAAAAAATTGAATCAACAACATGTTACAAATTTTGGTTAGAATGGTTGAGGGAAATATAACCATTAATATGTTCTTAATGTTTTCAAATATTTCTCCAAATAATGAAATTATTTGCTCAGATAAAATAATTCAAATAATAGATGAATAATTAGGATTTAAGTAATTATTTATTGAAAAATTGGTTTATGATATCATTGTAGGAGTTTTCAACATTTTTGGGTTTAAGGAATGTATTCAATAATATAAGTTCTTTTTAAGGAACTATAAGAATTAATGTTTTAAATATGGTTTTATGGTAATTCATATTCTTACCATATTCAAAATCTTGGTATCTGATGATTAAAATCCACTTCATGACGTTTTATATGATAACCTAGAAAATTTGGTTACCTTTATTCTAATGTTTTGGAATGTTTATCCATTTCTAAAAATGTTTATGTTTATATTTTTTTGAGTTATTTGATGATAATTTATTAGTTCACCATATTATACATGTAGAAATAGTTTAAGTCATAGATAAAATATAATATTATGTTTATAAAAAAGAAATATATATTAACATATATTATTATAAAGTGAATTAATTACTCAACTATCAAAAAAAGGACTGGAAACAAAAATGGTGTCCTATTATCATCTTTTTTTGATATAAATAACACTTTTCCTTAAAGTGTTTTATGTCTTTATGGTTATCAGCTTTCAACTGAACATATTCTCTCTCACTCATAATTAGAACTTGATTGTCAAATTTTTAATCCATATCTATGATACCATTTACAACCCATTTTAAATTTTAGGGAACCTAGTTATGATACCATTAAGCTCCCCTTTCTATCATATTAATATGTTTTTTATTAACTATTTTAATGATGTGATTTTTTTCATCTATATTTTTTTTTCAAACAATAATCCCTTGATTAATGATACATCGACCCGGTTTTTTCCCTCTAAGACTATGGAGTATTTTTACATATAATTACAGAGCTTGGCGTGAAGACGACATGCGATTCCGAGGCCCAGTGTGCCCAGAATAAATTTTATAAAAATATTAAGTGTTTTTATACTATTCAAGTGGCATGGTTTTTTTTTCTCCTAAACAGTAGCTCAGATCGGAAATATGAGGGCACAGTTGTGTCCGGAGCGTGTCGTTTACCCTAAGCAGGGTGTAAAGGTTGCGGGCGGGGGCCTGTAGTGAGAGATGTCACCCAGGGGAAAAATCATCATTTTTAAAATAATGAATTTGTGATTTGTATCACTAACATTCCATTCAAATAACCATCAAACGGAGTCTAGGAATGGAAATCTGAGACTTCCATTGAGTTTGAAATGGGGCATTTTGCCTAGGCGCGATATAAAATAGGCGAGCATAGAGGTTTCAGAAAACTCATTCGTTGGTAGATTTTCAGAGAGAGTTTATAAATCCATTTGCGGAATTAGGGTAAATCACTAATTTCCCTTCTCTCTCTCTCTCTCTATCTCTCTCTCTCTTTCGAGAGTTCTTCGGCGTTCTTCATCATTCTTCGTCGGATTGTGGAGCGAACTCCGGTGGATCGAAGCGGGATCACAACAAACGCGTCGCCAATGAAAAACGACCGATTTGAGGTAGGATTCTGGTTAAATTTCACACGTTCATTGATTTATTAAATTTTTAACGAAATTTAGTCTTTGAATTCTATAGTGTTTAGAATTTGGGGTGCTGGCTGAACGAACACGGTCAACACCCGAGCCCCTTTTCAATTATCGTTCATGGGCGTGCTTTGTCCAAATTTTCAGACACACCAATTATTTTCAGAAATACGATTGGTGGCAGGCACTACGAAGGCCTCATCAAGAGGATCCCAAACCTGCATTAGATTTTCAATTCGGGCCATCGGAACGGTGGTGGCGGCCATCGGAAGCCTCAGCGTCGGCAAGGGTCGTGGCCAGAGCTCAGGGTGGTGAAGGGGATTTCAGGCGTCAGGAAGCAAGTGAGGCCGGAGCAGTGGTGTGGATAGGGAGAGACCGGGGTAGATCTAGATAGAGCCCAGGTGTGTGGAGGTTGGGGCTTCGGAGGTGTCGATGTCGGGTGTTGACGGTGCAGACGGCGTAGTAGGCGGCGAGAGGCGGTCGGGGGAGCGAAAGGGCGGAGTTTGGCGGCACGGGCTGCAGCGGTGCGCTGGAGGAGGCACCAATCCTAGGTCTGTCGAAGGTCCAAGGGGAAGCTGGTGGAGGAGTGTGGCACGAGTGACAATTTCGGGCTGTCGCGGTCATAAGGGGAACCCAAGGCGGTGACCTCGGGGGTGCAGAGGAGACCAGGACCCGCGTTCGGCAGGTCATGCCAGCCCGACATGGAGACCAGCCTTTGGCTGGTCTACTGAGCAGAACCGGACCTGACAAGTCTGGTGTGGCAGGAGCAGTCCACGACCAGCGGGCTGTGGTAAGTCGGGTTGGACACGCGGCTGGGCCGCGGGCCGGCCTGGGGGGAACCGGCCCGGTTGGGCCCCCATGTGTCTGGGGGGCGTAACTCCTAAACGGCCGGTCCGATTGACGCACCCTCTACGATTGTGGATCTATCTCTTTGAGACGGACTTATTAAGATTGGTTCCAAAGTTTTTGGAGTCTATTCCCAAATATGGGTGACCCGAATCATTAATTTAATAATATTAAATTATTATAAAAGTTTACAAGAGACGTACTCGTGAGTCGGATGTCCGTTTGACGTGCCGTCAGCAGCTCTTTGGCCCTGGAGTCGAGATGTTCCTTCCAAAGTTGGTTAGAGACCTTTTCGGTTTGGTTTAATTTCTTAGAGTCACGAATCGATTAATGCGAATAATTAATTATTTAATTAATTATTCTTGTATCGGACCTAACTCTTGTTTGGGATGTTTGATTCACGCGCCGTCAGCCTCTGCGTGACCCCAGTCCTGGTGCAGAATTTTTGAGATTCATTCTGAAGCAATCAAATTGAAGACAAGGTGCGGGCCCCACAGGGCCTAGTTCACACGTTTTTCAGAGAAACACCACTTTTTCACCTGTCATCCGTTTGAGGTGTTTGAGTAATCGTTTTTGTGTGTTTTTCCGAGAGGATTGCAAAGTCACAATCCAACCGCCTAAATTTGGGCCTGAGGTGTGGGCCCCATGAGGTTTCTTTCGGACGTATGATGCGTTTTTATGACTTATGATACATAAGTCTGTTCAGGGAAAATGAATAGCCTATGTCGCGTGGTTATCTGCATGGAATGAAATGGTTCGATCTACTTGATGTGTTTCAGGGTCAAGGTGGGCGCCCCAAAAGGACCCATTTGCATATAATGCGAGGAGTTGCAGCTTCTGCATCCGGAGTTCATTTCAGGCATCGTCAGTAGCGTTGTGACCCTGGCGTCAAGGATAAATTGATCAGGGTGGTTTATGGTGTTGAAGTTGGAGTTGAGGAGTGGGCCCCATGGGCCGCCTCTCAAGCTGTGTGCAGCATACTGTAGCCTTTTCTTCAGAAGTCCATTTGGGGCGTATGAGTTGTCGTTTAGGCATGTTTTTATGAGATCATCGCAATGGCGCAGATTTCCTAACCTCTTTCTGGACCGAGGTGTGGGCCCCACGTGATGTCGTATGGGCATAAAGCGGTGTTGAATAACTTTTGCAACATGAGCTCGTTTCCATCAAGTAAATAGTATATCTCTCATGTTTTTTCACGAGGATGTCAAAGGTGAAATCCATTCGGGTCTGTAGAGCCTCTTTCAATATCTCATTAAATGTGGAAACATGAAAGGGTGTTGGTTGGAGGTTCTTTTAATGCACTCCGAACCTACGCACGGTAGTGGAGTTAGTGACACCTAGTGATGGCACAGGCAGTGCGGAGTTATCTGACCAGTTCCAGGTTTTCCCTACAGCGGGGCTGGGTTGTGGGTTACCCGTTGAACATAGGGTTTTCCCTCTATTGGGGCTGGGTAGTGGGTTAACTGATGACCTCTTGTGGTTTACCCTCTAGTGGGGCTGGTCAGTGGGTTACCTTATGAACTCTTGTGGTTTAACCTCCATCTAGGCTGTGCATTGGGTTACATGACGTCCTCCTATGGTTTACCTTCCAGCGGGGATGGGTAGTGGGTTACCTGATGACCTTTTTTGGTTTATCCTCCAGCGGGGCTAGGTAGTGGGTTACCTGACAACCTCTTGTGGTTTACCCTCCAGCGGGGATGGGCAGTGGGTTACCTGACGACTTCTTGTGGTTTACACACCAGATGGGCTGGGCAATGGGTTACCTGATGACTTCATTCAGACTCATCATTTCTATGAGGCTATTTAGTGACTTTTCTCCATTATTACCGGAGAGGGACCCTTGGTTGTATGGTTTAGCATTGATACAGCTTTCAATTGCGGGACTGATGGACATCATTGATGGATATCGTTTGAATTGTTGGTGACTTTTGTTTTTCTGAGCATGGAGATAGAGATCCCCCTTACACACTCATTCTAGTTTCTTGTGGAGAATATATATATACATTTCTTTGTTCCCACTCCTTGGGTTCGATTACTGTCTTCCTAGGAGTGACGAAGACGCGCGGGGTATGCCACGTGCTTTCCGTTTCTAGCTCCTCATGGATTGGATGAGACTACTTCCTTCCTTTTGTTGGGTTTAGCTGCACTCTCTCTATTATACTCCTTCAATATTCTTGATTTTTCCACTATTCACCATTTTAGTTCTTCTTTTGTTGCTCCCTCGATCTTTCGGGGCATCCAAATGAGTATCTATATACCCACCCATGCTTGGGATTTGCCCACACTTGGTGTGCCCTTGCAAACGACGGACAGGTCGGTCGAGACTATGGAGGAGCATAGCAGACACAGAAGCTTGTGCTATGATTAGTGGTTGTATCAGAACTTTCCATGTGTGAGAATCACTAGCTATTTACTTTTTTTTTACCTGTTGCTGGGTTGTGGCACCTTTTTGGTTGGTTGTGTGTCTTTCCCCTTTTACTGTTCAATTTACTTGTCACTCTAATTTTACGCACATACTTTTACTAGTTAGAGTTCGATGCATGTATGTTGGTTTCCATTTTCATAGAAGTGTTGTATCTTTCTTTCCCTTATCTACAGTTTTGCATTCAGTTAGCTGTGTGTGTGTGTGTATAGTTTCTTAGGCAAAGACCTACCCTAGTTTGTTGTGCCTTCAATGCTAGTCGCTAGCCGCTGGCCTATGGAGGCAGGCTTGGGGAAGTTGTGGCTCGAGCCTGGTATGGGTCGGGTCATGAAAATGTGGTATCATATGTGGTTCATTCCATGGGGAATTGTTTGGATGTCCTTAAAATTGAATTGGTTGAGATTTGGGGAAATCGTGTCAACGTGTCTCGAGAGAGGCTCTCATGCCATGGAGTCCAGTGATAGTGTGGCGGCTGACGTATCCATTCATCATGACCTTGATGACCCACTTTTTGACTTGGCACAGGGAGACATTTGTCACAGGGAATTTGGTTCATGCATTATATAGTATTGAATCTTTGACTGTCCTTCATGAGTCAGCTCCCCATCGTTGTTAGTATATATATATGCTCATTTGACCGCGGCACTCCTTGATCGGATTCAGGATGTCTCTGCGATGATAGCTAGCCAAGAAACTAGTCCGATTAGTGATGACAACTCCATGAGAGATGTTGTTGCAGATCAAGATCCATAAAATGATTACCCTTTCTCTAGAAGGACATGCAGTAGCACCTCCACCTATGGAGTAGCAGATAGTACAGGCAGTGAGGGCCGATGACGAGCGTAGGTTGGGCATGCTATATGAATTCCAGCGTCAGGGACCACTGAAGTTCCATAGTGATTCAAACCATCAGACAGTTAAGGGTTGGATAGAGTCGGTGGCTCACCTCTTTAGGCTTGTTCGGACATAGATAGTTTAGATAATGGCCTTGATATCAAGTCTTTTTCCACCAAGCAGTTTGTTGTTAGTAGAGACGGGGTTACTCAGATGCACAAAGAGTTAGTACTCTCGTGGAATGACTTCTAGAATCTAATTTGTGAGGATTACTACCCCTCCTATATACGCTTTATATAGTTTCAAAAGTTGTTGGGGCTTCAGCGGGGAGTGATGGTGGTGGCCGAGTACACGAATGGGTTCACAGAACTTACTCGATACTCTTTGGACGTGGTCCATGATGGAAACTTATGAGCATAGATATTTGAGAGAGGTCCCTGTAAAGGAGATTCGTGCCAGCATAGTTCCCTTGTGCATCCTCACCCATCTTAGGGTGCTGGAGCAGGCACTGTTGATAGAGAAATTTCATTTAGAGGGACTTCAATTGGCAGGGCCTCAGCGCCGGAGGTCTCCCCCTTGATGAGACTCAGGCACCAGTTATGGGGCATCATAGTGCAACGAGATAGCCCAGGGATTACTAGTGCTATGTTTGTCATGTGTGCGTTCATGTGGCGTGAGACTACTCTACCAAATGGGCTGATTTTTCCAGGTAGTTGGTAGATGCACCTCCACAACAGAGGCAGTGTCATAATTAGAGAACACCTAGGTGAGGTCAGGGTGGTCCCCAGAGAGGTAGTGTTGGATGAAGAGAAGGAATAACTGTGGTTGGAGGATGACGTTTCATTGTCATTCCACCACCACTAGGCATCCCATGTCAGGCTCAGGGAGCAGACGGACAGGACCGCGGGTGGCTATGTGCTTTGGATGTCTATAATCCTGCATCGCATGAGATGATAAGAGGTACGCGCTGTGTATTTTTATAATTTTCTCAGTAGAACTTGTTATA
Organism: Viscum album; assembly: GCA_963277665.1. NCBI lineage: Eukaryota > Viridiplantae > Streptophyta > Magnoliopsida > Santalales > Viscaceae > Viscum > Viscum album. The sequence continues at coordinate 375,990,606 of OY728137.1, forward strand.
CACTATGTGGGGTACACTTTTCATCTAACTACTTGTTCAGGGGTTTACCGAGGGTGACGCATAGCATCGATGTAACCCTGTATTGGCGTTTTCCAACGTAGCATTGAATGCATGTGAAAGAGGGGTACTTCCCCCCACTGAGACACTTTTTTGTGATGTGATAACAACCATGATGGATATTCAGTACCACCCAAGGAGTATATTATTGAGGTGTGGTGGACGAGTACCTTTTACATGTGCATTTATGGCGGGGTGGTGTTGTGGAGTGTCATAGCAAGTTCTGCATTTTCTAGTGGGGATTTTCTGCTTGACCCCCCTCTTCTTGAGGTGCCACTAGTGGGATTGTAAGAGTGCCTATTTTGGGTATTACTCTCCTTCTGAGAGTGGAAAAGACACATGGGGTATGCCATGTGCTATCTGTTTCTAGCCTCTGGTGGTTGGATGAGTTTTCTTGCCTTCCTTGTTCGTTGGTACCTTGAGTGATCAACGTTAGTCTTGATACCCTTATTAGGTATAGGTCGAGGTAATGGACACCCCAAAAACATAACTATGCATTTCACTCTGTGGTGATCGTAGTGGTAGTTTTTCCTTGAGAATGCCGAGATGCTATCTTCTGGGAGAGCACATTGTGGTTTGATCAGACTACCAGTTTCTCAGGTGCGTCCTCATCGAGAGAGACTTGAACCTGAGGCGATGGTGCGAGTTGAAATTTATGCAGAACTATGACATAGAGGTAGTCTATGTTCCGAAATATGGTAGTGTTGTAGCAGGATTCCTTCACAGGAAGTCCCAGGCTCATCTAGTGCGGGATGTTTCAGAGCAGCTGGCATACCTACAACTGACTTTGGTGGTGTAGGAGGGCAGGAATTTTCTGCAGTAGATGGTGTTGACTCATCTTCTCTTTGATCATATAAGAGTGTCTTGGTTGTGATGCACCGACTGTGAGAACTTGTGTCACCTGATATCCTTGGGTGTTTCACTAGATGGGTATTCTGAAAGAAGGGAATCATGAGGACCTGTTCCAGGAACAAACAGTGATTTCGGCCGTGACGTAGAATGTAGAGGTTCGGTCGGGGAAGTCCCCCGAGTTTCTTTGGTCTGTTTGGGAATCGTGCAAGCGATTGAGAGGTTTCCTACCGTCTTTCTCTACCCTCCCAACAGTAGGAGCGAGAGAATGACTTCTTCCACATGTCACATCTGATGAGGTGCGTGTGTATTCATATGCATTCCCTCAAGAGTATCAGACCTTATAAGTAAAAACCATCCCTTTCATTCGTGTGTTGTGCCATCATGCTGTTATGCATGTTTTCTTGGGAGTGGGAGAGATAGGTGTGAGCACTGTATCCTAAGTTGTTTTTCATAGTTTTTCTTTTTCAGGATGAAAAGATTGAAGGAGGGAATGATTCCGAGACCTATTTTTTCCCTGTAAGACTTTGGAACATTTCTGAAAACAATTCCAAAGCTAGGCGCGAAGACGACATACGATTCCGATGCCTGGTGTTTCCAGAATACATTTTATAAATATATTAGGTTTTTTTATAATATACACATGGCGGGTTGTGTTTTCACCAAAACAGTAGCTCAGATTGGAAATCCGAGGGCATGGTTGCGTCCAGAGCGTGTCATTTACCCTAGGCGGGGTGTAAAGTTTGCGGGTACGGGCCTGCTGTGAGAGATGTCACCCAGGGAAAATATCGCAATTTTTAAAATAATGACTTAGGGATTTTTTTCACTGATGTTCCTTTCAAATTTATTTCAAACAGACTCTCTAAATAGAAGTCTGAGACTTCTGTTTATTTCGAAATGGGTCTTTTTTCCTAGGCACGATATAAAATGGGCGGGGGTGGAGGTTTTAAAATCCTCACCCGTCAGTAGAATTTCAGAGATAGTTTATAAATTCATTTGTGGAATTAAGGGAAAGCGCTAATTTCCCTTCTCTCTATCTCTCTACCTCCCTCTCTGTTTCTCTCTTTCGAGCATTCTTCGTTGTTCTTAGCCGTTCTTCACTAGATTCAGGAGCAAACTCCGGTGGATCGAAGCGGGATCATAGCGAACGCGTTGCCAATGACGAACGGTGGATTCGAGTTAGGATTCTTGTTAAATTTCGTACCTTCGTGTATTTCTTAAATTTTTCATCAAATTTCTTCTTTGAATTATTTGGTTTTTAGACTTTGGGGAGTTGGCCGAACGAACATGGCCCACGCCCGGGGCTAGTTTCAATTATCGTTCTTGGGGGTTCTTCGTCCAAATTTTAGGACGGGCCAAATCATGTCGGATCGGAGATCGGTGGTAGGCACTAAGAAGGCCTCATCCCTAGGATCTCAACCCGGAATTTGGTTTTGAATTCGGGTCATAGGAGAGGTGGCAGAAGACGTCGGAAGCCCCGGCTCAGACGAGGGTGATGGCCAAAGGTTGGGGTGACGCATCAGGGTTTGGGCTTCATGCAGCAGGTGCGGCTAGAGCTGCGGTGCAGATGGGGTGCGGCCAGGGTAGACCTGGGAGGAGCTGAGGTGTGGGGTGGCCGGGGATTTGGAGGTGTCAGTGTCAGGTGTCACCGGTGCAGACAGCAAAGCAAGCAGTGAGAGGCGGCCAAGGGAGTGGAAGGGCTGTGTCGGGCGGCACGGGCTGCGGCTAGGCGCAGCGGTGCGATACACGAGGCGCCGGCCCTTGGTCTGTCATGATTCAATGAGAAGACGATAGAGGATCACGGCGCGGGCGACGCCTTCAGGTTGTCTCAGTCGGAGGGGAAACCCAAGGCGGTGACCTTGGGGGTGCGGAGGAGACCAGGACCCACGTTCGGCGGGTCCTGCCGGCGCGACGCGGAGACCGGCCGTTGGCCGATCTGCTAGAGAGAATCGAACCCGAGGGGTCTGGTGTGGCTGGAGTGGGCTGTTGATAGCGGGGCGCGGCGAGTCGGTCCAGACCTGCAGCTGGGCCGCAGACCGGCGGTTCGGACGGGGTCGGTAGGGGGGAGCCTGCCCGGTGGGCCCCCCATGCTTCTCGGTGGTCGTAACTCTTAAACGGTGGGTCCGATTGACGCGTCGTCTGCCACTGTGGATCTGTCTCTTCATGAAGGAATTTTTAAGATGGTTACCAAGTTTTTTGGGTTCTGTGCCCGAAGACGGGTGACCCGACACTTTAATTTAAAAATATTAACTTATTATTAAAGTTTAAAACGGACATACTCGCAAGCCGAATGTTTGTTTGACGCGCTGTTAGAGGCGTTGTGGCCCTGGAGTTGAGACGGTCCTTCCAAAGTTGGTTCAAAACCCTTGCAGTTTAGTTTCGTTTCTCGGAGGCACGAAACGCCTAATGCGAATAATTAATAAATTATTTAATTAATTAATGATTATTACGTCAGACCTAAATCTTGCTTGGGATGTCCGATTGACGCGCCATCAACAGCAGTGTGACCCCAGTCCCCGTGCAGATTTTTGAGATGCTTTCTGAAGCGTTCAGAATGGAGACAAAGTGCGGGCCCCACAGGGCTGAGTTCACACGTTTTATGGTGAAACACCAGTTTTCACCCTTCAACTGTTTGGGGTGTTTGAGTACTCTTTTTGAGTGTCTTTCCGAGGGGATTGTAACGGTGCAATCCCCCCACCTAAATTCGGGCCTGGGGAGTGGGCCCCACGAGATGGATTTTGGAAGTATGATGTGTTTTTACAACCTATGCTTCATAAATCTGTTCGAGGCAAATGAATAGCCTACTCCACATGGCTATCTGCAAGGAACACAATGGTACGATCTACGTGATGTGTTCCGAGGTTGAGGTGTGGGCCCCACAGGGCCCCGGTTGTATATAACGTGGGGAGTTGCATCATCTGCATCCGAAGTCTATTTTAGGTTCCGTAAGCGACATTCTGACCCTAGAGCAGAGGCGAAGTTGACTAGGGTGGTTTCAGGTGTTGAAGCCGGATTTGAGGTGTCGGTCCCACTGGTCGTCTCTCAAGTTGTGTGCAGCGTACTGCACCTTTTTCTTTAGATGTTCGTTTGGGGCATATGAGTAGTCGTTTCGGAATGTTTTTCAGAGAGAATCGCAATGGCGCAGTTTTCCCAACCACTTTCAGGACCGAGGTGCGGTCCTCATGAGTCGTTTTATGGGAATAAAGTGGTGTTGAATAACTTTTGCAACGGGAGCCCGTTTCTAGCGAGTAAACAGTCTATCTCGTATGTTTTTCCATGAGGATTTCAATGGTGGAATCTGTTTGGACGTGTAGAGCCTCTGTCAAGATCTCATTAAATGTAGAAACATGAAAGGGCGTTGTTTGGTGGTTCCTTTAATGCACTTCGAACCTATGAATGATTGTAGTGTTTGTGACACCTAGTGATGGCACATGTAGTTTGGAATTATCGTATGAGTTCCAGGTTTTCCATCAAGCAGGGTTTGGTAGTAGGTTACCTGTTAACTATAGGGTTTACCCTCCAATGGGGCTAGGCAGGGGGTTACCTGACGAATGGTTGTGGTTTACCATCCAGCGGGGCTGGGCAGTGGGTTACCTGACGACCTCTTATAGTTTACCCTCCAGCGGGGACGAGCAGTGGGTTACCTAACAAACTTTTGTGGTTTACCCTCCAGCTGGGCTGGGCAGTGGCTTACCTAACAACCTCTTGTGGTTTTCCCTCCAGCGGGGCAGGGCAGTGGGTTACCTGACGACCTCTTGTGATTTACCCACTAGGTGGGGAGGGCAATGGGTTACCCAACGACTTCTTTCAGACTCAGCCTTTCTATGAGTATAGTATGTGAGATGTCTCCGTGATTACCAGAGCGGGACCCTTGGTTGTATAGTTTACCAATAATAAAACATTGACGTGTGGGACTGATGGGAAATAGTGATGGATAGGCTTTGAACTGTTGGAGACATTCGTTGGGATGTTCTTGGAGATAGAGATCCCCCTTATACACTCATTAGTGTTTCTTGTGGAGCATATATATATATATATATATCCTACTTTTTTCCCATTCCATGGGTTCAGTTACTCTCCTTCTAAGAGAGGCATAGATGTGCAGGGTATGCCATGTGCTTTCTGTGTCTAGCTCCTCTTGGATTGGATGAGTCTACTTCCTTCCTTTTTTGGGTTGAGCTGCACTCTCTCTATTGTAATCCTACACTGTTCTTGACCTGTCTACTGCTCACCGTTTTAGTACCTCCTTTGTTGTTCCCTCGAGCATTCGGGGCATCCTACTAAGTGTCTTTATACTCACCCCTTCTTGGGATTTTCCCACACTTGGTGTGCCCTTGCAGATGACAGATAGCTCGGTCAAGACTACAGAGGAGTGTAGAGGACACAGGAGCATGTGATGCGTTTAGTGGTCGTAGGAGAACTTTCCGGGTGTGAGACTCGCTAGCTGTTTACTTACATTTATCTCTTACCAGGTTGTGGCACATTTTTGGTTGGGCACGTTTATTTCCTCTTTTACTATTTAGTTTACTTGTTAATATACTTTTCAGCACTTTACAATTACAGGTTAGAGGTCAATGCATTTACATTTGTTTCCCTATCTGTAGTAGTGTTGTATCTTGATTTCCTTTCTCTGCACTTTTTCATTGTGTTAGTTGTGTGTGTGTGTGTGTGTACAGTTTCATAAACAAAAGCCTCCCCTAGTTTTTTGTGCCTTCAGTGCTAGTCGTCATCCCCTGGCCTATGGAGGCGGGCTTGGGGTACTTGCGGATCGAGGCCGGTACGGGTCGAGTCGTGACAAATGAGATCAAATATTTATTAATATGATGAAATTAATTTACAATGGGGAAGTTTTTTCACATCAATATATTAAGATAATTTCCTTTTAGAATAATTTTAATTTTGTTGATAGAAAGTAATTCACTCAACAACAAGATTAAACAAAACACTATTTAGTCACATTTTTTATAATGAATTAAATTATAACAGATTTGGATAATTTATATATTAAATGTAAATGGTATGTATCCAATAAAATGTTTTTAAATTATTCAAGTATATTTTATTAGATATAAGATAACAACCATCCAAATTTTCACATTAAAACATCTATTTTTATAAAAGAATGTTTATATCCTTTTAATGGATCATCTATCTTAAATATAAATTTTAATAGTTCTATAAATTTTATATGAACTAATAATATTCATATTTGAAATAGAAACATAAAAATTATTTTAGGGTGATGTTTTGGGATAGTTCTGAGAATATTCATTTTTAATGAAAATTGACAAATACTGAATTTTAATTCACAACTACTATTTCATCTATTTTACATATAAGGGAAAATATTATTTTCAATTTCTTTTAATTTCAATTAAAATAATATATATATATATATATATATATTAATCCATTTTAGGTTATTGTTATCAATTTAACAAAGAAATTGTATATATAAAAATATTAAACTTGCGAATATTATTACTTTTAAAACCTACAATGTCATCACATCTACGAGATTAACATTATATTAATTTTTACCACATATGTTAATTTAATTTTAAAAAATGGATTTTGTATTTAGAATAATAATTATTGATAATTTATAATAAGGATAACTTATTTTTTTGTCAAAAAATATTAATTGAAAGTGATTATAATTAATTTTCGTGATTAAGAGGAAAATTATCTTTAGAAAAAAATATTCCTAAAACATAATGGCCAAAGTGACATGAAAACAATTCAAAAAGCCATTTTCTATCAATATTTCGACTATATATTCTATTTTATAAGATTTAGACAATTATTTGAGACATGTTCCATAGAAAAATCTTGGGTGGAATTCCATTTCCATATATTTTAAAAAATCCAAGAATCCTCCACTATAAAAAGGACCTCGTGCTTTCTTTATATTCACACCTATCCAGCTCTTTGTCTCAACCAAAATATATTCAAATAATCCCCTAAAATCTCTTCATTAATCCATGAAACCACCCTATGTGTATTAAATCTTCCAAGTAATCCCTTTGGTGGAAACTACAAGGTGTTACCCAAAGAATAGGTAACAACCTACATTAAGCTCTATTTTGTTATGTTCAATATCCACCCCAAAAAATATTTTTCTTCCATGATTATATAATAAAACCGACATCATAAATATACACTAATTTTTTGATATTTTGGGTCATACCAACATACACAGACACATCCATGTCATGGTTAATAAACATATTGTTCTTGGGTTTTTCAAACTACGGCCTTAAGAAATGTTGTCATTTAGTTTTTATTTTTCCACCTATAATGGTTGGGAATTATAATGAAAAAACTATTTCAATATGATATATATGATATTTATAATGTATTTAAGCTTCTTTGATTTTTTTATAACTCATACTCTAATTATTTCCTTTTTATGAAAATATGATTAAATAGGTTGTGAATGTGTGGACTAGTGCTGCATTAAATCTATAAAATTCATTAACACAATACAAGAAAAATATTAAAGGTGGATTTAATTAAAAATATATCACATAACTGATATAAAAATGATATTAATGAAATTATTATATTTTATGAGGAATAATATATAATTTTAATTATTTCCTATTCTATATACTAAAATAGGATAACGTCGGCCGTGGATGTGTGGACTAATGCCTCCCAGACATGATGTGATTAATTTTAAATCGAAATCATTATATATATAAGTATATATTATTAAATAAAGTGGAATTTATGTATTAGTGAAAAATATGGTCATATATTGTGTTAATTATGTTCTTTCCATAATAATTATAGGATATTTATAATGTTACTCATGCATACAAACGACCGACCATCACCATGATGGTAACGTTGGTTCATTATTCAAGACCATCATTCATGTTTTGTTTTAAATGAATGATTTATGTATAAATAATATAATTATTACATCATTTTAATTCTTTATATATAAATAACCTTTGACCATAGTTGACCTTCAATTGTCATTTTTTGACACACTAACCAAGTAGAGTGAAAACACCGGACATAAATATAGTTTTTATGTATTTTTTTTACAAAATTGTAATAACATAAAAAAATAATGATTAGAATGGAAAATTTTATGAAAAAATTATATAATTAACATAAGTTTTTTATTCAATAATATAAACACACATGAGATAACTCGGAGTAAATGTGTGGGATTCTTGTCTCGCTTTTATTTCACTGAGCCACATATCATATTCTACAATTAATTATTTCTAGTGTTTTATATTTGGACATTATTCATATATTATATATTTAATTATTTTATCTTCATGGTATTTCATTTTTCACTTTGAATTACATCACCCAAGCGGTTTATCTTGGAAATTACAGAGTGGTAAACTTTTTCTTTTCAATCCCACCATCTTTTGAGATTATTAAATATCTCTTGAAACAATTACATAGTGTAATCATTTTAAAGAGGAAATTAATTTTAAATATCCTCATTATTATGTGTAAGATTTTTTTATTTCTTAAACCATATACAATTGTTACATGTCGTGTTTTCTATGACAACTATTTCATTAAATGGAAAAATGTTGATAAATCTATATTTTATATTCAATATTGTTGTATGATAAGGAATATTAATTATTTTGATTATTAGAAATGTGGTATTATTTAATCTATAAAATATGGGTATGGTATAAACAATTATAGAGCCCTTTGATGCGTAAACTGGTTCTCATGATTTGATTATATTGGCCCAATTAATCACGTTTCTAAATATAGCTTTAAACTATCTTGTAAATGGTCTCCACAATAGAGGTTTTCATGTTCTATAGACATGAAGTCCAATAGTAATGAAATTCAAACAAATATATTTTAGATATTACTATTATCCATGTGATTTACGTATGTTAAAATCCATAAATAAATTTCATTCTTGGATTATTCATTAAATGGATGGGTTTTTAGATTATTTCCAACCATTATTAATTTATAGTTATCTAGTTAATTGAATGGATTGGGTAATTCATTATTTATCATTCCAGGTTGATTTAATTACATAAATTTACCATTACATTTTCTTTATATTCCCTTACTGAGAATTTTATCTCACTATGATTTTTTACTATTTATAGGTAATGAATAAGAAAATGATAAATTTTTATTTGAGGAAGACGTTTCTTTAATATTAATTTGTATTATTTTTTATTTTAAATTCCCCAATGTAATAAGAGTATCATGTTTCTAGTATGTATTTCCATAACTACTTATTTGTTCAATCATAAAAAATTTAGTTCATTTTAATGACAATAATGTAATGAAATAATTAATTGGTTCTGGGATTCCGGGGTTGAGGCATTACAATGCTTGGAAATATCATAAAACTAAAAATGGAATCTATATTCCAATAAATAATATGAAATGGATATATCTTGGAATTATCCCAAATGTGGACCCTGAATTTTTAATACCTTGTGTGGGATGTAGTGGCTGTTATCCAAAGTCAGTTGGTGGATGATGATTATTTTATTTTAACCACCACAAGTGGAATTTCATATATTTTACTTATTCCATCATTGTGAGGAATGACCCATGGATATATTATAATACATCCCCCTCACAATTAGGTTCAACATGCATGTAGGTGTATGCAAAGTGTTAATCATACTCCTTTATGGTTGCTACATGTGGAACCACCTCTTGATCTTATAGTGATATCTTCACAAAGGATTCATTAATTTAATGATAAAGGAATAATAATAAGGTTTTTTGTTGAAAAGAAATTAAAAATTAAAATTTATTATGTATTCTCTCTTTTTAAATATGGGAATATTCATTCTTGATTTACAAAATCTAAGCTACATGGATTTATCTATATCGGAACCTCCAAATGTTTGGTCACCAAAATTAGAGATCTGCAAGTTATTCTTAATAGTTTCAGGTTCATTTTCATCATATTTATCTATTTCATTTTAATAATTTACAACATCTAAAAATTCATAAAATAAGGAGTGATAATTATATCATATTGAATAAAATAAGAAAATAGAATGTTGAATGAGAGATTATCTCCCGGAGTGTTTTTGGTTCGATCAACACCTCCATAGTAAGTTAATCATGACATCTAATGGGTCAAGTGGAGGTACGTCATTGGGATTCTTTATATTTACTTGAAATTTCATCCCCATTGATGGTGGTCTCCATCAATGGTTCAATATATTCTTCTTTGAAATGTACTAGGAGATTATGTAATTTTTACCATTCATTCAAAAAACACCAAATCATATTTATCACCAACATGTAGATCATCAAGATAGTATTCTTCCATAAACTCCTCATGTATATCATGGAATAAAAGTGGATCATATTTTGGTTCAGGTTTAAATTGATCATGGAAATAATTGATATTATAATTGATTCAATTCATTTTGTCTTGTATATATTCAATACATAATCTAGAAATTTTTATGGGGGGACTTATTCAAATGTGGTTGGAGGAAACTAGGAGTACCCTATTAGTTCATTTAATAGTTATTGATAGTATTCTCGGAATTATTCGTAGAATTCACTTAAATATCTGTCCAATCATTCAAAAACATGTTGTTGAAAGGTCTCTTTCATAATATGAATGGGGTCCTTGAATTCCACCTCAATGAAAATTTTGGCATAAATATCCCTTGACCTATCGTGCCCATAAGACATAAATTGTTCTGAATACCATGTTTTTTCAACCACTGATTCCTCAACCTATGAGTAATCGTCAATCCATGCAGAATAATAGTCATTTTAATAGATTACGGAAAAATATTTATGTTAGTTTTAAGAAATTAAAAACTATCTAAATGTGAAATAGAAAAAATTATATAAATTAATGGACCCTAAGTATGAATGATTCCACTTTTTAAACACACATATCGAAGCGTTTGAAAAACATTTATTTACTAGGGTGGTATAATAGCTTACTAGGGTCATCTCACATGTATAGCTTCTCACATTTCTCCCCTCACTTATTCTAGACCACCGAAACACTTTTTTTAATTGTTAATATTATTTCATGAAAATAAATGAAGAATGTATTTATTTTTTGTTATTTTTCTATGATAATGAAATGAAATGAAATATGATACCTTAAAGTAAAATAATAGGAAATTTTAAATATAATTAGTTAATGAAGAAAGAACAAGGTTTTCAGTCCAGTTTTCAGTTCAATAATTATTCTCTATTATTGGTTTTATTTTATATTGATAATTAAAACATTAAATATCATGATTAATTGTTATTATTATTATTGATAAATTTTTTATTCTTTGAAATCCTATAAAATATCATTTCTAACCCATCCTATAATCGAGGCTAATGATACACCATGGATTATGGTGTTCCATCATCAAGGACCTATCCTTATCAATGTCATTTCATTCATTAACTCTCTTTACTCCATCATGTGAAGAGTTTTCCAATGAATAGAGGGAATATTGTTTTAAATAGAAGAATACATGTATATCGGGATGCCGTTTATGGGGTAAAATAACAAAATTGATGACATTATCCTCACCCATGTATGACACTAATATTTTCAAAAAACATTAAATAAACATTAAAAATATTCATGAATACATTGAGCTCCTCCAGGATAATCCTCATTTCATCCAACCATTATTGGGAGTAAGATATCAATTTGGTGGATTGAGGAATAAAAGAAATAAAATAGTCAAATGAAAACTGGATGGAGAGATAGAGAGTGGATTGTAAAATAAATTAAAATATATATAACAATAGAGAACTATAATTAGAAGATGAATAAAATATAACAAAATAAGAAAATTAATTTATATAAAAAATACAAAAGAATAAGTAGTAAATAGAAAATGAAGAAGAAGATTAAAATGATAAGAATAAAGAAGTGTAGTAGATGAAGAAAATTTATAGATGAAAAAACTAAAATTCATGAAATATTTTTATTAAAATAAAATTGATTAACTATCATGGGAAATTAAACATTAAAAAAATTAAATAAAAACTATGAATGAAATGTAATTATAGAGGGAAAAATATTTATTTGACCATTGGTGGGATCAATCATCCTAATGGTTATAATTCTATTTTTGAAGGGGCATGCCTTCCTTTTATATATAGAGAAGACTGAGGTTCTTGGCCAACTCTTCTTGGAGTGATTTTGGGGATCATCATATCTCTATTTCAGATTTCATGGGACCCATTTGAATGAATGGAAATACCCAGGGGATCCACTGAATTGAATTTTATTGTATAGATGAGGTTGAATAAAGGAATTACCTTATTTAGGGTGTGTATTGGGTGATTACATTGGTGACATTGGTTGTTCTATGTGCCAGGGGAGATGCATGAAAATTGTGCTGATAGGAAATGGGCATCATTGAGTTACATAGAAACATACTTATCCATCCTTCGTGATGTCTAGATATGGGTCCATTTGAGGCTTCATTATAGTCAAGAAATGTGAAATAGATTATCCATGGTGTTATGTTACATTTCATGTGATGTATGAATTTATGTCGAGTATTTTAGTATTTAGCCATATTGGTTCTCTGATTAAGTTGTAGCGACAATGGTGTTCTTGGGTGATACAGTAGTACTCGATGACCAAGAAAAAATGTGTACTGTAGGAGTGATGAGGTGATTTTTTTATAAAGTTGTAGTCATCTAATGTTGGGTCTATAGACTTGTAAAAGTGGCACAATAGTGGTTCCAGCATGGATGAACCGAGAATAGAAACCATATTCTCATCTGACCTTAAATAGTGGCCAGATTAGTCTTTATGGGAGTCAGATGAGGGTCTCAAAGGCATCCATAGTGGTGTAAAGGCCTCATCATGGAGAAGGATATCACATTTGGGTAATCTTGGGGCATTTATGTGTGTGTACCACCAGCCATATCAATAGAAAATGTATTTAATTTTATATATCTGTCATTTTATGATTAATATAAATTGGTATATAATTAATATTTAATATTATTATATAATGGTTAATATTATAGAGGTAATGAAACCATGATAAAGGTAAGACCACCAAAAATAGGATATCTAAACAAATATGAAATCAATTAAATTATTACTCAAAACATGACATTTATATGTATTTTTAAATTCCTGAGTAAATAATATATATAATCATATAATCATATATATCATTTTTAGTGTATGTGGTTTTTACTATAATTTAATTGGAACACCAATTGATAGATATTCGAAATTAGTTCCCTAAACCAACTATCTTTTTATATAGTGAATTTTGTGGTTGATCCCATAATAAAATAGAGGAGGGTCATATGCATTTTTATGTAAATGATAATCATTTGATTATCCAACAAAATAAATTTTCATGAATAAATGGTTGGTGTAATTTTTTTGAAAATAATGAAGTCATAACTATTAGAAGAAAACTAAGAAACCAAGTAGTTTGGGGTTGAAATTCAATTACTATTAATAAAAAAAATTTATACCATATTATTTAAAATTAATTATGAAATATCATAAAATGGGGATTTAATTAAATTTTTTTTCTACTGGTATGGTGGAAAAAAATATGTTATCTAAAATTTATCTCACTTATTCTCATGATTGATTACTTATAAAAAATTTCCTAATAATTACCCCTAAAATAGCGGAAATAGGATCACATAATGGTCTAGTATTAACCTATTGAAACTCCACTAGTTCACACTACTACTATTGCTACTAGTAATACCATAAACAACTATTTAATATAAAAATATATCATTACATTGGTTTTAAGAAAAATGAAACTATAAAATAAAATATCGAGTAATATCAATTTTAACACACCTAAAACCTTATTATAACATAAAAAAATGGAATTAAACTATTACAAAAATATACATGATTGGATTATTGAGTAGAAACTAAATCCCAAAAATCAATAAAATATTATCCATAAATATTTGGTTTATAATATAATAGAAAAAATTTAGTAATAAATGTTAATGGATTTTCAGAAATATTATGCCAACAGAGCTGCATCACCTCCACCTCGAATATCCAATATTGAATTCATAAGTATACCAATCTATTTAGAAAAAATTATGATACATGGTGTTTAAAAGAAAGTACATGACATGTCCTCGGGTAATTAGGCCAATTCATGGTTTTCTCTATCCTTTGGTGGCCACCACTTCGACCTAATGTATTTTTTCTGTTCGTCGTCATTTAGTAGATTTAAATAGTAAGTGATGCATCATAAATGGAATGTGAACTCACTTTAATTTACCAACTACATTTTTATGGGAGGGAGAGATGTTTATAATTGAATAGATAGTTTGTGTGGTTTGGTCACGAACATGGGAATGTACCATGATAAGTGATCTATGTATGGTCAATGTACACCGTGTTCCATTATAAATTACATGTTGTTGATTTCAAAAATTCCACTTTGCACTATCCCAATGTATGTGTTAAAATATAAACTACAGGAAAAATAATTAACATTTAACTAAAGTATATAACCCTTAAAAACATTGATATGCTTGAAATAGGTTTTTAAAATAAATAAAATGACTGAATATGTATGTACAGAATGGAAACTTCAATATCTGCTGCACAAATAAATTTGATTTACCTCAAAAAAATATCAACATTGAATTAAATAAATCCATGCTTTAAAACGGAATAAATTAATTAATTACATTAATAAATATTATAGTTATAGTATAGGATTTTAAAAGGCTCATAACAATTTTTTATTTAAATTATTTTTTAATCATGCCACATGAACAATGTAATTTATTATTTTCATCCTATTTTATTTAATTTTTTTATATTTTCATAAATATTCATTCTATATGAAGATTTATCTCAGCAGGAAAATTACACACTCATAAATGAAGATCATTAAGTTCACATTATCCTCAAATATGAAGTATATTTATTTTATCTGTAATCTTATATATAATCTAATCCCCATATAGAAATATAGTCACATAAAGCATGATTTCTATCCATATAGATATAACTATTATGAGGATAAGGTAATTTAGGTAATTATGTGAATATAATGTCAACATATTATAAAAGGATTCTGAATTCATAGGCAATAAATAATGATATTCAATGAAAAAAATTTAATAAAGATTAATCCCTATCAAAATCACTAAAAGGTCAATATGACTAATATCTCCCCTTACAAACATGGTTTTGTAAACAAAATATGTGTTTAATTAATGAATTTGGTCATCTTTTAAATTTTTTAATTGTTCAAAATCAAATTTTATTAATAGGACCACTTTGTAATACTTGGAATGGTGGTTTTTTGAATGATTTTTCCAATATGTAAAATATATATGCTCTCATATTATTAATTAGATAATCACATACAAAAATATTAATTGAATATCAAAAATCAATTATAGAATATTTAATGAATAATAGTTCCTACAAAATAAAAAGGATTTGGTATGATTGAAAAATTGGCTTTCTATGTGGCTTCCATTCAAGGTTGTTCATGGTTTCATTAGGTTACAAAAAGATGCTATGTTTGGTTTTTCACAATTTCGAAATGGGATGAAAATATTAATCATATTCCAAAATCATTTAATTTGGATTCAATAAGTTTTATTTTTTAAAAGGAAACCTGATTTCTCATGTAATAATTCTTGTTTTGAAACTATATCTGAAAAATTTTACGAAAAATATATGGTAATTTTTCTTCAATAACTCTCGATAATGAGTAGTATCATTGGTCATTAAGTTAATGAAATGGATAAAAATAACCAGTCTCAGCTGCAACAAATTCATGGGCATGTGGGCTCACACTCTCCTCATGTGGATCCAAGAAGTCCCGCAATAGAACATTGTTTCTCCCATAAACATGAAAAATTCCAATGTGAATAAGATTTATATATTCCATTTTCAATGGAGATACTAAACAATATTTTGTGAGAGAGGGATCAGAAACCCACATGTATTATGCAATGTGGGTGGTTTAAAACCATGTTTTAGGCTACCATGATGGTTGTTGAATATGGATTGGATATAAGAGTAATAATATAGGGTTGGTTTGGGTAATAAATACTTAATATGAAATAAAAAAATATTAATTTATTTTCTATCCATAATACCCATTTCCACATGGTGATGCAAAAGGATAGAACTAGAGTAGTGGTGGATGATGCGATGTAGAATGGAGATGAACTTAGATGGTTTCGATAAGGTGAGAAAATATTGTAAATCTTGTCCCAAAATCCCATACCATAGAAATTGTATGTTATTGTGGTGTTAGAAGGTAATTCAAGTAATATGGGTTTCGTTGGATGGATGTGGGTAGAATTTGGACATTAGTATAAACTCTACATCACAAGTATAAAGCAATTTCCACTAAACCAGAATCTGATTTGAGTCACTACGTCACATGGAATATCTTGATTTGTCACTCAATTGAACAAAAATAAAATAGAATATTAGAAATATAAAAATCCAAAAGTAGGAGTGATGAACTAAATAGATTATATGAGAGGGGTTTTTCATTAGTAACTCCATAATATTATGCCAGATTTCCTACCACTCAAGGATACCCCTATGGGTGAACTTCCACTCAGTTGCATCATGTAGAGGGAAACATATATCACTATGTCAATGGGTAGATTCCAATCATCATAGATGTGGAAATGTTCTATTTTGAGTTTTGTATTTATATATGATGATATAGTTGTTCTCCATCTACTAGAGTGGCATGCTATAATGTCGTGGTAGCTGGAGGAAGGGCTGATGTGGCTGCTAAATTGGGTCTCTTAGAGAATGTTTCCACTAGTGATGGAAAATTAATGGCCTCATGACTAGTATATACTAATGTCTTTTTGGGTGGCCCCATTAGAAGAATATCATCCTATGATAATGACTATTAATGTGGTAAGTTTATCATTGATGTATTCCATGGTTTCTATACAAAAAAAATTGTTGGTTTGACAGATAATCAATGTGATATAGCATGTGTTGCTTCTCCAATGACTGAACTCCGTCAACGATTATCTACTCATGAATGAAAATAATAAAAAAAATGCAAACAAAATAAAAGAAAATTAGTACTTACAAAATTATATTTTGTGTATATTAATATTACATGTTCGGAATTATATTTCAGATTCTCTTGTGTGCTCTAGAAATACATTCACAATCTACCGTTCATCAGAAATCATAAATTAAATACGATTTATTATAATTCGGATACTACCCATGTTATCTAAGAATACATTTCAATGATTTCATATGTTAACCATAAAATGGTTTATGGTGTTCCTCGATTTCATACATCATATGGGAGAACATGGTTATAATGGAAATATGTGTGCCCATACTTAAGTGGATCAATGTAAATGAAGTACATGTCATGTCCTGAATGCATAAGTCGCATATGGATAAAAGGTTAACATGTCCATATGGGGGTCATGAAACGTGATATTTCTATGTGGTTCAGTGTAATAGGTAAATGGATTGTGCATGATGTAGATGTCATCTGTATTTATATTTTTATGCAATAACAATAATTGGACATGTAAAAAAGTTTACACTACGTATGTTCTCCATAAATGCTCATGTACTATGGTTTTTCATTTTAAATACACCATGATTAAAAAATATTCATAAATGAAGCATAATAATTTAAATAAGGGTGGATAAAATACATACCTATATCAATCAACTAAATTTAAAAGATATATTAGCCTGAAAAGTTTAAAAATGGGGGATTCTGATAAGTCTTTCCAAGCAATGTATGATATATGGTATTGAAATGGAAAGGGTCATGGTCATAAACCGAATTAGCCATCTAGGTTTTATAATTTGGCCACATGGAATATAAATCAAGGAATACATAGTGAAAATATATCTAAATTATAATATATGTTTACTAGTAAAACATAAAAACTAATTATGTTTTACAACTATATATATATATAAACCTATAATCAATAATTTTTTAACAAAAATTACACATCGTGTGTTCTATAATTGGAAATAGTGAACTATAAAAAATTATGATTCTGAATGCTTGATTCAAAATGGTGAATGGTTCAGTCCATGTAAACTCCTTCAACAAGTGGATATATGCTAATGTGCTTGCTTTTTTATAATCCTTTTGATGTTTTATTAATAGATTAAATAGAATATTGTGAATTGAAGTATTCATGAAATGGGGATATATTAATTTAATTATTTTGAATATTGAGGGATATTTTCCAAATTCATACAAGGGTCTTTAGGATCTTAGGTTATGATTCTAATAATCCACCCACATAGTCCTATGGAAAAAAAAAATTACATTGAAAAGGGTTGTTATGTTATTAATGAAATAGTTATATACAAGAAATATGGAGTATATAAAAATACAATACATGCGGTAAACTTTTAGTGAAATCTTATGGAACATAGATGGAGATGACTCAAAATACATCTTTTGGATCATGGAGGAAGACGCTACCAATTAATTAAGGCCCATTATCATGTTTCCATTAATTTTAATTGATTTTCTTACATATTAAATCACTAAATATTCCATTCAAAACTACACCTTCTAATAAATAATGAATTGTGTTCCAACAAAGTGTGTGGAGGGATTTAAACTAGTTCTATCTTGGATACCATCCAATTATATTTATTATTTCAATGGATTTATTCCATATAATTGAATGAAATATAATTTAATTATAAAAAATTAAAATTGTAATACAAAATAAACTGAAATGTATATTTGATGAATTTTAAATCAAAGACACACAAAAACCTTGTGACCTCATTTTATAAATTTTTTTATAGTAGTTTTCATATATATTATAAATGGAGGTTACAATAAAACTAATAGAGTAGCACATTCCATGTACATGTTAGAGATATGTGGTTTAGAGGTAACAAGAGTGAGTTTGTTGACTCTTAAAGAGAACCTTTACCATAGGTCTTTTCCTTGACTTAAGAAAGAGATGCAACCCATGATCATAGAAAATATGTGGATTCTTTTATGAAAACCACAAAATTTGTCTTTCACCCTCATCATGTAAAACAATTCAATGATCTTCTCATGTAATGGGAGAAGGATTACAGTAACCCAACTCAATTTCCATCAAATGTGTATAATGTACTAGTTCCTCATATATATTTTTTATATCATTCAGATCCTAGTATTATTTTGATAAAATAATTAAATCTATAAAATATTTGTATGTGTCTTCTAGAGTAGGTGAAAAATATACTAAGTTTTCAATAATAAACATGTGATAAAATTTAGAATTAGAATTACTTGACACCTTCCTGTATTTAGTTTTAATGTTTGGAATACTTATTTTAGAAATTTTTAATTCAAGACAAGTAGGGTCCATGTCAATACATGATTCCTTAGTCGTTATACAATAATAAAATCCATTTTGAAACTCAATAAAAATTAGATTATTAATAATTATATCAAAAAAATCTATCAAATTTACATTTATTCCCAAAGTTTCAGTTTGGTGCAACTGTCATGCAGAAATATTATACATCAACTATAATAAAAATTTATTATTACTCAATAATGGTTATAGAAGATAAAAAATGGTAATGGATAATTTTGTAAATGGGTAACTCTCTTAATCTAAACAAACAACCATATATGAAAAATATTCATCTAGAAAAGATTAAGACATCACTAGATCATATGTATATTAATCCCATCAAGGTAAATTATAACAACCACAAATTAAATAAATATATATACAGATTTAGATCGAGGATTCTAAGGATAATAAAAGAGAAAAGATAAATAAATCAGAAGTAACTAACCTTAATTTTGTGCTAATGAATCTCTATTCCAAACATCTATAGTAGAATTACTTTAATTTGGAAGACACATCATGAGATGCATGAATTTAGTTCTCAAAAACATCTAAATAGAATGTTGGTGAATGTTGGGGTTGGTACCATTAGGAAATATCATAGTAGTAATTGAAAATATATCTAGGATAGAATAAAATGATTATTCACTAAAAAAATTATATATAAAAAATTATTGGAGTGAAATGTTCCAAAAAATAATTGAATTCATATAAGGAATTAAAAAACCTATAAAACAGGTGTTTTGATGTTTCAATTTGATTATTTTTAATCTTAAAAGTCATACATTGTTATTTAATATCATTTATGAAATATATTGTCATATAAATTCAATTAAATTATTCACTCTTAGTAGGATAATAATTAATTGGGTATTTAAAATTCAAATCCATTATTCTGTAGATTGAATACTTAAAATGACATTAAAAAATACCACTAAAATTATTGGAATGAGCTCACACAATAGTCATGGATTTTTCTATTGAAACTCCATTAGTTCTCTCCCTTGTATTATTTCTTGGTATTATATAAATGGAATATTAAATATAGAACAATGTAATTAAACGATTAATAAGAAAAATATCACAATTAAATCAACTACATCATAATTACAAGTAAAACATGCCCAAAATATTATTATGAACCCAAATAAAAGGAATTATCATATTATAACAATGTAAATGGTGTGTATATTTAGTAGAAACTAAATCCCCTCTATGTATACGAGCTGAGTAGGGGATAGGAGATGAATTACAATATCATAGAAAGAAAATATAGTATAAATTCATAATATATTGGGGGATGATTATGTTGGTAGATAGGCTTCAAATACACAATGAATAGAAAATGAATAATTCAGAGTTCAACCCATCTATTTAATGATCATTAGGTTACATGTGATTTATTGAAATGAACAAGGGATGTACATAGGTTTGCCATACGATTTTATGTTTTCTCTATCAGAGGGTGGAAAACCCAACCACAGACTGAATTGTGTGCATCATCAGTTGGTTGTTGGAAGTACATGGTATATCAAACCATAATACATGGCATGAAAAATAACATTTATTTACCATAAAACATTTTTATGGTAATTGATTGTATGTATAATGAATTGCACAAAATGAGAGGTCTTTTGTACAAAATACTCATGTACGTGAGCTGTTTGAGCCATTCATAGTCAATATTAATAGAATGTGATTATAAATTACACAATATATATTTTGAAAAAGTCACCATAAACACTACCAATCTTTTTGTTCCACTATAAATTCTCAAATACTCACCCTAAAATTAAATAAAATATGGTTTTCATGAAAAATAGTTATCTACTGGAAAGAGGTTTTCAAAATCAATAAAAAACAAATAGGTATGAAAAAATCAGACACGTCATATATTACAATAATTTATTATAATGGAGGTTCAAATATTTATTACAGAATTCATGACATAAGGTAAGGAATTTATGTCTGACTTTTTTACTCTATGGGACACATTCCACATTCAATACTTCTTTTTGATACTGTGTATATACTACAGATGAGTTAATATTATAATATTTATTGTAAATATTTTGTGGATTTACTTATCTATTTGTGTATCTCTCCTTTGGTTTATATTTAAAAATTTTCCAACATGTTATGGGATATCTTTCACAAAATTCCTTCTTTGAGAAATATGTTGTGTTTTACACATATCTCATTTTATGAGTGGTATATACATCCTAATTGATATGTTATATCACTACATTCATTTATTTAATTATATATTAACTATCCTTAAATAATATTATTTCATGGGGATAATGATTCAATGTTACCAGTGGAATATTGGTTTTATGAAAAAATATAATCATATATGAGGATTGTTTATTATTAGGATTCTATTGAAGAAGTATTATGACACATCTCTCAATAAAGACATAAAATTTATCCTCCTCTAGTTATGTTATGAAAATACATGTTTTCCCTCTATTTATCAGTCTTTATGTATACAATATTTCAATAATTTTTTTGAAGAAAAGTGTTTCATTATTTTTCACTTTCATCGAAGACATGTTTTCATCCAAACCATGTATTTGAAAATTATCTTCTAATCTTTTTTCCGTTATAAAAAATAGTTATTAAAGAATATTTTACCCATGTTTGTCTTATTATCTACTAACTATACTAATCCTGGCATTTCCAGCTTACACATGTCCCTCCACTATACTTCCACATCTCATTTTTCTTATGTGTCAATCACCCCTATCTCTAAGTACCTCCTCCCTATAGATTATATTTTTCTCCCGCCTACCCGAGTCGCTCCTGCATTTCCTTCCACTGAGAAACGCACGGGTCTTGACCAAGGTATCTAGCGTACTACCTCTGTCCCCTTCCTCGCGGTCATGGTCTGCCACCTGTCTATAGCGCCACATATCTCTACCATATCTCCCACTCTTCCAATATCCACCATGTCACAACTTCCCTAAATCTTATTTACATCTAAAGATCTCCTCCCCATCGCCAATTCAATATTCTGAGTCAACCGATCGAATAGATCCACTGTTTTCACTTCATGTTCATATGACATCTTCACCGAGAATGTTATCTGAAATCAACATCCTGCGCTGACTGTCGACACACTGCCTCCACCTCTTCGTATATTTGCAAACTAGGGTTTAAGAACCTACTACATTCGGTCTCCAAAATCTACGGCATGTACTGACTACAATAGCTATGTTCTCTTAATTCCATAGAAATTATCACCCTTGTAATTCTTTTTATTCCCAGATTTGTGTGCGACATCTTCATTGGAAATATACCTTAGTCTGTCGACGCATTCTACAACCATTATCCATCGGTTTCCCTCAACTAACCAATAGATTCATCTGTATTTGATATTATCTACCACAAACTAACAACTATTTGTTATATCTTGAGTTCTTCTAATGTAATTTATATTTATCCATGACATGTTTTCACCTGAGGTGTTTCAAGATTTCTTCACCTAAACTAATTAATAAACATATGATATATAGGATAAATAATATGAATACTGCTCAACTAGAGACTAAAGTGTTATGTCGGGGAGCTACTAAGGTAAGAGTTTCGATTACTGCTTGATTTCAATCACTGAAAACACATCATGTTATGTGTTTCATAGGTTATAAACTATTTTTCAACTAAGAGAATTATTTTTTTTGAACTATTAAATATGTTTTTTGTAGTGTATAAGTTAAATAGTTTTTATATACAAGAAATATACAAATACTCTGCACTGTATATTTTCAGATACATGAATCGCTTTTTAGATCATATAATGACAATTTAAATTCATGAAAACCATCCAATAATATGAAATGGTTTTACATATTTCTGAAAATATAACCATATTTATACATCATAGTTCAGCACTAAGGGCATGACAATGCATAAACTGATTCAATAAAATAATTATACTTTGATTGTAGATTAACAATTGTACTGGTTTCTACTATGATAACATTTCCAAAAACAATGGTTGCAACCTTAATGTCTAGATTGACGGTTTGACTTGTAGGTACATTAATAATCTTTTAAGTTATTGAGTTGGGGAAAAATTAATACAAACTGTACTTTTTTTCCCTCTGGTAACCCAACAATTCGTCCACATATGATATTATCTACTACAAACCATCTATATTTAGTTTATATCTACTCTTCAAATTTTAGAATTTTTATTTTCTTAATAAATTTTCTTATGTCAATACAATACATATGTTTTCCTGAAATGGGAATCATTTGATCAAATTTCTCATATTATAATCATATTGTAGGCACTGACGATGCATCTAAAAATCATTTCTAGGTAAGTACTTTCTCATTTTAGGCTTATGTTTTGTAGTGAAACTTTTTTTTGATTTATCATCCACTTGTGGACACTGAGCTGCTAAAGTAATCCTTTCGATAAATGCTTGATTTTAATCACTGGAAAAAATCATGTTATTTGTTTCATATGTTTTAAACTATTTGTCAACTAAGTGAGATAATTTTTTAACTTTTAAATATGTTTTTTGTAGTGTATAAGTTCAATTGTTTTTTTCTACATGGAAGATAAAAATACTCCGGAGTGTATAAATTTATATACATGATTCCCTTTTTAGATCATGTATTAATAACTGTAATGGTCTCTACTATTTAAACTTTTCCAAAATCAATGGTTACAATCGTAATCTTTAGATTGAATGCTTGAGTTGCAGGCACATTAATAATCTTGCAAGTTATTGAGCTGGGGAAATATTAATACAAACTTTCATTCATTTTCTCTATGGTAAACCATTAATTCATCCACATCTTATATTATCTACTAAAAACCAAATATATTTAGTTTATCTCTACTCTTCACATTTTAGTATTTTTCATCGCTTAATGATGTTGTCTATGTCAATACAATACATATTTTTTCCTCAACCTGGAATCATTAGATCAAATGTATCATATTATATCTTGTTGTTGGAAGTGACGATGCATCGGAAAATCCTTCCAAGGTTAGCTATTTCTTAGTGTAGTCATATCTTTTGTAGTGAAACCTTTTTTTATTTATTATCCCCTTGTGGAATAATTTTTTCCCTTGTTATAAACCTATGATAGTTTATGTGTGGAAGAATGCATTTTGGTAAGAATGGTTACAACCCAAATCTTTTGATTGAAGGTTTGAGTTGTAGGTACATTAATAATCTTGCAAGTTATTGCGATGGGAAAATATTAACATAAATTTTCCTATGTTTTCCCTCTAGTAACACATCAATTTTTAAACATTTGATATTATCTACTGAAAACCAACTATATTTATTCCATGAATCTCTCCCACAACATCTACCTCCACAGACCCATATCTGACTAACCTGCTACAATCGTATTACTTTCCCTCACCATCATGATTTTCCTCCTCTACTACCGCTGTTGAAAACCCTCCGTAGATACATCTAAACATCCATCCAAGGTAAGATCATTATCATTGTAGGAATATCTTCTTTATTGAAACCTTTTGTTATTTATCATCCCCTTGTGGAATAAATTTTTTCCTTTCTATCAGTGTCTAATAGTTTATGTGTGGAAGAATGAATTCTGGTAAGAATGGTTATAACCCTAATCTATGGATTCAAGGCTTGAGTTGCTGGTATGTTTATAATACATCATGTTATTGAGATGGGGAAACATTAATATAAACTATCCTTTGTTATAAGTCTGGTAACTCATCAATTTTTCAGCATTTGATATTTTCTACTGCAAACCAACTATATTTAGTTTATGTCTACTCTTCACATTTTAGTATTTCTCTTTTCTTAATAATGTTTCTTATGTAAATAAAATACATATCTACTAACTATACTAATCCTCGCATTTTCATCTTACACATGTCCCTCCACTATGCTTCCACGTCTCATTTTTCTTACATGTCAATCACCACTATCTCCACGTACCTCCTCCCCGCAGATTCTATTTTTTTCCTCCGCTTACCGGAGTCACTCCAACATTTCCTTCCACTGAGAAATGCGTGGGTCTTGATCTAGGTACCCAGTGTACTACCTTCGTCACCTTCCCCATGGTCATGGTCTCCCACCTATCTATAGTGCCGCATATCGCTACCACATCTTCCACACTTCCATTATCTACCCTGTCACTACTTCCCTACATCTTTTTCATGTCTAAGGATCTCCTCCCAGTTTCCACTTCATGATTCCGATTCAACCGATCGAAAAGATCCACCATTTTCACTTCATGTTCGTCTGACGTCTTCCCCATAAACGTTTTCTGAAATCAATGGAATGTACTAACTGTTGACACAGTGCCTCCACCTCTTTTGATATCCAAAAACTAGGGTTTCATAACCTACTACATTCGGTGTCGGAAATCTACGGCCTGTACTGAATGCAATAGGTATGTTCTCCTAATTTCGTAGAAATTATCAACCTTCTACTTCATTTTCTTCCCATATTTGTGTGTGAAAACTTCATTGGCGATATACCTTCGCCCGTGGAGGCATTCTACGACCACTATCCATATGTTTCCGTCAGGTAACCCATCGATTCATCTGTATTTGATATTATCTACCACAAACTAACAACTGTCTGTTTTATCTTGAGTTCTTCTAAACTAATTTATATTTATCCATGATGTGTTTTAATCTGAGGTGTTTTAAGATTTCTTTTTCTAAACTAATTTATAAACAAATGAGATAGATGATAAATAATATGAATACATCTCGACCAAAGACTGAAGTGTGGTGCGGGGGAGCTACTATGGTAAGACTTTTGATTACTGATTGATTTAAATCACTGAAAACACATCATGTTATGTGTTTTATATGTTTTAAAATATTTTTTAACCAAGAGAATTAATTTTATTGAAGTATTAAATATGTTTTTTGCATTGTATAATTTCAATAGTTTTTATGTACATGAAAAATATAAATACTCTTCACATTATAAGTTCAGAGACACGAATCGCTTTTTAGATCATGTAAGGAAAATTTTAATTCTTGAAAACCATACAGATATATGAATTGGTATTACATATTTCTGAAAACATAATCATATCTATACATAATAGTTTATCTCTTAGTGCATGAAAATGCATAAACTAAATCAATCAAATAAGTTTACTTTGATTGAATATTAAAAATTGTATTGGTTTCTACTATGATAATATTTTCAAAAACAATTGTTGAAACCTTAATGTCTGGATTGATGGTTTGACTTGCTCGTACATTAATAATCTTGCATGTTATTGAGTTCGGGAAATATTAATACAAACTGTACTTTGTTTTCCCTTTGGTAACCCATCAATTTGTCCACATATGATATTATCTACTAAAAACCATCTATATTTAGTTTATATACTCTCTTAACATTTTAGTATTTGTAATTTCTTAATAAAGTTTCTAATTTCAGTACAATACATATGTTTTCCTCAGTCGGTTATCAATGGATCCAATGTCTCATTTTATAGTCATCTTGTAGGCACTGACGATGCATATGAAAATCCTTCAAATGTAATCTCTTTCTCATTGTAGACATATCTTTTGTAGTGAAACCTTTTTTAATTTATCATCCCCTTATGGACACTGAGTAGCTAAAGTAAGCCTTTCGATGAATGCTTGATTTCAATCACTAAAAAACATCATGTTCTGTGTTTCACATGTTTTAAACTATTTTTCAACTAGGTGAAATAATTTTTTAACTATTAAATATATTTATTGTAGTGTATAAGTTCAATTTTTTTAGGTACATGAAAAATAAAAATACTCTACAGTGTATAAGTTTAGATACATGATTAGATTTTTAGATCATGTATTAAAAACGTTACTGTTTTCTACTATGATAACTTTTCCAAAAACAATGGTTACAAGAGTAATCTCTAGATTGAAAGCTTGGGTTGTGGGTACATTGAAAATATTGAATGATATTGAGTTGGGGAAATATTAATACAAACTATACTTCATTTTCTCTTTGGTAACCCATCAATTCATCCACTTCAGATATTATTTACTGAAAACCAACTATATTTAGTTTATCTCTACTCTTCACATTTTACTATTTTTCTTTTATTAATGTAGTTTCATATGTCAATACAATACATATGGTTTCCTCAACCGGGAATCATTGGATCAAATGTATCATATTATGTCTTGTTGTGGGCACTGATGATGCATCTGAAAAACCTCCCAAGGATTGCTATTTCTAAGTGTAGGAATACCATTTGTAGTGAAACCTTTTATTATTTGTCATCCCCTTGTGGAATAATTTATTTCAATTCTATAATCATCTGATAGTTTATGTGTGGAAGAATGCATTTTCGTAATAATGGTTACAACCCTATGCTTTTTATTGAAGGCTTGCGTTACAGGTACATTAATAATCTTGCATGTTATTGAGATGGGGAAATATTAATATAAATTGTCCTATGTTTTCCCTCTAGTAACCCATAAATTCATCCACATTTGATATTATGTAATGATAACCAACTATATTTAAGCCATGTTTCTCTCCCAAAAAATCTACCTCCACCGACCCGTATCTGACTAACCTGCTACCATCGCATTACATTACCTCCCCATCATGTTTTTTCCTCTTCTACCACTGTTGAAAACCCTCCGTAGATGCATCTAAACATCCTTCCAAGGTAAGATCTTTCTCAGCGTATGCACATCCTTTGTAGTGAAACCTTTTTTAATTTATCATCCCCTTGTGGAATAAATTTTTTCCTTGCTATCAGCGTCTGACAGTTTATGTATGGAAGAATGCATTCTTGTAAGAATGGTTACAACCCTAATCACTAGATTCAAGGCTTGAGTTGAAGGTACGTTAATAATAAATCACGTTATTGAGCTACGGAAACATTAATATAAATTTTACTTTGTTTTCTGTCTAGTAACCCATCAATTTGACCACATTTGATATTATCTACTACAAACCAACTATATTTAGTTTATGTCTTCTCTAAACATTTTAGTATTTCTCTTTTCTTAATAATGTTTCCTATTTTAATACATTATATATGTTTTCCTCAACCGGGAATCATTGGATCAAATGTATAATATTATAATCCTGTTGTAGGCACTAACAATGCATATGAAAATCCTTCCAAGGTAAGATATTTCTTAGGTATTATTGTTTTTACATTGTTTATTTTTATTTATTAGAATACAATGAACACATTATTCTAATATTAATTTCATCCTTCCATTTTTAAAACATCAATTCAATGTTTTCCAGCTGATGTATACCAACCCCGCTTAGGATAACAAATCAATAATATTTTTTCCAATTGATTTTCACTAAAGTCATTTTTTTTGTATTTTCAATACTGAAATAGTTTACATGATTCCTGGATAACCTAGTCATTTTAATTATTTACCCTCATGACATTATTTATTAAACATTCATCTCATTTTATGATGAATGAATTTGTTTCTTTAATGAAATTTGATATTTTGGTGACATACAAAAACATATTTATCTTAGATGTGCATCTACTATCTACCTTAAACTAGGTACTGTTGTTTTTAATTTGTAGATTTTTAATTATTAGAATACAAAGATAACATTATTATAATATTTATTTTATCCTTTCATTTTAAAAAACATCAATTCAATGTTTTCCAGTTTAAGTATACTCGCCCTAATATGGAAAACAAATCAATTCAATGTTTTTCAGTTGATTTTCACTAAAGTCATTTTTTTGTATTTTCAACACTTAAATAGTTTACATGATTCTTGGATAACCTAATCTTTGTAATTATTTACCCTCATGACATTATTTCTTAAATATTTTTCTGATTTTACGGTTAATGAATTTTTTTTTTAATGAAATTATATATTTCGTTGACATACAGAAACATATTTATCTTAGAAGTGCATCTACTATCTACCTAAGAACCTAATTGTGTTAAAAGTATTGACAGGGTGGTGAAATTAAGATATATTTATTAAACCATGCACATATAAAACAAAAAAACTACAACAATTTATAGTTCAAGATAGTGATCTCAGATTGTGATACATTCCAAAATATGTAGGATTCTGATTCCCAAATCATGTATAGGTAAATCCATTATCTAAACTAAATCATGAATTTCAAAAGATCTATTTTAACTGATGCTGTGAGAGATTGCAATGGTTTTTTTATGAAATATTTCATTATATCGATATATATTTGTACAACTATGCTTAACATATGGTCGGCCTATGTACTTAGTTTTGTCAAACATCACATACCCAGTTATAATCTCATTAACATCCATCCTCAAATGACCATATTATTGGTTTATGATGAAGTTATTCCTCAATTTAGGTTACTAAATACTTCTCACTATTTTTCTATAAAAAGATCTTTAATCCCCTTTTATGGTGGTTTAATTTCCCCTCTCCCTGCTATATATCCTCCAAATTTTTATTAAGGTTTTCACCCTTCACCTCCCTGTATTTAGTCTGTTTCCCCACATTAAAATCAACATTGTGCTTCTTACTTCTAGACCAATGAAACACAAAACATAATAATATCATAATATTGTTCAACATTCAGAGGTAACATCTATCGCATCTCCTGTAATTATTTTATTTTAGTTCAGAAAGTGTCACTTTATTTTAAATATGACTATCCATTGTATACAAAGAAATTCACAGCTTCCAGCTAAACTAACTGTTGCAAGGATCCACAGCGCAGTTTACCCATAATCCAAAATGTGGGATTCACTACCGCAATGAATCAAATGATTGATATTATCCTTTTACTAACAAGGTGATGTAGTCTTCTACTAAACAGGATGTGGATGAAATAATCTCTCCGAAGGACACAACAAAAACAGTGAAAAGAAAATTTTAGTGGCAAAAAATTGAACCTTATTTTCTGAAATAAATAATTTTCTGTACAAATTTTGTTACGTAAAATTTCTTCCAAACTATCTATTCTCTGTACTGCATGTACTATTATTTCCTAACTTCTCATACATAGAATTTTAAAATGTTTCTCTTTCATAATGTGTTCCATATTTCTTATGAGAATTCTGTTCCAAAAATTACCATATTTTATACAAATCTCATTCAATGATTTGACCTTTTATGGTTTTTTCTAGGATGATTTTCTATTTGTTCCCCAATAGTCCACTGATCGAGATCTGGCCCAACCATAATGATCTACACACATTGAGTACCAAAAATAGCATGTAAAATTACCATATTTTAATAATATATAATTCAAAAATTCTAAATCTATGGATTTTCTCCTAAGAAAATTTCCCTTTGTACTCAAATAGGCCTCTTAGGGGAATGTATTTGACCCCCATTGATCGTCACATATGGAATAGAAAAAACTGCACCTAAAATAGCTTACATAACTAAAATTTCCTTCATCTTTGTGACCCTTTACATTTTTTTTATTTTTTATGTAGTCTGGAGGGACCCATATTCCACTGAAAATAGGGAGAATATATGGAAGGATGATTATAGTAGAATTGGTGGAGCAATTAGCTTAGAGGTCCCCATACTCCACTCAAATCAGGTTAGGCCTTTAGTCATTTATTATGTCATTAAATTCATTATGAAATAAATACAAGAATAAATTTTTGATTTATTAATATACTGCTATATATTTTCACCCATTTATGCCTTCTTAAATCAATTACTATTTACTGATTTATGAATTTTTCACACTTTAGTTTCATAGCTGAGTGTGGGAGAAATTTCAGATTTATGAATTAGTATAGAGTAATCAAGAATGTTTATAGATAAGCATGGGAGATGAAACTAGAAATGTTGTCTATAGGCTATGAATCAGTATAATGTTTCCTTTATATCTAAGCGTCAGAGAATTTTCATATGTCCATGCCTTTTTAAACTAAAAATGCTTCCTTTGTAAATCTATTACTCTATTTCATAACTTAGCATTGGAGATGAATTACTCTATACTGATGTATTAATTTTCTCCCATGCATGCCTTTATGAATTACTCTGTACTCATATCATAGTGTGGGATTCATTTTATGAAATATTTTAATTACACTATTTTGATTTATGAATTTTCTCCCATGAATGCCTTTGTCCCATGAATTCCTGTGTAAATAATGTCTTCTGACATAGTTGAGCATGGAGTATAGAGATGATGATTCCTCATAAGATAAAAAAGAATGAAGAAGAAGGTGAGGCAACAGGAAAAGGAACTGATGCACGCAACAACAAAAGGAACAGATGCACAGAAGTATGGCTAGAAGCCTACACTCATCTTGAATATGGTGCATTGTTATTCAGTAATGCAGGTTGGGTCAGGCCTATTGGTTTTGGATAAATTTCCATAGGTTTTTTCATTTGATATTTTTTTATCACGGAATGTTAAATGTGTTGGGTGGTATGGTACATTATTGTGTAGCATCTCTAGGGAAATAAATATTAATTAATCTTATATTTGTTGTCTTTTGTATATAATTGATTGAATTGATATGGAGCTCATACGTGTATTGTAAGGATTTAGCTCTCTAGTGAATTTTTTGAAACATGTTTCTCTCCCTTATTCCATATTGTTTCATATTCTTCATGAATAGTTTCAATGTGTTTTCTTTTTTCATAAACAACCCACTCATACAATTTTTTTTATTTAAATAATTTTCACATGTCTCATTTTTATTATCACAACCATTGTCTTCTATTTGATTTGCCTTTCACATTTTATTTTAGTGAACACATTACTGTTATTGTGATTGTTGAAGTTGAAAATGAATTCCATATTCCATCCTCAAAATTTCGACATTCCTATACTTTTAATCAATCCCTTTCTATTTTCATCAATTTAAATGGTGTCCCTATATTCTATGAACTCTTATTCCATTATCATACACCATTAATTTCTTTTTAATATATATTTAATATTATTATTTATTATCAATTTTTATAAATACTAATCTCTTATTAAAATGAAAACTAGTAATAGAATAAGCTGTGAAATATCATGTGCAGGTAATAGTGTTTTCTTCAACCAGGCATCATTGGATCAACTCTCTAATATTATAGTCATGTTGTAGGCACTGAAGAGGCATATGAAAATCCTTACAAGGTAAGCTCTTTCTCAGGTTCTGTTGTTTTTTACTTTGTCTATTTTTATTTATTAGAATACAAAGACAACATTATTGTAATATTATTTAATCCTTTCATTTTAGAAACATCAATTCAATGTTTTCCAGCTGATGTATACAAGCCCTTCTATGGAAAAAAAATCAATTCTATGTTTTCCAGTTGATTTTCACTAAAGTCATTTTTTTGTATTTTCAATGCTGAAATAGTATACATGATTCCGGGATAACCTTATATTAGTAATTATTTACCCTCCTAACACTAATTCTGAAACATTCGTCTCATTTTATAATGAATGAATTTGTTTTTTACTAAAATTTGATATTTTGGTGACATACAGAAACTTATTTTTCTAGAAGTGCATCTACTATGTACCTCAAACTAGGAACTGTTTTTTTTTCTTTTTCTATTTTTATTTATTATAATACAAATAAAACATTATTGTAATATTTATTTTATCCTTTCATTTTAGAAACATCAATTAAATTTTTTTACAGTTGATGTATATAAGCCCTGCTAAGAAAAACAAATCAATTCAATGTTTTCCAGTTGATTTTCAATAAAGTCATTTTTTGTATTTTCAACACTGAATTAGTTTACATGATTCCCAGATAACATAATATTTGTAATTATTTACCATCCTGACCTTAATTATTAAACATTCGTCTCTTTTTACGACGAATGAATTTGTTTTTTTACTGAAATTCGGTACTCTGGTGACATGCAGAAACATATTTATCTTAGATGTGCATCTACAATATTCCTCAGAACCAATTGTCCTAAATTTATTGACAATGTGGTGGAATTAAGATATATTTATCAAACCATGCACAGATAAAACAAAAAACTACATCAATTTAACATTCAAGATAGTGATATCAGATTGTGATACATTCCAAACTATATAGGATTATAATTCTCAAATCATGTAAAGGTAAATCCATTATCTATACTAAATCAAGTATTTTGAAACATCTATTTTAACTGCTACTATGAAATATATCAATGGTTTTTTATTAAATTTTTCATTATATCAATATATATTTGTACAACTCTGCTAAACATATGGCCTGCCTATATACTTAGTTGTGTCAAACATCACACACCCAGCTATAATATCATTAACATCAATCCTCAAATGACCATATTATGGGATTATAATGAAGTTATTCCTAAATTTAAGACACTTAAAACTTATCACTATTTTTCTATAAAAAGATCATTAATCCCCTTTTATTATGCTTTAATTTTCCCTCTCCCTACTATTATATCCTTTACATTTTTATTTAGGTTTTCAGCCTTCACCACCCTGTTTTTAGTATGTCTCTCACTTTAAAATCTACATTGTGTTTCTTACTTCCAGACCAATGAAACAAAAAATATCAGAATTTCAGAATACTGTTCAAATTTCAGAGGTAACATCTGTCACATCTCCTCTAATTATTTTTATTTTGGTTCAGTAGGTGTCAATATTTTTTAAATATGACTATCCACGGTATACAACCAAATTCAATATTTCCCCCCATACTAACTGTTGCAGTGATCCATAGCGCGGTTGACCCAATATCCAAAATGTGGGATTCAGTGCCGCAATGAATCAAACGACTGCTATCAGCCCTTTACTAACAACGGGATGGAATATTTTACTAACCGGGATGTGGATGAAACAATCTCTTTGAAGGACATAACAAAAAATAGTGAAAATAAAATTCTACTTGAGAAAAACTAATCCTTATTTTCTGAAATAAATCCTTTTCTGTACACATTTTGTTATGTAAATTGTTTTCCAAACTATCTATTCTTTGGACTGCATGTACTATTATTTCCTAACTGCTCATACATAACATTTTATAATATTTCATTTGCATAATTGTATCCATATTTATTATGAAAAAGTGTACCTAAAACAACCATATATTACCCAAATCTTATTCAAATATTTGACCATTTATGGGTTTTTCTAGGATGATTTTCTATTTGTTCCCCAACAGTCCACTGATCGGGATCTAGCACAACCACAATGATCTAAACACATGTAATACCAAAAACAGCATGTAAAACAACCATATTTTAATAAAATATGATAAAAAGATTAAAAATATATGGATTTTCTCCCATATTTTAATTTCTCATTGTATTTTAATTTAGTTAAGAGGGGCCCATATTCTACTGAAAATAAGGAGAAGAGATGGAAGGATGAGTAAAGCAGAATTGGTGGAGAAATCAGCTTGGAGGACCCCATCCTCCACTAAAAATATGTGAGGTATTTACTGATTTATTATGTCGTTAAATTCTTTATGAAATAAACTCATGAATATATTTTTTATTTATTAATATAATGCTATATATTTTCTCCCATGCATGCCTGTGTAAATCAATTACTATGTACTGATTTATGAATTTTGCACACATTAGTTTCATAGCTGAGAATGGGAGAATTTTTTGATTTATGAATCATTAAAAATTAATAAAGAATATTTATATCTAAGCGTGGGAGATGAAAGTAGAAATGTTTTCATTATGATATGAATCAGTACAATGTTGCCTTTATATCAAAGCATTGGAGAATTTTTTTCCATGCATGCCTTTTTAAACTAACAACGTTGCCTTTGTAAATCAATTACTCTAATTCATAACTGAGAATGGGAGATGAATTAATCTATACTAATTTATAAATATTTTCCCATGCATGAACTTATGAATTACATTCTACTCATATCATAGTATGGGATTCATTTTATGACATATTTTAATTACACTATAATGATTTATGAATCTTCTCCCATGAATGCCATTATCCCATGTATTCCATTATAAATCATGTCTTTTGATATAGTTGAGAGTGGAGTATAGAGATGATGATTCCTCATATGAAAAAAATAGTGAAGAAGAAGGTTAGGTAATAGTAAAAGGAATTTATGCACGCAACAACAAAAGGAACAGTTTCACAGAAGGATGGCTAGAAGCCTACACTCATCTTGCATCTGGTGCATTGTTATTCAGCAAGGCGGGTTGGTTCAGTCCTATTGGTTTTGGTTGAATGTATAAAGGTTTTGTCATTTGAATTTTTTTTATCATGGAATGTTAAAGGTGTTTGGTGTTATGGTACATTATTGTGTAGCATCTCTAGGGAAATAAATATTAATTATTCTTCTATTCTTATTCTTTCGTATATAATTTTTTGGCATGATATGGAGATCATAAGTGAATTTTAAGGACTTAGATCTCTGGTATATTTCTGAAAACATTTTTGTCTCCCTCATTCCATATTATTCCATATAAATCATGAATAGTTTCAATATGTTTTCTTTTTTCGCAAAAAGAACAATCATACAATTTTTTTATTTAAATAATTTTCACATGTCTCATTTTTTTTATCAAAACCACAGTATTCTATTTGATTTATCTTTCACATTTAATTTTAGTGCACATATTACTGTTATTGTGATTATTGAAGTTGAAACTGAGTTCAAAATTCCATCCTCAAAATTTAGACATTCATATACTATTAATCAATCCTTTTTATTTTTAATCAATTTAAATGGTGTCTCGATATTCTATGCACTCTTATTCAATTAACATACATGATTAATTTATTATTTATATTTGTTGAACATTTTTTTACTTATCAAATTTTTTAAATACTAATATCTTATTAAAAAGATAACCAGTAATTGAATACGTTGTGCAATAGCACCGGCGAGTCCTAGTTTTTTTTAAAACGTGATCTTCATGTATTCCTTTAAAAAATTCATGTAATGATTTTACCAAAAATTTTAATGAAATATTTTTATTATCATGTAAATTATAAAGGGGATTCCCACCCTCATGGAAACTATTTTTTTTTTAAATTTACATTATAAAAATTTAGTGGTCAATTTAATAGAATTTATTTTTTAAAATACATTTGTTGTAATTTTTTTTCAAATTCGAATGGTAATATTCTTGAAATAAAATTAATAAATGTTTCTTATACCATCCATTATAATATTCAATGGTAATTTTGAAATAAAATTATTCAAAATTTGTTTCTATTTTCAAAAAAAATCAGTATTTCAAGGAAATTTTCTTATAAGGTAGTTCCATGTATTCTTTCAAAATAATTTTCTGTCTATGATGACTTGTGTTGATTATAAAAATATGTTAATGGGGAAATGATATAATGATAAATTATTATTCAATATATAGATAATATATTTTAAGAATAACAATATGGTTATGAAACCAGATTATTTTTCAATGTGCTATAGCATGAAAAAATTATTGATATTACTTCATTTTCCTGGGTTTATTTTATTATGAAATGATGAAATGAATATGTAACATGTCTCTTTTCCATAAGCTACGTTGTGATGAAATTTTTATAATACACAACTATTCTCATGGGTTCTGATATAAATATTTGTTTTATAATAGTGTTGAAAATGTATATATGATTGTATTTATTTTATGGGTGGTAAATGTATGCGTCCCCAATGGATTGGGTAAATATTGATATCTACTGAGATAAGAATTACTAGAATTGTTAGTAAACCCAATTTAATAAGGTTTTTTGTCCATAATGACATTATTTACAGTAAAAATTTACTACTATGATAGTCTAGGGAGTAAACCCAGTATACTATGATAGTATTTGAAGTGTGGTTTTGAATACAGAGGAAGTGATATTCTATGCTAATGTGTATGCCATAAATCCATTACTTATACCTATTTTATAATCACATGTATTATGTTATTTTATTCAATTAAGATTCATGTCTTCGGAACTACAGTTTTTTTTGCGATGACTCTTTTTTAGGATATTTGATATACCATGTTTGGTTTTAAAATTTTATTATCATAATCTTATTCCCTTATTTTCATGATATGTTTATATCTCCATACCCTTAATAAGAATGTAACCTCAACCATTTTCATGTTTCTTTTAACTATGTTATGAATATTGGATTTAAGTAGGGTATGCCTAATAGGAGTAATATTTTGGAATATAATGATGCGATATGATGAAAACCATTCAATAAATAAGAATATTTTATGTTCATTCGTTAAATTCACTATAACATTATGATCCACAACTATATTTTATCTTAATGTAATGAATATTCATTTAAAAATATTTGATATATTTTAAAGAAAATTTTCTGTATTTACAGTCGGTATCATCGGAATAATATAGTTAACCATATGAAACTAGTATTGGATAACATTAGTAAAATCCCTTATAATATTTCAATGGATTTTTCAAGGGATATAACTAAGGATAAATCTGAATAATTGTTAATTTACATGAAATTATCCATGTTTTTTGGAAAAGGATATTGATTGTGGTTTCTAAGAAATTAAATTCCTATATTGATACTACATGTGACGCTGATCTAGAATATTTACACATAGGTGTAACAACTACAAAAAGGGTTAATTGTGTTGGCCACGATCAAAACCTGGTGTGTGAAATGGGTCTTACTACATACCATATTTGAAAATCTTCATGGATATGTTTTTCTGATTCAAAAAATCATTACGAACCATCATGGATCATTTAAATAATAACCATGAATGACATGTGTTATGCCTATGGATTCATTGATTGAAAAAAATTATCATGATTTAGATATCGTATATGTGATTTATCATGATTTTGTTATTTACCATTATGTGTATTGTAACTCACTCTGTAATTTTGGATTTAGTTAGATATTATAACCATAATGAATATTGTTAATGAATAATTAAATTGAATATTAAGAAATAGTCCTCTAGAGAAATGAAATTATTTATTAGAGGAAATGAAATTTTTTATTGTTTTTCCCAGAAATATATCTATGATTCATTCAGAACAACTAGTTGGAAAGAGAGAGATCAATATTCCATTGACTCCTTCATGGTATAATGTAAACATTGTTTTAGTGGTTATGTTTTTCAAATAGTTTTATTGAAATGTATTAATACCATTGAAACAATATGTTCAATTATCCTGCATTTAGACCATGAAATATTTATTTCACCTAACTTTTATTTTGATGTGGAAATATATGAAAGGTGTAAAATCATTATGAATATGTAATAACATGATGAAATTTCCACCATGGAGTGGGATTATTTTTCAATAAGTACATCCAGTATATTCTATGTACAAAAATAGTGAAGTTTTCCTTGACATATTTTATAATGATTATTAATACATTGGTACCTATGATGAATATTTTACAATACATACATGGTACACTGCTATAATTATCATCCAAACCAAATGTAAGGATGATTAATTTTTCAATGGCATAAAAACAAGCCCCCAATGGTTATTACACATAACTGACATTGATAGCTATAAAGTGTTAATTTATTTATATATCAATATGGAAATGTACATTTAATTTACCAATCACTCTCATGGTGTTGATAATAAAACATAAAAGGAATTCAAGGGATAATCTAGCAAAAATTGTGAAAATTATAATTTATTTCTTGTATGCTTGACATGTGGAAGGAAATATGGATGAAATATTTGTAATTGGAATACTAATTTTTTAATAGTATAAATAAATTTAATATATTGGTGGAATGAATTAAGTGATTGGAAGAGAATTGCTACAAATGAAATAGAGAAAAATAACTATAGAATGAACCACCCACAGTCTATTGCTTCATCTGGAAGGATTTTGGGAACTATATGAATCATTTCTTATATCAATGGGATAATTATCATGATAATCCAAAAAAACCCCTAATGAAAATTAATAATAAAATTTTTACATATTTATTATGGACTATGTGAATAATTATAATTAGGGCACACATATTCTCATCTATATATATTGTTATTTCATGTTATAATTTATATGAATGTGACCTATGAAATTATTATTGAACATCCCTTAGGGAAATTCTATGTGATTTTGATATTTTATTATCTATAAGTATATATATTATAGAATAGTGAAGTGAAATTTTATATTATATCTATACAAGAATAAAACCAGACATCCAATATAAATGTTTTTGTATAACATAAGAGAATATTGAAGGAATGAATGGTGGATTATACTTTTTAAGTGTACTTGTGTCCATGTAATATTCATATATGAATTATGGATACTATCCTAGGATTATGATTTGGGGGTTTAACATTATTTAAATGTTAGTGAATCACTTTTTGAGATTTAATGTGATTTGTGTTTTACCAGATTTTGGATATTATAAGTGAAATTATTTCGAATTAAACCCTATATTTTTTGGTATGTTTTAGTGAAAATGTTATTTGAGGTGGAAATCCAATTCAAATTGTTAAATTATGATGGAAAGTATTCATATACCTTATTGATTATATTATCATTGATGTTGAGGTAATTATGGGTTATACGCAATCACCTTGTGTAGTTATCACACATCATTAATATGAGATAACATTTCTATCTAGATCATAATTCCATAATATTCATTATAGATGTGGCAAGGTCACATGATATAATACACTTAGTTGTATATAATTGGGGTCTGAGGCTTCCCTCAATGATTTGGAAATGACTTGAGTAAAAATTTGATAAAGAGATATGTTTCAACTATATTTATCATCATCAGATAGATGGTATGTCTAAGAGAATAATAAAAATCATAAAAAATATTTTTGAGATATTGTTCTATCAATTTCAATGGTTTTATGGGATCAGTGTTTTATGAAACTGACCGGGTTCAACTAAACCATCCACCTGACCCATCCATCACATTGTGAGGTTTAATATAAAAATATAAACTAGTCTTTATTATTACCAAAACAACCCAAATAACAAGAGTAAAATATGGAATGAATATTTTTTTCAATGATCAAAACATCCTAATACAAATATCATAAACTAAAAATGTGTAACTATATGAAATCAACATGTCACCATTTTACCAACTTTAACCTACAAACTATCTAACAACAACAGTAATAACAAAAAGAGATGCCAACATGCAACAAATTTCCCTTCCTTTTACCTTCATCCACTAAAATAATGTCTACGATTTCCCCAAATAGAAATGTTGGCTGCGAGAAAAATGAAAATTAGGATACCAGCACATTAAATTTACATGGAATAATAAAAATTATATAGTATTTCTAAATTTTAAAAAAATAGTAGTTTTATAAAGTATTTTCAAAAATCTAATCCCATCTGTTATTAATTTCAATTAGATTTTAAAAAATCCATTATACAATGATAGAAATATGGAAAGTATAAGTGATAAGACATGAAATCATATCTACACACCTTAATTTTTTAATTTAGAAACATTTGAAAGATATAATTCATCTTGTGAAGCTATTTGATACATCCTCATATATAATATATGTGAGAAAATATCCATGAAAAAATACATCAAGATATAAAAAACCATAAATGAACCATCACATCATATTGGTATAAATATTATGGGAATACCTACTAGACATAAATGACTCTATAATAGGAATGATTTGGTACTAACCCATATTTTTTATGCCCATAGTCTGGCAATATCAGAAAACCTTTTTTTCCATTACACACACTATAAGTGACATCCCTATTCTTAATGAACCCACGGTTCCAAATGTGAAATTTTTTTCCAAATCCATTTTAACACCATTATAAAAATTTATAAAACCGTTCAATTATGAATATAATATATATCATTTTTTGAGAACTAATTTCTGTTTCTTATCCATCATTAAATAATTTAATGGAACACTTAGGTCAAAAAATATTACTTTAATGAAAATCCCCATTAAAAAAATTTATCAATCCATTAAATTCCATGGAACTAAAAACATTTAATGTAAATTAATTATTGAATGTATGTTTACTAAAATGAAAAAAAATCCTATTATTAACTCATTGTGTAGAATCACCTACTTCATGGTTTGTGGTAGAACTAATCAACATCAAAAACAATTATCAAGGAATAGTATATCAGTTACTAACAATCCAAGATCCATAATAACAAAATAAAAACACTTTAAAATCCTATATATATATCATATAAAATCCATTTTGGATTTAATTGTTGATGGGAGTAGTTATCCATGGAATATATACAAATAAAAGGAAAACTAGACTGAACGTGAATCTTACATTGAGTGTTTCTATAAGGAATAAATGACACCCTCCTAAAATAACAAGATAGATGGATCTAGAATATTAGGGATGGATTAAGATGGTAGAATATAATTTAGTGGGTCATTAGAGGTTAAATAGGGGCCTCATGTATTTTAAATTAGACATTTGATACATTTAAAACCCATGCTCAAGGGTTTCTATAGAGGTAGTTGGGATAGGACTAATTGTGCCCCTTAATAGTGCTGAAAATTTAGAGATCCTATTTGGGTGCACTATTTATAAAAAATTTTACTCTAACCATGAACCAACCATGAATAACCACTCTATATAGTAGTTCCCGGTTTTCACTAGGTTTATATTAGTTTTGGAAAGACTGTGTACCCTCTTCTACTAGCTCAATACATGTTGTATAGTTTTCTAGGCCAAACTACACAGTTTTATCTAACTATGTACCATCAATGTGTAGCCCATCATGAATCAAAATTTTTAAGAAGTTCCATAAGAAACCCAAAATAATGACATGAAAACATCATGGTAAAATTAAGGGTCACAAAGTAACATTAAGGAATTAAAAAAATGAAACAATATCACCACCATGAAGAAGTTTATTCCCCTAAAAGTGTTCATGAATCCAAAAAGGTAAAAAGATAATTCCACATCTTTCTTATCAACTATTAATGATCTTAAATCTAATAGATTTTCATTTTACACAATCATAGAACTTAGACTAAATTTATCCTTTTACTACAAAAATCCTCTCCATAGTGATCCATAATATGAGTTGGTTTGTTAACAATAGTTTCACCAGGCTCTATTTTAACATCACCCCATTGAATCACCTGGGGAGAATGTAACATCCAATATTTTCTTAAATGTATTGAAATTTTTTTGGATTTAACTCCTATAGTTTTCCAAAATAATGTTCCCTAATGGATTCATGGAGGGATTTGGGGAGTCTTGGTCTTGTTCTATGCCCAATGATTTGAAATTATAAGGATTAGATTGGGTGACATGATATGGTGAAACCATGATTCCTTGCCGACATAGTTACTCTAACTTCCTGGAATGAGGCAATGGGGAGGATGCCTCCACACATTTTATTAGAAACTTTGCAACATGGCCCAAATTCCAGTGAAAGATAAATCAAACAAATTTCATTGGAATTTTGAAAAGGTTATGCATTTTAAACAACCTATTTATGTAGTCTATGTGTTTCCCTACTTGGGAAGCAGCATGCCATGCTATATGAACATGTCTTGGCCAACACATTGGCCAAACCATGAAACCTTTCCTATGTGGGTAATTTCATAATTTTACACCTGATTTTTTAACATAACCATTCCACTACGCCTCCTTCCAGTGTATGTGATCACCTCTATACTCCTAAATTTCCTACATTCCTCATTGAATGGGATTTTATATCTTTTTTATATGAGCTCTAAATCTACAGTCGTAGGATCTATATGAAATCATGATAAAAAATCTACATTAATCATCATAAAATTATTCATTTCCTTTTCAATCTATAGTGTTTTTTAGGTGAGACCTATTTTTTCCTATTTTCAAGGAATTTTATGATTATTCCAATAGCTACCATTAAATCTTGATTTAATTGTCTATAAATGGTAATGATGGAACTCTGAACAAATGGTGGGTTTTCTTTTAACATTCCCCATGATTCAATGAATTTTATAACATGAACTATTATGTCACTTGTTAACCATTTCTGGGGATAAAACAAAAGTGTTAGATAAATTTTTGAACATAGTTTCTCATAATTAATATGTTCCTAGCTATTAGAACATACACGTCTAGGATGATATCCTTTACCTAATCCACCCCTCTGGGTTTCCTTATTCATTGAAATCCAACCTTATCCTTCTTTTAATTTGGTAAACATCTCATAATATGTGATACCCATATAAAAAATTCCTTCAAAAGTATATTGGAGTTGATTATAGTGTGAGGAAATGAGTTAGGCACCAACAACATGTTCAATGAATGGATAGTTAATTAAATTCATTGGCCAATAGGATAATTATGGTGCAAAATATATGTTATCTAGTGGAATGGATTTTCTAACCAAACCAATCCCTCAATATGCACCAATGGAGATACAGGGGGTTTCAACATAAAGATCTTTTATATGGGATCACTATTCCATGTAGTTATTTTTCATATTAATTTTAAATATGACAGGGGAGAAACTATCTATGATTTAGAAGGGCTCACAGTGCATTATTAATTTACCTCTAGACAAGTGACATTGTTTTCCTAGGGGAGACCCCATGTATTGTCTCGGTGGATCAATTGTTGTAAAATTACATGAGAGAGACTCTGAATACATTGTAAAATACTAGGAATGAACTCATTTGTTATTTTCTATCATATTCACAACATGACTTGGGTGACATATGCTATCTCATTCAGGGGTCACCTTCGTTAGACTCCAATGATATTGGGAATATACAAATCATTAATAGTAATAACTAGAATTCCCTCCTTATCACATTAGATGGGATCCAAGATCCTCTTATTCCTAAATAAATATGTTAATAAAATTAAAATGTACGGATGTATAATTGATACAACTGTTACATGATCTCTATGAAAAATCACATGTTTAGGGATGGTCCATTATTAGACACCTTGCACATGGGATCTCTTACCATATTTCACTATGTTTATGTTACATCTATTTAAAGACAAATGACATAGGTAGATACATGCAATTATTGGATAAGTGTTACATGTGGAAATTAATCCATTCATTCTTATTTACTTATTGACATTTATTCATTATTTACTAGAAAACTCTTTATTTTATATTATTCTAAATGGATTGATCTAGTCACTATTAGTGGTGTCTAAATATGTATATCACACACCATTCATGGTGTACACTTGGATCTTGATCAGACATCATGACTACACGTATGGATAAAGGGAATTAGTCATCTTTCGATGTTTGATTACATGTACTAGGATGGTGTATCTGATATGTGGTCCAAGCATATGGACTCGATGCTAGTATTAGATATTTTTCCATTTTCATGTATTTTTTTTATATAATGTGGTGTATACCTTCTCCAAAAAATCTTGTTTCCTTAATTTTTGTATAGTTACATAGAATCACGATCATATTATTTTATATCT
Source organism: Viscum album (assembly GCA_963277665.1). Lineage (NCBI taxonomy): Eukaryota > Viridiplantae > Streptophyta > Magnoliopsida > Santalales > Viscaceae > Viscum > Viscum album. Next base: position 376,035,154 of record OY728137.1, read on the forward strand.
ACTTATTATTTTTCTTACAACATCTATTTTTTTATCATGGAAGATTTATCACTATTATTATAAGTCTATCTGTTTTGTATTTCTACATCAAAATTGGAAGGATAATAGTCTTGTCATTGTATTTATTATTTTTGATGTTTTCTATTATGTATCTATTCATTCCATTGTTCTACTCTCTTATTTTTTATGGAGTAGTCTCCCCATAAGCACTATAGTCCCTCACGGCTAGTCGGCATCCAATAGCGTATGGTGAGGCATTCTTGTGGTCTTCGAGCTACCTTCTTAGGTCACTTTAATGTGGAATCTAGGCCGAGATACCATAATGTTTTATCATAGTTACTTTTCCATTTTCATTTTTATTTGGGTATTAGAAAATATACATGGATGTTAAAATTTGGTAATGAGCATGTTCATGGGAGTAGCTAACCCATGCACAAGGAATACCCAAATTACCTAGGATGGGTAAATACTGTTTTTTGTTGCACTATAATGCTTTCAAGGATTTCATTGTTGGGTGATGTACATTTATTATGATGTTTCTATTATTGATAAAATTATTACACTTATGGGTTTTTTTACCCTCTAATTACTTTATGATGCCATATCAAAAGTGATGTTTACTGTTAGGCGCCATAAGACTAAAATTCCATGAATTATTAGATTTTATATCTAATATCTACATATTGTTTCTGTCATATTTCTAGTTACATGATTATTATAAATGGATTTGTTCTTAAATTACTTGTAGTAAAGATAAAAAATATTTGGAACATAATTTTTATACCTTAACCTAAATGTTTTTTCTACATTGGTTAATTTTGACACCATAACCATCTAGTTATGGCATGTTGATCCACGGATCATTGGTCACATTTTACAAAATATGTAATGGTTAAAATGAATTGTGTGCCACATTTAAACATATAAGGATAATTGGTTGATTACTTGATAGAATTTTCCATTTCATGTAGTTAGTTTTAGGTTATACTTAACCATCCCCTACCATGGAAAATTTGAATTGTGAGTTCTAATAGCATATTATCACAAATTTTTAGAGGATAGTGCACCATAATCCACTAATTCTTAGGTAAAAGACAAGATTTATTTCATCAAACATATTGAGATTTTTTTACAGCTAGGAGTCATGATCTCCTCCTATATTCAGCATGATTCTATCATGTGTTGGCGGGAAATCATTACACATGTTAGTTGAAATCATGATATGTTTTCAGTGGAATTATACACAAATTTTTTTCCACTTAATCTTTATTTAGGTGTTGAGAATAGAATGTACTTGTGAGTTAATGCACCTTCACCATAGTGACTTCACATTGATGGGGTATTATTCTTGCTTCCGAAAATATATGTTTTCACACCGTACTTTTCTTGTAACGATATGATCAATGTGGGGCATTTTGTAGATGGTCTTGTATAATCCATCTGAGTGTATGTAAAAAAATCTCAAGACCAATAATTCAGAGATAGAAAAACTAAACCTCAACATAGAGTAGTGCATAATGGAATCTGACTATATTCTCCTTGGATGTTTAGCTTCCTATAAGGTTAGTGGGTTATCATGATGAATTAAATTTTAATTTGAGAGTTCATGTGGGGGATGTATCCACTGTGTGGCCCACAATTACAGTGATGTTTTCTATCACATCTGTGGTATGTTATGAAGGTAACATATTAAAATATTGTATTCTGTAATTCAATGTTTTGAAAGCCAGTATAGAGTTATTAGATGTGAAAATGTTACCTTTTTATATTTTCAAAATATTTAGATATGAAAGGGAAAATGGACTAATTTTTCATTAAATAAACCATTCGATGGTATAATTTTGGTTCAAATTGGAAACATTTGGACAAGTCTAAATATTAGTATTAAATCGGCCATAAAACCCTCACCCTGTGGAAAATGTTTTTGAAAGTTTGAGGGTACACAACAGATGAAAATATGGAAAAACTATCTACCTAATTCAAAATGCATATTTTTTCAATAAAGAGAATAAAAACTGGGGACCATTTGGGGAAGTAGTGTTTCAGGACAGTTTGTGACATCATTTCACGTAGTAAAACACAAATACACTTCATCTAATAGAATTACATGATGTGAAAATTATCAGGACATGTTTTTGTGATGAATTAACTATTATTAACGTTGACCGCTGTATGAGGTATTTCTTAATATCTATCTCTACGACACACCGTGACGATAGTGGAGAGCCGAAAAATAAATGCAGACGCGACAAAGATTGATGGGATTTTTCTTATAAATTGAGGCCTCTTCCACACTTCCATTGTATTTTGTGGGAACCCAGACCAGTGGGTTCCATTCTAGAGGAGGCATTATAGAGAATTGGATTTCCATTGATGATGATCAAGACTAGAAGAAATAGAACTCCAAGAAATCATGGGCCTTGATGATCAAAAAGTGGATCTGTTTTTTATTTTGTATTATTATTGTAAAATTATTACTTTTGAGTAATCCTGGAAACTATTTTCATGAATGAAAGAAGTATAATACCTTTTTTTTATTTCATATATTTTGGTATATATTTTTTATCACATTATGAATGTTTAATGATTTCCTTCTTTTTTTAGGATTCTTTGGGTGTTGTCTCCCCATTGATCACAACATGGTAAATTAGGCTCAGTTTCTCAGAGGTCTTTGGTTATTCGAATCCCATTAATAAGTAGATAAACACCCATAATTTAGTTCTCAATATGGTTTCAAGTATATATAGGTTTGTAACATGAGGGATTGATGTATTTAGTTGATATTTGAAGTGGATATAAATTTTTATCCATGATTGAGGTAGTGTCCAAGGACCAAAATCTGTCTACTACTTCCTTCTTAATGTTGTTATTTTTAGTATGGTTTGCCTCAAATTTTTAATAGCTAACATAGATTTTTCATTTGAATATAATATTTTAATTTTTTTAAAACATTTACAATACCCAATTATATATTAATATTATTATAGATAATAATTAAGATATTAGAAAAATAGATTGTGTGAGTGTCCTCTATGAAATCGACTGTAGGGTGTAACACTATAGTGCACTATTAAGAGAATTTGATTTTAATTAAAGAATTTAAAATGAATAAAACCATTATTATCAATTTTTAACAATTAATGGGGAGTCCAATATCATACACAATTATTTTTAAAAAAAATATAGATAATAATCAAAGTGTAAAAAAGAGTTATTCAATGTAATTCATTAATTTCATTGGACAATATGTATTTTTATGGTGATTATAATAATTGTTGGACAGTTTAAAACCATTATGGTGAGCCTAGAAAATATGACACATTAAATACAAAAATGGAACAAAATTAATTGTCACTTCAAGAGAATCTATAAATTATCGAAAAAGAGAACTACATGGTTACATTTTTGGCTAATAATGTTGATGAAGTTAAATACATATGGATGGATGAAAAAAATAGAACATATAAAGAAATAATGTTTTGTTTCTCTTACCATTACATAATAATTTGAGGTGGTTGAATCCATACATTATGATCCAATTACCACTCCATAAAATTGGTTCACATATGAGTTTTTTGAAGAAAAATAGTTTGATGTTGAATGTTTTGAGGGAGATTTAATTTATCATCCTTTATTTTATTAAATTTAAATTAATTATGAATTAAAAATTAATAACCAATATTATTATTATTTTAGATTATATAACACTAATATTCAACATAGTTGAAGATGTTGAAGAAATTATTTTTGTTGAGGAGAAGATGGAAGAACCAGTCTAGATGTACACTGGTTCAAATAAGGATGATGGTAGAAAATAATAATTCAATGAGGAATCATTTATTGATCCCAAACTAAAATAGAAGAAACGTACTATTCTAAAAAATTCACCATCATTCGACACCACTCCACTAGCAGAACATAACAGCGAGCACCCCCACATTATATCCCCCCTGGGAAAATTTCAAATTCATTCTTTCATCTTATCTGTGGGTTAGGAAAATTTTTATTTTCTATGGGTGTTGTCACCAATGGAATATAATGATGGATTTTTGGAGAAATAAATTGATGTGTTTTCTACAAAAGAAACCCCTTCTGCTGTGATATTGGGGTTTATCAACTACAACTGCCTGACTATGAGCTAGAAAAACCTAGCATGCACTTGGGGGGTCAAACAAAGAATTAACCATTTTATTCCCCCTTATTTTTATTCTCTTTATGTTTATTATGTATTGAATTTTTTTTCATTTGTGTTTAATGTGGTAGCATCTAGGATCTTATCTCAAATATTCCACTCAAAATATTATAAGGTTGTATCTTTCCTTCTATTTAGTTTTTCTTCCCTTATTTATAATTTTATGAGTTGAAATGAGCCTTAGTAATTTATATCTGTGGGGGGAGTGTCAACCCACTCTATTGATCTTGTTTTTTTCATCCTGTTTTTCCTATTTTTACAAACCATGAGCTTTAATGAATATTCTTATCACTTTTCACACTTGAATTGAATTTTATGGAATCGACATGATTTTTGAAAAAATAATGGATTTTAAATGACTGGTGATGTGAGGAATTTTTCCATGAATTAGACATTCAATATTTTTTTTGAGTTTGATTGATTTTTGAAATTCATGCCCATGAAAAAATGATTGAAATATTTTTCCCTTCTTGTGATGTATTTTGAAAAACAATGATATATTCTTCCTAATACCGAGACATTCTTGAGGGAAACATGGATTTTGTCTGGGAACTAGCATTTGTGAATTCTCTTCTTCGAGGTTTCAGATTTCAGGGAATCTTTTTTATTTTATTGTGGATCCTATTTGGCTAGCCACATATTATGATGAGATTGAACATTACATCAATCCAACATTATCACATAGATTCTATGAATTTCCTTTTTGGTATAAGCAACGTTAGAAGCAAATTTTTTCATTACCTACAAAAAATATTATATTTTTTCATTGATATTTCATTTTTGATAGAGGGAGAAGGGTCTTTATTATGCGTTCTATATGAAGTGTATCTTTTCTTTGGGGTTTGATGAATGTGTAATCATTTTCATCTTTGTATTATTATAAAATTGGGCTTGAGTTATCATTTAATTATTCATCTTTTGTTTCATTTGGATATCCTTCAAATAAATGTAAATAAAGCAATTCCTTTCTGGAGAAATACAAAAAATAAATAATAAAATAATGTTATGCCTTTTTAGAGAATACAATAACAGGGAGAACATTAATGTTGTCATTCATTGTAATCATTGACAGTATCATGTCCATGTCCAAAAAATTGGGGATTTTGGTTGTGATTCACATTCTCAAGGGTATTTGAATGTGATTCATCCTTTTTTCACTTTATTATTCTTGAATTGTACTCAGGAGTCTAGCCTCCTCTTTATGGACTTAAATTTTTTCAATCGTTTTCCCACGAACACTAACCCAAAAAATATACCTTGAAAATGTCCCCTTCATTGAATTCATTTTCATGTTCCATTTTATAGATCATTGATAATTTTCACAATACTCTGGTGATAAATTTATGTTCCTAGTATGAGAAGAACACCTAATTAATTTTCTATTGATTGAAAAGTGACATAAAATCAAAGGTGATGTATTTTTTCATTGAGTCATGAATGAATTTATGAGGATAAAAAAATTATATGTATGTAATAAAAATTATATTGAATTGTTTTTCATAATAGATACCTGATGGACCTCTATATTGGATATGATCAATGATGTTTTCTCACTTTTTACTATGGTATGGAATTTGATTTGAATATGTGATGAATTCCAGAAAGGGAAATGGGCAAGTGTGGGGGAATGATTAAGATTAAATTTTCAAAAAAAATTATTTTTTGATTAAATGTTTTTAAATGCCCCACAGTTTTATTATATAGGAAATTGGGACATTTTTATGTTTTTGATGTATTTTGAGCATAAATGAAAAAGGCCTAATTCCCCAATTTTAACCAATTTTTACAACATTAGTATTCCAATCATATCATATAAAATATTCATCTTATTTGAAAGATTCAGTTTTCATAGTATTCCCTAGTTAATGAGATGAATAATATTATGCTGAACCAGGAGAATATTCGAACATATAATGGCCCTAAAAGTTCAATCATGTTGACAAATAAATCTGGACAACATTGTCAACCCCGCCTCATTCATTGGAGCATTACTCAGGATAAAAAACTGATATTGAGTAGATTACAAATAGATTTGAAACATATCTCAATGTTTCAGTCATCCCATAAATTTCATAGGGATATTCTATCATTATTTTGGGAATTGCATGCTATAATGTGGGGGATAAATTAGAATTCAGGAAGAATTAAATTTTTTGATTAAATCGGCCATAAACCCCTCGTATGGTAGAAAATGTTGCTAAAATTTTGATGGTCAAAAAATAAATAAAATTAGAATATATATATATATATATAAGAGTCCAATAGAATATTCTTCCATTATTGGATAAGAATATAGTAAACGTTCTCAGAAGAAGCACTGTAGGATAGGTCATGACATCATTTCACGTTTTGAAATAAAAATACATGTTGTGTAAAAGCATTACATGATGTTACATTTATCAAGATGAAATTTTAGAGAATATTTCACTGAGATTCACAATTATTGTGGACCGAGGTATTACACACCGTGTAACTCCATTACACGGCCTGATGATAGCGGTGAGTAGAAAAATAAATGCAGACACTACCATACTTGATGGGATTTTGAAAATAAATTGAGGAATCTGGCACTCCTTCAAATTATTCTTGGGGAATTGAGATCTAAGGGTGCTGTTTTTGAGGAATCATTCTACGGATGAGGATTTCTATTTATAATGATCAATAAATAATGTTCCAGGACTCAAAGCTGTCATGGGCAGTGAATATCTAAACGAGAATCTGTTTTTGAGTCTGTGTTTTCATTGAAAAATATTTTCATTTGAATAATCATTGAAATTATTTAAATGAATGAAAGAGGAATATTTATATTTTGTTTTCAATTTATTCAATTTTTATCAGGATTGTTAGTCAATGTATTAATTTAATCTTATTTCCCATTTTTTAAAACTTCTTTGGGGGAGGTCTCCCAATTGACCACGACAAGGTTAATTAGTCCCGATTTCTAAGAGGTATTTGTATAATCAAATAAATATCATAAAAAGATTAACCTACATAATTGAGAAATCATTATGATTTCTAATAAATATAGTTTTATAAATTGAGTTCATGATGTATAAATTGGTCAATTCAATTGGAAATAAATTTATAATAATGATAAAGGGAGTTTCTGAGGATCAACATCTGTCTAGAGCACCTATCTTTATCTTATTCTTTTCAATACTGATCACTTAGAATTTATAATCTCTGTCATTGATTTATCATTTAATTTTTATAATTAAACTATTTTAATTCTTTTACAATCCGTTAAATCTATTTTAATAGTATTATAGATTATAATTGAGATAATATAAAAGCAGTGTGTGTGCGTGGACTCCATAAGATCGACCCTAGGTTGTGCCACTATGGTGAATTATTAGGAAAATTAAGAGAATAATTTAATACTAGTTCAAGAAAATTCACTATCAATAATATGCCATGGAATAAAAATTTCTAGCCTACAAGGTATGTGGTTGAGTATAGGGTTTGAGCAATGAAGGGTCACCTCTTGCGTTTATGTTGATTGTTTTTTCCCGTGCTATTTGTTTGGAGATCTATACTGGTCCCACCTTCAGGTGCATGATTAGTGAAACCACATACGGATGGGATTTGGTGTTATATATCCCTTTTGGAATAAGTGGGTGGTCATTATCTAGGTTTTCTGACGTAAATTGTTCATCAACACTAGATTTGACCTACCTAGGCTAGTCAGGCTGCATTATAGGGTCGCGGTACTTTACAAATTTATGTAGTGTAGCATAAAAATGAGTGTTATATACCATGGCCATATATGGTTAGTGGTACTATTATAGTTTCCCCTACATTACATTCTTCCCTTTTTTAGATATAGTTCAATCACAGTCATGTACATTTTTTGGTATTTCAGAGAGTTTTGGTACACAAAAATAGTACTTCTACAGTGTCATGTACCTTAACACACCTCTATGACTACATTTAGATATTATATGGACGTTTTAGGAGTTACCACGTGGTATATGTGGGAACTGTTTCTTATGAAATTTCTTCATCCTCAAATTGATCATCTTCAATGTCATTCTTGTCATGGATGGGAATGTTCCCTATCATGCCCAGGTGGATTTCATTCAATGGAGGGTGTACTTTACAAAATTGAGGATAACATGAATATCTGTAATGGTTTATGGGATACTCATTCTACCTGAGATAAAGTAATCAATGAGGGTATACAAAGGGATAAATCTCAAATAGAAAACCATTTTGATGAACAATCAGGGAATACAGATTGTGAATTTTCCTCCTATTGTGAAATGTTTTAGGGATGTGACCCTTGATTATTTCTCTAGATTTCCTCCTATGAGATAAGTCAAATTCAACATCGAACATGTTCCAGGTGTGATTCCATTGTCCATTCCTCGTTATAGGATTGGACAAACAAAAATACATGAACATAAAATTATAATTGATGAGATAGCATTGAATGGTATTATCTGACCCATCACATTCCCATGGGTTTCACCTACCCTTTTCAATATAAAGGTGGATGGTATCCTTAGATTTTTCATTTATTATGGCTGATTGAACCAAATTATTATGAAGAACCAGTATCCAATAACTCGTATAGAAGATCTCTCCCACCAAATCAAAAGAGAGACAATTTTCTCTAAAATGTAAATGAGGTCAGGCTACCATCATGTGCATGTGAGGTCATCTTATATTCTAGATAGAAAATTATGATTTTGGTATGCATTATAAGTGTATAAGGTAATTCCATTAGGTATTATAAATTAATCATAAATATTTTTTTCTATGATGAATCAAGTTTTTCACGAGTACATGGATAAATTAGTGGTAGTCTTAATAAATGACTTCCTACTATATTCTCAAATAAGACAAGACCAATCTAACAATCTTGATATTATGATGAATACACCGGGAGAGCAAGAAATCCTCAAGAATATTTTAATTTACAGTTCTGTATATGAAAGGTTTACTTCATGGGACAAATTTTATCTGGGACTGGTATATATATTAACCCAGATGAGGTAAGTTTCATGTATTCCAGGGAGCATCCGAAGAATTATTTTTACATATGATGCTTCTTAGGGCTATTTGACCATTATAGGTGATTCATCTATGATTTATACCACATAAAATCAACTCTATAAGTCTTGAAAAATAATGGGGTGAGATTCATCTTTTCTAAATCATGTGAGATAACTTTCTAGGAGTTAAGGTGGAGACAGACTTCTGATTAAATGATTATTCGTCCATAGTTGGGAAGATGTTATAATATTTACTATGATGCTTTAGGTATCAGGTTTGGAGGTTTTCTATTGTAGGGTGATCATGTTATATTAAATGGGTCCCACTAACTGACACCTCATGAGAGAAATTTCCCTACACATGTATTCAAGTGGGATGTGTGGTTCATTATTAAAATTATTAGATGAATAACCTATTGGGTGAGTGATTATTTTACACAGTGCATAAGAGTCCAAAATAGATCTTCACCCAGTGATATAGAAATGTAAGGCACTAGAGGTGGGTAAAATTCCTATATATATTCCACTCTAAGCATTATTATATACCAATAAAGACAAGTGTTGTAGAAGATGTCGGGATCTATAAGACTTAGGTAAAATCCATAAAAGTTGTAATTACTGAGAAAAAAATGGTGGCTCTGTTATTTGAGATACATATTGAGATTTAGGGGAAACCCTTGAAACATATTTAAGAATATTTGGTATTGTAACTATCCCTTCTAGAGTGGCTCCGTATGAGGTAGGTATCTGATTCTGGGGATCGTATCTTGAGGGAGAGAACCATCAGTGAGAAACCACCTTCTGTTTGGGTTGTGAGTGATAATGGGACCCAACAATACTATGGGTGTGTATGGTTGCATTCTAATATCTGGGATGAGTTATTCGTTAATATCATGCCTCAATTTGGACATTTCACCCTAGGATTACCCTGATCTACAGAGATGCACGCCATTAGTGTTGGTTTACATGTTTGAAGATGTATATATAATGTTTTATCACTCAGAGCTCCACCTTTCGGACCAATCGGTATTCGGGTAGAATGAAACAGGACATAGATAAAGTTATTTAGGAATGGTATATGTTTTTGGATGTTTATTGGAAATGAACATACCAATTTTATATCTATATATAATAACAAAATTAACTAAATTATCATGATGGATCTATATGAGGCCCTTTATGTTAGGTCATGTCATTCTCTTCTATAATGGTTAGAGGATGGGGAGGTAGTACTCTTGGTTCCTCATCTCATTAAGGATACATTAGATCATGTTCGGATGATTCAAAATCATATGTCTATAGATTATTCCATGTATAATTCTTATACCAATCCTCACCACATACGGATAGAATTAGTTATAGAGCATCGAGTGGCTATAATGGTATCTCCTATGCTGAATCAAAGAAGAATTCAAAGATAAGTCAATAATTTGCCTCATTAGGCCATTTCTATAAATATATTGAAGTGATTCAGGTTGATTAAAAATTAGTTGTGGCTACTACAGAGGTATTTTTCATTGCACAACGTCATCCATATATCATAGATTTGACAACCTCATCATGTCCAATCCCATTCAGTGCGCCTCAAGGAAATTTTGATGGAGGCAGATGCATCCATTGAAGAGCATTCAATATCTATTATTGATTAGAGAATAAAGGATCTTCATGAATTTCATTTCCTATAGTCTGTGTGATTTGGATTCCCAAATGTGTATAAGATAAGACCTCGGAGTGGGGTAATGATTTCTGTGTGATGAGGCTCAGACTTTTCACAAAAGGATTTTTACTAACCATGGCAGGACACCCTAGGGAAAACATATCATAAGTAGGGGAGGTTGTAATTTTCATATTTTCCATAAATCTATAGACATTTGTTTTTTATTTAATTATTTGTTTTGGAATTAATAATGTTGGATAAGGGGTAAAGATGCTCTTGGGGTATCTTGGGATTCGTCATAGGCCGAATCTAGGACCTTTAATGAAACTGCTTGGGACACATAGTTAATCCATGAATCTGAGCTTAGATAGTCTCTTATACCGTGAGGCATGAGGCAGTGTGGAGAAAGGATCCTCACTGTTTCTATAAATACATGTGGTGAGGCCCACAAACTTATTTAACATGTATCATACTAGTGACAAACACATCTTACATGGTATTTATATAGTAAAGAAAACTATGTTCTCGTCCATTGTGATGTACCTCTTTGCGAAGTGGAATATAGTGTGTTTGGTGCATACTTTAGCCATCCATGAAATTAAACTATGAACCGATGTCAATGTGTATAATTTTAAAAACTTTCCCCAGAAATATTTTTAATTTTATCCTTCGTTACTCCAAATTCATCTAGTGGATGCGATAATCTCGTCACTCTAAAATATAGTTCTTCCCACCATGGAATTTATTTTGTTATCTACATTTTATGAGATTCAAATATCTCACCATCAGATCAATCAAAAATATTTTGGAAAGATATATACTCCACATCCATTAATTGTTTTCTTCTTTTTACATCTATTGCGCTATTTTTTATCACCTATTTCCCAATATTTTTAGATAATTTTAGAATTCATACAATATATATCATTTTATATTGATTCAAAGGTGAACTCTAGATGAAGCTAGATCTAAAAACATAAGGTACCTAGTCAACTTATTTTCCCCATGATTCGATGAATATTATAACTTCTATTCTTTTTCTAAATGTTGTACAATTTTAGAAACACCTCAAGAGTGTTAAATATTTTTTATACATAGTTTCATATTCATATTATGATCCTTTCTAAGGTTGAATCAACTCCTGGGATGGTATTATTGAACTAAGCCACCCTTTGGGTGTTATAAGCCCTTGAAAGACTACATGGTCCAACATTTAAATTGTTAATCATCACTTAATATTTAATTCCCATATAATAAATTCATTAAAATAATAAAGTTGAATTGTTTAGAGTGGTAGGCTATTAATTAGTCCTATACACCTTATTCCATAAATGGATTTATTGATTAAATTCATTATGAAACTTGATAATTATGTTATAAATCATTTATTTATAAAATCTATGTTTAAAAAAAACAATAACCTCACTGTCTTTTATCATTGATGAAAGGGGTTTTGACATAAGGCTCCTTAGATGGGATCATCATGACTTGTATTTAGTTTTCTAATGAAATGTAAATATACTGGGGGAGACAATACCTATGAATGGGATGGTCTCTCCATGGGTTTTCCTTTTAACTACAGATGAGTGACACACATTACCTAAGAGAAACCTTGTGGGGTGATCCAGGGAATGATTCGTGTATGATTCCATGAGAGAGAATTTATATTTTACATGTGATTTATGGGTTGAAATAAAAGTTTAGTCCTTTTCCTATTCACACCATGCCTGGAGTGACAATTTGGATGACAGTTTTGGGTCATCATGGATTAGATCCCATGAAATGTTATATATATGGGTAATCAAGGAAAATACTAGGAATTTCCTTGAGGTCACCATGGATGGGATTATAATTCCTCTTAATACGTTATAATTATTTTAATAAAATCAATAAGTTGTAATGTGTAACTAAAACACTTTGTACATACCCCCTGCAAAATCACTTACAAAGGGATAGTTAGTTATTGGAAACCTTACATATGGATGCTCTTACAATATTTATCCCTATATAGGTTACATCTTTTAAAGATATCCATATTAGGCAGAACCAGATGGTGATTGGATTGAATTCCTATGGGGAACCAAGATTGGTGTTTCTTTTTTATTTATTTCCTTGGTTATTTTATTTTTACATTATTTATTTTTTATTTCATGAAGTGGGTTGATCATCACATTTTTTATTATGTCCTGTTGATTATTTATCACACCCTACGTGGTCATCCATAAGAAAAAATCAAAATTATTGAATGCTCATTTAAATAAGGTATGTGGATAACTTCTGACGCTTTATTACTAGCACTAGGATGGAGTATTGGATAATTGGACTAATCATATACTTGAAATCCTAGAATTAGTAGATTAAGAATTTGGTTTTATTTTTATTTTAGAATTTCGTATATTAATTCACCATTTTATCTCAAATAATTTTCTATTGTATAGTTTCATGCCATCACGACCATCGAATATTATATCTATTTTTTGTTCTTCCATCTATTGTTAATTTAACATGGTTGATTTATCATAGTTATTTTAATGTTTACTATTTATTTTTATTGATTTTGTAATGGTGGTTTACTAGAACCATAATTAAATCAATTTTCTTCATTCTCATACTGTGTATTTGTGTATACCATTATGCTACACATTTAACTATGAGGTAGTAGTCTCCACATGAACTTTCCCTAGGTCCTCGCTACTAGTCGTAACTCTTTGGAATACAGGAGGTATGCTTGAGGTCTTGTGAAAACTATCTTAGGAAAACACTATGCAGAATCTGAGGAAGAGAACTAAAATGTATCTGTGTGATTCATCCTCAGCTTGGAATAATAGAACACTTCACGGAACAATATAGATAGAGATGATAAGTCCAAGTGTAATTTCACCATTTGAGACACCTCAAAATATCTAATGGTCCAACAAACTGCAGTGTCAAACTACCCTTATTCCCCAATTTAGGATGTCCCATGTGAGGTGAGACTTTGAGAATCACATTCTCACAAACCTCAAATCCTATTAGTTGATAAATATTCCAACATATAATGTTTTATAGCTTTATGTTAGGACCAAACTCTTCCATATCAACTACATCTTTTTTATCTTTTCATGAAAGAGAGTAAACCTAAAAAATGATAACTCCACCAACATTACCAATCACAAGGTATATATACATCTTAAAACATATAACTCTATATATATCCCTCTTAATATAATCATGATAACTTTTGTGTCTGCATATTCGAGAAGAGGAAAATACATTACAAATATTCACCAATATCAATCATGCATGCCAAAAGAATATCCCAAATAACCTTAATATCTCTCTCTATCAATCCATTTGTCTTTGGATGAAAAAGTATATTCTATTTTAAATGGAAACCCATTATCTATTGTAATATGTTCCTGAACATGGAAGTGAACAATAGATATATGTTAAAAAAATTATGGGGAACACCATGATGTAGCATAATATTTCGATTTACAAGTCTCTAAGATTTTACAGTTTCTTAATCTCCATAAAAGGTATGAAATGAGATGATTTCATAATCCAACCAGATATCACAAAATTTCCTTCATTTAAACAATGATTATGTGGAAACCAAATTGTGAGTAATGTTGATATATTATCCCACTTCCATAAAAATATTTGGAATATGATGAAACAAAACAGTAGGTAACTGGTGTTCTATATTTATTATCTGCTAAATGAGACATTGTTATACCAAATATTCAATAGAATGCCTCATCCATGGCCTCAAATACTAATATGTAATGTTATGATAAAACCTAAAAAAATAGTGGTTCATGAACCCAAATGATTTTTTCCAACATCCATCAACTATTTCATATAGGAAACTAGAAAAATTAAAATCTTATAGAAGAATAAACTTCTACTTTATGATTGAGACCACTCAATCGAGCAATTCCCACCACAATATATTTTACTAATTTGTTTGAACTCGATGTCTAATACCTACATGAGTCAATCATGATCCTAAAAATAAAATATATATTCCCTCAAATCCAAGGAATGATGTAAACCAACCTATTCAACCTTCAAGACCATTGAAGGAAATTACTCTTTTGAGAGCACTCCTAGACTGATTCCTTCAAGGATTATATTAGTAATTTTCTTCTCAGTGAATCAACAATAAAAATATATTTCCCAAGACATTATTTAATATCCAAATAAAAATTATAGAAGTACTCCACCTAGAATCATTGTTTGAAGTTCATATTCCATTGAGTAAAAATATATTTCATGCACTTATAATCCGAATGCACTACATAATGATCTGAAAAAATTCCATGTTACCATTTTTTGACGACATGTATCACAACCACTAACTTATCCTAATCGATAGCATATTTCTCCTCATGATGGTGTGGAAAAGAAAAGCCATAAAATTTTTCCCTTATGTCAAGACAAATCCCAAACTAATACCCTAAGCATAACAGAAAACATCATATCATGAATCCTTTTATAGAAGAATAAAAATTGTTTCTGAAATTAGCCTCAACCTCATCACCTCAAATGATATCATACAATTTTCATTTGATTTAGAATTTATACTATTACAGGATAAATTTTTCATTGAAGAAGCATTCATAGAGTAATTCATAACAAACCTGCTATAGTAACCAACCAAACCCTAGATGCTATGGATCTCAATTTTTTTTGCGAAAATCCCAATAGAAAATAATATTTTTCTATCCAGGACTAATCTAGATTCCACACTAAAAAAAATTCCCCAGATATCTCATGTCCCATAAAAAAACTACCACATGGAAAGTCTACCACATTGATGATGTTCTTTCAATGTTTGAAAACATGTCTCCTAATTGGCCACATTCATTTACAATGTGTTGGGGTACACTAAAATATCATCCATGAATACAAGAACCAAAATTCCAGGAGCTTATGAAAGATTCATTCCATTTAATATCCATATATCATAGTTGTGTTAAAAACTTTTTTTTCATGATATGAAACTAAAAAAGGCAATATAGTTTCCTAAATTTTTACTTAGGAACATCTTATTATCAGGTACCAAATAGGTAGATCCTTGATTGAAGCTCAATCAATGAAAACCAAAATTCCCTCTTAGGAAAATATAAAGTATCATCAATCCTAGAAAAATGATTATTTTGGTTAATAACCACTAGATTTAAATTATGATAATACAAGAAATGAACAATACATATATATTCATTTTTATAATAGAGATCAGGTGATTCTCATGATGAATCATTAGGAAAAATAATTACCTTAGCCTAAGGGTCGTAAAACTGGACATTATCTTCCACAACCACAGTTGGTTCCATTTGATAAGATGGTATAGAAATGGGAATTATATGATGTAGAAGTTCAATAGTAAACCAGATATCACTCTATGGGGGTAACATAGAAAAAAAATAGGGAAAGACCTTGGGGGTATATAGAAACCACTAATTGAAGTATAATTCCCAAATAATGGTTAATAAAATAATGAAACATCTCTAACAATTAGTACGAGTTTACTAAAATCATATGAACAACAAGTATCACCTTTCCTGATCAAGAGTCATACTCACCATATAAATCCATGAGTGGGATCATTATAAAAAAACTAAACCTTGTGACCATAAGTGAATACCAATACTTAATGTTCATTATGTAATCCATGGAATTTATAAAGTTTAATTTGTCATTATTGTGAAAAAAATGGTCTTATATCACCTCATAGGATTTCATCAATACCTGATAGAACATAAAAAATAAACCATATTTGGAACTTGTTCTCAATATCCTTGAAAGATCCAAAATGTTTAGAATTATATTTTAATGTATTCCCAATTAATAAAATATTTTTCATAATAAAAAATATTGATTAGGAGCTATATCGGTAAATTATAAAACTAAATAAGTTGAAATAATCATTGCAACTCTAACAATTGATGGATCGACATTATAATCCTTTAGTGCATAATCATCCACATATAGTTGTTTGGTATTACCCAAATAAAAATATCCCTTGCCCTAATTATTAAAACCACCACCAGTTTAATCATATGGATGAACATGAGAAATTTTGTTGAAATTAATTCATACAATACTATGTTGGTATATTCTTTCCAAAAAATAATTTAGGTTACCAAAATTTCAATAATAGTGATGCGTATTTAGATACTCTGAATATTTAGTCATGGTATCACCATTCCTTCTACACACGTATTATGCGACATGTTATTTCCTTGGAGAAGACATTGACAGCTTTCTAAAATCCAGCTGACAACCCCTTGGGTATTATTTTCTAGATAGAAAAAAACCGAAATAAAAGTCACCCCATTTGAAGCTCCACCGAAACATGTCTTTCAAGATATGTCTTCCTCAAAAAAATATAATTTATTGACTAGTTCCATGAAGGACTGAAGACATGTGAGAGTAAATAGTTATCAAATATCTATCATCAATCCACAATAAAAAAATATAATACTTTATTTACTCATTATGTTGCAGCTCATGATCTGAATGCTCCAACTCAGAAAAATGGATCCAACACTCCAGAACAGTGTGGTCGCCTTGATCAGAGTTTAGAAACTCCTTGGTCATATCCACATGTAGTATCTCTAGGTAAAACTATTTCTTGATGATTTTCTTGAAATATGTCCACATAATATCCTCATCAAACATTTCTTACACAATAGGGTCCCACTATATCCTTCTCAATCTTTTGATCATATACACAGAGAACATAAGTATAGAGTCTTCTCGAGTCAGAACAATATTTATCATCCTTTCAATATTTTCAAACCAATAATTCGATTATTGGGGTAGTTTTTCACCATGGATTAAAGTTGGATGCTTCTTAATAAATTCATATCTATGATCCAAAACACCTCTTGTGATGATGACACACACTTAACAGATATCTGGAATTTTATTGATTACTTCGTCAATAGAATAAATTTATATTAGAGAGAATCAGCCATCAATGATAAAAAATTATGTAACTAAATAATACAACTCATGTAAACAAGTGGATCCATTGTTTTTTAAATAACATCTAATTAGAACATTGTATTTAATTGTTCTTATATAGTAGGGATTAGGAAGGGTGGCCACCCCGTATGCTTCCTAGTGATTGTACGAGTGATGAAAAATCACATTGGGATGAACATGTGTTATAATGAGGGAATGGTCATTAGACTGATGATCACTTCATGAATGTGGTTAGGCCCTATATAGGGGTCCACATTTTTGTGGGGAAACTAGTGATTTTAGGTGGACTAATACTCAATGACCCTGACATGGTATGGTGTCTGTGCTGTGAGTTTGAATAAGTTTTTACAATTTTATCATAGGAAGAACCCTTACTTATGTGTCATGGAATTAACTCAATTGAGATATAGGGTAAAAAAATAATGTTGTGATTAAATTAGTGGTGGGGGAGAATGAAACACCCCAAAATGAAAATGGTTTATTTTACAAAATGATATAACTGATGACAAGAAGTTGAACCAATTTGTTTAGGAGATTACATAAATAGAACTGGAAAATTAATCATGCTTGGCCTATAGTAGTGATCAGGATTGGTGACCTCCAAGGATTATTCCCAGGGTGTCTTGGAGTTATGAAAAGGAAGACTTAAAAATTTATGTATTTTCATATGGATAAATTCATTATCCATAGAACACATTTTGGGACATGGATGAGACCTAGGTAGGGGACCATAAGTCTTCGAGGAAACTGTTGGTACATGGCATGACATGACCCACCGACCATGTTAAAGTGGTTTTCTATTATATCAGTGGGGCCCAATTGATACATAGAGGATCTTGCTTTTGATGTTGTCTAATATATATATATATATATATATATATCAAGTGTATATGGGATCTTCTCAAAGTAATTTTTGATTAATGACAAGATCATGACCAATCATCTTTAGAGAATGTTTCAAAATATTATGACCAGCATCATGAATTCACATCCATGCATTAGAACGTCAATAATTTAATTTATTATTTTATTCTTCAAATTATATCTTAATATATAATACATAATAAGATAACATAAAAATAACTCTCATTCACTTCATTTAGATGTCCTAAAACACAATTTTTCGAACCTAGTATATTTTTCTGGTCACCAATGGTATCTCGATTTCATACACCAATGTGAGATAAAAAGGAACCCTCCCACAATTAATACCTGAATTCCGATGTTACTAACTCATATGTCCCTAAGTCACATGTTCAGACTCAAGTAGTTTAATCAATCATTCGGCTAAGAATCCCTCTGATACATATTTATATCAAAAAAATCTGGTCGAATAATCAATCAACATTGTCCTGACATGGTGAGGTTAAATAAGATAATGTAAAAAATTATTGAGTATAGGAAAAATATGACAAATAATCATAGTATAACATGGAATAAAAATATATCATTGACCTATTCAGCCCAATAAGATTAATAGAAATCCAAAATATATAACCAGATGAAATCAAATAGTCTCCATGTGACCAAAATTTACTTCAAAAACATCCCACAATACAGGTAATGAATAAAATAGAATCCTACATGCTACAAGACACACATATCATTACTATGATACAATAAAAAAATACATCCACCTAAAGGAAAATGTTGGTTGTGATAATAAATCCCAGAAGGATACAACTATTCTATCAATATAATTTTTGTTAAAAATATTTATATATTTTTAGTTTTAAAAACAAAAAAAAATTAAAATCCATTTCATAAATCCAATCCCATTTATAAATAATCTCTATTAGTTTTCATAAAATACATGAATATTCAAAAATCAATGAATATTAATAGAATAAATAATAAAAATTGAAATCATATCTACATAGTATATAGTAATAATGTAAATACATATCCAGGACATAATACGTCATGTGGTGCCCTTTTGAAAAACCTCATCTAAAAAATTGTAAGAAACATTCAATGAAAAAATTACACATGTGATAAAAAACTGTAAATAAAAAATAACACTTTTTTGTATCATAATTGGTAAAATACTAAATAAAAAACTATAATTAACCAGGAATACAATGGTACCATCCACTATTGATTCCTTAAATATTCCAAATTGTAACAGACCAACCTAGGTCAACAGCACCATCCACCTAAGGTGGCTATCACATGGTTAGTTGAAACAATATATTGGAAACAATTCTCAAGTATAACCAAAATAAGAAAAAAACTGATTAAAATATTAATGAATGGTAAAAATCCATGATACATACAACCCATTACATAATGGTTAATCCAATAATTGTATAATAATAGGAATCCAATATTTCCCTATTTTATAAACCATCTCTTCAATAACATTCTATAATGTATGGAATAAAATGAATGATAAGTTATAACGCTATAAGATTCACATACCTTTACATGGATCCTACAAAAAACATCTATAACCATATAATAAAAATTTGGGTGTGATAAAAAATCCCCATAATATTAAACCATAGAGTGTATAATGGTTCCAATAAGAAGAATGTATCAGTTCTAGATTAAAAAACAAAAGTTTTAAAATGCCATTTCATATATCAATATCATTTTCTAAATAATTTCCATTTAATTTTATAAAATTATATTATATAAAAAATTCAAATTAAATGATAATTATAAGTAATGAAACAAGAAATCATATCCATTAACCATCTGTTAGTCATGTAAAAAAGATATCTTTTCATAACCCATCTTGATAATCCATGTGATATAGCCTCATGTAAAAAACCGATCAGAAACTATCCATAATAAAATACATCATGATATGAACACAATGTAATTGAAAAATAATAATGCATTTTGTCATATACTATAGAAATACATTCTATAAATAAAATATCCTAAACTAAGAATATATTGGTGGATACCAATATTAAGTCCTATAAGAGTCCATTGTTATAACAAAACCACAAGAGGGATTATGCACACTATGAGTGCCATGTTTATAAATTATGAACCCAAGGATTCCAGTGTTCTATATTATTAAAAATCTACATAAAACATTGTATAGATATTTATAAAATATTTTAAAATCAAACCCAATCATCTAAAGTTTTTTAATATTAATTTCTTAATGAAAACCACCAGTGAAGCATTTAATCAGACACTTGGTGAGAAATTTTTTTTACATAAAACACATTTAGAAAAATATATATTTCAAGAAATACCATGAGAAAAACAATAACATCAATTCAATTAATAACCAAAAATATTATTACATCATAGATAAGAATTAACCCAGTGTATAGAACAAGCTACCGTTGGAACAATTTAATTTCGAATCGCCATCGACAACTGTGATTGATGAATATTAGATCGAATACATGAGAACCTAGATCAATATGAATCACATAATTCATATTTGAAACACCTTATATACCTCATAAATACCCCCTTTAGGTTTCAAAATATGAGATAATGAGATATCCAATGAGGATATAAGATGAAAAGAAAAAACCATATAAAAATAATTCAATATACCTTTAATTGATCTATCATGAATGAAGGCAATCCACCAAGATTCTCATGAGATAAGACTGTATACATCTTGAAAAGGATTATTCTATGGCAATATGAGTTTTGTGAGTTATAATATTTTAAAATTGGTTCCCATGGAATTTTAATTAAAATTTATGAAAATTTAAAACTCACATACGTGGTTTTCTCATGCGGTCGCATGGTTAGGATTAAATCCGTTCCTTAAATTCATTCTATATATAGAGATAAGTTATGGATTTCATGGTTTGGGCACATGGCTACTCTAATAATTTTCCAACCATTCATAATTCTTGTACATATATGTTTGTGTTTTTTTCCTGGTGGATGCACAGTTTGGAAAAATAGTATATTTATTTATAGGGGCTAAAAATAGGCTTCATAGTTATCTTGTCCAAAATGCATGGTTTTTCCAAACTATTTTCCAACTAAGAAAATCTACATGGGAAATTTAAATATCCAAAAAATCCTTAAATGAAACTATATAATCTCTCGACCAAAGCATAATAAAATCATGTTTTATGATTTTCTCATAATAATGTAATTAAACAATAAAAAAAATTCCATTGGTCGTGGTTTCTTCAAACAATTAAATTCACTCAAGGATTTTTATTTATCTTTAAGAAGACCTACAAGGACATAAATTTAAGACAATAATGTACTAGGATAATGATTCATAAAATTAGATATTGGGACCTGAGAAAAATGATGAAATGGAAGAGGATGTTAGCTTCATTCAAAAAACAAAAGGGAGGTAAAATAGTGATATTTTTATTATGATAATCATTTATGTGATATATAATATAAATTTTATGATATTGTTCTTCTAATAATATCCTCATGGAATGATATTATGTTATTTGGGATAAATGAAGAATTAATAACTAGGTATATCATTTCATTTTAAATTATTGATCATATTGGAACTAGATCAAATCAGTTATTGCTTCATCAAACCTCTATCAATTTCATGATTTGATCCTTATATTTCTCAAATTAATGTACATAAAATATACATCACTTTTAGAAAACATAGAGTTTCTGTCTCTAGTGTATTACAATTCATATATAGAACAACATTTAGAGATTCATGACAGTTCAATGAATGTTCTATAAAGTTATACCAATCAACATTTCATATTTCTATTGAAAAACCCCTAAAATGTGGAAGATAAATTGGAACCTAACAATTTAATGAGGTAAATATATCCACATTTATTGGTACACAAGTGATTAATTTCAAGGGAATATTTCATATAAAGTGTTGTATATTGAAACACAATGATATTTTTGTTAATTTTTCATATAAATTAAATATTTTCAATGTTTTTTATTACAAGAAACACAAATTATATTTTCATTAATCACATGACTATTTATATATATCATTATATGCAATAATGTTATTCTCTTTCAATATATGAAACACTAAGGTTAATCAAATCTAGACATACTATTTAAATATTTTTTTCAATATTATAGTTTTCCCTAAGCCAATGGAATGGAGGGTATGAATACTATTATCTAAATTATGAACCAATATATGTTATACATATATATAAATTTTATTATTTTATGAAAATTTAGTTTGAATTAATAATATAAATAATTTAAAAAACTAAATCATCTATTGAAAAAAAATATTTTTATGCACATAAAGATTTTTATCTCATAAATTAAATAAACATATTTTGGTGAATTATTCCAACAAAAAATATATATTATTTATTAAATAATTTTTTAAACATTTATCATATTTTTTTTCATTAAATGAGATAATAAAAAATCTATATTTATGGTTGAAAACTATATCATCATAAAAAATTATCATATCTTCACACATAATTTTAAAATTAAATTTAGACAAATTGGAAGATTTTATTTAAATATTTTAAATTTATTTTATAAATTATAATGACTAAATAATCCTACGGTCAATTTCTATTAATTTTATGATTGGATAAATATATCAATCAATAGTGAAGAATAATAATTTTTCTAGGAATTGAGATTTCTTTTAAAGAATATAATAAAATACAAATTTGTGTATGAATGTTTTTAAAATAAAATTACATAAATTTTATATATGTTAATCTAGTATTAGTTAATATAATTAATTTTAAAATTAATTTTTAGCTAACATATTATAAAAAAATCTACTTTTGTCGTTGGAAATTTTATTAATAATGTCTATAGAAAAAAATAATTAAATAAATTATTGAAATTTTTATTATTGGAAGGTAGAAAAATATATTCCAAAATTTTAATCCTATTTTTATATTATTTAATAATATAAAACTAATGTTCAATAATAACGAATAGTGAAAATGAAATAATTAACTACCATATTCAACATAAAATTGGGTTTATCGGCAGTTACAATAAAGAGATAATATAAACAATCACATAGAAATATAGAGAATACAAATTTTCAGGACATTTGTAGACCTTAATACCTATAAGTATCTATAATAATACATTTTTAACATTTTTTCATGTTATAAACTGGGATATACCTTTTTCATTAAAAATAATATAGGTGTTCTACTAACATAACTTATAAGTGCCAACACCCTCACATCATAATTCAAAACATCCAAACCCCATTGGTTAATGAGAAACCTAAAAATGTTATTCCTAAAATCCATGGATATATCTAAATGGCATATTACAAATCATAAATCTAACATATTAATTTTTTATGTTACAATAATAGATGATGTCTAACAAAAACGGTTATGATTTAAATAATATTTTTTATTTTGATTTTTTTATAAATCCATCAAATAATATTCAATTTTTATTATATAATAACTTTATTATATACCATGTAATTATATTTATCAATTATAGTGTGATAACCTTTCTTCCACATCTACTTCCATGCAATTTTATATGAAATCATCATTCTTGTGGACAGAGGACCGCCACCTACGATCCAATGTAATGTATTTTTTCAATTAAATTTTATATGGATTGTAATATGTTCATATTAAATGAAACATTATGATATATATATATATAACATTATTACATATCATTAATTAATATATTACATTTACCTTCTTAGCATTAATTTTGTGGGGGATTCAATAACGTCATCCATGTCTACGGGGAACCATCGCCTCATGAAGCGATGTTATTTGTTTCATATTAAAACTTTTCATGTAAGATAATAAGGTAAAATTTAATTAATATATGTGATATATATGATACTATAAATATTATAGACCTTAATATACTATTTAAATTATTTTAATCTTTTGAGAAAATAGAATCAACATTCTTGCATATGTATGCCAACCATCTCTATAAACATTGTATATCATTTTTGATCTATAACTTTTATGGATTACTGTAAATAAAAATCAATATAATATATATGATATTTATATATATATCATTATAAACATTATGAAGATGATTCAACCAAGATCAAAGTATATGAGAAATAAAAATTCAAAATATTGACAAAAAATAAGTTATTATTACCCAAAATATGACTTTCACATGGAATGTTTTATAAACTGGTAGCCAAAGGTAATATATAAATCATATATATAATTATAAATACAATTATGATTATATATTATATTTATAATTAAAATATAACTATTATAATAGATGTTGGAATGTGTATAAAGGAAGTCGAGATGTGACATAATGGATTCACATCTCACTTCTTACTTATGGGATACACTTGACATATTCACCACCATGTTCTTTTATATGTTTTATATACATCCCATGAATTAATTTTATGATTATTATACTTAAAATAATTGGTATCTATGTATCAATTTTATAATCTCAATTTCATGGAATTTAGGGTAAATATTTTATAAAATTGGGAAGACTGTTTTGTCCCAATGTGACATCTTTTTTATATATGTTGTGTTATAAAAATATTTATACTATATTTTGTATAAAAAACACTATTAAATTTTATATAATTAACATAATTGTATTCATAATATATTATATTTAATTTGTTTTTATTTTTTCATGGGGATTACAATTTATTATTTACAAACTGTTAATGGTTTTTAGATATAATCTCATCATTTATACGGATTGTTTATGATTAGGATTTTGATGACAAAATATTATGATCTAAATCTAACTAAACGCATTAATTTCTTTATCCTATATTTATTCCAAGAAAATATATGATTTCACTTCATTTTACACTATTTTGTACTCATGAAATTAATGGAATATATTTAAGAAAAAACATGTGTATTTATTTTTTCATTGAAAACATGAATTTCTTCAAAAACCTTGTTTTCTAAAAATAATTTTACCATTATCATATTGATTTCTTTATAAAATTTTTACCCATATTTTACTTTTTGTTGAATTTTTATAATTTAATCATCATGTCTATTTCCAAACAATGCATATTTTTCATTTACTGAAAATTTGAAAGAAATATTTTTTTAAATGTAAAACATAGGCTAGACATCAACCATTTTGAACATTATTTTATTTTAACCTTTATTTGTATCCTTTAAAAGGATATTTTTGAGTTAATTGATATTTATAAATTTTTATGCTAAAAAAATTAATAGTGAAATCAATATTTTCTTCAATTTTTTTTATTTTAATTATTCCATTCAATGTTTCCATAGTTATTTTCATTAAAATAATCCTAAATAATGTTACATATTTTAAAATGTTTTTTTAATTGTGAAAATTATATATTCCTCATAATATTATCCAAAAGATCATCCAAGATTATTTTACATATATGATGTCATCCTATTATACTAATAACACTTTTATGTAGTTATTATATAAGAATATCATTCATATTATTTCAGTTAATGGTAAATTTTTAATAAAAAAAATATTTTTTTTAATCCCACATATTATTCCATTGGTTATTCCTTGACATAATTCTTATAATCCTACCTCTTTTTGCCTAGGTAATGTTATAATGAATTGTGAAATTTTTTACGAAACCTATTTCTTTTCCACGGGTTATTCTATGACAAATTGGTTAGAAAACAATATTATTTCCTTGGGTTCTCATTTTATTTTATTATATTATGTCCCAAAAAAAGTATTAATATCAATATATGATTATTTTAAACAATATATTCATCCAATTATTGGGAAAAAATTGATTTATCATGATATAAACATGAATGTAATGGAGAGTGAACCCAATTGACTACTAGAATTATTCCACCATTATAGTCTTAGGAGTGATCCTTGACTACTGTGATGGTTTTGGGAGTGAACCCATTGCACTATGATAGTTTTTGTAATGAGAATTATACTACTAAGGAAATGAGTTTATATGCTCATTTTTTCAAATAATCTATTTCTTATACAAATTTAATTCACTTCAAGCATATGTTCTTTAATTATATTATGAATCATGTCTTAGGACCCCCCCCCCCCCCCTTATTTATGAATTGACTCAATTTTATGACCTGTGATATGACTTGTACGGTTTTATAATGTTACACTCATGTTATTATTCCCTTATTCTTTTAATATGTTGATATCTCCCTTTTATACACTTATTGAGCATTAGATCTCTCTATTTTTTAATTCATTTCCCCATGTTACTACGAATGGATTTATATATGTATTTTCTATAAATAGTACAAGATGAATAATATTTATGGGATATTCTGTAAATAATTGAATAAATAAGAATATTATTTCCGTCTTTATTGTCACTATACATTTATGATCTTTATGTGTGTGTTCACATAAAGTAGTGAGTATTGATCTGAAAAAGGGAAATATCTATATATAATATGTTTGGTTCATTATTGATATATAGTTTTGATTCAGAATTTTTTGTTTTATTATTTTTATGTTTTTTTAAATAAAATTTATGATAAAAATATATTTATTAAATCATATTTATTTAACATAAATGGAAAAATAATTTCAATATGGGTCAAAAAGCTGTTATCGAAAAAAACCTTGTATTTATCACTAATTTTTTATTCTTATTTAAATATTTAAAATCTAATATGATGAGAAATATTTTTATATAATAAATATTAATTTTGAAGTGATTTGATTGATATTATCTAATGGTTACTTTTTCATCATCATCTAATATATGGATTTTTTATATAAAAAATATATGTATTGTTATGTGGTATGTATTATGACATCATAACATCCAAATGAAGATGTAATGAATACAATAAAGCATATCCATCAAAAAAATTACCTTTTAAAATAGTGTGTTTTATTGTTGATTTTTTAATTATTAAGAATTAATGAATCTTTGAAGCGTTTATTTTATAATAAGGATTTAAAATAAATTATTTATAATCCTTAATCACTTCTACATAACCAATGGAATTATTTTAATGGTCAATATTACTAAAGATCTAAAATAATTAAAATAACTCCAATATGATTCAAAACATTAGGAAAACCCATTAGATGGTTTTTTGTTTGTATTAAATAAAAAAATAGAGTCTGGAACAAATGTTTAAAAATTATTTAAAAACAATACACTATTTTTCTATTAACCTAAAATACATCCCCTTTTAATTATCAAATTTTTATAGGGAAATACATTACTATAAATTTCCATCTCTATATCCCTCAAATGGCTACCCTATTGCCCAATACAGATCCTCCTGTTCTTTTATAAGAAACCTCAAAATGTATGTGGTCCTATTGTACTACCATTTTTTAAACACCTCTTTTTTATAATCCTCTATTCCAACATTTCTTATTGGGATAGATTATCACACATATTAATTAATTGTCTTATGATGTATATGTGATGAGGGACCCATTTTTTCTTCATTAATCCCTTAAATGAATCATTATGTACACTCATTATGTGGAACAAATTATCAAAAAAAATTTCATGGCATAAAATATTAATGTGAGTACTTGTACCATTTTCTACACATGGGTATTCCATTAAATTTACCTATAATTCAAATTAGAGAACATTTTTATGAAGTCCCCATGCCTCATCTATAGAATCAAATTTACAAAAAAAATATAATGTTTAGTGAACCATGTCGCACACATGAATATATAGATATTATGGTTGGTGCACCCATATAGGACTCTGATGCATTGGTAAATCTTTTTTCAAATGAGATTTTAGGTATGGGATTAGGGAGTAAGACCAATCCATTTTGGGAAATTTTTCTCATTGTTATTATTGGATTGACGATATTTGTGCCATATATTTACGACATCATATTAGTTGTTGTCACCACATTCCCTTGTTGTCCTTAAGATATAATGTTATATAATGATTTCTTATACAAGACAACGATTCTAAAATCTCATATGGTACCATTATATAATAATTTTATCACATGTACTAAATTTAAATAGGTTACATATTATTTACACCCATTCAAGAAATTATAGATCACACATTTATATAGTACATCCCCTGGTTATCCCATGTATTATTGATTGATCTATGGAATATAAAGGGATGATGTGTAGTTTTTAATAAAATGTAATTCTATTTCATGTTAATGTTATTATGATATATACCTAATCACCCCCATACATTGTTTTTTATTTCTAAACATTGTTTTTGTTATGTGATCATTTATATAATAAATCATGTATAAATTAATATTAAAGAAATGGTTTTTTACTATAGGTAACAGTGGAAAGACTACTTATTTTTGTAATTATGATTAGAAAACTATTGATACATCCTTAATGAAAAGACTAAGAATATGAAAACATCCCTATATTTTTTATATTTTTTTGTATTTGGTTTATATAAAAATAGATACCTTTGGGGATACTATATTTAAATGTGGCTCTATAACAGACTCACCAAGGGTTAATGACCATGAAAATTGGGCGTTGTATTAGACTCGATCCTACCCAGGTGTACAAGAAGAGGCCTTTCCGAACACATGGTTTGACACTCCGATTGGATATGTTTGTAAAATTAGAAATATCCACGAAAAATTGTCTTAAAGTAACACAAATTCCCATGAATTTTTTTTGAGGGAATAGATAATGGATAATATACATTACAGCCTTGCAATTCATACGATGATGAATAATTTTCATATATTAGTCATACCTATAATGATCATAAATTCTAATTTTTGTTTTCAATAGTTTTAAAATACAAATACATAATTTAAATTTTATTCAAGAATGTGGATAAAAATATGTGAAACTAACTTGACAACAAATGTTGGGGATAATGAGATGATAGGCCAAATGATATGAACATCCCAATGGGAGAAGGAATCACAAAATCTATGATGTTACTTTGTAAATAACTACAATTCATGAGCTGAAAGATGTATCATGTGGATTGAAAAAATCCACTTAATGAAAATCAGGTTATAATTCATACCTTTATTTGAAAATGGCCTCTGACATTCTGTGGATCTTATGGTCCCTAAACAATGGAACAATGGGTACAATCCATTGGTAATATCTTCTGCATCCTTCAACTCTCTAGGAAATAGAATGTCATAATAGATGTTTTTCATATTGATGTTGAACCAGATCAATGGTGAATATAAGACAATAATAAAAATACTAAGGAGGTAATAAATGTGATGATGTAGAAAAATTCAAAAAAAATGTGTTTAAAAAACATATTTTCACAATCTTATAACTAAAATATAGAGGGGATTCCATCTCCTTAACTAAAAGGATGAAAAATCCATCATGGAATGTGAAGAGAACATTAAATTACTTGAATGATATTACTACATTTACATCGATGATGAAATTTTCTGATGTGAAAACACTATAAAAATAGAGATCTGTGAATATAAAGGATATCCATGGGATATGATGATAGAAATGGTCTTTCAATTTGGAAATACAATGTATAAATCTAAATTTATATCAAATGAACAACATCCCAATTTTAAAAAATCATGAGAGGAAGTGTCATGGATATTTCCTGAAGAGAATAATGAAATGATTTAGTTTTGGGATGTTAGGGCACCATGCTAGTGATTTTTAATGAGGGAAACCCACCCATGTGAGGGAAAATGAATTCTCTAGTTCACCCTCATTTGAAAATATGATTATGAAATTCAATAGAATATAGTAACTATGCAATCCAATTCTCTAAAAAATGGTTTTAAGATGAAATCAACAACAACAATATTTAAGGATGAAAAGAAAAACATATTCTTTAAAATAATCATGAAGAAGATCATGAAAAGGTTATGATACTATGCTGGATATTCTGGTAAGGATAGAAAATGCTTTTATTTATTTTGGATAATTGAATACTTTTTTTCAAATATGTTTAGGAGAACTATTCAAACACCATTATAAGGCATGGAAGTATAGCTATCATTGAAAATTGAAAATGTGAAAATTATTGAATCCTAATTATATAACTCATCCCTTATCAAAATTTGTAGGCATATAAACACAAAGTAGTTCTGGATAATCCATTTAGAATAACTCATGGTTATTCTCAATATGGATTCAATTTCAGAATATCTATCTGAAATAAATTTTTGAGATAAGAACATAACCCTTCATATTATGAATCTCCCTATGATTTTATTCATGTGTTTGGAGGTGGATTAATATTATTGGGTATAATTATCATAGTTGTGGAAATTGATTCTTTATTATTAATCATATAATTCCAAAATGTTTGAAAATATGGAAAGAATTATACAATATGGCATGCCTATTGTGGTGGAATTTGCTAATGTGTTTCCTGAATAATTTTCTTGTCTTCATCCAAGAAGGTTGGTTTAGCTTTTAGTAAGGATTAAAACTACAATTCTACTTATATCAAAGATAACATATTAAATGTAATTTTTTTTAATATTATGAGGAAAATAAGAAAGTACACTAGAATCTATATAAAGATTACATATTACTATGTTCCTCACTATGGGTTACACCAATCCTCTTCATCATGAAGAAGGATAATTCAACCAAACTATGAATTGATTATTGTTGTCTCAATGGGATCATGGTAAATAAAATGTATTCTCTATATTTAATTAATGAATTTTTTTATAACCTATATGGAGAACAATATTTCATTAAGGTGGATCATCAATCAGGAAGCTACTATGTTAAGGTAAATAATCAAGATATTGACATGATTGAATATCTTATATGGAATAGACACTATGAGTTCATAATGATTCCATTTGAAGTCTACAATTCCCAAAAAATAATTATGGAGTCGAATAAATGAGAATTTAGAGATTATAACACCAAATTTATTATAGACATTATAGATTATATTATCTTCTTCACCAAAATCATAAAAGAACATGAGGATCATGGGAATAATATACTAAATAAATTGCAGAAATGAATAATTATTTTATATACAATAAATTATTTTTATGGTTGGGGAATTTAATATTCCTCCATATAGTTATCACCAAAAAAATTAATATGTAGTGACCTATTAAAAAATTGTGCCTTTTAAAGGATGAACTAGGCCAACTTCTGTGATGAAAATTCTTGGTTTCCTTCTATTGGAAAGGTGCCATCATTAATTTATAATAAACTTATCCTAGTTTTCAAGACAAATAACCAATATTACATGGAATTATTCACGTTTTCTAGGATTGAATAATGAAAGGGAAGATATATGGAGATAAATAAAATTATAATCACCACACATATTCTAACATTACCGGCATTTGAGGATGTAAGTTTAAACTATAGTAGTGCATCCAAAAAATTAATTGAATGTAATAATCATGAATGATAAAAAATTGACTGAATGCGACTCTAACTAACTAATATTCCAAGAGAATAACTACCCAACTCATGATCGAGAATTGGATATGGTGGTCATCACATTATATATTTTAAGGCATTATTTATATAGGAGGAAGTATGACATATATTAGTATCACAAAATCCTCAAGTAAACTATTAAGAAAAATGAGAATAAAATAGGCCAAGGAAGGTGTTTTTATATAATAAATGTAAAATATTGTCCATTATATTACCATTAAATTATTTAAAATAAAGTGGAATATTCTATGAATGGAAAGGATCACTCAATACTATCCATGGTGGGGATTTAGTGGGATAAAATATTCTTCGACATGCAATAGATAACAATTGGAATTATAAAAGTATATTCATCCAAAAATTCACAAATAACTTCTCAACAATTTATTCATAAACGAATTATAGAATCATAAAAAATATGTGATGGTTTTACAAAAGAATGCAAAAAATATTCCTTAGTTTAAAAATGATTAATATGGAGTTATAAATATTAGGTACCAAATATGTGTCACATATAAACCAGAACTGAAGACGAAACTTCTAGATGATGTTATTAGCATATAATTACCTATTAATAAATTAATCACTATGAGTTATAGTTATTTTAATAAAAAACACCTATTAGATAACATGTTGAGGAATACTGCATATTTCATACCATAATTCTCATAGTAATAAAATTTCAAGGATACAAAATAAACATCTAAGGGTGTGATGATGTTTTTACCCATACTTGTAATGAAATGGGAAAATATATACATGTATTGCTTCCTAGGACATCCTATGAAACCTTAAGGTGACAATTCCATATAGGAGGTAGATTATCAACATAAATTTTAAAATCATTTCATTTAAATCTATCAATATTTTTATTAAAACTCTATATCACCATACATTTTAATCATATCCATGTATTAATACTCTCTATTATGTATGATTGAGATCTGAGTTTTAGATTATGGTTAGAGAGGTTCATTTATCTAGTTTTGAATATAGGGCTGTGATTCTGTTTTACTTTTAATCATTAAAGTGAGGTCAATTCTAAAGTGTCCATTCAACTATGAGAAGATATAATAATATCATGTTCAATGAATTTATAAGGATTTTGGGATCAATACATTCGTTGAGTAGATTTTTCATATAAAAAAATTCATCATTAAATAATTTAAATTGAAATTTATATGGATCTGTATGAGAAGAGGTTTCAGTGTATCACAAGTTTGGATGAAATTTTACAGATTAAACATAAGGGGGTGATCTCCCCCAACAGATAATAGAAAACAGTGAAAAAATTATATGTAATATGGAATCCAAAAAATTTGAAGAGATTATATAAAAAAATCATCTATGTGATATATATTTTAAGGTTGGAGACAATTTCATCATTAAAATATGATCATGGACTATATTAATGTGGTTTGGTAGGAATGGAATGCTTTGTCTAATGCACATCGACTCCATTTAGATCCTAGGTCACATCAATGTTATGGAATATCGACTAACACTCTCAGTTAAAAAATATCATGTACAAGATATCTTCTGTGCATCAATATTGAAGATGTACATAACAACCTCCTTACAGGTATTGAAAACTATTGTGGTACCATTGGGGAATGGCCTCTTATACAAGGAAAACTGGAGAAAAACATAGATTATAGGGAGATAGTCCAATGAAATAAAAAAACTCACCAAGTCAAAGTGTTTTTGAGGTACAATGAGTATGAGGAGGTGTCATTGGAACCAGAAGATGTGATTTAACTAATGAACCATTATATATTTTATTTTTTGAAATAAAAATTACTAGTGTAAAATTTCTTGAAGTAGGGAAGAATTTAACAACCCATACAAAAATATATATAATTCTTTTATTTGAATACAAATCATATTATTTAATTTAGTTATAAAAAACAGATGAACAATATTAGACTATTATAACATATCAGTTATTAAAGGACCATTAAAAATCATAACCATTGATATTATATATTTTTACCACTTAATATATTACTAGTATTTATAATGTGTTATGATAAATTCCAAATATTCGTGATAGTCAATGAAATTTTCTAAAATACTAGGATCATACATTATGAATCACATTTTCTGGAGCTTCATAGGTAGATAGAATCAGTAGGTTTTTCCATAGACCTTACGTAATCATAGATTCCATAAGTAAATCATGATTAAACCTATTTATTTGATAAATTACAACTCTTTGGGATCATATAATAAAGCTATGTATATTGAACCACCCTGAGAGAATCTTACCATCACGCACATTACAATTATAAAATTATCTAGTAAAATAAAGGGTTATTTTTGTAGTCCATAACCATAAAAAAATTAATATTTTCATTTTATAAAAATATGATTTTTTTAACTTTATAATATTACATTTAAAATGATCAATTAACATGTTTTATAAAAACAATGAATAGGATACAAAGAACCATAAATTTGTTTTTTGAGATATGAATAGTTTTGATCAATAATTAGTTTATATGAATATATTAATTTTTTTCAATAATATATTATAATAAAATATTACTATTAAATAATATTATTTAAATATTGATTATTATTTATATTTTTATATGTTGTATAAATTGTTTATGACTACAAACAAGTATTATTAATAATGGTTATTTTTTTGTAATTTTAAAATAAAATATTTTTAGAAGTATTATTATAAAAACTTATTATTTTTCAAAAAAACATGCTAATATTATTCAATAATTCATATTTCGTAATTTTCTGAGATAGTTCTATTTTTAGGATAAAAATTTAATAGGGAATACTTATAAGATATGTATTTTGAAATCAGAAAATCCAAAATAGCAACGTAATAAATCGAAAGAATTGTATCCAAAAACAAAGATTATGTCATCCATTTTAATAAAATATGTTCTTCAGGTTAATTTTGTAATTTTATAATGTCTTTTTCAATACTATGAGATCTATATTATATTTTATGGTGTTAAAATTAATTTTTTAGTAAACATGAAAAAATTACACATCAGTAAGGGAATTATTTTAACAATAATTGTTACGAAACATGAAAAATAATTATAAAACTTTTCCAATTCAATATTAATAATGTGAATAAACAAATGGATGGTTTTTTATTTTGTTATGTTATCATATACAGATCAAATTCTATGCATGGAAATTTATAAAGAATTATCTTATACTTTTTTGTAGAGCCACCCATCCTACAATTAAATTGCACTAAAATCTATTTGGGGATTAATTTACTCTACAATTAACTCTGTATATATATCCCAATGTTCTCCCATTATAACATGAAGAGCCTCCTAATATTTTTGAAGAAATAATTCGAGGTCAGTGATCCTCCCCTTATCCTATTTACTCTAGAACATCCTCTTTGATAATACTTTTTCAGTTGTTCTTATTTTAATATATTCAAACATATCCTTATTAATTAACTTTTTATGACTAGGTGATTATATTCACCATAAAATATAATTATTCTCTACCATGAATCACTATATTCACCTCTTATGTTACTGTTATTATCATATGATTTTCCATTCCAATAATTTTTTTTAATACCTATTTCAATTTACCCTTATGTTTATTCACATATATTTCCCTAAAATTTATTTATTTTGTATATCAATGCATGTAACCAACAATACATTATCTTATGTTCAAATCTAATTAAATATTTCTTTTAATTGTATTATTTATGTGACACACTAGGGCATGTAGATATTATGAAAAATGTGCCCAGATAGTGATCAAATGTGTCAGGTAATTTTTAAGAGTGCTGAGACATAATGTTTAGGATTAATGAGTAATAATAATATAAATTTGTGTTTTTCTTGGATTTTATCATGTGTTCTCTGTTTCCCTTGAACTATGTTTATGATTTCATGTTTAATATTACCACAACATTCTCGTGAGTTCTTTTACTATCATGTTATATATTTATTTACAATTTAATATTATTTTTATCACCACTATTATGAGACTTTTATAAGGATCACATCTCACAAGTAATTAATTAACATATTTCATGTTGTTTTTACTCCTTTACTAGGATTTATAGCTCACCCCTTTATTTTGTATTCCCCTAGGTTATCCCATGTAGTTCAAGAAGTTCATTGGAATCTAAAAACATGTTTTCAGATTTTATTATAATTTTTTGTGTCCCATGACAATTTTTCTACTCAATATACCTAATAACCAAGATAAATTAGGCTTCATTATTGTCTAGGTTTTATTATGTGCGATTTTGTCTAATAAATCAGGAATTAATGTGTATTAAAGTAATGGGTTTTCCTAACAAACTATCCATAAATGATTAATTATTAATTGATTGAACCATATCCATAGTGGAGCCCAATTAAAATTATTGATTTTTGTAATTGATTAATATAAATTTGGTAATAAGACCCTTATAAACATTCTTATAGAATATATCCCTTTCAATTTGAAAATATAATTTTATAAATAAATAATCTCTATAATATTTGGAAGAATATTTTCATTAAAATTAACCATGGATGAATTTGAAGGAATATCCATATCAATTAGTGTTCCTTTTTTTAATGTCTTGACTTAGATAACCACTATGATGGTGGACAAACATGTGGGTCACATAGACTCATGCATGCCTCCCATACAAAAAAGTTTTCAGACCAGAAGAAAGGGTCTTAAGAGGTGATAGTGTGGATACTATACACTCATGTCACAGAATCACAGTGATGGAATCAATGTGAAACAACAACAACAACATTGGAAGTAATATAAATGAATGAAAAAAACAGAACGAATAAATAAAGTAAACGAAATATAATAATGTATAATGGAATTATGAAAATGATGCATGCATATCCTCACGATGACGCATACACTAATACTATAGACTATCATGACACTACATGATATAGTAGATTATGCGAAATAAAATAAAAGTGTACCCCAAAGTTCATCTCCTGGAGAAACCTGGGACCTATCTAGGTCATATTCTCCTATCTCCAAGGTACTGGGTAACTATCTGAAGTAATATATCATTGTCTTGTAAATGTAAAGCCTACTCAAGTTAACTAATGAAATGGAGCTTGAGAAGGGTGTGATATTCTAATCCCAGTTGGTTTCCAATGATGGTGTCTATGAACTAGTTTATTCCATGATGTAAAATTTCAATGAGTGTGTATGAATAATAATAATGATAAACAAGTTAGTCCAAATAATTATAAAACAACCCACCGAGATTTCTAAGGGTAACCTATTGGTTATACCTACATCAGTTTAGGGTAAGAATATCGTTCCGTTTAGGAGAAATATATATATATTAATCATTATATATATATAGTATAGTTATATATTTCATCCACATATTTGAACTATGTGTGTGCGGATTTCTAATTAACATATACTTAGAATACTGGTGCTTGCTGGACCGGGGTGTTGCTCACATGTCCATGACTAGTCTAATGAGCCTAATACCTCATGTCATATGGTATATTCCCTTCAACCAAATAGAGTAAGAGATTTTATACTATAACACTCAGGATAATGAGTGAGCCACAACACAACACACTAATCATGGAACGCGGAACCTCATCCCAACATTTATATAGTATCACTTTGGTGATATTCCATACCCAACACCTGATGTAAGGTATAATTTTTACCTACCATGCATAAAACCCCTCACCATCGTCCACAACCTATATCAAGGAATATAATGTGTAACAAATGGAATGAGGAAAATACCTTTAATGCGACTTATTTATTAACCTTGTAAAATAGAATCATCATATATATTATGCAATCTATGAAAAAATACTTCTAATTCATTGAATTTAAAGAATCCAAAATAAATATGGGTATTCCATTTATAAAAATTTAGAAAAGAATTATCAAAACAAAATAAAATTGGTGTGTCCTTACAACCCTTATAAAAAATTAAAAGGAACTATTTCACTTAAAA
This sequence comes from Viscum album, assembly GCA_963277665.1. Lineage (NCBI taxonomy): Eukaryota > Viridiplantae > Streptophyta > Magnoliopsida > Santalales > Viscaceae > Viscum > Viscum album. The sequence goes on from OY728137.1 coordinate 376,073,214, forward strand.
AATTTCACATAATCAAGGAAATCAATTTATTTTATTACCTTAATAAAGGCCATATCATAAAAGTTTCATATAGAATACCATTTCCACAAATCATGGAAGAATAATCGATAAAATATGACCAAGTACGTTATAAACCACTTATATAGACTTCAAAGCATAGATAAAAACTAATGCAACAAGATAATAAGGATTTATATCATAAATACATACTCTTTGGTTTAGAATACGACGTACCTCCATAAAGAGATTTTATTATAATAACTAGACTCTTTATCAAATAATTCATTAATATATATTACGTTTCAATACCATAAATAAAAAATAAATTAATATAAGATACATTTCAAAATTCCCCTAATCATGGAAAAACTAAATACAAGGGTTAAAATGGGATTTAAAATGTTCCATAATCACATAGACAAGTTTATACCAGGGATAATTCCACACGTATATTAAGATGAATGCTTATAATTCATTCCAAAATTTTAAATATCTCATCAGAAATGGGAAATACACTTAGCTCACTAATCAGTGCTCCACAAATGAGATCTACCCCCTAAAATCAAATTAAATTGATTAAAATGTTTGTATTATGGTTCACGGATCATTTTAATTTGAATTTAATTTTAATAAAGAAACATGTTTCAATGTTAGGCATTCATCACAAGAAAAAATATTCATAAAAAATGGAATCTTGAGGAAAAATTCACAGAAAAACTACCTCATACTTAAGACAAAAGACTTTCCCAATATCAAGGCCTGATTCGATAATGGATTGAATAAAACTATGAAATGTTCATTCTCCCTAAAAATAGGGAAAATTAGTTCATATCCTAATAACTTTGGGGGGAGAATATTAAATGGAAAATTATTAAAATGTATTAGAGATTATTCCATGGGGAGTCTTTAAGAATCGAAGACCATCAAATTAAACAACCAATGGAGGAGATCCATGAAAGCATTGGTTATTATTGGATGTAGAGAAAATCCATGAGATAGGAGGGATATCTTGATAGAGTGAGAATAGAGAAAGGAAAATAGGTTTAAAATCTCATTATGGGTTACAGAGTCATTTTCACTTCAAACCCAATATCGCACTGTGTGGTTACACAGTTTGACCCACATGGTTCGCCTAACCTTCCAAAAATAGTGATAAGTTATTTCCTAAAAATCAACATACCGTAACACCAATGAACATGGTTTTTAATAATAGATTGTTTTCTAAGAAGTCTGTTTGTCTACCTCTTCTATTGTCATATGATTTCTTCTAGGATCCACAAGGCATCATACAAACTATTAGCCCTCTACATACCCTTCAAACATGGAGTTACCTTAACCTACACATTAGAACCATTTCAAGACCTATAAGAGTCCTATCAAGCCTTAACCAAAGTCCAAAAACAAAATTTTGAAGTGTTAAACTCTCATAATTCCATTCCAAACCACTATTTTAAAAATGTAACATCCAATAAATGGAAAAGTTCAAATTACATTGGAATTTCTCATTAGCTCAAAGCACATGATGTTAAAAATACATATGGAACATCATTTCATTTGATGTGTGTAAAAGCATAAATATTTTTACATTTTTGTTAAAAATTCAAAATTACATCGGATAGTGAATGAAGAGATGATTACAATTAAATAATTTTTTAAGAACTATATCATGGGTAAAAATAACTTTAATAATTAACTTTAGAATATTTAAAAAAATTCATAATTTTTTCTTAAATCATGGAAATATAATATAAAGGCTTTTCGATGGAAGAGATAAATAAATTCAATTTTCAATAAAACATTCTTTTTGTAACATGAGTACATAAAGATTGGAAAATGAAAGTGAAAAACTTTTAATTTTTTGAAATTACCGTAAGAGAAGTAAATATATTGGTTTTAAGATAATAATATCAAATAATGACCTCAATTAATACTTAATCATATACAATCCCAAAAAATGTTATGAGATTTTGAAAGAATCCATTACATCTAGCTCGCCTTACAATGAATGTATACTAACCTAATGTATAATAAATTTAAAAATATAGTATCTACAAAAAATATTGAAAATTCTAAAAATATAATATATGTTTCACATATAACATTTCAAGACCATTTATTAATCATTATTTTTGAAGTATTCATTTATAGGTGTTATCAATTTAGTTTATTGTGGATGTTTATGTTATATAGATCTAGGCCTTGTACTTGTATCTTGGAACCATTATATTCTTACTTTTAATGTTTATATAAATATTATAAATATTAATTATATATATGTATATGTATTTTCATCAATGAAATGTAGATGTATGAAAAAGTAATTACACTATTTATAGAGATGGTAGACCATACATACACATTAATTCTATTTTCAGTTTTTGAATTCTAGAAAAGATAAAATTAAAATATTAATTAATCTATTTAGAATCATTATTATACCATATATACCAAATATTTTCATTAGATATTTCTTTAATAAAATCCATGAAATTCCTAAATGAGAAATAAATTACATCTCCTTGTGGAGGTGGTAGTCCACACATACTCATCCACGAAATTTTCATTTTCCAATGATTGAAAGGTAACACGGAATATAAATTATTATAATTAAAAAAGAAAAAGTATATAAAAAATATTTTATATTTTTATTTTTAATATCCTTATAACCATCCATTAAAAATCGTGCTAAAAGATAATTACAACACTATTTGTATATAGTTATTCATATTTACACATGAGAGATGTTTTTTCATTTCACATTATAGAGAATTAATGGAAAATAGGTGTATAATAATCCGAGATATATCAAATTATAATTATTGGAATATTATAATAATCTTTTAATAGATTAAATAGATTTAGTGGAGGTTTTACAAGAACTAAAACTAAAAATAATTGGTTAAGAGTTATGCATGGTTCTTAAATTTTTTTTGATTAAATAGTTAGCTTCGTTGGGACATTCATTTGGAATGAAAAAAAGATATAGAATGTCATGGTGTATTATATTAAGGTATTACATTATGTATTTTCTCAGATAGAAAACTCAAAATGTGTGAGGAATATTGGAGAAGAGTCTCACATTTATAATTTATAGGAGGAGAACCCAGTGAATTATAAAGAGTATTATATTAATATAAATTAATTTTCATAATAATGTGAAACATAATTTAAATATTTTTAATATATAATTTTCATAGTATTAAATTATCCACTTCAATAAAATCAATATAATTTTACATCATTTTTAACACTTGCCTCTTTGTTCAAACCATCTCAAACCGATATTCGAAATTTCTACAATGACAACAATTTCTAGTATTAAAGTGTATTGAATGGTAACAAAAAGAAAAATTGAACTAGAAATGAAATAGATATGATCTTCTAAACTAAATCACATTTACATGTATGATGATAGGTTTTTGACGAATTTTAAATCATTAAATATATTAATTTTTGATATAAAATATAATTATAATCATTTTCATTATTATTCATTTATACTGATATTAAGTCTATCATGATAGTAGTTGAATTAAAATATAAACCGTCAAAACATAACTATTATGTTACATATATATAATAATTTCATATAACTCTATAATATATCTATCTTTTATATTTTTAACATTATTAACATCGATTATTATTAATTGAATAAATATTATATGAAAGTTTAATATCAATTTATGTTAATTATTCAATATCTAAAAATTAAAAATTAATTATAATGATAAAAAATTAAGTAATATTTCATATAATTATTTTATTCTAAATAGTATCACATTTTATGCTATGAATATATAGTATATATTTTAATGTCAAAGGAGTGTCATTTTTCATTCTAATAAAAAATAATATAAAGGTCCATATCAAAGAAAAACAAGACCAATATACCATAAATTACGGTTATGGATGATAATTATTTAAAAGGATGCTTTAAATAGATTATTATAAAATTTAATAGATATTTTAAATCCTTTTCCAGATATTTCAACAATATTTTGCACATTTTCTCTAATAAAGGGGAGATGTAGATGATAATGCTACTAATCATAATGATAGAATGTAAAAAGGTAGTATTAACCAAATATAATCCTTATGATTCTAAATAAGGATTCTATTTCATCAGATTAAATACTCATATGTTAAATAGCCTAATTTAAAATTTATCAAGTTGAATACAACAAAAATAGATTTTCCATAAAAATGTCCTTTATCTGTAAACTTGTTTTTTAAAAATTTCTTGTTTAATGATGATTCTAATAAAATTTATTAAATAATGGTTACTCAAAAGGAACTAATGTAATTTCTAAACTATAAAACATAATGTGACTTTATATTCACTTGAATAGAATATAAAATATTCAATAAAAATCAATAAATTAACTACTCATTAAAAAATTATCTTTTTAGAAAATAATAATAAAATACAATAATATTGTATTATAACAAAAATATTTTAAAAGTGTTATTTAATTTATTAAAAATTCATCTAATAGTGTTATAAAGAATGTTTTTCATTATTCCCCAAATAAATTAATTTTTTGGGAAAATTGTTTTTAACGAAAATTAGTACATTACATAAAATATTAATTATTCATCTAAAAATAATATAATGTGTTTTAAAACTATATAGTACAGTATGTTCGTCCAATATAATGTCTAGGATATACCCCTATACTATATTTTGGTTCATATAGAATCAGGTTTCATGTTTCATAATCTATCGATGAAATTAAATTTATTTTAACGGTATCATTAAAAGTCAACGTTTTACATTCTAAAACAATATAAAAAATTGATCCCTTAAAATTTTGTTTCATTAATAAAATGATAATAATTTATTTAAAACCAACATCACACTTGGCTATATAAAATTTCATTTGAAAAATGAAATTATAAAACATAATGTTTTCGTGAATCGTCATATATTCAGGTTTCAAAATAATTTAAACATTGGATGGAAGATAAAATATAGACAAGTAGTGGAACACTAAAATCCAATGGAAAATAGAGTGTAGTATAGAAAATGTTCATTATAATTTTAAATACTGTAATAACGTAAATAAAAACGATTCTAAAATTCTATCAAATCATCTAATTTTAATGAAATAAGATAATATTCTTATTTCAATATACTTATTCTATATTATAGAAATATATTTAACAGATATACTATGAATATAAAGAAATATACTTACCTAAAACGTATAACTTCATCATTTAATCAATTTAAACTTTAATATAATCATTTATTCTATAATATATGTATTCATGATTAGTTTTTCATTCTTATTGAAATAAAATAAACATTAAACAAATTACCATATCCAAAAATAATATCAATCTATTCAATTCAAACTTATAATAAATAACTTTTTTTGCGTAATGTATGATAATAACATAACTGAATAATCATATATTTGTAAAAATAATATATTAATCTCCAAAATTAAATAATAAAATTAGATGTTTAACATTGATTATACTAGAAATAATGTACCCTATATCCCAAATAAAATCCATAAAATCAATGATAAATATTATTTTAACTTAAAATGACATCTCATACACTTAACAAATATACCTCAAAATAAAAATCATAATTCATCCAAAATATTAAATTATTATAAACCTAATGGTTTTATATAACTCATCCATATAAAACACCTCCCAAAATTTAATGAATCATCTCATTATCAAAAAATAAAAAATTATTGATAATATAATATGCTTCCCAAAATAAAAAATATATTTTTCCCTTAAATAGTATAATTAAAAAATCTCAAACAAAATATAAAATTATGTAGGCTAGTTGTAGGTGATTCACTCATATCAACCTTTATCTATTTTCTCCAGCTCTATGGCCTTTCCAGATGCGATGGGTTGTGGCCTGACATATGGGTTTTCTCTTTTATAAAACAATTGAAATATAATTCAAATTATGTTCCCCTAGATATCATGAATATCCTCAAAAATAACTTTAAATAAAAAATCAATTTATAACTATTACTTTTCTAAAATATATTTCCCCAAAGTAAATTAATCTTAACTGTCTAATATAAACATAACATCAATGATCACATTATCCCTTAATGATATAATATATTTTAAACATATCTCCAAAAAATATAAAATCACTAATCCTATAATAAACATCATATGAAATCATATATTTAAAAATTTTGTTGTATTACCATAAATTTGTCCCAATATATCTAAAATAATGATATACAACAATCACTTAAAACCTAAAATTGATATTTATTACTTTATACTTATTGTCAATCATACAATTATCAACTAAAAAAATTATTCTTATATCATGAAAAAATGTAATATCATATATTCCTATGTGTTCAATTTTCTTATTCATCGTAATGGTTCATAATGAAATTTTCATTTAGGATAGGATGTCATTAGTGATGTCAAACTATGTGCATTGAAAGGGAACACTCTACGTACACTAGAAAGATGGTCGAGATATATTTGACCAACTTTTTCCAATATTATTACCTATAGATGAATCTAATACAAAACCATATTATCTTTAAGTATCTAGGATAATATGTATTTCTAGGAAGACCACATAATCTCAACCTTTCCAAAAAACTTGTGAAATTTCTCCACAATCAGTCATATCCTCTATGTGTTTGAAAGGGGTTTCTTCCTTGATCTATATTTTAACAAACATAGTTCACAATGGTAACACTCAACATTATATCATACCAACATTGACGAACCAAACACTTATAGCCTAGATATGATGGTAAAGTTTTCTAATAGGTACAAGATACAAGTGATCTCATCACAAATGATTGAACATTTTAGTACTATTGGTAAACAAGATATATTCATAAAACTAATAGTACATTTGAAAACATGATATATAATATAGTATTTTATTTTAATATTTCATCATTCACCCTATCATATTCTCAAATATAAGTCATATTACACTTATGGACATCCTATGAAAAGTAAATAGAGATTTCAGTGCTCTCATATGCATATAAATGGATTACATACAGTGGAATCCAACATAGAATAATTATGGAAAAATTAATTTAGAGACATAGATAACCAAAAACCCATGAAATTTAATCAATAACCTAATAAACGACAATGATATGGAAGTAATGAATGATTATCAAACAATATTATATAAATAATAATTTTACCTTCACACATATCCATGGAAATCATAAAAATTAATATATTCACAATGTCATAAATAATAAATATTATAATGATATAATGATTAATTATAATCATCTTAAATGAAATTTAATGGCCACTTTCCAAGGAATCATTAAAAAAATTTGGTAAGGCCTGTGGAAAATAACAATAATGTTTTGTCTCATGATACATAATAATGATTCAATGATGTTTATAGTTTTATTCTAAATCCTTCATATAATAATAATTCCAATGTATTCATTGTATGAATAAGAATTTATACTTATTGTAAATTTTTTATGACCCGTCTCTCGGGGCCTGGGCCGTGACTACCCCATGCCCGCCTTCCAAAGGGCAGGGGCCGGTGACTAGAACCAAAGGCATAAATCCCTAAACTGGGAAGGAATTTCCTTTATAACATGAATATTCACACAACAGGGTATGAGATGGAAACAAAACACTGAAAAACTGAATACAAAGGGAGTGTTGAAATGTAAAAAAGGGGGCCATAAGTACAAGACCAACTATAAAGTAGAAGGAAACTAAAAGTACACATACTGGAAAAAGTGAAAATGGCTCTTGGATCGTCCACCGGGAAATACAACCTGAATGGTAGGTACAGATTTCATCCACAACACTCCATGTCCATCCATCTCCTCCTTGTACCATCACACCAAGTGGTCCACCTATGTGTATCATCTAGTCCTGGTACACTCAGCCTCGATCAGAAATGTCTATTGTCTGCATCAAACACAATGAGGTACGGGCATAGCCTGTTCATGGGTGAGTATAACGATACTCAGTAGGGACCCTGAGACCCTCAAAGTCTCCCAAATCCAACAAGGATAAACCAAAAAGAATGAAATCCATAGATAACCATACATTGGTATATTTCCATACATATACCTATGTTATCAAATAATCAATCTCAATCATGAGGTAAAAACAAAAGTTACTAACTCAACTCAAAACATGATTTTATTTTAGGGGTAGTATCATGTAACATCCCCAGTGATAATGTCGAAACCCCGACTGCTGCAGAACTCCTCCCCAATCGAGTACGGTGGACCCGCCACGTCACCAAGGCACTTCCCACTATCCTTGGTCAATTGAGGTACTCCGCCTATTGAGTACCATGGGTCTGTTGTGTCACGAAGGTGCTCCCCATAGTCGGTATGCCGTGTCACCAAGGCCCTCCCCCTCATAGTCTGCTACGGTACTTCTCCTGTTGAGTACCGTGGGTCTACCGGGACACCATGGAACTTCCCTCTATGGGTCTTCCGTGACACCAAGGTGCTCCCCACTGGGCTAGTCGAATTAGTCTGAGTCGAATCGGTCAGCAGTAATCAGGTCTAACCTAGATACTAGGTCTCCCCATTATGCTCCCTCATCTCCAAGAGGATCCACTCCATGAGCTACAGGTTGATACTCCAACTGTCACGAAGTCCCGTGTAGATGTATCTCAGAGGTCTGCCACGTCATTGGGGTCTCAATGCAATAGACAACGCGTCAATCGGACACCCGGTCTATGAGTTATTATCCTTTTAGTCCTGGGGGCCCGGTTGGATTCGTGTACAATCCAACCTAAACATAACTCAACTATACCCCGAACTCCAGTGGGGTATACTGAGAGGGACCGTCGTGCTCGATGAATTCCAGCGCCGATGACAGTTTGTCAAATGGTCTTATGATGCCAAAGATATGGCCAATGGAAAGTAAAGGGGTGGTAGTGGGATTTGGTCTGGTCTGACTTAGTTGGACCGAATTTGTTTGGGCGTTGTGAGTTCATCAGTGTCCTCAGATTTCAATTCTGAGTACTGGTTCAAAAGTTATAAAAACCCACTCGTACATTTACTGAATGTACTATAACAAAACTTGAGAAATTGATTCTGGACACACCGAGCCTCGGAATCATGCACTGACAATTTTAACAGACCCGTAAAATTCCCAGGTATTTAAAAAAAATTCCACATAATTTATGGGTATTTAAAAATTTCATTTATAATCAAAAACTGTCTCTATAAAAATATCCAAAATATTGAATGTCAATAAATTCCATAGTAAAGGTGATCACAAACTCTTGATAGGATGGATATGGATGATATCATGACAAAAAATCTGTTATGAATTAAATTAAAAATAGTTTTTTACATGATATCCAAATACAATAAAAATATCATCAAATGGATTCTTCAGTAAAAACAATATTAAATTTGAAAATCTCTTTTGAATTCAAAAAAATTACTATAATTTTAGGATGAATAATTCCTTTCAAAATAAACATTTATAATTTTATTTTAATATTAAATTAAATTAATATTCATGATGATGGAAAATTCTAATCTTTCCATGTAAGTTGAAACAATGATTCCTTTTACAATTCCTCTAAAAAAAATAAAATTCATGTTTAGAAAAATAAAATAAAAATTTATTTAAAATCATATTTTAATGGTTAAATTATGGGTAAACATGTATTTAATAAATAAATTTATAATATTAAAAAAACCAAATCTTATTAAGAAAACATATATATAGAAGATTAAAGTATTTTAGACCAAAAAGGTAAATAAATTCTTTTTCCTATCAAAATACTGTTTTGGTCCTTGATTAATTAAAGAGTGTAAAACGAATGAAAATTATTTATTTTTAATATATAACTATAGGATTAGAAATTATTTATTGATTTATGATTGAAATGTAAAATAATACCCCTGAAAATACTAAAATATAAACATTCCATAATAATGGAGAGATTTTGAAATGAACCCTTACATATTTCATAAATTGTTCAAAAGAAAAGTAATATAATATACAATAAAATATTAATTTACTACAATAATATTCATGAATTTTGAATATAAATATAATTTCAATTATTTTACACTTATAACAATTCCGCCCCCATTTATAAATAATTCATTATTAAAATATTTGTTTCCAGTTATTATATGATTTATATTTAATAGAAGTTTCTATTTTATACTTATTTTACTTTTACATTGATCGTGTTTCCATTATATAAATAATGTTAACAATGAAATAGATATCATATATATTCAATATATATATAAATATATATATATATATATATATTCATTCATAAATGAAATATTGAGAGAAAAGAATTACAGTGTTCATAAACACTGTATGCTATATATATACATGACCACTATTTTAACTTTTCAGTTGATGGATTAAAATAATGGTAAGTAATAATTCACCATTTAATGTAATTATTATATTATATATATATATTATGTATTCATTGAATATATCATTATTACCATTAATATAAATATTCAATTAAAATAGCATGAAATTGTTTCGTATAACTAGAAGTCCACACATACACATTGGGGAAGATATTATGATCCAATGATTGAAAGGTAAGATAAAAATATTATATTATAATTATATAAGAATATTAATATCATTAATATAAATTTCTTTTCTTAATTATATATTTATAAAAATCTAATTTAAATTTTTATGAAAAATTTATCACATTGTTATGATAATATAATAGGCTATTAATACGAATTAGAATTTTTTTCTATTTTCATATGATGGAATATAGATGGAAAATGCATTACCAAAATTGTTATAAAATATGGGTGTTTTTATTTTAATTTATTATATAATTTATAATTAATAAAATATATATTTAAGATGTATATAATGAAATAAAATTGAAAATCCCGATTAAGAGTTGTACCTCTTCATTGAGAACCCTTTTTGGGTGTACATACTAGGACATGAAAGAATGGTATTTTGGGTAGAAATAATAATATATTAATTTTTAAATGAATCTATTAGGGTATTAAAGTAGGTATTAGTAACTCTAGATAGATCAAATAATTTGGGGGAATAAGGGATAATATGTACCCATTATAAAGGAGGGGAGGGCCACTCATGAAACTATATTGATTATTAATATAATATGAAACAATATTGCTAGATAGTGTGCAAAAATATTGAGATATATTGATACTATGATAAAAATAATTCTATATCTAGTAATATAATAATATTTATACATTTTTATCTAGTTTTTAACACATTCCTCTTATTGTGAACCCCCTTTATCCCTTTGACAATTAATGTAATATAATTTTTTTTACAATATAAGTGTCATTAATGTTAACTTAAAATTAATTACAACCCATTCAGATAGAATGGTTCCTATATTGATTCATACCCCTATTAACATATATTATGAATTTATTTGTATGAAATTTAAATCATTTAATGAATTCATTTATTATGAAATCTTAGTAATGTTATTTTCAGAAAAAATCATTTATTTTTACTCTGAATTAATCAAATAGTAATTGAATTAGATTTTGAACCATTAAAACGTCCCTAATATGTAACATTAATATAAAAATAAAAATTTAACGCAATGATTCTGGAAAAATAGATTACTTTTATAATTTTTAAAATCACAATTTCTACTTATTCAATAAACAATGTGTTGTTATTGAATAAGAATTTAAGGTAAATATTTAGTAACTACAAACAAAAAATTAATTTCCATGTTAAAAAATTTATTAATAATATTGAAAAATCATTTTAAAACAAACATTATATATTCTTATTTTTATGACATGAGATTAGATATATTAAATTATTTAGTGTGACATTTTGTTTTTATTAATTTAATAAACTATTAGAAATTTCTATATCAATGAAAAATGAAACCAAGTAGACATAATTTAGTCACAGGGATGATAATGGTCACATTCAACTCATATAATAGGTTAGAGAATATTTTGGTTATATTTAAAATCATTATCACGATGTTTTTCCCAACATTACCTATTTACCCTTACTAGAGTAGAAAATATTCCCAAGGGTTACGATTCATAATAACCAAAAGTAAAAGGGACCTATTTATGAACTTTGAACCCCACATTAAAAAATATATTATCTATTTTATTAAACTAAATACAATAATTTGTAATATTTCATTTCAATTTTAATCCTACAACACATGTGGAGAAGTAATTCCCCATTAAAATAAAGATTTTGGTATAAGAATGTATTATATAAATTTCAATTATAATGATGATTACAATAATATTGATTGTATTATTTTTAATATAATGGAAACAATTATATTTTAAAAATATTAAATAAATTGACTATGTTTTTATTGAAAAGAAAACAAAATTTTTAAAAAATGGTATATTTTATTATTAATAAAAATTCATATATATCAAGAAATTGTAAAAAATGAAATAAAAGATAATTACAACATGATGATTTTTAAAATGAAATTATTTTTTTGTTAAAATATTTCTATATGTCGAATAAATTAATTATATTATAAATTCAAAATTTAAATTAAAAACATTTGTTAGGATATATGTATTTATTTATGTAATAAGTTTATTAAAAATAAGAATTCTTCATCTAAAATAATTTTTCATTTTAAAAATAAAAATCACATGAGCTTTTTAACAAGGGTATATCCAATGCCTATATAAGTTAAATATATTTTAAACAAATTTATAACATGTGATGATGGTCTTGGTGGATATCCTTGAAATGATATTTATTTGATTACGATTATTCCACACTTAATACCAGTATTTTATTGAATTATAAAATTAAATTTTAATTCCATCATTTATAATTTTCCTTGATTCCTTTATAATTCATACCATGTAAAACTCCATGTATTATTCTATGAGTGATGATTATATGGATTTTTATGAATTAATTTCAAATTTTATGGTAATTTATTCATACCCTCATTTTCATTATATTAATAACTGTGATAATTTATTAATATCTATCATGATTAAAAATAATGGGAATATTTTATCACCCTTTATGATGATACATTTTCCCCTAGGTAAGTACGGAGGTTTTATGTGTGATTTGAGTAACAATGGGTCTTGTTTTAGTGTGCTAAGTTATAGATGACTTAGATAATTTTGGTAATTTGTTTGTATATCCATGTTTCTAGTAACACTAAAACATTAATATTATATAATGTATCATAATTATGTTAAATTAATTGTCATCTAATAATATGAAATATTTGGGGTATTTATTTTTGGTTTGATATAATATAGATCTGATTGAGATCATATCATCCCCATTTATAGATTGAGTTTTATTGATTCAATTATAGAGGCCACAATTTAGTAAAATTGGTTCTTTTAGTGATTAATATGTGTCATAAATGTTACAATTGTTCATGGGTTCACACTTTATTATTGACATATTTGGAAATTATTTTTAATATCCCATAGATATGATCAAGTAATGTTATATTGTCGATCAAAAATATTTTTCTAATGAAAATTCATATTTATTACATAATATGTCATGTATAGTGAAATTAGTTATAGAGATCCAAAAAACAATTACATGATATCGAAAATGATATTTGGATATTGTTTGATATGTTATAATATATGATAAAATATTGTGATTAATGGAACCAATATTGTACATACTTAGTGTATGTGGGAGATTAAATGAATATGACTGATATCATTTTAATATTGTATAGTATTATATGGTATGTCATAGATTCAGATATACATAAATAATTTTTTTTAATAATAATCCTTTATAATTTATCAAATTTTATGATATATATATATATATATCATATTTTGTTCCATGGATAGTCATATTATACAACATATGTCATTCACAATTCCATGGATCATAATTTAAAATTCATTTTTCACTACTAATATTTATCTATCTTTTTCAATTGTTTACTTGTTAACATTCAATTATAATACACATATCATATATTTATTTATTAATTTATGATAAGTAATGTATTTTAGAGTGTGTGTATGAGGATTATATGGCATATAATGAGATGAATTTACTCATGTGTTTAATAAACACATGAGTAAATGCATAGACTCTGGGAGTATCACCATTGACTATAAATGGTTCTTTGCATTATGTGTGTTGTGTGTAATTATATATCAAACCCCTAGTCGATAATATCTCCCTTATGATTATATATTAGTTCAAAATCTATGGAATAATGAAATATTACCATATCATGGATTATCTGCTTGGAATTTACCCTCCAAAATAATTTGGGTGATTTCATGTAACCTATAGATACACCTAAAAGAGAATTTTATTTTTGATAATCCATAACGATCTTCAAAAATCACTAAATAAATTTAATTTCAATATTGTAATATGTTTTACTATATAATTTATTCATTTAAATATTTCGTTCTATTCTAGTTTCATGGTCATAAGGATCAATGAATTCAAACAACTTCCACTTATTTGGTACAATGTTAATAATGCTATTGAATCATTTCACAATGTTTTTGATTCACAACTTCTCAATTATATAACTATATATTAAGTTGTTTTATAAATAAATCACATTTAATTAACCATTATGGATGTTCACATCAGATTTACTCTTATCTAATTGATAATAACAACATATTTCATACCACATTACAGTCATACATTTCAATATTATATCCCAACATATGGTCTTCTTATTTTCTCGTCATATGAGATGAAAAATACCATATTCATAAATCTAATACTGATAACCTAGTAATAAGAATTCAATTCCACCCCGGATTATCTAATAATTAATTATATCATTAAAATTTTAATATTTTATGAAGGTTTTCATAACTGCTATATCACCAACTACATGTATATGATTCTATAAAAATAAACCATGTCGTCTTGTCAAACAGAAGTCATAGTGTTCGACAGTCAATGTGGTGTACTTAATTTATCATCTAGTGAATGAAACTCATTTTATGGATCATTACCATATTCTACATCTCAATACTATAATAATAATCATATTAATCAAAACATTTATCACAACCTGTAACACTCCATAATGAATATCAATTTGGTATAACTCAAACTTTATACCTTGGGAGGTCAATAGTGATTTCAGTTCATGATATATATATATAAATATATATATATATATATATGAAGCTATAATGTATGAATGATAATATTGTTATTTACATTTGTATATGAAGATACCTAAACTATTAATCTTCATCAATAATTCATAGAATCTTTTATGTAATATCATTTCTATCATTTCACATATGAAATACTTACAAATCATACTTATGATTAATTCTTTTAAATGGTTTTTGTCTGAAACATTACACCACTGTGAAATTTCTACAACATCACGATATAAACAGAGGATAAAACCCCAATAATAATCTCTTTTATATGTAACATATATGAGTAAATCTTGTTCGAATAATAGTGAGACATAGAAATTATATTTTTTTTGTAAAAGTCATGGAACATTAAAAATTTTTATCATTCCAATTCCCAACTGTTCAATGTATAAAATATTTATTGTAAAATTGAAAGACATTCTATATTCATTATCATCTGGTGCGGGAAAACTCCAATCTAAATATTTACATTAAATTTTATGATAGAAACTTTTAATATTTAATTTAACCATATACTAACATATAATAAACATTTTTAGATATATTTTTTCATTCTCTATGACTATAATAGTATTTTATTAAATAAAATTGAACATTTAAATGAGTAAAAATAAACTCGTTGTACTCTTATAAACTATATTTTATCTAGAATATTATACTAGTATACACACAATCCTTTGTGTTTTCTAATATCACTTGTTAGTGACTTGGGATATTTTGAGAATAAAATTTTATTTTTGTAGCATATATTCTATTCTATGTTTTTATATAGTTTTATTTAATAAGATTTTATTATTTAAAATATTAATCTAATAGTGTCAATGTTTTTCAATGTTTATATATCAAAAATATATAGATATGGTGGTGAATTTTGTAGTTTAGAAAATTAAAAATAATTTAACCATTAATTAATTTGAAAACTAAACCATATTACAAAGATGTTGAAAGTGTTGATGAAATAGAAAAAATAAGAAACTAGAAATTTCATATGTTTATAGATCAATTTTATTCTTCATATACACTTCACATTTCTTTATTCCTTAATTTAAATAGAATTAATTAAGTACTAAATTGTAAATGAGATTAAAAAATCAATTTCATTTAATATTTTCTACATGTGGTATGATTCACTTGTAGTAACCCAACCTCAGTAAGCCCGCATCCATTGAACAAAAACATTACATTGTCACGATTTCATGAAAATAAATTCTGATGGACCGTAGAGTTTAGTAGTCTAGGTAAACTAGATAAATACATTAGTCTGGTATTACAAGTGAATACATTGAATCTGACATGTTTTATTCATTCAGGGTTAACATTGTTTTATCTACAATATACTTTAATATCATTATTAGTAAAATTCATTGACACCTATGAATAGAAAAAAAGGTTGATCACAAATGCTAAGTAAGGGTAAAGTATAACAGAATAAATAATTATTCAATAAAAATAGTCAATATGGTAATGTAAAAACTGAAGACACATGACATGTAATCTATAATGCCCCGACCCTAGTTACCCAGAGCTGGTGCATTATTTTAATACATTGGTATGATTACATGGAATCAAGTCCCGAAGGACGGATCAATATAGATGTCTTGGAAAATAGATTACATACATTAAATTTACATTATAGCCTCAAACATAAAACACAACATAGATAGTCCATTGATAAGGCCATTATTCCCTTTATCTTAACCCTGCATATTAATCATACTACACTTCTTAGAATCCTGGGAAATTAAAACATAATAAAGGGGTTAGCTCAGATGCCCAATAAAGGTAAATAATTTAGTGGAATCTATAAACATTTAATGCAAGATGTGTGATAAAAACAACAGCCTTTTTAAACATAAACTTGAACATAATATTAATAAAATAAATCAAACATTACCATATAAACATGCACATGTATATTTTACTAGTCGAATAATCACATGTAATAACTAATTTCATAATGAGTGAATGTCTAATTCTAGACATCATTACCACATAGTCAAGGCCTTGTTCCAAGACTATAAATAAAAATTTTGTCAAGGCCTTGTGCCAAGAGACTAGTTTGTTTAATGATACCTACTGATGCATCGAGGAGATATAGAGGACTCCACCCATCACTTACTAATTCCACTGCATTCATCATATGAAAATGTTGACACAAAAAATAAATATTCTTATTAAAATTAGCATACGAAATATCAATACATTAACCATAAACCATGAATGGTATAAAAAAATAACATCCACAGTCAAATATATCATAACTCATTCAATAAAATATGGAATATTGTATTAAAATAAATCAACCTCAATCAAAAATAATATCTAGTAAAGGATGCTGACATAGTTGAAAATGACGAGTAAAACTTTTTGAGAGAAATATCTTTTTTCGTAAAATTATTTAAAAGTGAAAAATTTATAAAGGAAGTAATTTAAAAGTGAATTTTGAATCAAAGTGTCCCTTACCACTTTGATTCTTTTGAAAATAATTATCATTTCAAAAAATTCATGTCTATATAAATAAATACTTGAAATCATTTTGAAAACATTGATATTAATTAAAATGATTTAAGAAATATAAATATTTAAAACATTTAAAATTCTGATCTTGATAAAGGGTACCTTTCACAAATAGTTAAAATATTCATTTTGAAATCATTTTTATAAAAAATGGGCATGGATGATAAAAATTTCCCAGTAAATACTTACACAGAAACAATTTCATATAATAATGAGATTGATGAATTAACCCTTACCTTGCACTTTTCTTTAATCGAGGGTATGTTTAACCACCTGTATGAAGATCATAGTATTTTATTAAATTATACCTGAACCATATTACTATTTATGATATCATACATGATTCATTTATGACTTTATACTACCCATTTAATAATAATATCCATGATTAATTAACATTTCAGGTAATAATCGCTTTCTTTATCGTACGTGTTGTAACTTGTTACTCTTGATTGTATCACTTAGATCCAGAATTAAATACCTTCAAAATATAAAACATGATTTATATATAATATATATTTAGAATATAAATTTTTATAATGGACATATAAATGAAATGAAAAACACCATTTATGGAGATGGTAGTCCGTACGTACGCATAAATACTGTTTTCGTTTTCATATCGTATTGAACATAACTAAATGAATAAAATATATGTAAGTACATATATAAATATATATATCTCCAGTATCATTATTATGTCCTATATAATATACTTATTATAAATATATATTTTTATAATGGTCGATGCATGGTGAATGTGGAAATGAATCTCATCACGTCGTGGAGACGGTAATCTGTATGTATGCACGAGCGACAACATCATTTCTATAAAGGTGTGGAATTGGATGGTATATTAATTTTGAAGAGAAATTATCATGTTATTTTCATTATTTATATACATATTACACATAATTATATCCATCCAAATAACATAGTTTTGAATAACAAATTACACCACGGCGTGGAGACGATCAGTTGTATATACGCATGCATGGTGACATTATCATTCATAAGACGGATAGAATAATGAATATAGTTGTTACATATTTATGAAAACATCACAGTATATATAATATACTGGAGTTATTATTTTATAATTTAAACTACAAAGATACTGTAAGTGGAAGAATTATAGAACTTGAAAGAGGGTGGTGAAATCATTACCTCTTCTTCGGGTTCTTCCTTTTGATTTGATCAAAAGGGATCATTAATTTTGATTTCTGACTAATGGAAGTCTCTAGGACGAAGTGAGAGAAGTTGATACGATATTTGGGTAGTGTTTGGCCAAGAAAAAAGGCTTTGAATGTGTGAACATGAGAGATGGGGAAGTTCCCTTTTATAAGTGGGGTGAGGGGCACCATAGGAAATTCTAAAAATATTATTTTATAATAAATTCATTTTTTGTTTATAATGGCTCAAAGTAACTAATTTTTAGGATAGGGTTGGAATGGTTCTAAATCCATTCAATCAATATATTTTAGACAGGTTCAGGTCACCATATTAACCTTATCATTTATATATAACTCTTAGTTAAATATTTTGACATTTATCACATCTCTTCATATTATTATATTATATGGTTATTAAATATTCTATAAGAAGCCATGCGAACCAAAAGTGGTTCACTATTAATATAAATAACCTTATATTAGTCATTTATCCGAACCTAAGATTTTTAGGAATAGAATATCAATTAATAATATAATATTTGTTTTAAAAACACTTTCTTGTCAATTTTGACACTATTTGGTATTTTGTTTTTGTTAAATTTATAAAAGCATTATTACTTCGCAAAAAATTCAGTTAACCAACCCTAACATGTCATATTAACCTAGAAAATTAGTGTAATTCATTAAGAGTCTCAAATTAATCTTATTTTTGTATTAAAATTATCAATTATTTTAATATTTCATTAATAAGGTAATTACTGCATCATCATTGTGTCAAAAATAAATTAATTTATTTAATGTATAAAAATATAAATAGAATACAATTATGTAGGAAATCTTTTTAGATTGCTAATTAATATTTATAGTCTTATTTATCATATGTATAACCCAATATTAAAAAAATTAGTTAATAACTTTGATTTTATCTCTTTTAACTATTCTTTAAATAAAATAATAATAAGGGTCCTAATCTATTCCAAGTTGACCAAAGTGGTTCATATTTTATTCCTAAGGTTTTTTGTGGTCTAATCATACATATCCATTAGAATTAGGACATGTTTTAGTGTAATATTAATATCATTTTTACCTTTAATTACCCAATTTACTTTTAATCGTTGTAAATAAAAATAAAAAGTTACTATTCACAAAAAAATATCTTATTCAACCACATTTTTATTACTGATATAAACCATTTCACTCTGATTTTTTAAATCCCACTCACAGAAGTGGTAAAATTATGTTTTATGCGAATTTTCAAATTCTCCTAGAAGGTGGGTAAAAGACGGTGAAAAATTCAATAAAATTTTGTATATCTAATATTATTACAAAATGACTCCAATGAATTTCATTGAACATTTATATGTATTATGTATCTATTTTTACTATAATAAATTTAAATAACATAAAAAATTATTTAAATAAAATGTCAGTTTTAACCAATAACTCATTGTTTTTCACTATTCATCAAAAATTGATGGTTTTCATAAAAATACAAAAATTCCACCATAAGCTAATTTTGATATTCTGAATTCAAAAATGAAGTCTATTTTACTAAATTAAAAACATATAAGTTGAATTTATTAAATTAAAATTAATTCCCATTGTCAAATCCAAAAGGCGTATTTTTAAGAAACAATAACTATCAAAAGATTGACACTTGTTTCTGTCCAATCTCAAAGTGAAATTACTTACAATGACCAGAATTGGATTAAATGGTAAATATATAATCAATTTATACATCCAAACCATTAAAATGTATAATTTAACACTGTAAATTATTTTTATCAAAAAAGTTGTTTTTAGTTAAAATATAGTATTTTTCACTATTCACCCGAATATGAAATTTATCAGAGAAACCCCATAAATTTATTGAAAATAAATTCTAATGTCTTGATTCTAAGGAAGAAGTTTATTTTTCCAAATTGAATATATAAAAGTTTAAAATATTGTGTTTAAAAAGGGTACAACATTAAAAGGCGGTAAAAGTGCATTTTTTGAAAAATACCTCTTTTATCTGAAATAAAATGAATTAGTTCTTACATTATGTCTAAGAAATTCATAATCGGGATTCTAAAATTATAATGATTATATCTAGTTCAAAATTCAGTTAATTCAATTCATAATCACTTCGGAATAGCTAGTTTGGTATGTCGTGGTGCGTATGAACTCGATGCGGCATGTAGTGCATGTTATTGAATTACATTGATGAAATAACATAGTATAAAATCTTGGGGTGTAACATTATTCCATCCTTCAATAAACTGTTTCCTCAGAATTTTTAAATGTTCTTCGAAAATTAATGGTTGAAAATATAAAATACCTTTCTGGAGAACTCATATCAGAAATTGGGTTAATAAAATTTAGTCTTAATAAGAGGGAATATATATATATATATATATATATATATACTTGACAAGTAGAGTTAAATCCTATAAATAATTCCTACCACAGACTCATCTTTCACCCCAAAAGATTTCAAAAAATATATTCTATTTATCCTAATCATATAGGGTTAAAAAAATAATGAATTTATAATTCACCTATCGAACCCTTTAAAAAAACAAGATTATACCATTCAGGGACTTCATGTAGTCTATTGGTAGGTGATAAATCCTAATCGCTCTATGGTGTGGGTTTGATTACCGCAGCTTTTTCTGACGCGACAGATTGTCACACAGTCTTCATGTTTCCTTTTTTATAACAATCCAAAAACAACCTTAACAATAATATCCAATTTCAAACTTAATCGATTCCAACCTTTAGACTTATCCAAAATACTTATATCCAAACTCATAGACAAAAACATATAATGACGTTATACACAATGAAGATCCTATTTTCCATTAAATAACATGTGAACACCTTCATCATTAATTATTTTAAAACATGGTAACACCCTGAATTACCATAAAAACATATTGATTATATTCCTTCACCCTTATCCTTTATATAATACTGGATATATTCCTTATATCCAAAAATTTTTAATTTTCCAAAAATCATCAAATAAAAAACCACTAATCAGTTCCAAGATAGTCAAGAATATCCAATATAATATATCCAAATCAACCATATCTTATTCCAAAATTACTACCTTAGTATCTGGACCACATAATCTCAAATTCCTAATGAAATAGTATTGTACTGAAATCCTTATTTTCTTCCATAATTGATATAACCAGTACATCGTGGATACAACACTCAAATGACACAATACATTAATAGCAACATAAGAACTCTTAATCATTCCTCTTCATCTTCGGTAGAATCATAACTTGATTCTTATCCAATTACAACATTTTGGGTATACTCTGATGACTTTTATATTATATGGAGTAGTGTCCCAACTCCTTGAAGATGATTCATTTTACATTTGAATCTTTTTCCATACCCTTGAAATCACGTACTTGGTGTCCTTTTTCTCCACACTCATTACAAACTCTTATTCCCTTCAAGAATTTAACATGGTGATTCTTTCCATAGTTATCACATGTGGGAAAAATCCTTCATTTACCTCTTCCCATTATCCACATTTTTCTCTTCCATCCTTTTCTTCTATTGCTTTTCATCAAAGCCATAGGACTCAGATAATTCTTTACTTGTCTTATTAACACATTGTACTATTTCTTCATATGTTGAAAATACATGGGAGACTATTTCACTTATAAAATTTGTCTTAATACAGTTAAAGATATGATCCTTCTTACTTTTTGGATCATACGTATTTTTGAAGTTAAAATTCCTTCTACTGGGTGCCATTTCTATACAATGGCATACACTGGGCCAGTTTATGAATTGCAATGAATAATTCTAAACCTGTAAAATACCTAACATAAATTGAACTGTTTACGGATATAATCCATAAAAATATTTTCTTTAAGGAGGTATATAATCATAAATCCTTCATAATTATTTGTAAAGAAAATGAGAATTATCCTAAGCATATCCCCTGGGAGTGTCGTAACCAAGAGTGCAGCAAGACCCATTGTCGTGCACCGGTTATCATTCGAGTCTAGATCAATGTGGTGTTTTTGGGTTTTATCCCTAGGTACATTTGTGCAAGATCCTTCTATACTTTCTCATATCCGGACAGGGATGTATTTTTTTGGAAAACTCACAAAATATCAACATTACCTAAATTCTAGGAAGTTCTTTTATACTAATCCCCAAAGTATTTCTTTGGGTAATGTTCTCTAATTAGAGTATATCTAAATTTAGTTTCCAAGGTTACTGCTAAACATCCTTTGATACCAACTGTAATGCCCCGACCCTAGTTACACAGATCCAGTTCATTATTTTTATAAATTTGCATGATTACATGAAATCATGTCTCGAAGGACTGATCAATTTAGCAGTCATGGAAAATAGATTACATACATTAACTTTACATTAAAATTTAAAACATAAACCACATCATAAATAGTCTTTTGAAAATGCCATTATTCGCTTTATCTTAACCCTACATATTAATCATAATACACTTCCTGGAATCCTGGGAAAATAAAACAAAAGAAAGGGGTGAGAATAGATGCCCAGTAAGGGTAAATAATTTAGTGTAAGCTATAAACATTTAAGGGAAGTTGTGTGATAAAAACAATAGCCTTTTAAAAAATAAACATGAACAAAATTTGGAAAAAATAAATCAAACATTAATATATAAACATGCACATGGATATTATACTAGTTGAATAATCACATGTAATAACTAATTTCATAATGAGGGAATTCCTAACGCCGGACATCATTACTACATAGTCAAGGGCTTGTACCAAGACTACAAATAAATTTTTTTTCCAAGGACTTCTTCCAAGACACTAGTTTGTCTCATGAGACCTACCGATGCATCGAGGAGCTATAACGGGCTCTACCCGTCAGTTACTAAGTCCACTGTATTCCTTATATGAAACAGTTGAAACATAACATAAACATTCATATTAAAACTAGCATATGAAATGTCAATACGTTAACCATAAACCATGAATGGTATAAAAATATAACATCCATAGTCAAACATTTCATAACTCATTCTATAAAAAATTAAAATTGAATTATAATAAATCAACCATAATCAAAAATAATATCCACTAAAGGATGCTGACATTGCTGAAAATGATGAGTAAAACATTTTGAGAGAAATATCTGTTTTGTAAAATCTTTTAAAAGTCACACATTTATAAAGGAAGTAATTTAAAATAGATTTTTTAATCAAAGTGTCCCATACAACTTTGATTCTTTTGAAAAGAATTATCATTTCAAAAAACTCATGTTCATATAAATAAATCCTTAAAATCATTATGAAAACATGAACATTAATTAAAAAGATTGAGAAAGATAAATATTTAAAACATTTAAAATTCTGATCATGATAAAGAGTACCTTTTAGAAATCTTTAAAATAACCATTTTGAAATCATTTTTATGAAAAATGGACTTGGATGATAGAAATTTCCTAGTAAATACTTACACATAAACAATATTGTACAATAATTAGATTGAGGAATTAACCATTACCTTGCACATTCCTTTAGTCGAGGGTACATTTAAACTTTTGTATGAACATCTTAATATAATATTAAATTATACTAGAACCATATTAATATTTATGATATCAGAAATGATTCATTTATGACTTTATACTACCCATTTAATAATAATTTACATGTTTTATTAACATTTCGGGTAATAATCGCTTTCTTTATCGTACGTGTTTTAACTTGTTACTCTTGATTGTATCACTTCGATCTAAAATTAAATACATACTGAATGTAAACATGATTTATATATCATTTATATTTAGAATATAAATATTTATAATATATATATATATATATATATGAGATGAAAAACATCTATTATGGAGACGGTAGTCCGTACATACTCATAAACCCTGTTTCCGTTTTCATATCGTATTGAACAAAACTAAGTGAATAAGATATATGTATGTACATATATAAATATATATATCTAAATTATCATTATTATGTCATATATTACATAAATATTAGTATTATATATTTTTATAATCGTCGATGAATTGTGAACGTGGAAATGAATCTCATCGCGTTGTGGAGACGGTAATCCATACGTACACACAAGCGACAATTTCATTTCATTAATGGTGTTGAATTGGATGTTATATTAATTTTATAGATACATTAGAATTTATTTTAATTATTAATATACATATTACTCATCATTATATTCATCCAAATAACATAGTGTTGAATAACACATTACACCACATCGTGGAGACGGTAAGCCATATGTACGCACGAATGGTGACATTATCATTAATAAGATGGATATAATAATGAATATAGTTTCTTACATATTTATAATAAAATAAAAGTATATGTAACATACTATAGTTATTATTTTAGAATTCAAACAACAAAGAAAGAGTAAGTGGAAGTATAAGAGAACATGAAAGAGGGTGGTGAAATCATTACATCTTCTTCGGGTTCTTCCTTTTTATTTGATCAAAAGGGCTCCTTATGTTGGAGTTATGTATAAAGTAAGGCCACTAAGATGAAGTGAGGGAAGTTGAGAGGATATTTGGGCATGGTTTTTCTGCACCAAAAGTCTTTGAATGTGTGAATTTGAGAGAAGGGGAAGTGAATTTTATAAGTGGGGTGAGGGGCACCTTTGAAAAAACATAAAATATTATTTTATAATAAATTCATATTCAGTTTATAATGGCTCCAAAGTGACTTGTTTCAATGATAAGGTAATAATGGGACGAAATAATTTCAAAAAATATATTTTAGACAGGTTTAGGTCACCATATTAACCTTATCATTTATATTTAACTCTTAGTTAAATATTTTGACATTTACCATGTCTCTTTGTAGTTTTATATTATATGGTTAATAAACATACTATAACAATCCAAAAGAACCCCAAGTGGTTCATTATTAATAAATATAATCTTCTATAAGTCATTTTCGAATCATTATTTTTTTAGGAATAGAATCTAAATTAATAATATATTATTTGTTTTAAAATCTCTTTTATTTCAATTTTGACACTATTTGGTATTTTGTTTTTGTTAAATTCATAACAGCATCATTAATTCGAAGAAAACTAATTTAATCAACTCTAACATGTCATATTAACCTCAAAAATTAGCTAAATTCCTTAAAAATCTCAAATTACTTTTATTTGGGTATTTAAAATATCAATTATTTTTATATTTCATTAATAACGTAATTACTGCATCACCATTGTGTCATAAATAAATTAAATTATTTGATGTCTAAAAAATAAAAATAAAATACCATAATGTAGTAAATCTTTTTATATTTATAATTAATATTTATAGTTTAATTTATCTTATTATAACCCAATATTAAAAAATTTAGTTATTAAACATTGATTTTAACTCTTTTAACTCTTCTTTAAATAAAATAATAATAATTGTCTGAATCTAATCCATGTGGACCAAAGAGGTTCATATTTTATTTATATGGTTGTATTTTTTCGATTTATACTTATCCAATAGAATTAGGACATGTGTTAGGGTAATATTAATATCATTTTTATATTTTATTACCCTGTTTACTTTTAACTGTGGTAAATAAAAGTAAACAGTTACTATTCACCAAATATTATTTTTATTTTTTTGAACCACATATTTCTTTCTGATATAAACCATGTGTCTATGATTTCTATAATTCTACTCACAGAAGTGGTAAAGTTATGTTTTATGCGAATTTGTAAATTCTCCTAAGAGATGGGTAAAAGACCGTTAAAAGTTCAATAAAATTTTATATATCTAATATTATTACAAAATGACTCCAATGAATTACATTGAACATATATAGTTATTATGTATCTATTTTTACCTAAAATAAATTTAAATAAAATAAAAAATAATTTCAATAAAAAGTTGGTTTTAAACAATAACATAGTGTTTTCACTATTCATCGAAAATTGAATGTTTTCAGAAAAATACAAAAAATTCACCCTAAGATAACTTTGATATTCTAAATTCAAAAATTAAGTCTATTTTACCAAATTAAAAACATATATGTTGTATTTATTAATTTAAAATTAATTCCCGTTGTCAAAACCTAAAGGAGTATTTTTATGAAATAATAACTATCAAAAGATTGACACTTGTTTTTGTCCAATCTCAAAGTGAAATTACTTATAATGACCAGAATTGGATTAGATGGTTAAAATATAATCTATTTATACTTCCAAACCCTTAAAATGTATAATTTTACACTATAAATTATTTTAATTAAAAAAGTTTTTTTGTTGAAATATAGAATTTTTCAATATTCACCGAAATATGAAATTTATTAGAAAAACACCATATATTTATTGAAACTAAATTCATATGTCAATATTCTATAGAAGAAGTTTATTTTGTCAAATTTTATATATAAATGATTCAAATATTAGATTTAAAAAGAGTTCACTATTAAGAGGCGGTAAAAGTGCATTTTTTGAAAAATACTTCTTTTATCTGAAAAAATGAATTAGTTCATACATTATGTCTAAAAAACTCATAAAATGGATTGTAAAATTATGAAGATTGTATATAGTTAAAAATTTAGTTAATAATATTCATAATATCTTTTTAATGGCTAGTTTAGTAAGTCATGGTGCTCTCGAACTTGTTGTTGTGTGTAGTGCAAGTTATTGAATTATATTGAAGAAATAAAGTACTATGAAATCTTGGGGTGTTAAATAATCAATAAACACTGATGATACTGAGTAAACAACATGGAAATTTATATAATGTAAAACACATTACATTTAAATAAATGTAAAAGTAATAATCAATATGTTAAGGAAAATAAATAATAAATGTTATCATTAATCAATGAAATGAGAGTGAAATTCAACCATAAATAATGTCAACAAAAAAATAAAATGGATAATAATGACTCATTACTTAATGAATGAAATGATTAATTTTTGGACATCATGTCCCCCTAGAACATGATACTATTACCATCAATAACTTTCACAGGATGATTTATCATACTACTATTAGAACCATTCACAAGATAGTTTAAATATGTGGGTAGAAACCCATCTATTATTCTTGTAAAAAACTCAAAGGGTTTTTCCCAACTGATTTTATCTCATTAGAATACTGATTCAAAGATGGGATTACTTAAAACGGTCCCAATCCCATGTATTTCCTATCAAAATAATTCAAAATATATTGAATATCCATTCTTATTCAAAAAACAATGAGCCATATTAGAAATCCATATTGAATAGAGCATATAAATTTATTAGTATTTCACCATTAAATAAAAAAATAAAAGTATACATATTATGTAAAACTATTTTACGGTCTAAAAAATGAACATATCCATGATAAATAATAGAGATAATTATAGGAAACTAAATGTTCCACGATCATAGGAATATGAATACTTACAATGGAAAAAAATAAATCAAGGAAGGGAATGTCAATTTTATTCTTTCCCAAGTCAATAAAAACCCAAAAAAAAGAAGAATAAGAAAGGTCAAAATATAGAATATACTAAGTGGAATATAAAAAAGCATTTTTTTCATTGATGAATAGAAATAATATAAAAATATTTTTTAAAAAATTTAATTTTTAATTTGAAAAACATTTTTAAAATACTTTTCATTGATAAGAACTTTTTGAAAAAAAATTAAATGTATCCTCTTAATTGTGAAAAAATCATTCAATAAAATAATACCGGGTAAAAACATACATTCCATAAAAGGTAGAGGGAAAATTCTATTTTCATGGTAAAAAGGATAGAATAGATATTTTAGCCATAATAGAAAATAATATACCATTGAAAAAATATTTAAATGACAAAAATTGGTTCAAATTTACATAATAAATAAGTTTTTTAAGTTTAAAAAAATCTTTAAAAAATTCATATAAATTGTGGGTTTTAGATGAAAATAGTTTCTCTGACTAAAGAGATTAATGAAGCCTTTTTTTCTTAAAAACATTATCTAAAACATTTTTGCATACCGATGAGTGAACCAAATTAAATATTGCAAGAAAAATATCATGAATAACCAAGGGACAAGAAAATGAAATCACGTATTCAATAATGATCAAATAATTTCTTCTAATAGAAATTCAATTGTAAATAATCTTAAAAAAATATTGTCATGTAAACCCTTGAAGAGACATTAATGTTTATGTGAGAATAAATCAATGAATATTATTTTTTATAAAATTTAAATCCACATAAAACATTTTTAAATACCACAATACCTATTGAAAAGTTTTTACACACGTAATCTTAGAATAATAATTACAATTATAATGTAACATAACCCAAAGATAAGAAAAATGGTTATGGAATTCCTCTCCACTAGGTAACTATTACTGTAAATACCATTGAAAAATTAATTCAAATTGAAATTAAGTATAACATGAATAAAAATCAATTGATGGTATAATATATCATATTGGTATGTAGATACCCCACAAAAAATAAGGATGTGATGAATATGAAATTTATCTCAAAAATGTAAACAGTTAGTTGAAAATCACATACCTTGTATTCCTATTTAGGCGTACATTTGTTATCATAAAATATAATATTTGAAAATAGGGAACTGACTTATAACATTACCATAATCATATTAGTAAAATTACATATGATCATCTTATACTATCTTAATAACCATTTTACAGAATCCTTTAATCATTTTCAAAAAAATTTTGTGCTAATTCTCTAGTTTTCGCCAGTTTGTTTTAACGTGTTTTATTTTTTTTATTGAACACAATTTAATGAACTTCATAATTTAAATAACTATTTATATTATATATATATTAACAATATATTTTTTAAGTAATACATAATATTTGGAGACGGGAAATGAAATTAATCATTGATGGAGATGGTAATCCTTACTTACACATGGAAAATACTTCCATTTCATTATAATATATATTATAATTAATATTAAATGATATATATATATATATATTAATCAAAATATTTTTTTACATCATATATTTTATGTAGAGTATTTATAAACATCGTTTATATGTTTTTATATACTGTGAGGTATTCACATCGTTTTGAGGGGGTGGTAGTCCGCACTTCCAGAAACAATGTTATAGTATTTAGAAAAAATTAAAAACATAATGGGATATGTTATATAAAGATTAAATAAGTATTAGAAATACGTAAAAACATATATGTCATATAAAATCATAATTTACATCATAACGTTTTACCATGATAGGTGGTATTTGAAAAAGGAACAACATCCTTTTTCGAGGAGGTAGATCATCGTACACTAATTGTAAGTTCGTCACCCATTTGATAGAAGTGTTTTTTTGGTAAAAAACATAACCTAACAAAATCTATATATATTTATGATACAATTTTATTTATATAATAATTAAAAAAAATAATTGAACTAGTGTAGATGTAAATAAATGAAAAGTAATCGTGGAATAATGTTACCACTTATTTAGGTAACCCCCTTTTGTATATATAAAAAGTGTAACTTAGTTTTCATTGTACCTAAATTTAAATCTACAGGATTAGTGAAGTTATTTTTAGATCATAATTTGATAGTTTTTTTGTGAGCCAACGGTCTTGACTTGGTGAATAAGTGGGAGGGTGAGTGCCTTTTTATAATGATGGTGGATCAGCATTCTTGTAAATTATTGAAAATGGAATTACCCTAAGTTTATTCCATGTATAGTGGACAATATTATGAGTCAATTCCAATAAAAATGATTAAAGGGTAGATATATGGTCAAAAAATTGATTTTTTAAAAATATCTAGGTCATTTTGGAAATTCTTATTATTTTTTAGTCCTCTATTGTGATAATTTTGTTCTAAATTTTTTTAAATAATTTTAATTACTCTAAATAATAATTTTGGTAAAAAAATAAATTTACCTAATTCTAAATTATAAACTATTCTGATTTTAAATTTTGAAGCAACTTTTTTAATTATAATCTCAAGACAAGCAAGAAATAATTTATAATTATTTTGGCTTATGGGACGATAAATCAGGTTGACTAGTGTAAATAATTAAAATTAATTCTATATTTTTTATATTCTATTTAAAATTGAAATTTATTCAAGAAAACAAAATTATATTAATTTAATTATAATATATCTAGGAAAACATTAAAGACAATCAATAATATTATTTTAAATTTTAATAAATAAAATGAAAAAAATAGTTGAATTTAAATTTAGTATTTTTTTATTCATGAAAAAATAAATATTTAAACAAAATTCCAGAGATTCACCATAAAATTATTTTGAATATTTTTCAAAAATTAGTTTTATTATGAAATATAACATATTTAAAACTTTTAAAATTTATAATTGATATCACTTCTCCATAAAAAGACATTTAAATTGACTTTACAAAAATATTGGGTTTTAAGTGTAATTTTGGGTTTTATCCTAACTATTGACTATAAAATTTATTGGATGAGTTTTGAGAAACAATGATTTATTATATATATATATATATATTATCATAATTTATATAGTCATATTCACAAAAACAAATTTAATGGCTACATTATATATTTTTATATGAAATAATCAAATAATGATAATATATTATTATTTATTAAAACATGATCTTTGAATGTAACATAATAAAATGAATAAAATTATTGTTATTTGAGACATATTATAACTCATTAACATGTGTATTTAATTCAATATAATTTATTTATTTTATTTAAAACAATAAATATAATATATGGCATCATGATATTATATTACTGTACAAACATTCAATTGCGATTCATAAACTCTATTAAAATTTATGTTCTTAAATTTTAGTTTTGGGATGTCCCATTCTTCACCCATTAAATATATTATATCCTTGTAATTTAAACGTGGTCATGGTAGTATATTTTATTGATATTTCCTAAGTCAAAATCCCACATCATGAAAAGGGTTCACTAAAAACATATAAAAAGGGCAGAATGGGAATTACAATGTTAACTTAGACTAGCATATGTCTACGTATCTAAGTAGTGTAAAATTAGTGAGAAAAATATAGACTTAATATAAATTCATAAATATTTATAGGGAATGATTGAGGTTATCGATGAATAATTTGTGAATGATCAATGAAATGTTCAGGGTCTCAAAACCATAAATATGTGATAACATAAAATACCATTGGTTCAACAAATATTATGTTATTAGGATAACATTTTGGCATAATATAAATATACTAAAATTGAGTAATTAATTTATTGATCATGAATATAATTAAATATAAATACTTGATAGGTTCCTATTTCATATGAATAATTAGATCTTTTTTTGTTCTTGGATCAAATTTTAATTCACCCCATACTATAAGAAATAGATAACATTGAAATCTAACCATTGAATATCCCTTTAAACAATAGTTTTTAATACAACCCCATTACGTAATAACATCATCTATTTATATCCAAAAATGTTAACAAAAGGTATATAGATTATCGTATAAAAGAGGGATCATCTCAGTCGATTCCCAAGTTCCCCATTATTATGGAAATGAGCTATAAAGGTGTCCTTAGGATGATATTGATTTATATACAAAGTACTCTTCATTTTTACTCAGAAACTCTATGATATATTCCCCACGTTCCCACACATAAATAATTTTACAATTCCATTAAGACACATTCCTTGGTGTATCCTTCCAAATTTCTTACATGATAGAAACAAAGCCTACATTTCTCTATGACTCTACCACATAATCACTTAGAATCCTCCATACTCCTCATCTTTGGTGTGTATGGAATTGTATTTGTTATATGTTGTTAATAATATTCCATAGAAATTACTTTGTATAAGTAGGATACTTTTCACTCAAATCAAATCTTATTTGGTTAGATGATTGTACTGACCTTGTCCTTCAAGTTCAACACTAACCTGACACCTTCAGGTTTCATCCATTAAATAAAACCATATAGAATTGTGTGAGTAATAATATTCATTGTGAGAAAAATATATAAAAATTAATAGTATATCAAAATCATGAAACCTTATTCTCACTCTAAAACACCTTAGGTTTAACCTAGATCATTAGTTTTCATTAACTATTTGAATACTTCATAATGGTTTTAATGAAAATGTGAGTTATCCTAAGGATATACAATAGGAATTTCCTACCACTTTAGTAGTAATGATCATTTTCCTGTACTAGTTTACTCATGATTCAGTCTGAACACACCTTTTCAGAGTTGTTAAACCTAGTAACATTTATGCCATATCTACATCCACTTTTAGTATCTCGAAAGAGATGTATTTATTGGAAGACCCATATAATCTCTACCATACCATAATTCCATGAAATTATTATATACTAATCCTCAAATTATATCTAAGGGTAATATTCCACAATCATTGTTTTCTAAATCTAGTTCTCAAGGTTTCAAATAAACTTCCTTTTATACAAACTATTTGGATATGACCCCAGAAAGACCAAATCTGTTGCATGGATCCATTATATGGACATGACTATAAAGAATAAAATCCCGAAGGACCTAATATCTTATTATTCTTTTTAAAATTATACATACATGATTATTTTATTAAAAAAATACACTAATTACAATATATATTTTTTCTTTCAAGGATTACTTTATTCCATCTCAAATATCCTTAATTATATTTATTAGTACACTTTGTAGAATCATGAGGAATGGAACAAAATAAGGGTGAGTTAAATTTATGAGTAAGGCTGAATTATTTTGGGATCAATTGTGAATTAATTATAATAGTCAATATGGTAAGGTAAAAACTAAATACATATGCCGTGTAATCAATAACTAGAAAACTAAGTGTGCAAAAAATATGCAATGTTAAAAAACTAGAAGCACATTTCATTTAAATATCAAGATAAAGAATCAATGATATGGAATAGATGATAACTAAAACACATGAAATTTGATCAATGAAATGAGAATGATATGAATCCCTATATAATTTCAAATAATAAATTATGATGGACAATAATAACATAATACTTAATGAATGAAATGCTTAATTATTGGAAATCTTGTTTCTCGAGAACATCATACCATTATCATCAAGATCATTGAAAAAAAGGATTAGAATAATAAATTAAAGAACATTAAATGAATAATTAAAATATTTTTTTAAAAACACGTATATTATTCTTGGAAATAATCTCTAAGGGTGTTTCCTGAATTGATTGTGTCTCATGAGAAAACTGATGTATCAAGGGTGGTACTGTAAATAGTCCCTAACCCATTTCATGAATGTCAAAAGCATTCTTCAGGTATCAAATAATAAATTTAATTCAAAAAATGTTCCTAATCAAATATTAGTATTGATTAAAGGATATATATATATATATCAATATTTTCTTGATGAATAAAATTAAATTTAATGTAAACATGATACGTAAAAATGGTATACGATTTAGGGAATGAACATTTAAATGATAAATTAAACAGATAATTAGGGGGAAATCAATGATCAATGGCGATATGAAATTGAATACCTCAAGGGGACTAATGGATATGAATGTGAATATTGTGATTTGAAAAATCAATCAAAATCCATGTAGATGATGAATAAAGATTTTATGAATGATTTATATATTTAGTAGTGTAAAAATAATGTATTTTAATCATTAATGAGTATAAAAAATATAAAATAATCATTTATAATTATTATTTTTTATTTTAATGTGTTTTTTAAAATTCTTTTCTTTGAATATCAATTGTCAAGAAAATAAATTAAAATTAGAATCTTTAATAATAATAAAAATTTCAACTAATTCAATGTGGGAAAATTAGTAAATTCCATTAAATGTAAATATAACATTCTATTTTCATGTTAAAAATGTTAGAAAAGCTACCTATCCAGAATGATTCTAGAAAATTCCTTTGAAAAACAACTAAAAATATGAAATGTGTTACAATTTGTTATTATATAATTTTTAAAGGAGAAAACATCTTCTAAAAACATTTAAAATAAAATAGTTCTCGGACTAAAGAGGAAAATAAAGTCTAGATTTCCTAAAATAATTTTCAAATATATTTTCAGAACCAAAGAGTGGATAAAATTTACTATTACATAAAAAAGATACTGAATATCTTAGATGATGAAAATTAATGTATTTATTTAAACATTACCCAGTTAATTTATCTAATGAAAATTCATGTGAAAACAATCCCGAAAAAATGAGAATATTATGTGAGCCCCTGAAAAAAATAACTTTGATGTGAGAATAACTAAATGAATAGATTATGTTTGTCAATTGTAAATCCAAAAAATGAGTTGAAATAAAAATATTTAGTAATTATTTAGAACAAACATTATCCAATAATATTAATGCCAATGAGGATGTAATATCACCAAATGATAACATACTAGGTTATAATATTATTTACCACTTAGTAAATTTAAATTAATATATCCCCTTAACAAACAACTAAAATTTAAGCAGATAATAAAATGAATAAAAAAATAATTCTAGAAATAATATATCAAAATGGAAAGGATATACACCACAATAAATAAGTACGCGATGAATGTGAAATTTATCTCAAATATCTAAATGTGAGATGAAAATCCCTTATGTTGGGTTTCCTATTGGGTGAACATCGTTTAACGTCCTGTATAATGGTTTTAGACAATTAAATAATTTATACCATAACTATAATAATATTTAAAATATAACATACAATCTTATTATAACATCTTATAACCTATTTTTTAACATCAATTCATTACTGTCAGTATTTCACATGTTAATTGCCTAGTTTGATGAGTTTGTTTTACCATGTTATCATTGTTCCTATTACATAGTCCACGATTTAATGATATAAATAATGTAAATAATTATATAAATGTTATATATATTTATTATTTTTTTATTTTTAGTAATCCATTTTATTATGATATAGGAAATTAAATGCATATTTCTTGGAGATTGTAGGTTGGATCTTTGCATGAATGATACATATATTTCATTTTTGTATTAAAAATGATAAAAATTAAATGATATATATATATATATGTATATATATATTATAGTTTCATTTCAATTTTAATTTAATATATTTCACATATTATTATTAATAGAATCCTTTAAGTGTTCCACGTATAGTGTAAACGAGTAACATCGATTTAAGGAGGAAGTAGTCCACACATCCACAAACGATGTTATCATATTTATAGAAAATGTAATTAATAAGCCACGTGTTATATAAAAATTAAATAGGTAATATGAGAAGATAAATATCACATATATCAAATAGAAATAGTGTGACCACCATAATTCCCAACCATGTGAGATGGTAAAGGAAAAAAAATAATGTCATCATTTCGCAAGGTGGTTGTTCGCCATACACGAATGGTATGTTCGTTTCCTATATGAGAGATCTATTTGAATGTTTAGTAATAAAACACAGAATAAAAAATTATTATTATAATTAGGATACTAATTTTATTATATAATAATGATATAAAAAAATTATAGGGTTGAAGAAGTAAATGAGATGAAATTGATCGTTGAATAATTTTACCTCTTATTTAAGTAACACCTTTTGGTTGATATCAAAATACATCATTGGATTTAATTTTTTCAAAAGTGAGGATACTAATATGAGGTGAGGTATATTGGGAGATTATTTGGGAATGTTTTGGGAGATCTAATGGCCTTCAGAAGTGTTAATAAGTGGGTGGGATGAGTTCCATTTTATAGTAGAGGAGTGGCATTCTAGTAAATTTTTTAAAAGGGAATTTTATCCATATTTTATTCCGGTCATGTTTCTCTAATAATGAAAAATATTTGATAAAAATATGTTATTGTAGAAATGGGGACATTTCGTGGAATTTGGGAAATTTTCTCGATAATTTTTCCCATATGATTAATGTTCTGCCCTTTGATGGCCTAATTTTTTTGTTAATCAATATAATTATTTACATTTAGCATCACTAATATTTTTCGTAAAAATTTAAATTTACATTAATAGGAATTATATTGTATGATTATTAATATTTTTAATCAATTATTTATATTTGAAACCAATCATGTGGATGAAATATTTTGAAATGTATTCTCATAGATGGGATGACAAAGCAGGGTTTTAATGGAAAAATGATCAATAGTATTCTATTTATTATATTTATTTCCAATGTGAAATTGGTTAAAATAATGAAAATTAGATTATTTTATTTATAATTTATGACAATAAACTCTAAAACAATTCAAAAATATAATTTAACATTATAAAATAGAGATGAAAAAAAAGTTTTGAATTTTATTGAGTATTTTCACTATTCATCTAAAAAGGAAATATTTCATAAAAATATATAAACAACACCATACCCTAAATTTGACATTTCATATTAAAAAATATTGTTTATTTTGATATATAATATATATATATATTGAAGAATTCATATTTAAGTACGTTCTCCCTTAAAAGACAAATAAATTACCATTAGAAAACTATTTATCTTTGTGGATAATATTCTGTTTTCTTTAATATTATAAATATAAAATATATCTTCTAAATGTGAAAAAATATTATTTGATATATAATATATAATATCATAATTTAGTACTATTCATAACGTTTAATTTAATAGCCAGGTTATATCTTGTTATATTAAAAAGTTATATAATAATATTAATATAATGTTTGGTAAAACTCGTTCTTTGTATGTAATGTAAGCCATTAAATATACAAATTATTGTTTTCACCAAATGATAAATATGTATTGTGTTAATTTAAATCTATATAATAGATTTAATTTTTTTTATAATATTAAATATATTGTAATGTCTTTGGATATTATATTCCCTTAAGCGCTTAGTGTTGTGTGTCATACATGCTATTGAATACAATGGTCTTACTTTTGGATTTCAAAGAATTACGTGACCAAAATAATATTAATAGGGATTAAAAACCACAAGAAAATAAATATTTTATTTGGAAGCCATAAACATGTAGACCAACTATTATAGTTAGAATAAATACAAAAAAACACATCCCTTTAATTATGAATGTATAACTAATAGAAGAATGGATCTGGAAATGGAAAACATATCTAGAAATTATTTTTATAAAATAGATAAACAAAAATAAGTAAGACATAGTCTCCAAATAATTATAATAAATAATATCTAATTACATCTTTGCTCATTTTGAATAATGGGTCTCATCATGATGTATATTTTTTAAATATCATAGTATGTAGACATTTGTGTTAAAAAATTCATTCTTATTAGGAGTAGACTTTTAGTACATGAAAATAGTTCTATGTTTCCACTAAACCATTTCCATTAAATAATTTTTACAGAAAATATCCTATAGTTTAATCATAGTTGATTCATAAATATCAATCAATGGTTATTTCAATTTAGGATTACAGTGAGATTGTGATATATTGGGGATTTTATAAAAGTTACCTCATTTTAGTACATGAGCCCTTTTAAGCATGTGTGGGAAAAATAATAGAAATATACATGAATCATATTAAATTAAATAAAATTTGAAACACCATAGTGTGAATGAAAAGTAATGACATGTATAAAATATTGTCCAAATGCCTAATTCATATAATCTAATTTTCAAATATATCATCTTCTAGTCTCATTTTTGGATTGACAGATAAAATTTATAGTACATCTTTATAGTCTATAAGGATTTATCAATGAAGTGATATAATTCATCGTTGTATTGATATGTTTAACATATAATTCATATGTTCTAGTCAAATAAAAAAACTAAATCTTAATTTTAAATAACAAACATCATAAAAATGAATTCAACTATTTCATAGGATGTTTAGAAACAATTACCCATATTTCTATACATTGATTTTTTTATACTGACCCCACATATTAATGATCATTGGAAAATAGATATGTATCTTTTCATTAATGAATATTTGTAGGGATCATTTTGAAAATTATTTTCATTCATTGGGATAATGAATTGGAAGGATCATTTAAAAATGGTCAATTTTATTTTCGAAGAACGATAAGTATTATTTTAGTTAACCATAATGAATAAATTCAAAATCATTACCCATCTATTCAAAAAAAATATATCAATGCATTATGAAAAAAGACTAAAAAATTAATAACATATGATACAAAATTCATCAAACAATTTATCAACATAAAATATAAAATGTATAATTATATAAATAGAATGAATAATTTATATAAAATGTAATTCGAGTCAAAAAAATATTAATAAAAATATATCAAGTGTATATTTTTTATAGTTATATTATATTTTTGTGAAAATAGATTTTATTAGTAATAAATTAGATCATTTTTTAAATCATACAAAAAAATGAACAATACAGAGATGAGTGAGTTGTCACTCCGATTAAAAAAATTTGAACCTTCAAATCAAAATCTCTAAAAATATCTCCTTTATTGGTAATTATAAAACATGTAATTAGAAAAAAAATACCACTATTATTTAATTAACAAAAATATTTCAAAAAACAATTAATTAATATTTTTTAAAAAAACACCCCTTTGAATAAAATTTTAAAAAAATATCCTCATTTTTAAAATCTCTCTCCCCCTTGAATAATGAAAATTTATATAATCCATTAATAATTATTAAATTAAAAGTAACAATGATAATGCTACAAAATAACATGATAGGTTAATAAATGTTAATATTAATTATTAAAACATAACTACCCAGATATTAATTAATAGATATAATTAACTAGACTATCATAAGATAAAAAATCTAATTTAAGAAAAAACAATTGAAAGAAATAAAATAGGGTGAAATATTCTTAAAATTTTATCACGAATTTAAAAAAAATAATGGTATAATTCTCTATATAAATAATTTTCATAGATAAACATATTCTATGAATGATACATGACAATTTTATTAAATAAATAATAGTTGAAATATATTTCATTCTTTCTATATAATAGTTGATTCCATCATTCCATGTTTTTATTTAATCTTTTTATACATTACTATATCCAAAAGGGATATTAAATATATCAACTAACTGATCAGTGATAGAAAATTTTTTTATGATAATATGTCCATTTATATATGATATCAAATAAAATGGAAACTCATATTTCCATATCTAATAGTGGACAGATGTAATTGGTTATTAGAAAAAGAAATAAAAAATAAATTATTATAAACAATACTCATTTTATGAAAATAGATATCCAAATTAAGAAATTTTTTTAATCTAATATAATTGAGACAAAAAATTATATCAATAATTTAATCTACATTTGTAGTAGAAAAATGAACTATAAATGATTATTTGAACTCCCAGAAATCATAAAAGTAACTACAAATAATCAATACCATAGGATAAATTTTATTCATTTCTACTACATCGTGAATCATAATCAAAATTACTTATTACAGAAAAAATTATTCCATAGGTAATAAAAAATACTATTAACAATTTATTTAATATATATAATAATAATTATAAAAATCTATATTTAAATTTCATTATGGTCATCTTGAAATATCAAAATCATACTGAAACTAAAAATGAAATTCGGTACACTAGTTTTAAAATAATAAAAACATGATATCGTATTATATCACACGTTTTTAATATTTTTATAAATTATATTTATAAAAAAATTATTATGTTAGGAATTTTTTTGTTTTGATTCTAGAATTTTAGATTTTTCCTTCAACATAATATGTTTTGAACATGGGTTATGAGAAACCATGTGATATATAAATTGAATTAGAATTTATAGTTCATTTAATTTGTTAAAGGTTTTGGATTCATGGGTAGAATATGGTTTGGATGAAGCCATATAATTTCCATGTTGAACTATGTCATACTGATTAGTAATGGGGTTTTGGTACACCATTATTCCAAAGAGTTGGATAATACCATGTAAAACATTGAGACATTGTTATATATGGTTTTATAATTTTTATCATTGTTAGCCTAGAGTTTATAGTCTATTTAGACCAAACACTGAAGTATTAGTTTTGTCCCTAGTATATGCCGCAAAACTGGTACATGGTTTATTGGTCTCTACATAAATTCCATGATTGTTTCCCAAATATTTTCTCAAATTTTTCCTATCCACCTTTTAAGAATAATTCATTCCCCTTTATCTCCTTCCTCAATCAACCTAACTAATAGTGCATCATGGTTGCCTCACCCTCTATCTCATATCTAATTTTGATCAACAATGTAATATATTATTGTTTATTTATAAATTACATACCCTCTATCAATCCTTTAATAACAACTTATTCTTATTCTACTATTTTATATTAACTGCACTTTGTCTCCCAATCTTATTGGGATTTTAGTTTAATATTTTGTTTCATAAGTCTCTATAACATTAGTATTTTTTTCAGTAGTATTAAGTATTTTTTGTTGTTTTTTTGGAATTATCTATGAAATATAATGTGTTTGAGATAATTCTAAATAAATTTTATATTGACTAAGGTAGGTGTTTATATAAATTTTTTATTTATCCTTATCAATGATTCCTTTAGAAATTTATTTTTTTCTTCTAAAATATATTCATAATTGAAACTTTTAGGAGGATATAAAATTAAATTTTTAATTAAATTATGAATAAAATCATTTTAATGGTGTTCTATAATATTCACGTTATATTTTATGTAATAAGTGATGTAAAAAATATTAATAAATCTATATTAGTAAATTTTTTCCTTAAAAAATATTATGACCATATTTGGTTATTGAGTAAATTTATATATTTTAAAGAGGTTTTATAAAATGGGATAGGATTTCTCTAAATATATTTTAAATATATATTAAAAAATATTTATTTTAGTATAGGTTTTTAATTTGGATTTTAATGATTGTAATTATCATATAATCCAGATTCAATTTTTAGAAGGGTCTATTTTGATCAATTATGTTTTTGTCTAATAATTTGGTCTTGTGAACCCTCATTAATATCATTTTCATCATTATTGGTGGGGTTTGATGTATGATTTCATTGGGATATGGATAAAATAATTTCCTTCATATGATGGATTTGTTTGTAAATATTAGTAATTTTTTATGGTTATAGATCCTTTTTTGGATATTTTAGACCGATTTATATTTACTTGGTTCTGGGAAGCCTTGTTTCAAAGTGGTTAATAGTTATTCATAATATATTATTTGGTTGTATACTATAAATTTATATTTTATATCGATGAAATACATAATGGGTTGTTCCCCCATTGAAGGAGGGTGCATAATTATTTGGGAGGATAGTTTTAGGATGCGATGTAGGTTGATATGATCATTGATATTTGGTATGGTATATGACTATCTCATATTAGAACCTATGGATTTACCCATGGTACATACAAATTACTTTTGTATTGAGGTAGTTTATTTACCTTATCACTAATAACATATAAAAATTTTATATAATTTTGTGAATCCTAAATTTTTTCTCCTTCAATTTATCAATTCCACTATGATTTTTTGTATTCTATTTTAATTAATTTAGTATTAGTATGTTTCCAAAATTGGTTTTGAAATACTTAAAAAAGTGATGTTTTTATAGAAATGGGAGATTTTTTATGGTGTGTGGTATTTTAATAAATTATAATTTTTTAATCAAATTTATTTTTTTTTATTTTAAAAAGATATTTTAATTTAATTTTATATATATATTGAA
This sequence comes from Viscum album, assembly GCA_963277665.1. Taxonomy (NCBI): domain Eukaryota; kingdom Viridiplantae; phylum Streptophyta; class Magnoliopsida; order Santalales; family Viscaceae; genus Viscum; species Viscum album. Next base: position 376,115,662 of record OY728137.1, read on the forward strand.
TTAACATTTTCCCCAAATTAAAATATTTATTTTTCTAGGGAGGAATTACTCTTAATTTTTTTTAAAATCTCTTTGAGAAAACAATATCTTGGAATTTTAATTAAGACTACCATAAATGAATTTATGTTCGCTAAATAACTTTCAAAAAATCTATGGTTAAATCCTATAAAGAATTATTTTCTCAAAAAATTCATACACTATTCGATATTTGATTCACCCATGATTTTCATTCAATTATTTGGGATGGGTTTTTATTTCTATCTAGGGCTTGTTTAATGGTTGTTTGGGATACATGATTGGGGTGTTATGAGTAAGTGTATGACATAATGAGATGTGCGGTTATTTTTAGGATTGATTTATTAATTTTTTTTGTGTTTTGGTTATTGTAAAACATTCTATTTATTTTTAGTATATTTTGTCTATATATATTTTGGTGTTTATTTATTTATACTATTTTACGATAATTGAGTTTTTTTTGATTGATTATTTAGTGAAACCATTCAACAGAAAACAAATTTATTCCCAATAACATGTGGCCAGCATATAGGGATCCAGAATACCCTTTATGATTACAAGTATGTTGATTCAAGAGATGGTATGGGTGGAATCCTGTGACGATTTATTATAAATTGTTTCTTATCCTTGTTCTTTCATATTAAGAATAGTTTATGGAAGAATCTTAAATGTCATTTTGGGATTGTTATGGTAGAGAGGGTGTTATGATCATTCATAGTACTCAAGATGATGGACCTCGATGGGAGGTTGATGACTATACTTCATGATGAAACATGAGTTACCATTATATTATAGGGTTCATTGATTTATTTTGAGTAAATAATAAGTTATTTTTAAGAGAATTTCAACCCCATTGATGTTTTCATTAAATTAGAGGGTCCCATTAATTTTTTGGATTGAAAATATTTACTAAATATAGTATGATGTATACCACTATATTATTGGAAAAATCATGTTGTGCCCACATAGTAGGTTCTATGACCATTATTGTAGGTCTTTCATGATTGGTGTATGGTTTAAGAAACCATGTAGCCAAACCATGATCAAATATTTTTAACCTCATTTTTTCTTTTTTTTCTTAATTTTTGTAGGTTGAATTAAATGGTGTTCATCATTAAGGTCTGTGTAAATAATTTAATTCTTTAAATTAAGAGATATCTTATGGGGTTTTGTTTGGATTTATGTTTTTTATATTCCATGTTGGGTTTAATATAAAATGTTGACTTTATATTTGATCCTTTTTTTCTTGGATGCTAAATTTTTTGATTTCCCCTGAAGCAAGTGGGTTTTATGAATTTTTTAGAAAAATTAATGTGGTGATATCAGTGTGAAATATCCTTGAAAATTTTTATATTGAAAATTATTTAAATAGTGATGTAATTTGGGGTTTTTAATTGAATGTTTTATGAATTTATAAAAGTATTCATATATGTAAACAATGATTTTTGTTAAAATGGTTTGAGGAATTCAATATGGTTTTTGTTTGAAACATCCTCTTGAGATTCTATAAAAAATGAATTTTGTAAGGTATCAATGATTTTTTATTTAATTATTATCATTTAACTAAAAAATAACATAGAGGGGAGTGTTTTTTTATGTTTTTTCAATATTATATAAGACTGTTTTGTTTTCAAAATATATAATATAAATAAAAACATCCTGCTATGTTATAAAAGCTGTTTTGAGAGGAAATTGGAGTTAATAGAAAATTTAGTTTTGGGGTTCGGTAGATGTCATGACCTGTCCCTTTGGGACTGTACAGTGACTAAACCAACCCCACCCCCTATAGTTTAGTGGTTGGAAAATAGCACTGATTATTCTTATCCCAAAAAATGTGGGTCATTTTATTATATATCAATACACATAGACTCGTCTCCATGAACAAAATGTTGAAACTGAAAACACTAATTAAACATGTATACATACCACTAAGATACCAACAACATAGTATGACAGTACAAAACTAAAAGGTAAACGAGGTCAAAATATAATAACAAACAAAAAGAAAAGTAAAGGATTCTGAAAATCATCTATAGAAAATCCTAACTGATGGGTAGTTATAGGGATAACCATCTAATGTCCCTAAATAATGCCTCATCTATCAAAACTCTCTCTAAGCACCACCCAACCTTAGTCCAAAAATTACGTAGTCAATTAATCAATTATCTACACAATACACGACCCGTGCGTGCATATCCTGTGAAGGGGTGAGTAAAATAATACTCATTAGGGTCCCCAAATCCCGGAATAAAAATACCACATAGAAGTAAACAATGTATAGAAAAATTTATACATACAAAGACATCCAAAAAGGAAACACATGAAGTATATTTTATATGTTCAGATCACATAGGTATATGTCCAAATCATTAAGACAATGATTTATAGTTGTATTCTATAGATCTCCAGGTATCTATAACGCTAGAAGTGGTGGAGGAATACAGAGAGGTGATGGCACAAAGAGGGTTGATGGCGGATAAAGCGTTGATGGTGCACAGAGCGTCAGTGGCGCATAGAATGTTGAGTGTTCCTGGATAGGTGATGGAATTTTGGACATCATTGGGACTATTAGTTTCGATGGATTATAGATCATCAGTAGAACATGTACCATCAATGGACCACGGATCATCGATGGAGTACAGAGCATTGATGGTTCATCGAGCCCCCAAGATACATAGTCACGAAGACTACATAGTCACAGACAGATGCCTGACTCCATTTATATCACAATTTTTGTGGAATAACCTATTCACAAAGTCATTAGGTCTTATTATAACTTCCACAAACACTCTATAAGTGTTTCTCAAAATTATTTCCTTGTTGTAAGTGTTCGAATGCTACAAACGACATGCTTGGTCTGAACTATAAGGCCAATTTAGTAAAAAGTGTCTGGTCAGGTCTGGGTTTGGCCCAACCCGGTCTGACTAACCTGACTTGATATAGTTCATCCGACCGAACATGACATGATCTATCTAGGAATGCTCGAATAGGCCTAGCCCATTGGGTCGTGTAGTTCAACCAACTGGGCCATCGGAGCATCACAGTTCTCCATCTTAGCCCACTACATGAGGGTTGGATCCCTATGTTCAATGCTCAGTTGTGCGCTTCAAAGTCAATATGGATTGAACCTTGTCATATCCCCCTTCCCCCATGATTTTTACAACTTGGCATCCATGAGGACCCCAACCCCATTTAATCACCCTTGTCAATGTATCTTGATTGCCACATATGGCATCTCCACTATCGCGGGATCCCACCAACGTATCCTTCAAACCTCATCTTACCAAAGCCAACATTGCAGCCTCTAACTGAAGCACTTGTTCACCAACCAACTACCTGCAACGTTGCAGGGTCCTCCTATGATATAGTTATGTTGTCCTGTGGTTTTCGGTCCCACCCGTACCCGGCCACCTATCGGGCCACGTACTGTCCTCACTGTTTTCCACCCTATCGATGGCTCGCCCTTCGTCGTGACCTCCTACATAATTTTCCTCCTATCTTCAATTCTATCATCACACCTCTATAATTCCACTACGGATCATGACCATCAGTCACTGATCATTGTGCTAGGGATCAGGGGCTCAACGGTCGATTGTTCGTATAGGGATTCATGCTGTGAAGAACGCATGATGAACCTAATAGATTTGGGGAAATAGATATGCACACAAACACCCAATGAATGGATCTTGGCCTTGTTTTTTCAGATGTGATCTATTCATGTTAATGTGGTCGTGAAGAAACCAATAGCATAATAATCACCATGGTCTATTCTATCTAATCCAATAATAAATTTTCCATCCCACAAGAATGACTAATACTTGGATCAACCTATTCGGGGGATGGTCCTCATTCATGTTTTTATACTACTACGGGGAAAAGAAATCACAATGATGTTGAGACACTACCTCTAGTATTAGACCTGTCATTTATGAGGAACAAAGGGCCTTGTCATCGTTGATCCTCTATCTTTAGGTGTTTTTCATTGGGAGAGATCTTCTTTCTCCATACCTGAGGGAAATTCCAGGGTTATGGAGATAACACTGAATTCCTCTAAAGATGAATATAAAAAATGGAAACGTCTTATGTGTCATTGGGTAATGTCCAAATAAATATTTTTATTAAATATTTTAATGAAATTGACATGAAAAAAAACAGTCTTTTGCAGATGACCCGTTCCGGTCAATGTTATGTATTGCCTAAAGAAAATGCCCCTCATGAACTCAATAGTGATATTAGATTTCCAATACGAGTTACTGGTGATGAGCTATTAGGATTTAAAAATAAGTTTTTTTTATTTAATTATATTATTATTGGTTACTCTTTTATATTCTTTGTGTACATATGACAAGAACCTACAGAGTTTAGGTCGTTCCTAGGGTAAATCCACTCCACTGAGCTTAATGATGCCCCTATATTACTAATCTTTTATCCTTTTTAAGAGTTATTTCTTCTTTTTAGAAAATTCATGTGTGTGTGTTATTAAAAAAATTAAATTTTTCAAACAATCATCCAGGTCACTCTAGGCCATAGAATCACATGTCGTCTCATCGCTAGTTATCAGAATTTCCCAAAATAATTTATAAAAATAAAATCTAAAATACTTGAGTCATTGTATTTTTTATATTTTGAATTAATTGATATATTTTTAAAATGTGACATTACTAGGGCTTATGTAATATTTTTTATAGTGTACCTCCACATGATTCGTTGAAGAAGTGTAGGATATTAGTCCAATCTGATGATAATATATTGATTCCCCACATCACATAGGTGCGGTTCATATACCACCTGACCCTACCAAAACTGTTATTTGAGTGGTGGAAATGAAATATTTATTTTAAATCATTAATACTCATGTATTTATAAAAATATATAAAGATGTTATAAATTTAGGAAGAAGTATTAATTTGGGTCTATGTGGGATGATAGTATTTTGTTAGATCAACCATCTCATAGGATGAACAAACATATTGTGTTCACACAATTTACATAATTGGTTCATTCTAAGAAAAATTATATTAATGTAATGGGGAATTTTCTAGTATTGGGTTGTTCTGGACTATCATCAAAGGGATTTTAAGTTAATATACAAAAAAACATTGGACTGGTTATGTTTTTTTCTAACAACTTTGTTGTATGTGAATGTTTGTTAGAGGATATTATTGTTGTTTTAGTGTTTTAAAATATTTATACTATTTACTGATGTTTTGTGGCTACAATATATTTTATTCGTATTGTAATTAAATTTGAGCTTCACTCATTATATTGAATTTTTATTTTTATAGAGGTTCATAATTCGTCTTCTAAGGTTTATGGTGAGTATTGGTTTTCATCATTTAATTCATAGATTTAATATTAGGATATTATGATTTGGATAGTGGAATAGGGTTTTTATTATTTTTTTCATTCAGGGGATCAATGTGGTTATAGTTTCAAATTTTTATTTTAGGTAGGTTTCATAGAGTTTTTATTCATCATTCATCAAACATGGGATACCAAACAATCTATAACTAGTTTCCATGAAGTAATGTTTCTATCAGTGAGAACCTGAGGGTTCCAGTTTGGAATTTTTATTCATGAGATAGTTAATATAGTTTAGCGGGTAGTTTGACTATATAGATCGTAATTTCCAAATTATAGAACCCATGAAATTTTTTATGTGGTTTATTTGTCAAGTGTTCTTTCTCTCTGGATTTTAGTTTGGTATCATCATTTGCTGTTGAGTATTGAAATGGATTTGTAATTAATCTAATTTTTTGGAAGTGATGCTCTGGATATCATTTCATTTTAATGAGTTTTTGTTATTTGGTTTTCATTATTTTTAAATAATGGTAAATTAATAGGGGGAATAATATTTTCTATATATTACATTCTTACATGGAATTGTTGTCAGGGATGCCAGTTTCGCCAAGTGGATTCCATCAGAAGGTATATCTTCTCAGTCTTTTCATTCATATTCACTAACCATGGACATTATTGGGGAATAAAGTGGAATTTTTTTAACATTCTAACAACTCAAGTAACTCTTGTTTTATTTATTTATTATTATTTTGGAATATTTTAAAGTTTACAAATAATTCATGTCTGTGTTCTTAAAATATAGGTATTTTCCTTATACTACAAATTTTCAGTGCCTAGAATATAATAAATCAGGTGATTTTATAAAGGAATTTTACTTTATAGTATTTTTTTCTATTTTGAAATTTGGGATTTGTTTGAAGTATATAATTTGGATAAAACTATTAGACTTCTAGGATAAACTATTAGTGTCATTTTAATCTTGTGGAGTTAATGTATGGTTGGCCTATAAATTTTCTAAAACCTTATGATGGAATTATAGAAATTTAATAGACGGTTTCCCATGAGTTTTTAATGGGTGGTTCCTGGTGTATAAAATTTTTTAAGAATCATTATTATTTTGGTGATTCACAATTAGATGTTTTTTGATGGTTAATGGCTTATTAGACATTATGGTTGAATTGTGAGAGTTTCCCACATTTAAATTATAGGTTTTCCAATATTTCCACCACACATTTTTAAGTGGTTTTGATTCCCCATTATCCCCTTCTATGATTGAATATTAGATGGAATCTATAAGGGTGTTACTCTATCCATACCCTCTTATATTTTGAACTCTATTCGACTAATTTGTTGTGTATTTCATGTGGTATGACCCTAATGTTGTTCTTCTCTTCCCCCATAATCCCTTTCCCCCAATATTCACCCAATTTAACTTCATTAGGAAACCTTAAATTGTTATTGGGTAGATATTAAAGATAAAAAAAATTTATAATATTGGGAAATTGTTTTTTAGTTATTTTGTGGGTCCTAGTCTTTCTCATTTTGGAATTCACCATCGATGATGCAACAATTAGATTCCATATGAATCAACAACTGATTTCACTAGGTAGTTTACTTTTTTCTAATAATTTATTCGGTCATTTAAATTTATTCTTAAGAATTTCATATGATATATTGGTGATATTATAATTATATAATAATTTTTTAATGAATTATAAATTTTTTCAATGTATAATCTCACTTGGAATAAAAAATATTGATGATTTTTTTTTTGTTTTAATGTTATATTTAATAAAAAGTGTTCAAAACAATTTTATAAATAATTATTTTAATGTATTTTAAAAAATAATTTTGATCCTATTTTGATAATGGGGTTAACAAAATTTTTGTTGATAACAATTTTTAATAGGATTAAAAATATTGGAGTGGATTTCTTGAACATTATTTCTATAATGGGTTTAAATGATTTTTTTTAAATATTTTTTTGAAATACTTTTAGCAGGTAAAAACAATTTTTCATACTCTGTTAATTTTTTGAAGGAATTGTATTTATATTTATATTTTATCTAATCATGTGGGAATCTAAACCCTATTTATCCCCTTTGATTTTTTTCCATTCTTGACTGATGATTGATGCATTTGGATATTGGATGATGGATAAAATAAGTTTTTTTCTATTGGGGAGTCTTTGTTTATTGTCAGTATTTTTTTATTTTTATTGATAGTTGTATTGGATATTTGATACAATAATATTTTTTTGTCATGAGAAATTATATAACTATTTGTAATCCTTGATTTTTTCCAGACTATTACATGATATTCTTCTAGTGTCCCTACTAGAGTGGGATATCACTAGACATTGAGTGACCCAAATGTGGCCGGGTGTAGGATTATTCTTATTGCTTGTGTTAATATTGAAAATAAGTTAATAGTTTGTGTATTGTTTGGTATCATTTTTTGATATCCCACATTATAATTTATGGTAGATCTCATAACACCTAATCATTGACTGGTTTATTTACATAGGGGACTTCCTATGAATTTATTTTTGTAATCACACTTCATTGACATGTGGGGCCCCTCTATTTTTTATTTTTTTGATGATGATTCATGAATTTATAATAACATTTAAATTCATAAAATGATTTGGTATTATTGAAATGTTTTATGGAATATATTAAAAATTCTATATTGGAAAAGAAGTAGATCATTTTTAATATAATATGTGACAAAAATTAAAATTTCATTTAAATTTATTTTATTTTTTTCATTTAAGAAAATGTGACTTAAACTGTCTTTTAGAATTAAATTTTTCACCCATTATTAATGAAAAATTGATACATTTTTATTAATATATAATGTTTTTGTGAAATATATTATAGAAAATATTATTTTCTCAAGGTATTTATAATTTGAATTTTTGAATTTTTATTTCTAATGGAACTTTATAAACATATCGGTGAAATAACCATTCCCTTTTTGAACAATCATGGAATTAACCATTATGTGTATATAGTCTATTAGAATTTACATTACTATTGTTAGGGTAAGTTTTTATTAATTTACTTGGATATTATTCATGTATTTAAAGATATAAGAGTGGGTGTGGAGACATACTATGGGTATCATAGAGATTGGTTTTGTTTTTGGGTTTGATTTTTTTAATTTGGTAATTTCTCTATTTTTTTGTGATTTTATATTTATATTTAGTTTCTTGTGATAGAAGATATAATTTTTTTTATTTATTTTTGTTTATAATCATTTATTAGATTCTATATTTCATTTTATAGTTGTGGGAAATCATTCCCAAGAGTTATCCTTTTTTCAAAAAAAATACTTCGAACCACCATGGATCAGTAAAACACTTTGTTTTTAATGGTTGGATGATGTAGGTTAGAGATATGGTTGTATCCGGAGTTACTTAGTTGAATAAAATATATATGAATACTATAATGTCAAAAAAAATTAATTGTTATATCTGAATATAATTTACTTGTCATACTTAGATTATTTAGCACACATTTACTATTTTCATGCCCAATTATTTTAAATAAATCAATATAATAAAAAAAATAAAAAAAATATTACATCATTTCTTTGTAATATTTTAATACATAAAATGAATTTCAGTTATCCCAAGTTATATATATCAAATTCATTACTCATTAAATAAGAAATTTATTTATATAACAATTCAATTGAATATCCAAATATAATATCATCAATAATATTTTGAACAACGAAAATATAATTATAATATTTCATAATAAAAACATAGGATATTTTATTCTTTTAACAAACAAATTTTGGACATTATTATTGATAATATTTCGTACCATCATATAGTGGATGGTATGAACACCTCTCCATGATGTGTACCCTACTTGGATGCCAAAAGGAGAAGGGGGATGGTGTCTTCCAGAATCCCTCCTTCGATAGGATAGAGGCTGGCTACTTGAACTGAGGGTATAATAAGTATAACTATTTGGGGGAATTAAACTCTAATGAAACATGATATTGAAAGTTATATGATTGATATAGCAATTGAAACCTACATAGACACACACACACACACACACACATATATATATATAATTAAATCCATTATTTTAACATGCAATTTTGTACAATACCGTGACACAATAAAACAAAACTACCAGGAACAAAAGGTAACAATTGAAGTAACTATGGAGTCCAAATTGCTCCAATAAGACCAAATCTAGTAATATCAAACATAATCTCCCAATTTATCTATCTAACATAAAACTAGTTTATATATATTGAGGGTGTGCATAACAGTATGCTTAGTATGATTCTTCATAGTGCCTCTTGTGAAAAAGATAAAGAAATCATGTTGAATCACATAGAAAAACAAACAGTCAAACTCATCACATAAATTGGTATACGAATTTACCATCCTTAGCAAGGATAAACATCACCCTATGACACAAAAAATATAAAATATAATATTGTAATGAAAAATAAAGTGTACACATCTCCCACTTCCTCACTAGTTTACTGCTCTTTCCCAATGTTGCAAGTCTTCAGCCATCTCCAACCATAATAGGCGATCTCATAGACACAATCCTATGGAATCATAGCATGAACCTTAAGAATCACATAATTACACCATCCCATACACATATCCATATTAATTTAAAATCATGTTTCTGGTTGCTACAATAACCCTTATGATTTGTGTCTTATATCACTTATTTTACCATAATCTATTAAATCCCATAACATGACTATGTACCTAAATCTATCACAGTATATACACATTATACCTATAAAAATAATTTGGATTCAATATCCATTAATACATGTGTGTGAAATAAAAAACCATCATTTCCCACACAGAATAATTATATGGAGAAACTAACTACAATCCATACCAGCAAAAATAACATCCAAGAGAGGGTGGTGGAGCTAGGCCGGGTTGTCAACCATCCATCCTCCCACTGGTATATTAATGCAAATATGCCAAGTTTTACTGAGTTTTAGTCAACATACCCATAATGTGTGGGGTAGAATATGATTTCACAGAATTGTTATTATATATTATAGCCATCAACCACACTATGGGAATTACTTTGTGTTAGACTCAATATCAACTAATGTCACTATGACTCCCATTTTCCTCTCCTAAGACTAGACATCCTATAAGAACACTTGAATTTAAAATGATACATTAAATTGCATCATTTCAATAAAAAAATCTATAATGAAATCATTATCCATTCATTATCATATAACAGTACTCCACATTTAATTACATTAATCCTCTAAGTAATGTCCATGCCCTCTAGGAATAGTCCAAATCAAGTTGATTGTTTCGAAACTGCCATAATATTTTAGTATTTACATTCAATCATTAAAAATAAAAAACCTTGGGATTTTATTGAATTTTTTTTCAAATGAATTAAATTTTAATTTATGTGTTTCAATGCAATATATCAAACATTCCTTTCACAAGGAACTAACATGGTGTACTGTACACACAATATTGATTTTTACCAAACAAAAATATATTATTAAAATAATTAATAATAATATATATCTTTGGAGTTATGTTTGAGGTTATGAATAGTAATGAATATGTTATGAAACCCTATGGTTTACACAAATATAAAATGAATTCAATAATGACAATGAACAAATTTTATATAAAGGAAATATTTTTATAGAAAAGTATTTTTATCCTCACAAAGATATTTTATTCTAATAAATAAAATTAATTACAATTAGTGATTTACATTAATGTAATATAAATTCAATAACAAAAATTATATTCATCCAATATATTTGATATGAATAAGATAAGGACACACATAATGTTTCACATAAAACCCTATATTTTTATAATGGTAATTTTACAGCATTTTGTTGGAAAAGAAATTTTAAAAATAATTTTTTGAACATTAAAAAATTTTATATGTCAAAATATATTTAATTTCATAAATAATAATATAAAAATTATATTAGGGGGATTTATGATATTGTTCTGTGAAGTTCTTTTTTAATGAATATTAAAAAATTATGAAATTTAAACCAATAAAATATTTTTTATTATTTCATTAGGTAATTATGTTATTATTAAATTTCTTTTTAATGTTTAATAAGATCGATTTTTTTAATTAACCTAATTTAGATTATTGGAGTCAATATCACATTGAAATTGACTATAAAATCCTAATAAACATTTAAATTTTTTTACTTTAAAACACCGCATTTTCGTCTCGTCTCTGAGATTATATTCAAGTTAATTTCTTCCACATATGAGTTTGAAATTTGGAAAAATGTATTCCATTGTCAGAATCATCATAATATATAATTTATAATGTGTTCAACTTATCATTAGGCCAATACATTGAGTGAATGTAATTAAAATTAATTATAATTTTTATGGTTAAACTAAGAAATTTAAGGGTTAAAACCATATCCTTAAGGCCCATAACGACCTATAAACTTGTCCAATACCCATCTTTATGATATATTTTGACAATATATTCACTTTTCAATACACATGAACATTATTGTATTGACTATCATATATATATTATTCAAAGAAAATGTTTTTGATAACATTTAAAACCTTATTATATATCGTTTCATGTAAAATTGTTTTAATAATGTTTTTGAGAATTATTTAAATGGTTTTTCCATAAAAATGGTTTTCATAATTTTCTATGGTTTTAAAATTCATTTTTCTAAGAAGAAACGGTATTTTTTCAAAGAAATGTTCTTTAATGTAATTTCAAAACTATTTTCAATATTTGTTGAAATCTATTTATGTTACTCATGCAATTATTGGAAATTATATATGGGTTACATTAATATTCATTCCTGAATTTTTTATGCCCAGTGTAATTTTCTATATCAAGAATATTTTTATTTTCATGGGTTTTATGCTGTTGAAACCAGCATCTTTTCATGGATTATGTTAATGATGAAATGATTATGAAACCTGTATCTTTTTTCACGGGTTATGTTATGAATAAATTTTTTTGATACCCATTTCATTTCAGGGATTATGATATGATTATTATTTTTTGGCATAAGTATGAATGATTTCATTATGATATGGGTGGAACCTATATCTCCCTCTAATTCAAAGGGTAATGATTTATATCTAATGAGATTGACTGAGAGGGTCTATTGAGAAAACCATGCAACTAATTGGGAAATGTGAGTGATTCGTGAGTGACAATATAGTATGAGGATAGAACTCATGATACTAATATGGCCTTAGTAGTGAAGCATGACTACCAAGATGGTATAAGGAGTGAAATCGTACAACAATAATGGTCTTGAATGTGATTAATATCTATGATGGAAATCATATTTTATATTCTTATGAGTCTACCATTATACCATGTTTTATTCCTATTATATGATTTTTTTCATATGTTCTTTATTTATTTATGAATCATGTCTTCTTAACCTGTCATGCTTTATACCGTGATTCATGTTTATGATCTGTGATATGTAGGGTATAAACATTAACTATTTTTATCACGCTCTTATACTCTTAATCTCATGTGTGTGATTACATGCCCCCTTTTTTACCCTTACTGAGCCTCATATCCCACCAATTTTTATACTTCCTTCTACAAATTTATGAAGATAAATACACTATTTTATGAGTCTAATAAATATTATAGTCAAAATTATCTTAAGGGGAGATGATGTAGCTCACTTATTCACAAGTTTTTTTGTTTCTATATATCTAAACGCACTAAACTAATACAATCTCTAGGAATCATATTTTTAAATTTTATATGAATTCTCCAAATGTGATTTAACATTGATGTGTGTCAATATTGGGTCGTTATAGTCGGTATCAGAGAAAAGGTTAGTTATCCTTTGTAAACTAGGATCTGGGAACCTTAGTGAGAACTCTACCAACATGTATAAGCATAAGTCTAAGATGAAGGAAAAGTATATGAAAATTTCACGGAATTTTTTTAAAAGTGTGGAGTGATTGGTTTTCGAGGAAATCATCCTTGTGTGGATTATAATGTGTATGTGGCTCTAGAATAGATTTTCCTAGGGGTAACCACTTTAACAAGATGTTATGAGCATGAATTAGGGTAATCTAGTACATGCCAATGGGCCTTCCTACACATATTTTTTGACACTCCCAATGGTTAGGCATTAGAAATTTTCAAAGTCTTCACAAACCATTATGAATAATTTGAATATGATATGACTATTAATAACCCAAGATAAACATAATGTGTTATAGATTAAGGAAGGTTTCATGACATAGATATCATATATTTGACATTTCATGATTATGTGGTTCATCATTACGAATATTGTTTCGTACTCTATTCTTTTGGTATTACTCAAAGTCTGGAACCCGATGTAGTTGCATTAATGGTGATTATGACAGATAATTCAGTGCTTATCCATATCAAACACAAAATTCTATGGGAGCATAAATTATAAATCATGTTTCTATGATCACATATCTTTCTCAAGATATGAATCATGGTGGACATCTAAATGATAAAAGGAGGAAAAAAATTGTGTTAATCCATTCATGATAAAACATCCACCTTCTTTTAGAGGGTCTTATAATCCACTAGTTGCTGGAAAATGGATTAGTACAACTGAAATGATTATCTCTATTCTCTAGTGTTCAGAGCATTAGAAATTCATTATAACTATATATAGGATATAAGTTTAAGAGAAATAGTGGTGGAATCGAATAAAGAATATGAGGCAACAATAATAGATTGATTCTATAGAATGGGAAGATATAAAAAACATATTTTTTAATTTGTAATTTCCTCAGACTTTTTCTACCAAGATAGAGAAATAGTTCCTTGATTTAATGTAATGAGATAATAAATTTGCTGGAACCTACAAGGAAAATTTCAAAATACTTGTGAGTTATGATTAAAGAATTATCATCCAACCTGAAATTATATTTGACAAGTTCTTCAATGGATTAAATCCAAGTCTCTGATGGGATTTTGATATAAGAGACTTTATTAGCTATGAAAAGATTGTGCGTTGTGCAATCACGGATGAAATCTTTTTTAGAGTCACATATAAATCTCATTGGTTTGATATGAAAAGGAAGATAGCTCTTGTAAAAAAATATAAAAACCATAATGAGATAAAGAGGAGATTTCTATTATTCTCTAATTGTTGGAATAATCATGGAAGAAATTCAGTTAAGGGTTCTAATAAATATTTTTACTATGGAAGGGAGGGCATCAAATAATTTATTGTAAAATTGATGTGAATAAGTTAGATAATAGTGGTAATTGATATAAATTAGCAGAAAATTACCATCCCATGTTCTAATACTAAGACTGTATGGGGAATCAGCCTTATTGTAACTAGTGACCAAACCTAAGGGATGGTGATGATGATCGACGTAAGCAACCACATAAGTCAATGGATAATGGGAAATATCATTCAATTCGTATTTTTTAGAGGGGTTCAATAATGACATGGTGAAAGGTACAATTACAATCCTCTCAATAACTAATAATGACTTATTTTATTTTCGATCTACCCAGTTTTTCATATCTAATTTTTTTAAGGGTGTTAAGATTACACCAAAAATATTACATTTAGAATTGGCAGTGCAACCCCCTAATGGTATGATAATTTCATCAGATGTCTATGATTACTCTATGGTTAAAGTTCATAGGAATGTTATTCCTGTACAAATGAATTTCTTACTATTTATGAATTAGTTGTCATATGAGGCTTGGAATGGATTTCTTCACAAAAATCTCACATCAAATTTTTAGAAAGGCATGTTACATTTGATTCTTTGCACCCTCCTTTGATCTTAAATCAATGTGACAACAAGTATGAACAACCACTAGAGATAAAACCTTGTTTGTGGGTCTTAATTCCCATTCAAAAAGGTTATTTATCTCAAATGTTTTAGAATAAAATCTACTATGATGATATTTTCTTTTCTCGAGAATTTTTGGAGGTCTTTCCGGATGAGTATCCAAGCCTTCCACCAAATCATGATGTTTATTTCACAATATAACTCATATCTCGATCTACAAAAGTTTCAAATACTCTATATATATTAGATCTTATTGAGTAATAGTAATTGAAAAAAAATTCTAGAAAAAAATGACAGGGATTCATTCAGCCCAATATGTCACTTTGGGGTGCACATTTTCTTTTTGTGAAGATGAAAAATGGATAAATGTGACTCTAAATTGATTATAAAGAGTTGAACATGATCAAAATCAATAAAAAGAATATGCTTCATTGTATTGATAACTTGTTAGATCTACTATGTGAAGATAAATACCTTTTCAAAGATTGATATTCATTACAGATATCATCAATTGAGTGTCATAAAGAATGATATTCCCAAGGTGACATTTTGTACATTGTATAAAAACTGTTAATATATAGTAATTCATGTTGATCTTACTAATTACCTTATAATATTTATGGATTTGATGAATTTTTTCTTTAGAGATAACCTTGATCAGAATATCATAGTCATTAAAGATTATATTATTATCTATTCAAAGATTAAGGAAGAGAATTCAAAAGACCTCAGAGTTATACCAAAAACCCTAAGTAGAAACTATACGAAAAATTTACAAAGTGGGAATTCTTGCTGAAAAGGGATTAATTTTTGGGTCACGTAATCTCAAGAGATGGTATAGAAGTAAATCAATCAAAGATGGGGGATATTCAATGGTAGAAGAGACCAACCACTATGACTCAGATTCCTAGAATTCTTTGTTTAGCTAGATATTATCAATGATTTAATGAAAATTTTTCAGGACTATATAATTCTAAGACCATGTTTCCTTAAAAGGTATAATGTTCCTCGTAATATATGATTGTGATATATATTTCCTGGAATAGAAGAAATGTATTTTTATTTAACCTATGATTACAATACCCTGTAATAGAAAAGGGTGTGTAATCTATAGTAATTAATTCAAGAAGGGATTGGGATTTATTATTATGAATATTCACAAAATATCAAATAGTTTTCAATTTGAAAATTATGTATCTTGAAATCCACTAAGAAGGGGAAAATATTAACTTTCTCAAATAAATATTCAACCATCTATCCAAGTGAATGTTAAGGAGGTCTATAATGAATATGAAGGGCTGAAAAAGAAATATTGAAATGAACCTGATTTTATCCTTTTTTGGTATAGAATAACAAGGTGCAGGAACCTTGTATGTGTTCCTTATATAGTAGATTTTAAGACATAGATATTAGTGTATGCTCACAGTTCTTCATTTTATGTTTATCATAAATGTATGATGATGTATAGGGATTTGAAATAATATTTATCTCAGTGCTTGGTATGCCATAAATTTAAGGTTAAAATACAAAAGACTAATGTGATGATTCATATATTATTCATACCTGAATGGAAATGGGATAAAAACACTTTGTATTTTTTCGAGGTAATTCCAAAAACCTATAGCATTTTTCGTGCTATATGGTTGGTAGTAGATCACCAAATTAATTCAGCACACATCATTTCTATCAGAGAAAATTTATCATTGGATCTTCTTTCTATGATATACATTGATGAATTTGTAAGGATATATGGAGTATCACATTCCATTGTATCTTACATAGATAAGCAGTTTACCTCAATATTTTGGTGATGTCTTCAACAATAACATCATAGATTTTGAATTGAGTTATTTGGAAAACGTAATTAATATATAACTTCACACAACACTTATATTGACTTTATATATTAGAAAAATTATGTTTGGTTTGTGTCATTCACAATAATTGTTTCTTTTTATAGTGGGTGTTTCATTCTAGGCCTGGTTTTAGAAACTAGAATGTAATATTAATATTATAATTAAAATATTATTGTAGTTTTCACATAGCCATTTTAATAGTGGATACAAATATTTTTAATTATCTTATGATAATATTGTTTAAAAATTCATATAAGTGGATTTATTTTTTATCCAAATAAATAGAACTGAAAATAAATTCCTTTTTTGAACATACATGTCATTTTTTGCTGGGAAAATATATATATAAAATAAAACATTTTTTCCATAAATTCATAATTAAAACAAATTGATAAAATATTTTAATGATATATATTTATATAATCTTTATTAAACTATGTAGCATCCATATTTATGTATTCAAGATAACATGTGCAAAAAAATATATTTTTATCAATAAAAATATATTTTTTTATTAATGGTATGTAACGACCCGAAATTTTGAATAAATCTTGTTTCCTAATTTTATTTGTTATTTTATTTTATTTTTATACTCAACAAAAATGTTTCATTTGATAACATGATTATAATTAAAATGAGACTGTTGGGTTTAGAAGGTTATATGACCATTGGTCAATATGACTGCTGGAAACTAAATGTTTTGATTATTGTCTCTAAATATAAGTAATCTTGGTTAATTATTATAGAAAGAAGATTAGATGGCCTCACCCAGTAGTCTTGGACAGATTGAAGCCCATCTAACAGGACTTGGGAAGGAGGTAGCACCACTGGGCTTTGCTCTGAACCAAACCCAAGCTGAACTTCATCGTGTGAAGCTATAACAGAATCGCCTTTGCAAAGAAGTTCAAACTGATAGAAATTACTACTCGTGCGATGCTAGCCGAGCCTCCCTCAGATTCTCTCACCTTAGCACTCCTTACACTTAGGTCCTATGCTGGTGTGATAAGGGGCTATGTAAGGAGACCATAACTGCCTTGTGTAATCCTTTTTTTTTAAATAAAAATTGGTATTTCTTCTTATGATGAAGTTTATGAATTTTTAAATGACCAGATAAATATAGTATGCATATTTTTGATAAATTTTAGAAAAAGGATATTTTAAAAATGTTTATGTAAACCTTAAATAATTGAAAATGTGTAATGATTTTCAGAAAATGGTCTTCTACAATTATATTCAGTACGAAATTTAGAGTCTAATAAGATCAACTTGATTTTTGATGAACAGTAAATTATGAATAGTGATTTTCTGATTAGGATTAGTAATGTGTCCAAATGGATTAGTAATCTCACTTAAAGAAAGTATTAATATAATCTAGGCACCTTGATTAAGTAATGTGATTCAATAAAATGGTTAAATAATAGTTTCATAAATTATTATTCATGTATTAGATTTTTCGAGTGAATAGTGTTTTTTAATTAAAAATTAAATTAAAAATATTTAAAAAATTTATTTTTATAAAATGGATTTCAATTTTTAACTCAGACCACCGATATTATGTTATGGTAATTTTTGGGGTTTTTTCTGAAAAAATGAATTTTCAGTGAATAGTGTATTTATTTAAAAAATAAATTAAAAATTTTCAGAAAATTATTTTTATAAAATGGGGTTCATTTTTGAAATCAGAGAATTGATATTTGGTTAATGTGAAATTTTGGAAATATTCTGAGAAAGTTGAATTTTCGATGAATAGTGAAAATACAGTTTTTAAGTTACGGGTGTTTAATGACATCATTAAATGATGTATTAAGTTTTTAATCTTTATGTTCGAATTGTGAATAGTAAGATAAAGTATGAGGTGTCCCAATTGGCCAATACCATGGGCAAATACCATGGTCAAGCCCATGGTTTTGCCAAAACCACTAATGAGGTGTCCCTTGGCCATTAATGCCTTGTCCCCTAACTTTCCCTATAAATGCCAAGCCATCCTCTCATCCATTCGACTCCCCACTCTCCCCCAACGAAGTTCTGGTCTCATTACCTCCCAAGGATTCCTCCCAAGGTTCCCCCAAGCCCTCAAGGTCCCACCCATTGAGTTTTATGAGGTACGTTTTAAGGTAAGGGATCTGATCTCTCTCTTTCTTTTCAAGAAATCTCTTTTATGTAATTTCTTTTATGATCCATGTTCTTATGTTAAAGAGTGTTCTTGTATACTCATATTACTTCCCTTTTCATGTTCCCATAATGAGAGATCCCCTCTTACTCTCATTATTTCGTTTTATAAAGTTTTAATTGGCGTCGTTAGGCTGCCGAAATGTTTGTAACAGATGGTTTCTCCTTTCTCATTTTTCAAGATCTATTATCATGTAAAGTATTTCAAGTTCCTTTTTATTATGTTGGGGTAGGATCTATAAATTTATAATACTGATCTTTTATTATCATATGATGAGATACCCCATTTGATCTCTTCAATTCAGTATTTTGAAGTTTTAAGTGGCACCGTTAGGCTGTCGAATTTTTATGTGGTTCTTCACCCTTCTTGTTTTGAAGTTCTACTTCCATGTCAATTCGTTCAAGTTACTTTTTATTATGTTGGAGTATGATCTCTAAATTTATCATACTGATATTTTATGATCATATTATGATAGACCCCATTTGATCTCTTCAATTCAGTATTTTGAAGTTTTAAGTGGTGCCATTAGGCTGCCGAATTTTTAAACGGTTCTTCACCCTTCTCATTTTGAAGTTCTACATTCATGACAATTATTTCAAGTTACTTTTTGTTATGTTGAGTTATGATCTCTATATCTATCATACTAGACTCTTATGTTAATATGATGAGAGACCCTATTTGATCTCATCAATGCATTTTTCGTTGAAGTTTAAGTGACGCCGTTAGGCTGCCGAATTTTTAAGGGATTCTTTCACCCTTCTCCTTTTCAAAGTTCTAATTCCATGTCAAGTCTTGCAATTTCCTTTTTATTATTATTGGGTATGATATCTATATCTATCATACCAATATTTTATGTTCATATGATGAGAGACCCTATTTTACATCATCAATTCATTTTTGGTTGAATTTTATGTAACGATGTTAGGCTGCCGAATTTTCATAAGAGAAATCTTATTTTTGTCTTCCTTTCATGTTCTTTATTTCATATGGTATATTTTAAAATATCATTACCATGTTCTTAAATCCCTTATATTCTGTCCCTCTACTTTTTTATGGGTAATTTATGATTTTTTGACCCATGTCCCTTCTCTTTTCAACGTTTTCTAAAACCTTGTAACGTAGCCGTTGTGCTGCAGAATTTTCGTCTCAAAATGTCTCTCTCTTTTTCTCAAAATTACTTCATGTTATTAATTGAATACTCAAAGCTCTTATTTCTATAGGGTTATTCACATATATACAGAAATGTTCTATTTTAAATTCTGGGATGTACATACATGAAACCCGCTCTCCCCTTCCGTGGGTTTAAAGTGACGTAAAGATCATGTATTTAAAGCAGTTTTTAAAACGTTATGATTATGAAATGAAACCCATTTATTTTTTGCTATATGGGTTATTTATGAAATTCTTGATGATGATATATGTGGCTCACATGATAATAAATTCAAATTTAAGGGTGTGCCCTGATATCGCTCTAATGCATTGGGTAATGATGTAACCACTAGAGATTACAATTTTCACGATACCTTGGTGAATAAACGTAGTAATTTTCAAATGACACCTTGGGGATGGACCTTGGTGATATGTTTATGATTGTCTATGTTAAATGATGTAGCCACATCTTTAAGTTATGAAAATGTAATTTTTATTATGATATGCCTCATGATTTCATTCTCATGCCTTAAAGTTATTTTCATGACCTTATTGAAGTATCTCAAGTTCACATGCAAAATGTTTCTCTTGTTTCCTTTACTGGACTTTTTGCTCAACCTTTCTTTTGATGTATGTCCCCAGGTTATGTGATGCAGTAATGAACCTAGGATGAACATGAGGAGAAGCCTTTCAAGTGTTTTAGAAGAATGTTTTATGTTTTCATGTTTAAAGTTCCTGGTTTCCAAGACACTAAACCTTAAAGATCCTCGGTTTTGTAAAATGTAATGAAAGTTTATGTGATAAAGAGGTGGGATGTAATAGTTGGTATCAAAGGATGGTTTAGTTATTTGTGGAAATTAGGATATGAAAACTTTAGGAAAAAGCCTATAGAAAAGTTAAAAAATAGGAAATCTTTATGGTATTTTGGTGAGTATTGAGTAAGGGGTTGCCAAGCAAATACATCCCTGTCTGGATACGAGTAGGTAGAGGTGGCTCTGGTACAGACGTACATAGGGGTAAAACCCGAAAACATCGCTTTGAGCTAGACTCGAACGGGAACTGGTACACGACAATGGGCCTTGCTGCACTCTTGGGTACGACACTCCCGGGGGATATGCATTGGTAAATTCATAAGCTTAGTATGATCCATTGTTAAAGGAACAAAGATAAAATAAAATAAAGATTCACATAAGAATATATGATCATGGATAACCTAGATGGGAACCTAGGGGGTCACATGTTAGGGTTTACTTTTCTTCTAGAAGTTATCCTTATATGCTTTCGGTTCCTTTTCATGATTATTGGCTAAGTATTTAAGCCCCTAATTATGGTTTCTTTTCTTAGTTAATGGCGGGAAATGGAAGAACGTGTCCCAACAACCAATGTGATAGTAAATGAGACGATTGACGTATTAATATGACAGGGATGATTAGGGGATTAAAATATGACTATTATTTTGGAAGACGTTCACTATTTTGGGGACCCTATATGATCGAGGTAAATAGATTACTACGGTATTTTCATTGAGGGGTATGGTTGACTTATATTTTGAAGAATCGATGAATTTAAGGTGGACTTATAGTAATTTAGGTTACTTATGGAAATGATTAACCTATCTTGGGTAAAATATGTTTAGGTTAGCTACTTTTGTTATAAGATGTTAGGAGTGGTTGATGTTTTTTGGAGATGAACAATGAAGTTTATTTTGGAAGACTATGTTATCAAATCCTTCTTGTATTTGGGTTTCAATATTAGCTTGGTTTATTTTGAGAAATCTTAATGACTGTTATTTATGGAATGGTCAATGATGAACTATGGGTAGTACCATGGAACTTTGACGATTTAAAAGTAGTTTCCATTCCTATGGGATTTTTTCTTTTTCAAGAGGTGTTTTACCTTACCCTTTCTGTTTTTTGGGATAATATTTAAAGATAGAAGAAATATATAGTTAATCTTTTGTGGATTATGAAGATGATTCTTGTGTTTTTATGAGACCAAGTAGTTTTGAATGCTCATATTTTGGAGAAAAGATAAGTTTTGTGTAGAAACTTATTAAAGGATGAAACTCTACATGAAGATAGGTCTATTTTCTTATGTTTTTGTTTTATGTTGTAAATTAATTCCTCAAAATTATGAAAAGGAATGTAAAACAAAAACATTTTTGGTTTACGTTTCCTACTAGGTAATAAAAGACCATTTACACACATCATAAGTTTGGGATTTTCGTATGGTTAACTTTCTCCTAATCATGTTCTCTATCACTTCCCCCAGAACTTGACCCTTTGTTTTTCTTCCATGTCCATGTTTTCGTACATGGAATCCTAGTGTGGGTTAACTCGGGTGACCTTTGTACTTCCCTTTCTTTCTTTTAAAGTAATAATTTTACTAAATCCTTTTCCGATGTGGGACTTTCAATGAAATTTCAAAACCCAATTTTAAAAATTGAGAGGACATAATTTCTTAAGGGGGGAATAATCTAACAACCCGAAATTTTGAATAAATCTTTTTTCCTAATTTTATGTGTTATTTTATTTTATTTTTATACTCAAAAAATGTTTCATTTGATAACATGATTATAATTAAAATGAGACCATTGGGTTTAGATGGTTATATGACCATTGGTCAATATGACCGCTAGAAACTAAACATTTTGATTCTTGTCTCTAAATACAAGTAATCTTGGTTAATTATTATAGAAAGAAGATTTGATGGCCTCACCCAGTAGTCTTAGACCGATCGAAGCCCATCTAACAGAACTTGGGAAAGAGGTAGCACCACTGGGCTTTGCTCTGGACCAAACCCAAGCCGAACTTCATCGTGTGAAGCTAGAACGGAATCGCCTTTGTGAGAAGTTCAAACTGATAGAAATTACTACTTGTGAGATGTTAGTCGAGCCTCCCTCAGATTCTCTCACCTTAGCACACCTTACACTTAGGTCCTATGCTAATGTGATAAGGGGCTATGTAAGGAGACTGTAACTGCCTTGTGTAATCCTTTATTTTAAACAAAAATTTGGATTTCTTCTTATGATGAAGTTTATTAATTTTTAAATGACTGGATAAATATAGTATGCATATTTTTGATAAATTTTAGAAAAAGGATATTTTCAAAATATTTATGTAAACCATAAATAATTAACAATGTGTAATGATTTTCAAAAAATGGTCTTCTACAATTATGTTCAGTACGAAATTTAGAGTCTAATAAGATCAACATGATTTTTGATGAATAGTAAATTACGAATAGTGATTTTCTGATTAGGATTAGTAATGTGTCCAAATGGATTAGTAATATCACTTAAAGAAAGTATTAATATAATCTAGGCACCTTGATTAAGTAATGTGATTCAATAAAATGGTTAAATAACGGTTTCATAAATTATTATTCAAGTATTATTTTTTTCGAGTGAATAGTGTTTTTAATTAAAAATTAAATTAAAAATATTAAAAATATTTATTTTTATAAAATGGATTTCATTTTTGAACTCAGAGCACCGATATTATGTTATGGTAATTTTTGGGGTTTTTTATGAAAAATAGAATTTTCAGTGAATAGTGTATTTATTTAAAAAATAAATTAAAAATATTTAGAAAATTATTTTTATAAAATGGAGTTCATTTTTGAAATAATAGCATTGATATTTGGTTAAGGTGAAATTTTGGGATTATTCTGAGAATGATGAATTTTCGATGAATAGTGAAAATACAGTTTTTAAGTTACGGGTGTTTAATGACATCATTAAATGATGTATTAAGTTTTAAATCAATATATTCGACTTATGAATAGTAAGATAAGTTATTAGGTGTCCCAAGTAGCCAATAACATGGGAAAATACCATGGTCAAGCCCATGGTTTTGCCAAAACCACTAATGATGTGTCCCTTGGCCATTAATGTCGTGTCCCCTCACTTTACCTATAAATACCAAGCCATCCTCTCATCCATTCGACTCCCCACTCTCCCCCAACGAACTTATGGTATCATTACCTCCCAAGGAGTCATCCAAAGGTTCCTCCAAGCCCTCAAGGTGCAAACCTTTGTGTTTTAAGAGTTACGTTTTATGGTAAGGGATCTGATCTCTCTCTTTCTTTTCAAGAAATTTCTTTTATGTAATTTCTTTTATGCTCCATGTTCTTATGTTAAAGGGTGTTATTTTATACTCCTCGTACTTCCCTTTTCATGTTAACATAATTATAGATCCCCTCTTACTCTCATTATTTCGTTTTATGATGTTTTAAGTGGCGTCGTTAGGCTGCCGAAATTTTTGTAACAGATTCTTTCTTCCTTCTCATTTTTCAAGATCTATTATCATTTAAAGTATTTCAAGTTCCTTTTTATTATGTTGGGGTATGATATCTAATTTTATCATACTGATCTATTATGATTATATGATTAGAGACCCCACTTTATCTCTTCAATTCAGTATTTTGATGTTTTAAGTGGCGCTGTTAGGCTGCCGAATTTTTAAGTGGTTCTTCACCCTTCTCATTTTGAAGTTCTACTTTCATGTCAATTCGTTCAAGTTACTTTTTATTATGTTGGGGTATGATGTCTAAATTTATCATACTGATCTTTTATTATCATATGATGATATAACCCATTTGATCTCTTCAATTCAGTATTTTGATGTTTTAAGTGGCGCTGTTAGGCTGCCGAATGTTTAAGTGGTTCTTCACCCTTCTCGTTTTGAAGTTCTACTTTCATGTCAGTTATTTCAAGTTCCTTTTTGTTCTGTTGGGTTATGATCTCTATATCTATAATACTGGAATCTTATGTTTATATTATTATAGACCCTATTTGATCTCATCAATTCATTTTTTGTTGAAGTTTAAGTGATGCTGTTAGGCTGCCGAATTTTTAAGGGATTCTTTCACCCTTCTCCTTTTCAAAGTTCTAATTCTATGTCAAGTCTTGCAAGTTCCTTTTTATTATGTTGGGGTATGATATCTATATATATCATACTAATCTTTTATGTTCATATGATGAGATACCCTATTTTACATTATCAATTCATTTTTGGTTGAAGTTTATGTAACGCTGTTAGGCTGCCGAATTTTCATAAGAGATATCTTATTTTTTTTCTTTCTTTCATGTTCTTCATTTCATATGGTATATTTTCAAATTTCATTACCATGTTCTTAAGTCCCTTATATTCTGTCCCTCTACTATTTTATGGGTCATTTATGATTGTTTGACCCATATCCCCTCTCTTTTCAACGTTTTCTAAAACCCTGTAACGTAGCCGTTGTGCTGCAGACTTTTCGTCACAAAATGCCTCTCTCTTTTTCTCAAAATTACTTCATGTTATTAAGTGAATACTCAAAGCTCTTATTTCTACAAGGTTATTTACATATATAAAAAAATGTTCTATTTTAAATTCTCGGATTTACATACATGAAACCCACTCTCCCCTTCCATGGGTTTAAAGTGAAGTAAAGATCATGTCTTTAAAACAGTTTTTAAAACGTTATGATTATGAAATGAAACCCATTTATTTTTTGCTATATGGGTTATTTATGAAATGTTTGATGATGATATATTTATCTCAGATGATAATAAAGGAAAATTTAAGTGTGCGCCCTGATAGCGCTCCAATCCATTGTGTAATGATGTAACCACTAGAGATTACAATTTTCACGATACCTTGGTGAATAACCTTGGTAATTTTCAAATGACACTTTGGGGATGGACCTCAGTGATATGTTCATGATTGGCTATGTTAAATGATGTAGCCACATCTTCAAGTTATAAAAATGTTATTTTTTTAATGATATGCCTCATGATTTCATTCTCATGCCTTAAAGTTCTTTTCATGACCTTATTGAAGTATCTCAAGTTCACATGTAAAATGTTTCTCTTGTTTCCCTTAATGGGATTTTTGCTCACCCTTTCTTTTGATGTATGTCCCCAGGTTATTTGATGCAGTAATAAACCTACGATGAACATGAGGAGAATACTTTAAAGTCTTTTAGAAGAATGTTTTATGTTTTCATGTTTATGGTTCCTGGTTTCCAAGACACTAAACCTTAAAGATCCTCGGTTTTGTAAAATGTAATGAAAGTTTATGTGATAAAGAGGCGAGATGCTATATGGTAAATTTATATCCTTTTAATGGTGAACCCATTATCAATTTAAATTTTGAAATATATATATTTTATATTTAAATAATTAATCTTCATTTTTGTATGAAAATTACTAAAATATAATTTTTGATAATTTTTGTTGTTTTTTTGAGAAGTCTCATATTTTGATGAATAGTTGAAAGACACGAGTTTTTTTATCAAAAATGATTTTTCATCTAATTTCATTTATGGAATTATATTTGTATTTTGTTTTAATGTTTATTTTTTTAAAATTTAAATCAATTAATATAATTTAGTTGATATTAATCAATTCCACAATGTAAGTGGATATAAAAAATATTCAATTTAAAGAGCATTTATACTTTAAAACTCTACCTTATCATTATTTTTGTGGTATCAAAATTAAATTAATTTATACCAACTTAATGATTGAAATATGGAAAATGGATACAATATTTTTAATTATAATTAATTAAATTGTATTATAAGGTAAAAATACGAATTTACAAATTATTTGTGATTTTTATTAAACATAAGTACTGCGATTAAGAGAATAATTAAGTCAGAAACTGAAAATACATTAATCATAAGGGAAAAAATGGCCTAGAATATTTTCAAAAATACATTTGATGGTGATATTGTGACCCTATACCCCCCTTTAGAAGATTTATACCATTATTGGTTCTAGTTGACATGGTAAAAATGTGGGTGGAATTCCCTTTTAAAGAATTTACATGAATATTAGACCTCATCTACTAGGAAGTTGCACTCACCCATAGCACATTTTATAAGTTCCAAATCCCTTTTTATTGGAAAAAATCTCCCCAAATATCCCAAAAATAAATAAATTTATCATAGAATCATCCATTTTCAACAAAATCCAATCAAATAATCCATTTTTTGTAATCCAAGAAGAGTTACTCAAATAAGAGGTAACATTCTTCCACGAACTCTTTTGTTTTACATTCATTACCCAGCCCTAAAATATTCGTATTGTATTTTTATATATTTAACTATGTATCATAAATCTAACTGTATGTTTTTATTCTATTTTTATACCTATATTCACACACAAATTCATCTGATGGGTGATGAACTTATTGGTTGTGTGTATGAAAAAATATTTCCTCACAAAATAATGTTGTTGGTTCTTTCTTATCCACCTCTAAAGGTTGATAATAATGTATTATATAATATTTTTTATAAAATTAACTGTATTAATTTTGTATTTATTCTAATATAATTTTAATATAAACAATAACTTCATCATTTCCATTTTTTAAAAGATAATTACTTCATTTGTTGACTTGTGGACTACCGCCTCCTCAAAATGATGTGATCCGTTCAAACATTATATGTAATGTGATAAGGGTGGTTTTATTGAAATTTTAGGATATATATTACATAGTATTTATAAATTAATGGTATAATATATAAATTCATATATTATAATTAATGTTCTTTCAATATGATAAGAATATGGATACAAGGTCTATGTGTACCTATGGAATACCATCTCCAAGAATGGCGTATTATATTTCATTATTGAAAATTTATAATAATATTATATATATCTATATACTGATTATATATGTTATTTATATAACTCTATACATTTATTTTATAATTAAATCTAGTTATAAATAAAAGGATCAAGAATAACAAGTCAAAACATATACAAAAATGCAGATATTACCAAAAACATATCATTAACATAACAATGTTAATAAAAAGTTAATATTAATTCATAACCAAAAGATATAGGGAATTATATATAATAATATATGTAATGTGGTATATTTTTAATAAAATTATATTTATCATACAAGTGTTTTGAATCTATATGAATAATTTCAAAAGATAGTGTAAGGGTTTTAACATCTCACTTTAGATTCTATGAGACTTATGCCTTACTCACCAATCATTTATTTTTTTGAGGTGTATATAATGACCATGAATGTATTATATGATTGATATAAATATATTTTTGGGTATTTACTTATCCATTTTATGACCTTTATTTCATGAGTTATATGGATCAAAAGTTAACAAATCGGTAAAGTAATTTTGAATCTATATCACATATTTGAGATACATGGAATTATATGCACCTTAATTTTTCTACGAGATTATATTTTTATATTTGGAATGTTATATAATGATTTTTTTTATTTTAGTAATATTTTATCATTTATTTAATTTTATTATCTCAGGGGTATTATGATTTAATGTTAGCAAAGTAGAGAGAGATTATTCTTAAAATTTCATCATTTATTGCGATTATATATGATTATGCATCCATTATTGAAATAAATATTTTTTATAATAATTAAAACCATTAGTTTTTATAATGATATATTTTTCAGGTTATAAACAATTAATGTTAACACTTTTCAACTATTTGGAAATTATTAAAATTAAATAATATTTTTAGGAAAATCCAATGTTGTTTTTTCTTTTGGATGAAAATTTGTCTTATTTTGAAATATTCTTTTATAAATATTTTTTCTAAATATGTTTTTATATATTTATTAGAATTTTATTATGACTGATAAAGGAAATGATTACCTAGGTTTAAACATTTTATAAAATGTTTTTAAAACAAATTTTCTTTTTTATGATCAATGTAAATTTAAAATCCTTTTAATGTAAAAAAGGAATGTTCGACATGTACAGGATTTCGAGTCATCATTATAATAATTTCAATGAATTTTCCAATTTATTGTCAAATGTATATTTTTTTACTAATTTTTTTAATAATATTTAGTAATTTTTTTGATTTGAAATTTATTTGAAAATAAAAATGTTTGCAAAAAAAATTATGTGTAAAAAGTATTTGAAATGATTTTTAATGAACCTGTTATATGTTTCCAAATGGTTATTCTCAATGAAAATGTTTTTAATGATCTAAATTAGTACATATATGTTTTGAAATCCATTTTCTATAAAGGGTTTTTTAAATTATTTCAATTCAAATTTTTTATTTTTTATTTGTTTTAAAAAACTGTGTAAAAAAATATTTTCAAGAATGCTTTTAAAATTTTAAAAGTGATTTTAAAGGAAAATGGTTTTTAAAATGAAATTTGTTTTAAAAATGATTTTTTCAAAGAGGAAAAGTTATGTGCATCATAAAAGTATTTTAATGAAATTTTAATGATTTCATAATAAGAAATTTATTCTTGAATGGCTTATATTTTGATTGAATGAAGTTTCTAACACCCATTTCTCTTCATAAAGATATATTCTTTTGAAACCTACTTCTTATCATGGGATATGATTTTATGAAAAGATGAAACATATCTATTTTCCATAGATTATGATGTGATGAAATGTTAATGATAAACATTTTGTTTCATGGGTCATGATGTGAGGAATTTTTAAACATATGTTTCCTCATACATGTATAGTTTATTTTTGTAAATCGTATAGAATATACCCCCTACAATACATTGTGTAAAAATAAATGTTTTATGAGATTAAAGAGCACATAGGAAGGAATATAAAGTATAAAATAATAGGACATCATAAACCTAAAGCAAGAGGGTACATGGGAGGATATCCCAATCCCAAAAAAAGAGAGGGTACATGGGAGGCTATCCCAATCACAAAACATGAGTGTACATGGGAGGGTATCCCAATACTAAAAAAATAGGGTTTGCAAATGGGAATCCCAAGACCAAAAAAATAAGGTAAATGAGAGGGCATCCCTATCCAAAAACAATAGGGAACACATGTTGGCATCTCATGCCTGAAATAAGGTGGTACATGGGACAGAATCTCAAGTTTCAAGATTGTACACAATTTTTTATTCAAATCCTAACATTTTATGAATCTATTGTTATGTAGCCCAACCCTAAGATATTCTATTCTTTTATTCATTATACAATTCCATTACTTATTACAGTATCATCATTTCATCGATTATTCTATTGATTCAATTATATTTCATGATTTATGAAATTTCAATTTATATTCCATGATTCATGAATATGATATTCGATATTCAGGGTCAAATATTCATGTGTTATGATGATTTTATCTTAATCGTGTTCGCATGATTATTCTTACAAATCTATATTTCTTACCCTTACTAAGAATCTGATCTCACTAATTTTTCATGTTTACATTCCCCAGGTTATAGTTATATATATTATGTATCATTTGTCTAAGAAGGGTTCCTGTCAAGAAATATGAAGCTGTAGATAATTTAGCTCAATTATATACCAGTTTTTATGTTTTCATGTTTTCCAAGGCACTAAACTAATACTGTATTTGGGCATCTGTTTCTGTATTGTGTTAATTATTCTACAAAAATGATTTAATATATATGTTTTTTAATTCTTAGTCTCTATATAATATATGATCTTCATACATGTATGTTATCTTTTAGTCTTTTCTATTTCCATTTATATCGATAATTCTTAGGATTTTTTCAATTCTAGATTAATTTTTGTCCCGTATGATTTAGTAGATATACAATATGTTATTCGGATGTCCGTTAAGGAGTCCTTCACATGATATATGGATGATCACTACAAAAGAATATCCATGTGGAATGATTTATCTAGTTTTTCACATGTATCTTACATAATGGGTATCTTTTCCAATTGAATGACTAGTAACATGGAAAAGTTTTCTATGATTTCGGTGCAATGTTCTAAGGAGTATTCATCTATGTATGCCATTATTTTTTCATAAAGGGGTGGGGAATTTATTGTCCTATATTCCTATATTGTTCTCCTCCTTTCATGGTGTGTATCATGGGAATCCATGTTGGATTCATTGGGAATACTTTTGTAATTTATCTTCATGAGTACCTAGAGTTGATCACTCTGGTGGTGTTTCATAAATTTTAGCTATTATAATACCATCATGTCAATGACCCATTTATTATGTCATATCCAAATAATATATTCTTGATTTAACGTAGTAAAATTTATAGGGACATTCATATTGTTTGAATTTAATATCCAAGGGCCTTTTGAGATCAAAATTCCCGTCGAAAGGCCTTCTCTCTATCATGTGTGGGTTGTTGGGGTACATTCGCGAGGAAATGATTCCTTTTCAAAGGGTCTTCTGTGATCTTGTTGTCGATATACTAAGGTCATTGTGTGAGTTTTATGATAGTGAGAGGCTCCTTTAGTTCTCAGTATTATATCATTTATTTATTTTACAGGTTTTCAGATCATGAATGGTTTCCTGAGTTTTGTTAATGAAAACCACTCTACTTCATAGTGATGCACCCCAAGACCAATAATAGTTCTATGGATATGTGTGAACATTTCATTGAAAGTTACATCTACTTTTCTGTATAGATCCAATAGGGGAGAAACAATATCACATATATATGCCTGATGATTTTTATGTCATTATTATGACCTCCTAGTGGTCCCTCTTGAAATGAGGAGGAAATCTGACTTGGTGATTGGTCTATCTTGTAGGTTTATAGGGGTGAGTAACATGATGTTTATTAAAATGGGGAGCTCCCACCTCTTAACTTTATTATTTCGTTTTATGATTTCAAAAATATTAGAAATATCACGAGATTGTCTAAATGTAGTTGGGGACCATAATTTTTCTCATCAGTAATGTGTAGCATGAGTTTTATGACCAAAAAGGCTCACAGTATTTCGATATTTTTCCCATATTTTTATGGATTTTTGGATGGATTATTAGGTTTCCACTAGTTGACAAGTCACGTGACTAAGGAGAGGTTATCTAAATGTTTTCATGTGATTAGAGATTGTCCTAGGTCCCTTTTCATGAGTAGATGGAATTTCCTTGGTGGTTTTCCAAGGGTCTTATCATAACATCACACAGTGTATGTGCAACACATTACCACCACAATGATCTATTTTTTCTCATCTGATCTTGTGTATCATATGTTTTCTCACGATATTCATGATCATGGCCACCTTCCACTTTATTTTCATATGAGGGGTATATGGCCCCATCCTTAAACATTACTTAATCTTGAGTTATTTCAAGAAAACATGTTGATGATCTTTTTAGGTTTAGAGTTTTAGGGAATTAGATCATAAATCATGCATTACATTCCACATTTAAACAAATTGGTTCCATAAAATATAGTATTCATTTTTTTCCCAACAACAGAAACATATTTAAAACAAAACATGGACTCTTTCATGACACTTCCTTGACACTATCATCACATCATGTACATTTCCCTTGACCTGTGAAAAGCATTTCAAAAACATGGGATGAGCATAAAAAGATCAGTAAGGGATATAGAAATACGGAAAGGAAACATTAGTACATGTATACATATGAATCAATGAAATCATACATTACTCATAAAACATAAGCATGTTAACATACCTCATGATATCATATGATTTGTGAATAACTCATAAAAATCATAAGACATAAAGGTAACTTGAGGAATTCATAACATTCTTACGTAGGGAGTAACCCTCATGGTTACGTTTGGAATACCCATAAAAGTATATTCCATAAATATCTTTAGATAAACCTTAACATTTAACCCCTTCGCATTACCCAATGTATTGGATAGCTATATCGGGCTCACCCTCCATTAGTTTATCACGGAACCACCCGTCTTCATAAAAATGCCCATGAACCATAACATAATCGTATCACATAAAACATGCATAAAGGAAACATATCATTTCCACATTTCAGTCACAAGATATCAATACAAAACATTGATATAATAAAAAAATTATGAAAAACATTTTCAATACCAAAATAAAAGAAACATAAAACATGGTATTTATTTTTCATTTTTAAAAAAAGTTATCGCCTCTAGAGGAAGCCGAAACTCAAATAATGGTCACGGCGGCGGAGAAGTCATTGTCGCCGCATATTTAGGACAAAAAAACATTCCTTTTTTCATTTAGTAAAACATTTCGTTTAAAAAGATTCATTTTGAATAAATGTAAAATTAAAAGTGGTTTATACACCATATAAAATAAAGTTGTGTATAAATCAAAATATGCCTCAATGAAAGGAGATTGAGATGAAGTCCCATTCCTTGGGTCTGACTTGACTTGATCGTTCTTTAACCCCCTGAATAATAAACTTTAGTTAATTTCAATTTGCTTAATAACCTTTTTTAAGTTCATTATCCTTTTATATCACTTATTACCATGTTATGAACACTATGTAATTATTTATGTTAATAATGGTTGTTTTGTCGATCATTGGTACTTGAGTCAAAAATAAAGTCTTTATAATTACAAGTTGTTCATGTGGTAAAATATCAATTATATCCAGAATTGCATTCATGATGTATATATACTATATATAAAATATATCCAGTATATAAATTCATTTATAATATTACATAACATTTAGAGGTAAGAAATGAAATGCACCGTTCATGGAGACAGTAAGCCGTATGTACGCATGAATGTTACTTTCATTTCTATTTCCTATTTATTGGAATTGAGTCATAATTATATAAAGTTATATTATAATTAAAGTATAATATCATATATAATATCATTAACTCCATATTTTTTAGGTCCCACATATGCAATTAACGAATCAAATCACTTTAAAGGGGTAGTAGTCCGCACTTCTGAAAATGATGATATCGCGTTTACCCATAATGGAAACCATAAATGTATGCCATAAATGAAAAATACAGAAGCTTAATGAAAACATAAACATATTATATATCATATATATATATATATATATAGTGACATCTTAATGGCCACCTTTGAAGGTGTTAGAAGAATATTCAACAATCATCGTTTTGTGAGGCAGAAATTCGCCATCCACAGAAACAGTATGCTCTTTGACCATTACATGTTGGTGTGTGTAAGTGAAGCTCGAATACATCTTCTAAAAACATCCTAGTATATTAAAGATACTGGTTTTGTTACAAAATAAATGAATAAAAATAGTTTATGGGGTTGGTGAAGAAAAATAAAACAAAAAAATTAGAGAAGTCTTTACCTTTAAATCATGTAACTCCTCTTGGTTTGAACCAAAAGGGTTCCTTGAAGATCTCTCTGCCCAAGGTAAATCATCTAGGATGAGGAGAGGTATGTGGAGAGATAAAATGTGCAGATCTTGGCCGAGCCAAAGGCTTGCGAGGTGTGGGTAAGGAGGTAGAGGTGGGGGCCTTTTATAAGAGGAGAGGAGGGGCACTCTTGCAAAGTTATGACACGTTACTTTTTATTAAAATGAGTTTCGGATTTTAAGGGTCCCACATTGATATAATTTGAGGATACGGTGATAAAGGTTCCAAATATACTCATCCAATAGGTCTTCGAAAAGTTTATGTCTTAGATTTTACATTATCATTCCATATTATTTAAATCATTCATTAATGAGGTAATCGCTTCATCATCATGATGTCATAAATAATTTAATTTATTTATGGAATAAAAATAATAATCAAAATACTATGATGTACCAAATATTTTTATCTTTCCAATGAATATTTATAGTCTAAGTGATAATTTACATATACTAAACTAAAAATGTTTTACTTGGGTGATACATTCTTTAGTGATATTCTTCTTTCTTTAAAAATAAAATGATAAAGTGTCACTTTCACCTCAAAGTAATTCCATGGGGTCTCTAAGTTTGGCACAAGGAATACCACGGTCTATCATGACACAACCAGTAGTATTGGGGAACATGTTGGGGTCATTGTTTTATTATTATGATATTATTTTATTATCCTTAACTACCCGATTACTAATTAATGATGATAATTAAAGATAATTAACGTCGTTACTATTCATAATGTCCAAAAACAAAAGAGTCTTAATTACATAAGTTGGGCCTTATGACTCCAATTTTGGAATCCATTTTACCAAATTCCAAACATATAAATTTCAATAATGAATTTAAAAATAATTCATGTTGTCAAAACAAATAGCGGGTTTTTTTGGAACAATATCTATGAAAAGTTTGGCAATTGTTTATGCCCAATTCCAAAGTGAATTTAATTATAATGAACACCATTGGATTAAATTGTAAAAAAATATTATAATTAAACTTTAAAACCAATTAAAATGATAATATATCCATATAATTAAATTAGATGAAAAAACAGTTTTGATGTAAAATGCAGTATTTTTTACTATTCATTGAAAAATGAACATTGTCAGAAAAATACCAAAAATTTATCCAAAAAAAGTTTCAATGTCCTAATCATAAAGAATAAATTTATTTTGACAAATAGTGGTTATTAAATTTTCAAAATATAGATTTAAACATGGTTCTCCATCAAAAGGTGGTAAAACAATCATTTAAAAATATTAGAGAATTATATGCTTAAGATTGGATTTATTCTCATTTTAAGCCTCTAAAACACTATATAATTCATAAACAGTCATAGAAAAGTATATATATTATTCATTACTTACTTGGGATGTTACATCCTTTCCCACTTTAGAAAATTTCATCCCCACAATTTATTTACTTATCGAATATGTGGGGGTATTTATCCCTCATTGCATTTTCAGATTCCCATGTTTCCTCTTCAATCATGTGGTTTTTCAAAAAACACCTTTACTTGATGAATCACCTTATTCCGTAACACTTTCTCCCTATGGCCAAGAATCTATACAGGTTGTTCCTCATAAAATGGATTCTCTACCAGTTGAACTACCTATGGATTCAATACAAGAGATGGATCTGGCATGTACTTCCTTAACATTGAAACATGAAAAACATTGTATACCTAAGATAAACTTGGAGGTAAAGCCACTCGGTATGTAACTGATCCAACTCTCTTCAGAAATTCATATGGTCCAATGAACCTTGGACTCAAAATTCCTTTCTTAACAAATCGCATCACTCTTTTCCATGGTGATACTTTGAGAAAAACATGATCACCTACCTCAAAAGAGAGATCCTTCCTCCTGTTTTCTACATAACCCTACTGCATGCTCTGAGATGTTCTTATGTGTCTCTATATCAGCTGAACTTTTTTTGGCCAACTCTTCTACAAATTCCAGTCCCATCAACATCCTTTCACCCACTTCATCCTAGAAATCTGGAGTTTGACACTGCTTCCCATATAATGCTTAAAATGGTTCCAACTATATACCGGAATGAAAACTGTTATTATAAGAAAACCCAACCAAAGAAAGATGTTGGTCCCAACTTCCCTGATAATCCATCGAACAAGAACGTATCATATCCTCCAAAGTCCGAATCGTTCATTCTGACTGCACATCTGATTAAGGATGAAAACTTGTACAAATATTTAATTTTGTACCCAATGCCTTCTGAAAGCCTTTCCAAAAGTTAGAAGTAAACATAGGATCACAATCAGATACAATGGAGAGAGGAACTCCATGTAACCTGAATATCTCTTCAATATACAAATGGGAAAGTTGGTCTAGGGAAAAATTATCTCGTATAGCAAGTAAATGAGCAGATTTAGTCAAGCGATCAACAATAACCCAGATTGCATTATTACCTCGAGGTGTCTTCGGCAATCTCACAACGAAGTCAATGGATATATTCTCCCATTTTCACTCTGGAAATAGTAAAGTCTGAAGCATCCCTTTCGATAACTGCCGCTCTGCTTTAACCTGTTGATAAGTCAAGCACTTCATAGTAAAATCAGCAATATCTCTTTTCATTCCATCCCACTAGTAGTACTCCCGAAGATCTCTATACATCTTAGTACTGCCTGGATGAACTAAAAATGGAGAACTATGAGCTTCACATAACAACTCTCTCTTAAACTGTGAATCACATGGAACACACAATCTATTCCCAAATCTCAATACACAATCATTATCAATGTTGAATTCAGGAAACTTACCATTCTGAACCAGCTCTGCCTTTTTTTGCAACTCACTATCTTGCTTCTGTGCTTTCATAATTCTGTCTGATAGAGATGATTTCACTGATACCTGAAACAAAATAGAAGGACATCCTCCACCAACAAATTCTATTCCAAATTTCATCAAATCCTTAACCAAAGGATCACATTCCAAATGCAACATTTTTAATTAAGCATAACTTTTTCGACTCAAAGCATCAACCACTTTATTTGCTTTTCCCAGATGGTAAGTAATTGTACAATCATAATCTTTGATTAAATCTAGCCATCTTTTCTGTCTCATGTTCAATTCTTTCTGAGTGAATATATACTTTAAACTATTGTGATCAGTATATATTTCCCACTTTACACCATATAAATTATGCCACCAAATTTTTAATGCAAAAACAACAATAGTTAATTCCAAATCATGTGTAGGGTAATTTACCTCATGAGTTTTCAACTGACGTGAAGCATAAGCAATTACCTAATCATTCTGCATTAGGATGCAACCAAGTCCTTTTAATGAAGCGTCAATGTAGATAACAAACTCACCATTCCAGGAAGGTAGTGCAAAAACTGGAGTATTCATCATTCTTCTTTTTAGTTTCTGAAAACAATCATCACATTATTTTGTTCAGAAAAACTTAAAACCCTTCTGAGTTAGCTTAGTCATTGGACTAGATAACCAGGAAAAAATTATAACAAACAGTAGGTAATAGCCTGCCAAACCAAGGAAGCTACACATCTTAGTTACATTTCTGGGTCTTGGCCATTCTTCCACAACCTCTGTTTTTGCAGGATCAACAGTTCTCCCATATTTAGGAACAATGTGACCATGTAATGAAATTTTTTGCAACCAAAACTCACACTTGCTGAATTTCCCATACAATTTCTTTTCTTTTAAGGTTGGAAAAATAACCCTTAAATGAATTTCATGCTCCTATTTGCTTTTAGAAAACACAAAAATATCATCAATGAAAACAACCACAAACTTATCCAAGAACTCATGGAAAATTCTATTCATAAGGTCTATGAATACAGCAGGTGCATTGGTTAGCCCAAAAGGCATAATTACAAATTAATAATGGCCATATATTGTACGAAATGTGGTCTTCAGAATATCTTCTTCCTTTACCTTCAATTGATGGTACCCCGATCTCAGGTCAATATTGGAAAAAACACTAAGCTCCCTAGAGCTGATCAAACAAATCATCGATATGAGGAAAAGGATATTTGTTCTTAATAGTGATGTTATTCAAGGCTCTATAATCAATGTAAAGTCTCATAGAACCATATTTACATTTAACAAATAAAACATGAGCACCCCATGGTGATGTTCTAGGTCGAATGAAATATTTCTCTAATAAATCATGCAATTGCTCCTTCAACTCTAAAAGTTAAATTTGAGCCATTTGATAACGGGGCTTTGAAATTGGATTAGCATCGGGAACTAAGTCAACAGTAAATTAAACTTATCGATCTGGTATTATTATAGGAAACTCATCATGGAAAACATCTGGATACTCATTTACAAATGGCATATCATTAATCTGAACAGTTCATCTGTTTTCAACAATATGTGCAAGGCAACCTTCATTTACATATTTTACAAGTTTCTCAGCCTCTTGATATGTTATCAGCAGTAAGGGTTCATTATTGTACACAAACTGAATGTCTTTCTGAAAAGAAACATCTTTAGCTCTACAGTCAATCTTAGCATGGTAAATAGAGATCTATTCCATACCCAGGATAACATCAAACTCTACTAGAGGTAAAACAATAAGGTTTTCAAGTAGTTTATTTCCACGGATAAGTATAGGAAGATTCTTATAAATTCTTTTTGCCTAAAAATTTCTCCCAGGTGTTTTTACGACAAGTTCAGGAGTCATTTCTTGATATGGTATTCCCATTTTACTAGAAATGTTTTCAAGGATAAATGAATGTGTAGACCCAAAATCAAACAACACACTGGCATAATATGAAAAAACAAACAAAGTACCAGATACCACTTC
Source organism: Viscum album (assembly GCA_963277665.1). Lineage (NCBI taxonomy): Eukaryota > Viridiplantae > Streptophyta > Magnoliopsida > Santalales > Viscaceae > Viscum > Viscum album. The sequence goes on from OY728137.1 coordinate 376,154,858, forward strand.
ATTTGATGGCCCAATATCTGCTGAAGTAATTGAAAAGGATTTCACCACCCCTTTTTTCTTGTAGTCTAACTACTTCCCATCACTCGAGCTCATTGTCAGACACTCGTTTTCATAGTGGGCCATCTCATTTCACTTAAAACATTTCACTAACTCTAAATCAAATTTGGTCTTACCATCACATTAGTATTTTTCAGTGCAATCACGAGCCACATGTCCCATCATAACACATCGATAGAACTTTCTAGAATTCAGAAGACATTTCCCATCATGCCTTTTACCACATTTATCACAAACTGGAAACTTAGTTTTCTTACCATCAGACCTTTTTGAAAATTTCTCCCTTTCTTCTGCCACCTCAGTGACTTCTTCTGTTGGATGTTATATAACACTCGATCATCAGAAAACTCCATTTCCACCTTCTCAGAACATCGATCAAGCTTTTCATAAGTTTTGAACTCATGAGAAGACAATTCCCTTCGATATTTTGGCTTTAATCTTGAGTAAAAACGATTGATTTTACTATCAAGGTCTCGGATAAAATTTGTAGCATACCTTGCCAATCGAGTGAACCTTTCTTCATAAGCAGCCACTGAGTCTTCCTCTTGCCTCAATTCCAAGAATTGTTTTTCCATCCTAAGTCTAGAAGCCTTAGGAAAATACTTCTCAAGAAACATACCTATGAATTCATCCCAGTCAGGAGCATAAATCTTATCAGCGTCCCTGATATATTTAACCATCGACCACCACTGATCTGCTTCACCCTCCAAATGGTAAATTACAAGACTAATCTTTTGATTGTTTGAACACCCCATGACATCGAAAATATTCTCTAGTGCTTTAGTCCACCCTTCAGCTAGCATAGGGTCAGATGATCCTCTAAATGATTGGGGATATTACCTCATGAAATATTCCATCACTGACATGTTCCTCTACGGTTGATCTGGATGATCTCGTGCATGGATACCACCACCTTTTATCGCTTGAGTCAACTATGCCATTACTGCAACAAACTGTTCAGTTCCAATTCTGACATTCTCAGGATGCTAATTTGGAAGGTCATTTCCTTCTGTATGCCTTCCTAGCAGTGCTTCCCTGTTTCCTCTACGGAAAACCATTCTGAACAAACATGTCGTAGATGAAGCAACATTTTAATCTTCAAATTCTATATCATTTCAAAAAAATATATTTTTAGATAATCATTTAATATAATTATAACTCCTAACGTTATCTAATCCGAACTTTGATACCGACTATAAGTCCCTAGCCTTAAATATTACTTAATCATGAGTTATTTCAAGAATAAACATTGGGGGTCTTTTCAGGTTTACAGTTTTAGAGAATTAGATCATAAATCATTCATTACATTCCACATTTAAACAAAGTGGTTACATAAAATATAGTATTCATTTTTTCCCATCAACAGAAAAATATTTAAAAAAATAGGGATTCTTTTATGACACTTCCATGACACTATCATCTCATCATATACCTTTCCCTTGACCTGTGAAAAACATTTAAAAAACATGGGATGAGCATAAAAAGATTAGTAAGGGATATAAAAATACAGAAAGGAAACATTAGTACATGTATACATAAGAATCAATGAAATCATACTTTACTCATAAAACATATGCACGTTAACATACCACATGAAATCAAAAGATTTATGAATAACTTATAGAAATCATAAGACATAAAGGTAACTTGAGGCATTTATAACATGCTTACGTAGGGAGTAACCCTCATGGTTATGTTTGGAATACCCATAACAGTATATTCCCTAAATCACTTCGGAGAAACCTTAACGTTTAACCCAGTCATGTTACCCAATGCATTGGAGAGATATATCTGGATCACCCACCCTTAGTTTATCATAGAACCACCCGTCTTCATAACTATGCCCAAGAACTATAACATAATCCTATCATAGAAAACATGCTTAAACGAAACATAACATTTCCACATTTAAATCACAAGATATCAATAAAAAACATTGATATAATAAAAAATTATGAAAACCATTTTCAATACAAAAATAAAAGAAAAGTAAAAGATGGTATTTATTTTTCATTTTAAAAAAAATTGTGGCTTGTAGAGGATGCTGAAACTCAAATAATGGTCACGGCGGCGGAAAAGTCATTGTCGCCGCATACATACGACAAAAAAACATTCCTTTTGTCATTTAGTAAAACGCTTCATATAAAAACATTATATTTGAATAAACATAAAAGTCAAAGGGGTTTATACACCGTATAAAAGAAAGTTGTGTATAAATCAAAATATTCCTCAATGAAAGGAGATTGAGACGAAGTCCCTTACCTTGGGTCTGACTTGACTTGATCGTTCTTTAACCTCATGAATAATAAACTTCAGTTAATTTCTACTTTATTAAGAACCTTTTGCAAGTTCATTATTCCTTTTATAACACTTATTACCATGTTATGTACACTATGTAATTATTTAAGTTAATATTGGTCGTTTTGTCGATCATTGGTACTTGAGTCAAAAATAAACTATTTGTAATTACAAGTTGTTCATGTGGTAAAATATCAATTATATAAATAATTATATTCATGACATAGATATCATATATATAATATATATCTAGTATATACATGCATTTATAACATTACATAATATTTAGAGGTATGAAATGAAATGCACCGTTCATGGAGACGGTAAGCTGTACGTATGCATGAACACTACTTTCATTTCTATTTCCAATTTAATGGAATTGAATCATTATGATATAAAGGTATATTATAATTCCAGTATAATATCATATATAATATCATTAACTCCATCCTTTATATGTCTTATATATGGCATTAACGATTCAAATCACATTGAGGGAGTGGTAGTCCGCACTTCCAAAAATGAAGATATCGCGTTTACCCATAACGGAAACCATAAAGGTATGCCATAAATGAAAAATAAAGAATCTTAAGGAAAACATAAACATATTATATATCATATATAAATATAGTGACATCTTAATGGACACCTTTAAATGGGTTAGATGAATATTGAACAATCATCGTTTCGGGAGGCAAAAATTTGCCATCCACAGAAACAGTATGCTCTTTAACAATTAGATGTAGGTGTGTTTAAGTGTAGCTCGAATAAATCTTATAAAAACATCCTAATATATTGAAGATACTAGTTTTGTTACAAAAGAAATTAATAAAATGATTATAGGGGGTTGGAGAAGCAAAATAAAACCAAAGATCATTAGAGAAGTCCTTACCTTTAAATTAGGTAACTCCTCTTGGTTTGAACCAAAAGGGTTTTTTGAAGAGCTTTCTGCCTAAGGTAAGGATTCTAGGATTTGGATAGGGATGTGGAGAGATGATGTAACACCCCAGGTAATTAAAGAATAGGACATTTTTATATTTATCAATATTTGTGAATTAAATATTAATATTACTTTAAAGGTGACGCTATGCTCGATGGAGTACCCAATACGCAAAAACGATTTTCTTGGGAATCCTATGTTGCACTGTAATAATAAAATAATATTATTTTAAATGCTAGTTAACGCCTAGCCGTTGTAATGGAGGGAATGAATGGAACTAACTAAAAAATTATTATATATGTTTGTCAAATATTTTTATTTTTATCCAATAAATGTTAGAGGTTTAAAATGTGAATCAATCCCATTTTAAGCGTAAATATTCTAATATTCTTTAAATCGTCAATTAACCACCTTTTAATGGAAATCGCCTTTTAAATCCACTATTAATAATTTCATATGTTATATTTGACCAAATAAAATTCTTCTTTAGAATCAGGATATCAAAATTTACATTGTGTAAATTTTTGGTATTTTTCTGATAAAGTTCATTTTTATTGAATAGTGAAGAATGTTGTATTTAAATTCAAAACCTCTTTTTAATATGATTTATTTATATGAATAGATTATATATTGAATTGGTTTTAAAGTCCAATTATATTATATTTTTACCATTTAATCCAATAGTGGTCATTGAAATTAATTACACTTTGAAATTGGACTTAAACTAGTGTCAATCTTCTAATAGATATTGTTTCTTAAAGACACGCTATTTGTATTGACAGCGGGAATTATTTATTAAATTAATTAATTCAACTTATATGTTTTGAATTTTTAAAAATGGACATCATTTCTTGAATTCGGAATATCAAATATAGCTTAGAGTGATTTTTTTGGATTTTTCTGAAAAACATCAATTTTTGATGAATAGTGAAACCACTAAGTGGTAGTTAAAGAAACTGATTTTTCGTTTAAATGAAACATTACCACTTATGTGATTTGATTTTCAAAAATCCAATATACATGGTTGTCATTAGGAAGTAAAATTTGGTTCAATGAGATTAAAATAATTTCTTTTGGTGAATAGTAACTTTTATGTTTTATTAATCGCAATTAAAAGTAATTATTGTAATTTAAGGTAAAAATAATATTTCAATAATAATAAATGACCTTGATACATGTCCTACCCTCATTGTATGCGTCATGTATGACCCATAAAATCCATGGGTCAACTTGGGGACCCCATGCAGCCACTTTGGTAGGAAAATGACATTAATACCTTTTTATTTAATGTTAAAATTAAAATGTCACAAACATGTATTGTTTTACTAAAACAATTGTTACATGGGGTTACATAAGTCTTATTTTTTACTATAAATATTCTTTAGAAATATAAAAAGATTTACTACTTCATGATATTTTTTTTATAATTTTTATACACTAAATAAATTAAATTATTTATGACACCATGATGATGTAGCGAATAGCTCATTATTTAATGATTTATATAAAATAACAAGATAATGTAAAATATAAGACCTAAAATTGTCACAAACCTATTTTATGGGTGGAGTTCAAAACCTCATCACCTTATCCTCGAAATATGTCTTTTTGGGACCTTTAAAATCCGAAAATCATTTTATAATAAAGTAATATTTTATAACTATCCAAGAGTGCCCCTCCTTTTCTCTTATAAAAGGACCCCACCTCTACCACCTTACCCACACCTCTCAAGCCTTTGGATCGGTCTAACCCTGACCATTTCATCTCTCCACATCCCTATCTTTATCATTGAAGCCTCACCTTTGGTATAATTCTCTTCAAGAAACCCTTTTGGTTCAAACCAATATGAGTTACCTGTTTTAAAGGTATTGTCTTCCCTACTGTTCTTTTGTTTTATTTTGCTTCTCCAACCCCCTAAACTCTTTTTATTTATTTCTTTTGTAACAACACCAGTATCTTAAATATACTAGGATGTTTTTATGAGTATGATTCTAGCTACAGTTACACACACCTTTGTGTAATGGTTAAAGAACATACTGTTTCTGTGGATGGCGAATTACTGCCTCACGAAACGATAATTGTTCAATATTCTTTTAAAACCTTCAAAGGTGGTCATTAATATGTCACAATATTTATATATGATATATAATATGTTTATGTTTTCCTAAATATTATGTATTTTTCATTTATGGAATACCTTTATGGTTTTTATTATGGGTAAATGCAATATCTTCATTTTAGGAAGTGCGGACTACCGCCCCCTAAAAGTGATTTGATTCATTAATGCCTTATGTGGGACGTATAAAGGATGGAATTAATGGTATTACAAAGGATATCCTACTGTAATGATAATATACCAATATATCATTATTATTTAATTCCATTTAATACAAAAAAAAGAAATGAAAGTAGCGCTCATGCGTACGTACGACTTACCGTCTCCATGAACGGTACATTTCATTTCTTATCTCCAAATGTTATGTACTATTATATGTACATATATATAATGAATATATATGTAATATATTACATCTAAATTATGGATATAATTCTGTAATTATAATATATATATCTATCATTTAGTTTTAATTCCATTAATATAAAAAAATGAAAATAGCGTTCATGCATACGTACGGCCTACTGTCTCCATGAACGGTGCATTTCATTTTTTATCTCCAAATGTTATGGAATAGTATTAAATTAATATAGAATGGATATATTGGAAATTTAAATCATTTATAATATTCTGTATATGATGTACCTATAACTTCATGGAAAATTCTTTTCCAACAAGCTCAATTTTGACTCATGTACCGAACATCGACAAAAATGTCTGATATGAACTCACATTATTAACCAATTATTATAACATTATATTATGTGATATTAACTGAATAATAATATTTAAAGTAGTACATTAAGAAATTCTAAATTGACCAATGTTTATTATTCAGGAATATAAATAAATGAACCAGACAAGTCGGACTTGAGGTAAGGGATCCTACCCCTCTCTTTCTTTTTAAGTACACTCTTTTATGACATTACTTTTAAGATCATTTTATTATGATTGGGATGTTCTTTTATATTAATCTTGATGTACTTTTTATGTTCATATGATGTGAGACCCTATTTTCTCTCATCAATCCATTTTGGAAGTTTTGAGTGGCGTCGTTAGGCTGCCGAATTTTTGTAAGGGATCCACCCTCTCTCGTTCTTTTTTATGTACTATCTTTTATGTCATTTCTTATAAGCTCGTCATTATTATGTTTGTGGATGTTATTTTATATTCATCATACTGTAATTTTTATGTTCATATTATGAGAGATCCTATTTGATCTTATAAATCCATTTTTGGAAGTTTTAAGTGGTGATGTTAGGCTGCCAAGTTTTCATAAGGGATTTTTCATCTCACTTTTATTCCCGTGTAATTTATTCTACATTTGCCACCATTTCCTTTGAGTGGTGAATGTACTGCCAATTATTCTAGAAAAATTTAATATAATTTCATTTATGAGTATTTACATCAATGTTTTATTGTCCTTCTTTCAGGGGGAGTACGTTTTTAAAGTTACCCAAGTCAATAAGGGAACCTTTCACCCTCCTGATTTTTAAAGACTTTTTTTGTTATGTCTTTTCATTTACATATTATTATGTTGGGATATGTTATTCTATATCCTTATTTATATAAGGTTTATGTCCAAGTGATGAGATACCATTCACTCTCTTATCAACTAATTTTCGGAATTTTGAAGTGACGCCGTTAGGCAGTTGAATTTTTAAAAGGGAACGTCATAACCCAATTTTGATTTCTTTGGGTTCAACATGTAGTTATTGATCATGTCATCCTATGAAAATGTGTGAATGAACTCTGATTTGTTCACACTTAATATCCACTTATATTTGGTGTATTTATATTTCTCACACTTAATTATGTGATAGATTTATCATTAATTTAAGGATACCATCTTTATAATGGATTTCATCCCAATTTACATTTCCATTGAGACATCATTGTTGTTATGCAACAATTCACTCTTATATGGTCTGTATACTGTCCTTTGACATATTATATCATGAATCCCTTTATTCTCATGATATTATAATTTTCGGATTAAATTTTATACTGTAATTATTAGTATTAAAGAGCCTCTGATTTTGTTAAAAACTCTTTATCAAAAATATTATTTCAAATGTTTTAAATATTTCTTATTATAAATATTTACCATTAATGTCCATGTTTTCAAAAATGGTTTTCATTATTTATTTATATGGTCATTAATGTATTAAAATTATAATTCTATTAAAAGCATCAATGTGGTATGGGACACTTTGATTCAAAAATCTCTTTTAAATGGTTTTTGAAAATGGATTGATTAATTCAATATCTTGGAATTTAATATTGTGATTTCAAAAGAAATGTTGCTATTTAAATGTTATATTTTCAATATTTTATGTGTAATGATGGTACTTGGACATTTTATGGGTGGTTACGTGTAAACCATATGATGGGTGGTGCCGTGAATACCAGGACGGGTGGTTACGTTATAACCTCTAATGCATTGGGTATGGAAGTCGGCTGTATGGCTATTCCATTATGTATGTGTGGATGTCGACTGTATGGTTATTCCATTTTAGTATTTTTATGTCCCAAGTTACCTTTATATGATATGTGTTCTTTATAAGGGTTTTATGGTAATCTTTTGGTCACAAAAGGGTAAGTAATGGTCTTTTATTTAGTGAATAGTTTTTACTACTTCATAAAGGTGAAAAGCATTACTTTGGTAAAGTATTCATGGTTTACTTTTTGTTTTGAAAAACTAATAGTTTTCCTTCTTTGTGTATCCGTTACAGGGATTTTTATGCTCATCCCATGTTTTTTTTGAAATGTTTTTCACAGGACATAATGTGGAATAGGGTCAATGATGGGATCAAGGAAATACATGCTATCTAATACATGGAACTAGACATGTTTTTTTAAGAGTTTTTATTTTATGGAAACTTAGTAGAAGTGTTTACTTTGTAATCATTGAGATGTAATAGTTATGTCCTAATTCTCTAAAACTATAAACCTGAAAATATCCTCAATGTGAATTATTAATTTAATTAAATAATAAGTAATGTTTAAGGTCGGGGCCTTATAGTTGGTATCAAAGGTCGGTTTAGATAACTTTAGAGGTTAGGGTATTTTCTGAGCTTAAGTGACATTACCATAATGGCTAGGATTTCAGAAAGTGTCATAGTTTGTATATAAAGTGAATGAGTAAGTATATCTTAGTGTCTATCTTCCTCATTAGTACATGATAATTTTGTTGATATACTCACACTAAAAATTTTGGTTTTAGTAAATGGATGGATATACCAGGCACCAAAGTGAAAATGGGTTTGAAGGAAACTGTGGTGGTTCTCGGATTAAGAGACTGGATGAAATGGAAGATTCAATGAGGAATCACATGGTTGTGCTAAACCAACTATCAAGGAGTCATGATCAACTACTTGAACCTTGGTGATTTAACTAATGCATCATATACGAGATGACCAACTCAATGTGGAAGTTCAGGTATTAATTATAAATGGTAACCATTAGGGTTTATATGATCCTTACTTTTTAGGTAATTATGGGTCACTCTATGATATGATGGAAAATGAAAGGCATGAGATAAACTTGAGGTTAAAATATGTTATGATCATTTTTGAAGATTTTATCTCATTTTTGGGGAATGTTTTAAGAATTATATAGTTTTGGAAAAAGGACAACACGCAGACTATGTGACAACCCGTCGCGTCAGACAAAGCTGCGGGAATTGAACCCACAACCAAAGTGTATCTGGTATTTATCGCCTACCATTGGACTACGTAAAGTCCCTGGTAAGTTTGACTTATTTTTTTAGATAGATGATTTTATGAATTAAGAGTAAGTTGATTTTGGGTTATCTACAGAAATTATTAACCTATCATGGAGGATATGTTATTAGGTTAATTAGTTTTCAATATGAGACTTTAAGGGTAACTAATGTTATTTGGAGATAAGTGTTAATTTGTACCGTGGAAGACTATGTGAATAAATCCATCAAATATTTCGGTTTCAGTCTTAGTTTGGTTTACTTTGAAGAATTTAATGGACTAATTGTTTATTGAATGGTCTTCGTTGAACTTTGGATTTTGTTGGAAAAAATTTGGAGATTAAGAATAGATTTTATTTTTATAAAGGGTTATCCTTTTCTAGATTATCTGATCTTGTACTAACCTTTTTGGTTTTGGTTTTGGTTAAATTATAAAGACATGGGAAGTATATAGTTCTATTTTGTGGATTAGGTGATTCTATAGAAGTTTATTATAGCTCTCTTAATGTAAACAAGTCATCTTAAATAATAATATTTTGGAGAAAATATGAGTTCGTGTAAGAAATCTAGTAAAAGTTGAAAGTAAAGATGAAAAGTAAGTATGTTTCCTTATGTTTTAGTTAATCTAAAAAATAAATTCCTCAATGAAAAGTAACTAAAAAATTGTTTTTGTTAACTTTTACTACTGGGGAATCCAATATCGTTTAACCCATCACAAGTTTGTGATTTTTTGGTGGTTAACTTTCTCCTAAACATGTTTTCTACCACACTCCCTCAGAACATGACCGTTTTTTTCTTCCATATCCATTTTTTCATACATTGAATCCTAGTATGGATTAACATGGGTGACCTTTTTTACTTCCCTTTATTTCTTTTAAAGTGATAGTTTAATTTACTCCTTTTCCGATGTGGGGCTTTCAATGATGTTTCCGAGCCAAATTTTAAAATTGTGAGGACACAATTCCCAAAAGGGGGGAAGGATGTAACACCCCAGGTAAATAAATAATATGACATTTTTATATTTATCCCTATTTTTTAATAAAATATTAATATTACTTTAAATGGGACGCTATGCTCGATGGCGTACCCAATACGCAACAACGAGTTTCTTGGAAATCTTACGTTTCACTCTAATAATAAAATAATATTATTTTAAATGGTAGTTTACACTTAGGTGTTGTACTGGCGGGAATGAATGGAACTAACTACAAAATGATTATATATGTTTTTCAAATATTTTTATTTTTATCCAATAAATGTTAGAGGCTTAAAATGTGAATGAATCCAATTTTAAGCGTAAATATTCTAATATTCTTTAAAAGGTCGATTAACCACCTTTTGATGGTGAACGCCTTTTAAATCCACTTTTTGACAATTTCATATGTTATATTGGACCAAATAAAATTATTTTTTAGAATCGGGACATCAAAATTTACATTGTGTAAATTTTTGGTATTTTTCCGATAAAGTTCATTTATTAATGAATAGTGAAATATGTTGTATTTTAATTCAAACCCTCTATTTAATCTAATTTATTTATATGATTAGATTATCTTTTGAATTGGTTTTAAAGTACAGTTATAATTTATTTTTACCATCTAATCCAATAGTGTTCATTGTATTAATTTCACTTTGAAATTGGACTTAAACTAGAGTTAATCTCCTAATAGATATTATTTCTTAAAAACACGCAATTGGTTTTGACAACGGGAATTGATTATTAAATTAATTAATGAAACACATATGTTTTGAATTTTGTAAAATGGACATCATTTTTGAATTCGTAATATCAAATATAGCTTAGGTTGAATTTTTGGTATTTTTCTAAAAAACATCAATTTTTGATGAATAGTGAAACCACTAAGTGGTAGTTAAAGAAACTGATTTGTCCTTTAAATGAAACATTACCACATTTGTGATTTGATTTTCAAAAATCCAATATATATGTTTTTCATTAGGAAGTAAAATATGGTTTAATGAGATTAAAATAATTTGTTGGTGAATAGTAACTTTTAAGTTTTATTAATCGCAATTAAAGGTAATTAGTGTAAATTTAGGTACAAATAATATTTTAATAATATGAAATGACCTTTACACATGTCCTAACTTCATTTAATGAGTCATGGACGACAAAGAAAATCCATGGGTAAACTTGGGGACCCCATGGAGCCACTTTGGTAGGAAAATGACATTAATACCTTTTAATTTAATGTTAAAATTAAAATGCCACAAACATGAATTGTTTTACTAAAACAATTTTTACTTGGAGTTATACAAGTCATATTTTTTACTATAAATATTAATTATTAAGGTAATGATATTTCCTACATAATGATATTTTTTTATAATTTTTAGACACTAAATAAATTAAATTATTTAGGACACCATGATGATACATCGATTACCTCATTATTTAACGATTTAAATAAAATGAAAAGATAATGTAAAATATAAGACCTAAACTTGGAAAAAACATATTGTATGGGTGTATTTAGAAACCTTATCAGAATAGCATCGAAATATATCCTTTTGGGACCTTTAACATCCGAAAATCATTTTACAATAAAGTAATAGTTTATAACTATCCAAGAGTGCCCCTCCTTTTTCTTTTATAAAAGTCCCCCACCTCTACGCCCTTACCCACACCTCTCAAGCCTTTGGATCGGCCAAACCTTGACCATTTCATCTCTCCACATCCCTATCTTCATCATTGAAGCCTCTCCATTGAATGAATTCTCTTCAAGATACTCTTTTGGTTCAAACCAATATGAGTTACCCGTTTTAAAGGTATTGTCTTCCGTAGGGTTCTTTTGTTTTATTTTGCTTCTCCAACCCCCTGAACTTTTTTTATTTATTTATTTGGTAAAAACACCAGTAACGCCAATATACTATGTTGTTTTTATGAGAAGTATTCGACCAAAACTTACACACACCTTCGTCTAATGGTTAAAGAACATACTATTTCTGTCGATGGCGAATTACTGCCTCATGAAACGATGATTGTTCAATATTCTTTTAACAAATTCAATGGTGGACATTAAGATGTCACTATATTTATATATTATATATAATATGTTTATTTTTTCCTTAATATTCTTTGTTTTTAATTTATGGCACACCTTTATGGTTTCCATTATGGGTAAACGCGATATGTTCATTTTAGGAAGTGCGGACTACCACCCCCTCAAAGTGATTTGATTCGTTAATGCCATATGTGGGACGTATAAAGGATGTAATTAATGGTATTACATATGAAATCCTACTGGAATTATAATATAACTTTATATCATTATTATTTAATTCCATTTAATAAAAAAATGAAATTAAAGTAGTGTTCATGCGTACGTACGGCTTACCGTCTCCATGAACGGTACATTTAATTTCTTATCTCCAAATGTTATGTAATATTATAATTACATATATATAATGGATATATATGTACTATATTAAATCTAAATTATTTATATCATTCTTTAATTATAATATATATATCTATCATTTAGTTTTAATTCCATTAATATGACAAAAAATGAAAATAGCGTTCATGCATAAGTACGGCCTACCGTCTCCATGAACGGTGCATTTCATTTTTTATCTCCAAATGTTATGGAATAGTATAAAATTAATATATACTGGATATATCTGACATTTATATCATTTATAATATTCTGTAGATGATGTACTTATAACTTCATGGAAAATTCTTTTCCAACAAGCTCAATTTTGACTCGTGTACCGAACATCGACAAAAATGTCTAATATGAACTCACATTATTATCCAATTATTATAAAATTATAATATGTGATATTAACTGAATAATAATCTCTAAATTATGTACTTATGAAATTATAAATTGACCAAAGTTTATTATTCAGGAATATAGAGAAACAAAAAAGAGAAGTCGGACTTGAGGTAAGGGATCCCACCCCTCTTTTTCTTTTTAAGTACACTCTTTTATGTCATTACTTTTAAGCTCATATTTATTATGATTGGGATGTTCTTTTATATTAATATTAGTGTAAATTTTATGTTAATATGATGAGAGACCCTATTTTCTCTCATCAATCCATTTTGGAAGTTTTGAGTGGTGTCATTAGGCTGTCGAATTTTCGTAACGGATACAACATCTCACATTCTTATTAAGTACTCTATTTTATGTCATTTAATATAAGCTCATCATTCATATGTTTGGGGATGTTATTTTATATTCATAATACTTTAATTTTTATTTTCATATTATGAGAGACCCTATTTGATATCATAAATCCATTTTTGGAAGTTTTAAGTGGCGTCGTTAGGCTGCCGAGTTTTCGTAAGGGATTTTTCATCTCACTTTGATTTCCGTGAGATTTATGCTACATTTACCACCATTTCCTTTGAGTGGTGTATGTACTTCCCATTATTCTAATATTTTCGAAACATAATTTCATTTACATGTATTTTCATTGATGTTTCATAGTCCTTCTTTCATGGGGTGTACGTTTCGAAAGATACCCAAGTCAGTAAAGGAACCTTTCACCCTCCTCTTCTTAAAAGACTTATTTTTTTTATGTCTTTTCATTTACATATTTTTATGTTGGGATATGTTATTCTATATCCTTATTGATGTAGAGTTTTTGTCCAAGTGATGAGATACCATTCACTCTCTCATCAACTAATTTTCTAAATTTTTAAGTGACGCTGTTAGGCTATCGAATTTTTACAAGGGAACGTCTTAACCCAATTTCGATTTCTTTGGGTTCAACTTGTACATCTTGAACATGTCATCCTATAAATATGTTTGAATGAACTATGATTGTTTCACACTTATTATCCACTTATATTTGGTATATTTATATTTTTCAAACATAATTATGTGATAGATTTATCCTTAATTTAAGGATACCATCTTTATAATGGATTTCATCTCAATTTACATTTCCATTGAGTCTTCATTATTGTTATGCACCAATTCACTCTTATATGGTGTGTATACTATCCTTTGACATATTATATCATGAATACCTTTATTCTCATGATATTATATTTTTTGGATTAAATGTTATTACGCAATTATTTGTATTCAAGAGTCTCTCATTTTATTAAAAACTCTTTAACAAAAATATCGTTTTAAATGTTTTAAATATTTATTATTCTAAATCTTTATCATTAATGTCCATGTTTTTCAAAAATGGTTTTCAGTATTTATTTATATGAACATTAATTTTATAAAATTATAATTCCATTAAAAGCTTCAAATTGGTATGGGACACTTGGATTCATAAATCCCTTTTAAATGGTTTTTGAAAATGGATTGATTAATTCAATATCATGGAATTAATTATTGTAATTGCAAATGAAATTTTGTTTTTGAAATGTTATATTTTCAATATTTTATGTGTAAGGATGGTACTTGGACAGTTTACATGTGGTTACGTGATAAACCATATGAGGGGTGGTGCCGTGAATACCAGGATAGGTGGTTACGTTATAACCTCTAATAAATTGGGTATGGAAGTCAGCCGTATGGATATTCCATTATGTATGTGTGGAAGTTGACCGTATGGTTGTTCCATTTAAGTATGTTTATGTCCCAAGTTACCTTTATATGTTATGTGTTCTTTATATGGGTTTTATGGTAATATTTTGGTTACAAAAGGGTATGTAATGGGCTTTTATTCAGTGAAGAGTTTTTACTACTTCATAAAGGTGAGAAGTATTACTTTGGTAAAGTATTCATGGTTTAATTGTTGTTTTGAAAAACTAATAGTTTTCCTTCTATGTGTATCCTTTACTGGGCTTTTTATGCTCATCCCACGTTTTTTTTTGAAATGTTTTTCACCTGAAATAATGTGGAATAGGGTCAAGGATGGGATCAAGGAAATACATGTTATCTAAAACATGGAACATGACATGTTTCTTTTTAAGAGTTTTTATTTTATGTAAACTTAGTAGAAGTGTATACTTTGTAATCTTTGATATGTAATAGTTATGTTCTAATTCTCTAAAACTCTAAACCTGAAAAGATCCTTAATGTGACTTATTCATTTAATTCAATAATAAGTAATGTTTAAGGATGGGGCCTTATAGAAAAAATGAGCAGATCTTGGATAAGCCAAAGGCTTGAGAGGTGTGGGTAAGTGGGTAGAGGTGGGGGCCTTTTATAAGAGTAGAGGAGGGGCACTCTTGGAAGGTTATAAAATTTTGATTTATATTAAAATGAGTTTCGGATTTTAATGGTCCCACATTGATATATTTCGAGGGAAATGTGATAAGGGTTAGAAATATACTCATCCAATAGGTCTTTGATAAGTGTATGTTATATATTTTACATTATCTTTTAATTTTATTTAAATCATACATTAATGAGGTAATCACTGAATAATCATGATTTCATAAATAATTTAACTTATTTAATGTATAAAAATAAAAAAAATACTATGATGTAGGAAATATTTTTAGTTTTACAATAAATATTTATAGTCTAAAAGATCATTTACACAGACAAAACTAAAAATGTTTTACTCGGGTGATACATTCTTTAGAGATATTCTCTTTTCTTTAAAAATTAAATGATAATGTTTCACTTTCACCGAAAGGTGATTCCATGGGGTCCCTAAGATTGGAAAAAGGCATCCCATGGTCGACCATGACACAACCAGTAGCATTAGGACACATGTTGGGGTCATTTTATTATTATTATGATATTATTTTATTATCCTTAACTACCCGATTACTAATTAATCAAGATAATTAATGATAATTAACATCCTTTCTATTCTTAATGTCCAAAAACAAAACAGTCTTAGTTACATAATTTGGAGATTCTGATTCCAAATATGGAATCCATTTTACCAAATTACAAACATAGAAATTTCAATAATGAATTTATAAATAATTCTCGTTGTTAAAACAAATAGCGGGTTTTTTGAAACAATATCTATGAAAAGTTTGGCACTTGTTTATGCCCAATTCCAAGGTGAAATTAATTATAATGAACACCATTGGATTAAATGGTAAAAATATATTCTAATTACAATTTAAACCAAATTAAAAAGATAATATAACAATATAATTAAATTAGATGAAAAAGAAGTTTTGATGTAAAATGCAATATTTTTCACCATACATTAAAAAATGAACATTGTCAGAAAAATACAAAAAAATTATCCAAAGTAAATTTCCATGTCACAATAATAAAGAATAAGTTTGTTTTGACAAATAGAGCTTATAAAACTGTTAAAAGATATATTTAAATATGGTTCACCATCAAAAGGCGGTAAAACAATCTTTTAAAAATATTAGAGAATTCTATGCTTATGATTGGATTTATTCTCATTTTAAGCCTCTAAAACACTATCTAATTAAAAAATAGATGTAATTAAGAATATATATTATTAATTACATACTTGGGATGTTACAAGGGGTAAATAATACCCATATGCTGGTATTTATTCCTTTTTTATTTTCAATTTATCATTTTAAAGGCTTCAACAAATCACCCCTCCCAGACAAGAGCAACATCTGCAGGGTAAAAATATCAGTTCTGAGAAATGTAAATTCCATCATTGGGATTTGGTACTATCTTAAGGTGGTTTTCTAGGTGTCAATTGGTATATCAGGTTATGTTTGGAATTCTTTAGGATTCCATATAAATAGGTTAGTGGAGCTTGGTTCATTCACTGGGTAATATATTATGTAGATCTCTCAGAATTATTTTGTCATTAAACCTCGTCCCCGGACCTTACCTTAATATCAGATCATGAGACCTCACCGAGTGCCCATATTTGGATACCTCATCTACATGAGTTTTTTTCGCAACCACTTACTCTAATCAATAAGAAACAGAATCCCAAGAACTGTTTGATCATTAGAAGTGGGGATGGCCGATCGTCTTGAGGGTTACACAGGTTCTTCAAACCTGATCGCATTATCATTTTTACTATCATACGGCTCGCATGACTATGTCTATGTCACATGATCATGATTACTCTAAGGGGTTAGGGAGTTGTGTGATTCCTTACGGTCTTATGTGACCCACATGAAATTTTGGATTTTTGAGATTTGTGATCCCATAATGTGTTTTCTTAACACATTTTCTGATTAATGTGATGCACAAGAAGCTAATTTTTTTTAATTCATTTCATTGAACATAAAATATTTTATCTATATGATATATTCTAATTACATTTGATTAGTTGGATTTAAGGTCTCATCATTCATCCTGTAGTCCCATTAAGAATAATGAAAATGATGCAAATGCACCAACATCATGAACTTTTAGAAAACATGGATTGTGCATGATACAATTTTTCTGGATCATATCAGATAAAACTTAGATAATGGGATTGATACTCGATGATTATCCTATTTATAATTTAATAACACTTTATTGGTCGGTAAATACAAGTGAAACCCCTATTCAGCCACTACTATCACCATTCATTATTAGTTCATAGATATAATTAACTCTATCACCTTTCGAGTGAACATTTCTCAGGGGTGGACATTTTAATGTAAAGGGAAAAGGAATACTGGAATATACTGATGTACATGTCCAACGACATTAATGAAGTTGATCGTGAAGATAACATAGATGTCTTTATGTACTATTATATCATTTAAAGGTCAACCTCCAATAAGAATTTCAGGTGGATTCTAAACTGGGACTTCCTATAACATCCGGACCTTTTAAAAATAAAATATTATGTTTGATAAGATACAATATATGCCACATCACGTTAAAATGAACAATTAATTTTTTTTCAAAATCTTACAATTATAACTAATCCATTATAATGGTGTAAAAATACTATAATTAAACTATGTAAATATGATATATATATATATATATAATTGTTTGACAAATTAATTATAAATGAATGTGATACCCATTTAAAAATAAAAGGAAATGTTTTTCTGAAAAACTATTTAAATGTGCACAAGTGTGTTTTATAAAAATAAATAAACAAATAACACATGTTAGATTTTATTATTAATATATATAATATAAAATATAATTTATATAATTATTCCTACATGTTTTCTAGACATGATATAAGACTAAATCCAATTTTATGGTTAAAATAATTATATTACTAAAAATGATGGTTTTTCACCTTTTGATGGTGTAGCTATTTTAAATATAGTATTTAAAACATTTATAAATTATATCTGTAAAAACTAAAATAATCTTTAAAATATGGGTATCTAAATTTACATTGGTTATATTTTTTATATTTTTCTGATTATATTCATTCATTGAGAAATATTAAAAAAATTAAGCATTATAATTGAAAACAATTTTTTTATAAAATTATTTTTATAGTGATAAATAATATATTATAATGTTTTTCATGTATTTTTAGATAATTTATATCAAATAATTAAATATTTTGCATTTTATATAATTTCGCATATTATTGGGATATAAATACATTTCAATATTTTGAATGTTTTAAAATTAATAACTTGTTTTCTCAATCTGTCAATGAGATTAATCTTTAGGTAATTTATGAAATTTATGTGTTTATTGTTTTGAGAAATTTATTCAATATTTTAAATAATATGTTCAAAATTTAACAAATATGTCCCTTTTATTTTTTGACACCTTGAAGAATCACATTGAATTTAATTTTTTATCACCATAGTTATTGGTAAATTAGGTAATTAAAGGTAAAAGTAATATTATTTCTATTTTAGAAATACCCTAAAACTTTTCATAATTTAATTAGATGAGCGATTTTGCACATAGTTCATATGTGGGTTAGATTTACAACTTGTTTGCCTCGTGGATAAGAGTATGACATTTATAATATTATATTCAATGAAAAGTCGCTTTTTCATCACTCTTATTTTTATTAAGTGAAATAACTATTGTATGGGGTTATATTAGTGATATGTTCTACCAAAAATAATATTTATAAATATTAAATGTTTATATAAATCATGTAAATTTATTTATAAATTTTATTCATAAAATATTTACCTTAAATGATGTCATAGTGATAAAGTCATAATTATTATATTAAAATAATAATCAAACAAATGATATTAAAAATATTAGAATAAATCTTATTTTATATAAAAACATCATCCAAGAAGTTTTTGGATTAATTTGACATTTTATTTAGGTTTAAGTTTATTTAAATATGTCATGTTTTTAGATTTTTTGAAAAAGGAAGTGATGAATACTGTAAGAATTGACATTATTAATATTTTAAAATAATTAATGTTTTATTAAATGATATATAATTTAAAAAAATATCAATTTAATAAAAATTATTATCATAAGTATCCAAATTTCATAAAGTTATCTTTTAATTTTCATTTTTAATTTTATTAAATTTATACTAACCATCAATGTATAAATTACACGATACCACGGTAAATATTAAAAAGTATAAATAAACATTAAATCTAAAAGAAAAGTATAAAAAATTCATAAAACACATATAATTTTTATTTGTTGGAGATATTTATAAATAACATAATCTCATTTTATAAATTAAAATGTTTTAACCCATTTGGATCAAAAATTACATTAATTTAATATTTTGGACATTTTCAACACATCCTATCTCTTATTATATAATATGGAACCAATTAATCCATATTTTTTACAAATGTAAACATATTTTTGTCATAAAATATCTACCCAAACCCTTACTAGAATCCCTCCTCACTTTCTAGAGCTTTTATTTTAGGAAGAAAACCCCCCTTATAGTTGTTAAGGTGGTAATCCAAAGTGATTATCTGAAGAAGTGTTATTGTTTTCAATTATGTGTTTCTATTTTATTACTTCGTACAATTCATTCAAAAATTAATCATCTAGGATAGATAATAAATTCACTATATTAAATATATTTTTCTTTTACTAATTTCATATCATCAATGAAATCTATCTTCAATTTCATCAAATAAGAAATTAGTTAATCTTTCATGCATACGACCGGCTACCACATCGTGAACCGATATAATTAACATTCAACAAATATCTCAAAATAAATATTATAATTATGGAATTATTGTTTATATATTACATAAATCAAAATATTTATCATTATGATAAGATAATATATCATTTATATTCATACCTTTCCATGCACATGAAAATGATAATGTTGTTTGGGCGTACATGCAAACTATCCCCTCCAAGAAACAATTTCATTCATTTTTAACCACCAAATAACATGAATAATAAATATAAGTATATTTAAATTATTAATATGATAATTATTATATCTATATAATTATTAAAATATAAAATAATTATTACCTTTTTCATAATGATTTTTGAAAAATGAAAACCCTACTCATGTGTACGTAAGACATACCATCTCAATGATTATAACATAGTTCAATTTCAAATAAAATATTTAATTAACTGATATAAAATTAAGAGTTATTTATAATTATTAATATTATTTCATGAATATTATTCTTTATATGATGGACTAGTGATGTTTTTGGCTGTATTCGACTTAAGAAAGTAATTTTGGATTTATATACTGAATATCGTCAAGTCATTAGATGTAAACATAAATAATAAAATAATTGTCATAACATGTTAATAATCAATATGAAAATAATAATAAATATAAATATAAGTTTGAAAGTATTTTTAAATTACCATTATATTATTATTCTAGAATATAATGAAGGTAGGTGATGAGTTGGACTCATGGTATTGGACTTCGTCTCAATATCATTTCTTTGAGGAAAATCATTATTTTATACACCAATCTTCTTTTATGAGGTATATATACAAACAAATTGAAATATATTATTGTGAATTTATTTATTTTATTTTTATTTGATATTTTTAAATGTTATTTTTTATGGGGACTGTTATTTAAATGTCCAATGAGGTGTGGGACTCTTTGATTGCTTAATGATTTAATTTGGAAATATTTTTCTCCATGATAAAATTATTGATATTTATTTCATATTAATTATATGGATATAAAATGAATTTAAATTTAATTTAATCTATATATTCAATTACCTTAAAACGTTCTGAAAATGAATATTTTTACTTTTTTAAACAGAATTTTTTAACAGATGACAAAAGTAATGTTCTTTTAATGTATATAGAGACAAATACTTCTACACTACAATGTCCATTATTTTATAACTGGACTTCTAAAAAATCTGTCATAATTTTTCTAAAATTAAACCTTTATTTTATTAATATTAGATTTTTTTTATTCGAATTTTGTTTAAAAATACTATTTAATATTTCTATGACATTAAATGTTTTCTTTTTAGTGAAAATAAAAAAATTTAGAGTGAAATATTGAAAATAGAATAATTTTATACATCCAGGTTATATAATGGTACATAGAAATTTGATGGGTGCTTGTGCGTTAATCCTTTTATGGGTAGTTCCGTGATAATCCTAGGATAGGTGGTTATGTTAAAGCCTCCAAATAATTGGGTATTGAAGTTAGTCGAATGGTTTTTCAATTTTCAATAGTTTCATGTATGGAAGTCAACCTCATGGTTATTTTATTTGAAAATAAATTTTTCCCAAGTTAAAAAATTATCATTAAACTTGTTTTTACTAGTTTTCCTGAAAATAATTTGATTTTCAAATGGTATTCTATGAGATTTTTGAAATATTGATTCCTCTTTCAAGGAAAAAATGAATGCTTGAAGGAAATGTCTTATGGGTTTGCACAAGATTATTTGTTCTCTTTTATTTTCTGTTTCATACTAATATTTTTTCCATCCCATGTTTTGATATATTTTTCATTGGTTTAATCGATGAGTTAGGAAATGGTTGATTTAATGATGAAAATTGTGAATATTCATCATTAAATGAAACAATGTATTTTAAAAAAAATTTCTTTTGGTAGAAAAAGTGGATATTGTGTATACGAGTCAACGTTTAGTTTAACTGGTTACATTGTAAGAGTAGACCTAATTTTAAAAACTCTAAATATTAAGTATCTCATGGAAAAGAATGTGATTCAAAGTTTAAAACAAGAATAATATGTAACGTTTAAGGTCATTGCCTTAAAATTGGAATCTGAGCAGAGTTTAGACAATAGTAGAGATTATTACATTTTCTTAAAAGAAAGATATATTATCATGGGATAAAAATTTAATGGTTTATCAAGATATTAATATTAAAGAACCCTATTTTTATGATTTATTTTATGAATCGTTATAGCTTGTATTGGTATTTTTTGGAGGTATTTTTTCGAGGTAATTATGGGTTATTAATTTTCGGGATTAAAAATTAATGGTAAGAGAAAAACATTGGGGTTAATAGATGTTACAGTTAATTTTGATGATGTAATATGAAATTTTGGAAATTATATATGGATTATATTATTATAGAAAATGGAAATCTTATATGATAGGTGACAACACATCATGTTCGGAAAGGCCACAAGCTTCGAAACCTCAACTGAATGGTGACAAGGGTGCAACTCCTAAAACATTCCAACATAAATTCCCAGTTAAGATGACTTCATCTTTTTAGTTAAACAATATTATTTTTTAATAATAAGTTGGTTTGTCATAAAAATGGTCTCTTAATGGAAAAATGAATTTATGGATTAATTGAGGAATGTAATTTCAGAAGACATTTGATAATTTGGAAATCCAAAATGATCAAGGTAAACATAATACAATGGGATCATATTTTGGTAGTGTCTATGATTTTATTTTGTACATATAGTGATTTGGTTTATTATTTGAAATAATTTTCATATATTAGAGATTATGTTATTATTGAAATTGCATTTTTTGTGGTACATTAAGAGTGAATGATATTTTTTGAGGTAATGTTAAATTTCTCACAAAATATTATTTTCTGAAATCCTTATGAATATTTTATATTGATAGTAGTTTTTATATTTTTGATGAATTTTAATGATTTTTATTTTTTAATGGTCTTTTTATAACTTTTTGTATTACTGTCGAATTTTAGAGCTTAAAGTATATTTTCATTATATAACAATTTATTATTTTTAACGATTTATCTTATCTCACACTAACCATTTTTCTATTAACGTTTCATGAAAGGATAAATAGATAGTAAATCCTTCATGGATAATTTTATTCCATAAAATTTGAATACAGTGCATCCGGTGTGAATAATTTTTCTTAAATGCTCATTTATAATGAAAATGTTCAGTTTTTAATGGAATTTGATTAATGGAAGAAACTATAATTTTAAATTAAGTTTATTTCCTTTAGTTCGAAGTCTATGATGTAAAATAATTCATCAAATTTATTGAACTTATCTTCAAAACACAATTTTCTTCATTTAAATTTTTTAGTAAAAAAGGAATTGCTTTTTTATCCATCAAATATTTATGGTTTTCTGATTATTAATTTTCCAATAACCATGTTGTCTATCACAATCTATCATTAAATTAATAGGTTGTTTTCTCTTAAATGTCTATGTTTTCCTACAAAGAACCATAATATGTGTTATCTCATGTGACCTTCATATTTCCCTTTCTTTCATTTCATGTTCAATTTTCATTAATCCTTTCTCTGATGTGGGATTTGAATATCGTTAATATGAATAGTTGAAACCCATTTATCAAACCTAAATTCAAAATTTCAAGTATGAAATTTCCAAAATGGGGGAGTGTAACACAGTTAGTTTTTATAAGAAAATAAAATGATTTATAGTGTACACGATACACCATATAATGTTTATAAGAAAAATTAAATATTAGTCTCCATAAGAAATTGTTATTAAATATTCATTTTATTTGAGGGAACGAATAATATTAAATGAATTATAAAAATCTGGTTTAAACATATATATATATATATATGATGGATTATTTTACCAATAAATTACTAATTAATTTTAAACCAATTTTAAAATAGAAGGAATTGTTTTCCCAAAAAAACAATTTGAATGTGAAAAAGTGTGTTTTATGAAAGTTATTAAAAAATAACACATGTGGGGATACATAAATGAAATTTATATATATATATATATATTTATATATAATATTCAATATAATATTCTAAATTCATATTATTTGTTTAAAGACTTAATTTATGAACAAATATGTTTTTATGCATAAAAGTTGTATTCTTCTAAAATGGCATTATTGCTATCTTTTGATGGGGCATATATTTAATATTTTTTTAAAAAAAATATTAAATTATATTAAAAAAAAAATTTGTAATACGGGAATCAAAATTTAATTTGGTATTATTTTGGATATTTTTCTCTTAAGATTCATTTTTTGATGAATATTACAAATACTTCATTTTAATTGAATACTTGTTTTCCATAATTTTATTTTGTACTATTATATAATATAATTTAATGGTTTTAAATTACTATTATATAATTTTTATCAATTATTTTAATTAAGGTCATTGTTATCAATTTAAAATTGATTATCGAACTAAAAATAGTTTAATCTTTTGAATTTTTTTCTCAATATGTAAATGAAATAAATTTCTAATTAATTTATAACATTTATTTGATTAGAGTTTTAAAAAATAGATTCCATGTATGGAATCAGAGGTTAAAATTTTATAATATATGACCCTTTTATTTTTTTACATAATGAATTATAACATTAGTAATATTTTTTTGTTAACACTATTATGGGTGAATCGGGTGATTAAAGATAAAAATAACATTATAAATATTATAAAATTACTCTAAAACATGTACTAATTTCATTTTATTAGTTATTTTCAACAAAATTTATCTTTTGGTTGTATATATAACCTATTAATGCTACTTGGATGATATTACGGCATTTATAGTATTATATTCAATGAAAATTCTATCTTGTCATGCTCTTGTTTTTAACAATACAAATATCATTATTATTGGGATATATACGGAATATCCTCTCCTATAAATAGTATATAGAAATATAAAGTGTTTATCTACATTTTGGTAATTTATTTATAATTTTTACTGACAAAATAATTACCATATGTCATGACATAATGATGATGTAGTAATTGATTAATAAATATTAGAACCAAATAAATGACATTAACAATATTAAAATAAATATTATTTTATATAATTAATGTTATCCCCAAATTTTATTAATTAAATGGAAATTCTTATGTGTTCAAATATATTTTATGATGATATCATGTTGTTATGATATTTTTAAAAATCAATGTGTTGAATATTTTAAAATTTGATATTATTGATATTTTCAAATATAATATAGTTTATTAAATGATATAATATATTTAGAAATACCAATTTCAACCAAATTATTTGGATGTGTCTTAAATTTTTTTAAAGGGCACATTTATTTGTAATTTTTAATTTTATAGTAATTATATTAACCCTCAAATTGTACATTATATGATATCAGAGTAAAATATAAAAAGGTTAAATAATCGTTAAAACTGAAAGATAAGGATTAAAAAAATTGAAAAACATATCTCATTTTTATCAGATGAATTTTTTTCATCCCAATAAAATACTATATTATAAATTAATCTGTTTTTATCCCTTTATATAATAAAATTAATTTATTTAAATTTAATATTTTTGTCATTTAAAATACCGGATCTCCCCTCTCTTATAAAAGGGAACTCATTCTTCTCAATTAATAACACCTAAAAATCTATTTGTTTTAGAAAATAAATCCAAAAATACCATAATATTAACCCTGAAAACATTTTTTAGATCTTATTTTAGGCATAATACCCTCTTTATAGTTATTATGGTGTTAATAAAAATGACCATCTGAAGAAGAGGTATCATTTCAAATTAAGTGTTTATGTTTGATTTCTTCTTCATCATCCTTAAAATATTCTTAATCCATGATGAAATAAGAAATAAAATATCCTAAATATAAATATATTTTATTCTGTTAATATAAACACATAAATGAATCTCCAATCTTATCAAATGGGCATTGAATTAATCATTCGTTCGTAAGACAGATTACCACCTCGCGAACCGGTATAATTTGTTTTCAATAAATATCTCTTAAAAATGATTATAATGATGTAAATAATGTTTATATATAATATTAATTACAATTAGTGAATAATATATCATCTAATTTCTTATATTTTCATTCACATAAAAATGATAACATTATTCGTGTGTATACATGAACTATCATGTTCAATAGGAGATGTATTTCATTTTCCATCAAAAAATCACATGAATATTAAACATAAGTATATTTAAATTATTAATATGATATTAATTATATTTTGACAATTATAGAAATATAAAATAATACTTACTTTCATTTTATAATTATAGTTGAAAAATTAAACTGTTTCTCATGCATATGTTAGACTTATCGTCTATATGATTGTTACATTTGTTCATTTTTCATAACCATATATAATGAATTGATTTAAAAGTATGATTTATTAATAATAAGGATTATTATATCATGAATGTTGTTTTAGGATTTGATGGGGTAGTATCTCTTTGAATATATTCAACATATGAAAATCATTTTGGACTCATGTACCGAATATCATCAAAACATCCAATGTGAATATAAATAATTAAGTAATTATTATAACAT
The DNA here is from genome assembly GCA_963277665.1 of Viscum album. Taxonomy (NCBI): domain Eukaryota; kingdom Viridiplantae; phylum Streptophyta; class Magnoliopsida; order Santalales; family Viscaceae; genus Viscum; species Viscum album. The sequence continues at coordinate 376,181,492 of OY728137.1, forward strand.
GGAAATAAGTTACATTAATATAATAATTAACATTAGAATAAGGTTCTCAATAATGATTAAAATAACATAATTTTATTATTTAGTAATATAAAGAAGGTATGTGATGTTTCATAATCATGATACGGGACATAATCTCAATCTCCTTTTATTGATACATATTTCAATGTTATACATGAACCTTATTTTATGAGGTGTAAATAAAACCACATTGAATTATCATTTTATCAATATATTTATAATAATATCATATTATTTTTTGTAAAATGTTATTTTTTCTTAGGGTTTATGATTTGAATATTTAATGTGTTATGGGACACTTTTAATGTGAAGTGCACTGTGTTGCATTTGTTGTCAATGAGGCATGAAGTTGTCTTGGAATGAATGGATGTCAAGGAGTCAAGATGTGAATGTCAAAGGATGTGATGGTGATGGTGATGAAGGAGAATGGACATGGTACTAAGATGCATGTCACTTAGGAGATTCACTAAGTGGTATTGGAATTTGTGGTTGAAACATTCTCTATTGAAATCTGACGATTGTTGAGCTGCTCTTAAAGTTCAAAGAACTTGTATCCTGATGATACAAAGTCACAACAATTGTTTGAAGACCATGCATTGTATTGACAATGCATGAGGAGATGAAGATGATCCATCCACAAGTTCTAAGTGGATGAAGTGGATTAAAGAAGTCCATGTGCTAACTCTTAGTGCATGTGAATTGGAAGTGATCCAACTTGATCTCTGATTAGATCAATGAAGCACATTGGAGAATTCATGTTGATTCAGGAGTTCGGTTGAAGATGAAGAACCTTCAAGAATTTCCATTCCTAAGTGATGAATACATGTTGAATAGAATTGGAGGAATTCTAATGAAGAAGAAGAAATAAAGAAGATGAAGAATGGCTTAGAAGAAGAGTTTTGGCATTTGGCATTTGAACTTGGTCACTTTGTTTTTACACAAAGGACTTGTTCTATTACTTGCAAAAAATTAGCCATCTCAAGCCAGCCTTAAGGGTTCAACCCCCAAGGCACATGTGGGCCTAAGGCGCCACGCCCAAGGGGGGATCCCATGTGGCCAGCCCGAAGGCAAGGGGGCCGTGTATAAGCCGCCGAGGACACGCGGTGGTGAAACCCGCGCGCCCGAAGGATGCATTGTGGGCGCTAGGTGCGCGCCCGCAGAGGCGAGAGTGGGCGCAGAGCGCGCCCGCAGGGAGAACACGGTGCGGGGCGGCACCGTGGAGGGGGAAGTTCAACTGAGCGCTTCTCAGCAGCGCTTAGTTGATAAGCCGCGAGAAAACCGGGCTTCGTTTCGATGTGGGACGCGGGATTTTCCTGCGGAAGACATCCTGGACGCACGATTGATCGCGCGCCAGATCTCCGCCGCTCATCGCATCCCGCGCGAGATCTCCAGATTGCGACCGTCCGATGTATTTCAAATGCCGCATCCAATGGTCCAGCGTTCGTCCTCAACCTCGAGCTTGACCGAGGCCCCCCCACGCATTCCCGCAGCCTCCGTTCGAACCAGGCGCCTCCCGACGACAGTTTTGAAGATTCCGGCCACCATTGTTGAAGCTTAAGGGTCCATTGAGATCGTCTGGCCCTATGGAACTCGTCCATGGTTTAAAATGAGCCTGCATGCACGAAATGGAGAACCTGATGTTCGGCTGAGGCAAACCGAAGGTGCCGAGGCTATGTTGATTCATGTTTTGCATGGGATGGCCAAAACAGAAGCCATGCATGCGTTTGAAAGTAGCATGCACGAGGAGAAATAAAAAGGGAGAACCCGCGTGTGGAACAGAGGAAGATATCAAGATTTGCAGAATCTTGAAATACCCGAAAAACTCGGGGATTCAAGTTTTATCGCACACGGATGATCCGGGCATCCCTCTGCCTATAAAAGAAGAGCCAGAGGCTCTCATTTTGCTTGCTGATCCTTTGTTGAAGATCCGGAAGAACCGTGAGTGCACCTCTGCCTCGCGAAGACGAAGCCCCGCGCACACTTGCGCGGTGAGATCCCTTGCGTGCACCCTGCGCGGCTAAAGTCCTCGGTGCCATCCTTGGCCCGAAGGAGTCCCTTGCGCGCTACCTTTTTTCGCGACAAGAAGAGGACCCCCTTCCCGCCATTGCTTGCGCGACGGGGAAGGTTAGTCAGCACCCTTGCACACCGCTTTGTGCCTTGTGCACTTGCGCGCCTTGTGGATTGCGCGACCCACGGCCAGTGGCAATAGCTCGGCTGTGAAGAGAAGGAGGGGCCGCACCCCTTGCGCGCCTCACTTGAGTAGGAGTTCGGGTTGAACACACCTTGTCCGAGACATACACTATGTGTGTGCATAAAGAAGAAGGCCCTACGGGCAGTAGGTGTGCAAAGAACGGAGAACCCAAGTGTGTGCACAAGTGCCAAGTAAAGAACCTACGGCTAAGTGTGTGCATCAAGTGAAGTGGAAGACCACACTTTGTGTGTGTGCCAAAGAAGGCCGAGGCTTTGCCTCTTGTGTGTGCAAGGAGAACCCGAGACCACACCTTGTGTGTGTGCCAAGTGAGGAAGACCCTACGGGTTGGTTGTGCACACTTTGAAGAACAAAGAATAGTTTGTGTGTGTGCAAGAAGAAGTGAAAGGCCATAGGCATTTGTGTGTGCAAAAGAACTAAAAGGCCGAACCTATGTGTGTGCTCTAAGTGGAGTGGACACACTAAGAAGAATAAGAAGATTCACACAAAGTATAACACACATTTAAGTGTGTAAATACATTGAACAAAGTGTGAAGTTCAAGTGAGAAGGTGTGTGCTTAAAGTGACTACACCCTTTGAGGGTTTATTGCACCAAGAGGAGAAAGAGGAGAGTGCATGCATGCATGCATGCACGTGCACACGTGAACAAATCTGAATCTGCTTGTGTGCATCTGAGTAATCCAAGACCAGTGGTTCTTGAAGAATTTGAGAAGGCCATGCAGTCAGTGCATGAAGATGCAGAGTTGCCATGCACTCAGTGCATGAAGTTGTGATGTTGTGAGACTGGACCAGACTAAAGTTAAAGACATCAGTTGTCTGAGTATTCTGTAATTGAGAAGAGCCTGATCAACAGAAGTGATCAGAAGTTGCTGAGCAAGACCAACAGACCCTTTCAGAGGTTGTTGAAGTTTCTTGAAGAGAGAAGCCAGGCCATCCTTAGAAGAATGAGATAAATCCTGAGCAAGACGAGAAGACCTGTTCACCACAAGTGATCAGAAGAAGAGCAAGGCCAGTAGCCTTTATCCCAGGCTGCTGAAGATACTTGAAGAGCTGAACAAGAAGAAGAGCTACTCGTGTGACTCGAGGAGCCAAGAGAAGACCCTGTGGGACTCAGGGAGAAGAAGTCTTCAGTGGGATTCTGGAGCAGGCCAGTGGGACTCTGGTAACACTGTGGGACGCAGTATAAAGACCCTCTTGTGGGACTCAGGAGAGATACGGTGGGAAGTTGTATCGACCATTGTAATTCTAACAAGTTATAATGGGAGAATCCATGCTGGGAGAGCATGGCAAGGATGTAGGCCTTTGGTGCCGAACCTTGTAAATCCTTGTGTCTTGTGCCTTTTCATTACTGCATTATCCGGGAAAGGTTGAGAGACATAAGAAGAGTGGATCAAGGCCTTAACAAGCCATAGAGGTTTAATTGATAAGAATCAATTAGTAAAAAGTTTTAAGGGATCACTGATTCACCCCCTCCCCCTCTCAGTGATTCACACTGATCTGGGCACTTCAATTGGTATCAGAGGGAGGTTACCTCTAAAAGATCCAAGGGAGTCTTTATGGAGTGCAGATTTGAGGAAATGAGTGACCAGCCTCAAATGGAGATATCTGCTAAGACTCAGAAAAATAGAAAGAAGAAACAGGCAAAGAAGATGAGGAAGAAGGTTGTTGCAATCAGAGAAACTCCTTCTATGGAAAGAAATGTGAATGTCACATCAGATGACAATTCCTTTTATCATTCTTCTGATGAAGCCTGCTCTAGCTGTGATGAAGATGGAAGAAACAATGATCTTCTAAATGCAATCAAATATCTTCAGAAGAGAGTCCCCAAGGAAGTTGCAATGTGTATAGCTACAGGCCTCCTTGATCTTCAAGAGGAAAAATTACAGCTAGAAGATGAAGCCAATTCAATGGAAGATCAATTGGCTAAAAGGGTTGGCATAACCAACACTCTCAGAAAGCTGGTGAAGGCTAAAGATGAAACAGTATCTCTTTGTAATGAAAGATATGAAGACACTGCTGAAGAATTGCAAAGAAGCCTTTCTGAGAATGAATTCTTTAAGATAATGGTCAAAGAAGTGTTCCATGCACTGGAGAAGCTGCACAGAGTCTCAATGATTGTCAAAGATGCTCAACTAGAAGATAAAGTCAAAAGGGTGAAGGAGAATGACAACTCAATGCTTTAAATCAAGAAGGTGCATGAAGACCTGTTAGAACAGCTGAAAGAAAATTGGGAAGGAAGGCTAAGAACTGTTGAGGATGAGAAGAACTCCCTTAACATGAAATGCTTAGAACTAGAGGTGATATTGAAAAATCTGCAATCACCCAAAGCTGAAGCCTCCCAGTCAGCTGAAAGAAGAAATGTTGCTACTCAAGTGAGCTTTGAGAAGGATGATTCTAAAAGAAAGACATCCTCTAATAAAAGGGCAACAACTTCTAAAAAGAAGGTACCATCCATCCCATCTTGTACTGATGCTTCTAATTGGGTTTCCACAAAAAGTGCAGGATGGAAAAATAATTCCAAACAAGTATGGATGAAGGCAGTAAAGAAGCAGAGCTCTCCTGAAACAGCACAACAGGTCAAGAAGAGTACCCTACAATCCGAAGGACTGAAGAGGTCAAGATTTGTGGGACAATGCTGGTGTTGTAACAAGTATGGGAATTGTGCAAAGGATTGTTGGTACAATCCACTGAATGCTAAAGCACAGAGGAAGCCCATGCCAAGAGGGAGCAAGCCAGAAAGAAGGATGTAACATCCACAGGTCCAGAGACATCTGTTTACTGCAAATAGATTTGGATTACTTGACAACATCTGGGATGGTTGCAAAAGTGGTCAAAGAGTTGATACATATCAATCTCCGAATGTATCCGAAGCTGGAATGAAGAGAAGATCACTGAACCTGGCCAAGAGAGATTCCTTGGGAAGCAAGCAGAAGAATGTGAAAGATGCTCCCAAGAAGAGTTTGAAAAAGGAAGAGAAGTCCTTGGAGTCTGAGTCCAAGAAGGGTGATGCATCCAGAAGGACCACCAAGAAGTGCTTCTACTGTGGAAAGAATGGCCATACCATGGATCTTTGTAAAGAATCCATGAAACTAAATAGAAGCAGACTGAACTCCAAAAGACAATCAATCTAGAAGAAGAATGGATTGATTGAAAATAAGTTTCCTAAGAGAGGTAGCTTAGCAGCATCCAAAGAACCATGTGGAACTTCCAAAACTGATGCCACTCTTCCAAATGATTTACTTGTCATATGGACACATCAGTTGCAACTTTCCAGATAACTACAAAGAGTTGAAGATGAAGCTCTGGCAATTGCTAAAGAAAAAGGGAAGAAGAAGGTTTCACATGAAGATGTTTTGAGAACCACACCAGCACAATCATCAATGAAGATCAAATGTGCAAGTGTGAAGACTGGTGAAAATGGGGCATCTCAGTTGAGAGAATCTTCTCAACCTTGTTGTTCACATTGATGAACCAAGGAGGTTCCATCTTATTCCCTAATCACTTGTATTTACATGTGCTAACATTGCAGGGAATTGAAGATGATGATCATTCTCATCTGGAGAGTGGTTTGGACAGAATGGAGTGCACCCCTTGAGGGGGAACCTATCTGTAGAAGATGGAATTATTAGATTAATACCATCTTGAGAAAAGTGAAGGTATTCCAATCATACTTTCATCCCTTGTTTCTTAATTGAGTTTATCTTTTCAATTAAGGGGGAGCATGGATTGAAGACAAATGGATGAAAGGGGGAGCTTTATCATTGCACTGAACTTTCTAATGAGTTTTGTGAAGTTGTGCAGGATCTAGCAAATTCATTGTTATATCTGAAAAATTTCAAGCCCCTTGAAGCTTGATCTCACATGTAAAGTGAATGTTGGACAGCATTGAGTACCTTGGTTACATCACTCTTGTTTTCTACACCGGGTTAGCCCAAGTAGACTTAGAGTTGATTTACTAAAGGTTCTTTGCTAAAGAATAACATGTGGCATCATCCCTCTTTTAGTGCTTTTCAAGAAGATTCTATTCAAAGGGAGGAAGATATTTTTGAAAGTGAACCACACCACACCTTTGCATTTGATTGCCAATAAGGGGGAGAAAATATTGGCACACATATTGACCCATTCATATGTGCTGAAGGAGTGTATTGACAACAAATACAAAGGGGGAGATTGAAGTGCACTGTGTTGCATTTGTTGTCAATGAGGCATGAAGTTGTCTTGGAATGAATGGATGTCAAGGAGTCAAGATGTGAATGTCAAAGGATGTGATGGTGATGGTGATGAAGGAGAATGGCCATGGTACAAAGGGGGAGATTGAAGTGCACTGTGTTGCATTTTTTGTCAATGAGGCATGAAGTTGTCTTGGAATGAATGGATGTCAAGGAGTCAAGATGTGAATGTCAAAGGATGTGATGGTGATGGTGATGGTGATGAAGGAGAATGGCCATGGTACTAAGATGCATGTCACTTAGGAGATTCACTAAGTGGTATTGGAATTTGTGGTTGAAACATTCTCCATGGAAATCTGACGATTGTTGAGCTGCTCTTAAAGTTCAAAGAACTTGTATCCTGATGATACAAAGTCACAACAATTGTTTGAAGACCATGCATTGTATTGACAATGCATGAGGAGATGAAGATGATCCATCCACAAGTTCTAAGTGGATGAAGTGGATTAAAGAAGTCCATGTGCTAACTCTTAGTGCATGTGAATTGGAAGTGATCCAACTTGATCTCTGATTAGATCAATGAAGCACATTAGAGAATTCATGTTGATTCAGGAGTTCGGTTGAAGATGAAGAACCTTCAAGAATTTCCATTCCTAAGTGATGAATACATGTTGAATAGAATTGGAGGAATTCTAATGAAGAATAAGAAATAAAGAAGATGAAGAATGGCTTAGAAGAAGAGTTGTGGCATTTGGCATTTGAACTTGGTCACTTTGTTTTTACACAAAGGACTTGTTCTATTACTTGCAAAAAATTAGCCATCTCAAGCCAGCCTTAAGGGTTCAACCCCCAATGCACATGTGGGCCTAAGGCGCCACGCCCAAGGGGGGATCCCATGTGGCCAGCCCGAAGGCAAGGGGGCCATGTGTAAGCCCCCGATGACACGCGGTGGTGAAACCCGCGCGCCCGAAGGATGCATAGTGGGCGCTAGGTGCGCGCCCGCAGAGGCGAGAGTGGGCGCAGAGCGTGCCCGCAGGGAGAACACGGTGCGGGGCGGCACCGTGGACGGGGAAGTTCAACTGAGAGCTTTTCGGCAGCGCTTAGTTGATAAGCCGCGAGAAAACCGGGCTTCGTTTCGATGTCGGACGCGGGATTTTCCCGCGGAAGACATCCTGGCCGCACGATTGATCGCGTGCCAGATCTCTGCCGCTCATCGCATCCCGCGTGAGATCTCCAGATCGCGGCCGTCCGATGTATTTCAAATGCCGCATCCAACGGCCCAGCGTTCGTCCTCAACCTCGAGCTTGACCGAGGCCTCCCCGCGCATTCCCACAGCCTCCGTTCGAACCAGGCGCCTCCCGACGACAGTTTTGAAGATTTCGGCCACCATTGTTGAAGCTTAAGGGTCCATTGAGATCGTCTGGCCCTATGGAACTCGTCCATGGTTTAAAATGAGCCTGCATGCACGAAATGGAGAACCTGATGTTCGGCCGAGGAAAACCGAAGGTGCCGAGGCTATGTTGATTCATGTTTTGCATGGGATGGCCAAAACAGAAGCCATGCATGCGTTTGAAAGTAGCATGCACGAGGAGAAATAAAAAGGGAGAACCCACGTGTGGAACAGAGGAAGATATCAAGATTTGCAGAATCTTGAAATACCCGGAAAACTCGGGGATTCAAGTTTTATCGCACGCGGATGATCCGGGCATCCCTCTGCCTATAAAAGAAGAGCCAGAGGCTCTCATTTTGTTTGCTGATCCTTTGTTGAAGATCTGGAGAACCGTGAGTGCACCTCTGCCTCGCGAAGACGAAGCCTCGCGCACACTTGCGCGGTGAGATCCCTTGCGTGCACCCTGCGCGGCTGAAGTCCTCGGTGCCATCCTTGGCCCGAAGGAGTCCCTTGCACGCTACCTTTTTGCGCGACAAGAAGAGGACCCCCTTCCCGCCACTGCTTGCGCGACAGGGAAGGTTAGGCAGCACCCTTGCGCACCACTTTGTGCCTTGTGAACTTGCGCGCCTTGTGGATTGCGCGACCCACGGCCAGTGGCAATAGCTCGGCTGTGAAGAGAAGGAGGGGCCGCACCCCTTGCGCGCCTCACTTGAGTAGGACTTCGGGTTGAACACACCTTGTCCGAGACATACACTTTGTGTGTGCATAAAGAAGAAGGACCTACGGGCAGTAGGTGTGCAAAGAAAGGAGAACCCAAGTGTGTGCACAAGTGCCAAGTAAAGAACCTACGGCTAAGTGTGTGCATCAAGTGAAGTGGAAGAACACACTTTGTGTGTGTGCCAAAGAAGGCTGAGGCTTTGCCTCTTGTGTGTGCAAGGAGAACCCGAGACCACACCTTGTGTGTGTGCCAAGTGAGGAAGACCCTACGGGTTGGTTGTGCACACTTTGAAGAACAAAGAATAGTTTGTGTGTGTGCAAGAAGAAGTGAAAGGCCATAGGCATTTGTGTGTGCAAAAGAACTAAAAGGCCGAACCTATGTGTGTGCTCTAAGTGGAGTGGACACACTAAGAAGAATAAGAAGATTCACACAAAGTATAACACACATTTAAGTGTGTAAACACATTGAACAAAGTGTGAAGTTCAAGTGAGAAGGTGTGTGCTTAAAGTGACTACACCCTTTGAGGGTTTATTGCACCAAGAGGAGAAAGAGGAGAGTGCATGCATGCATGCATGCACGTGCACACGTGAACAAGTCTGAATCTGCTTGTGTGCATCTGAGTAATCCAAGACCAGTGGTTCTTGAAGAATTTGAGAAGTCCATGCAGTCAGTGCATGAAGATGCAGAGTTGCCATGCACTCAGTGCATGATGTTGTGATGTTGTGAGACTGGACCAGACTAAAGTTAAAGACATCAGTTGTCTGAGTATTCAGTAATTGAGAAGATCCTGATCAACAGAAGTGATCAGAAGTTGCTGAGCAAGACCAACAGACCCTTTCAGAGGTTGTTGAAGTTTCTTGAAGAGAGAAGCCAGGTCATCCTTAGAAGAAGGAGATAAATCCTGAGCAAGACGAGAAGACTTGTTCACCACAAGTGATCAGAAGAAGAGCAAGGCCAGAAGCCTTTATCCCAGGCTGCTGAAGATACTTGAAGAGCTGAACAAGATGAAGAGCTACTCGTGTGACTCGAGGAGCCAAGAGAAGACCCTGTGGGACTCAGGGAGAAGAAGTCTTCAGTGGGATTCTGGAGCAGGCCAGTGAGACTCTGGTAACACTGTGGGACGCAGTATAAAGACCCTCCTGTGGGACTCAGGAGAGATACGGTGGGAAGCTGTATCGACCATTGTAATTCTAACAAGTTATAATGGGAGAATCCATGCTCGGAGGGCATGGCAAGGATGTAGGCCTTTGGTGCCGAACCTTGTAAATCCTTGTGTCCTGTGCCTTTTCATTACTGCATTATCCGGGAAAGGTTGAGAGACATAAGAAGAGTGGATCGAGGCCTTAACAAGCCATAGAGGTTTAATTGATAAGAATCAATTAGTAAAAAGTTTTAAGAGATCACTGATTCACCCCCTCCCCCTCTCAGTGATTCAAACTGATTTGGGCACTTCATAATGTTTAATTATTTAATTGTAAAATAATTTTCTCCCTATTAACATTCTATATAATATTTACATATTTATTACTTGGATATGAAACTACATTGAATGAAATTTAATCCTTATTTTTAATTTCATTGAAGGTTTTGGAAAATGAACTATTTTATGTGTTTTATGGGGAACATATTGAAATTGACCAAAGGAATCTTATTTTTAATGTATATGATGACAAAAAAATATTTTCTGTTGTGACCATTATTTATTAAAATTGTTTGTGAGATTAATTTTATTTTAAATGTTAATATAATGAGATTTTTGTAATATTGATTCCTTTTTTTGGTAAAAAATATATCATTTTAAGGGAATTTTTTAAGGGATTGAAATGGACTAATAGTTTCTTTTCATGTAAGTTCCTTAATGAGCCTTTTTCTAATCCTAATGTTTCATATTTTTTTAGATGATTAATCTATGAATATAGAAGTGGTTGATGTAATGAAGAAAATTTTGAAGACACGTGATGAATTTAAATGAAGTTATTTAAAAAGGTTTCACTATGGATAAAAAAGGTGAAATTGAGTATAAAATCCCACTTGTAATTTAATAATTTAATTTTTCAAAGTTTTTATAATTTTATAAAACTGTAAAAGTAAAATATTTTTTTCAAATGAATTTGATTTCTTGTTTTAAAATAACTAGATTATATACACTTTATGGTTGGGGCCTTATAGTAGGTATCATAGTAAGGTTTAGACAGGGTTAGTGATTACTATGATTTCATTAGAAGCATATATATCATCATGGGTTTATAATTTTACGGTTTGTCATAAGTTAATTGTCTTAGAAACCATGATATAGGGTTTATATTATGAAATTTTAAGGTGATTTATGGCATTTTGGAGATATTTTAATGGAGGTAATTATGGGTTATTACATTTTGGGAAGAAAAAACTAAATGTATGAGATAAAAATGGAATTTAACACATGTTATGTTTATCATTGAGAAAATTATCATTCATTTGTAGTGTTATAGTAATTATATAGTTTTATAAAAATAACAACCCACGTGATGGGAGATAGCCTATCGCACCTGGCAAGGCAGCGACTATCAATCCCACAACTGAAGGTGACATAGTGGAATCACCTACCACTACCCTACATGATGTCCAAGTTAAAATGAATTTTTACTTTTAGTAAAATGATTCTATAGATGAATATGATGTTTTTTGGGGATTTTTTAATCTTGTGGGAAAAATTATTAAGACATAAAGTGATGAATGTTATTTTATAAGTCATTCCCTCTTTTGGGATTCTTATATGATCATGGTAAAAAAAATATTATAGTCTATTTTGTAAGGATATATTATTATATTATAAATATATGGGGATTTGGGTTATTAAAGGGATTAATTATCATTTTTTAGAGATTAATTTATTTAGGAAATTACATTTTTAGAATGGGTCATTAAGACCGATTAATGATTTTTTGAGATAAATGTTAAAAAGATGAATTGAGGAATTTTTTATAAAATCTTACATAATATTGATTATAAATCTTAGTTATATTTTTTAAATATTTTTAAGGATAGTTTTCTTTTGAATGGCCTATGTTTAACTTCTTTGTTAGTGTTAAATTTTGGAGATTAATGTAGTTTTTCATAATATAATTGTTTATAATTTTTTTAAGAATTATGATATCATATATTAACTATTTTGGTTTTGGTTTATAATTCATTTGACATGAAATATATAGTAAATATTTTCTAGGTTATGTGATTCTTTATATGTCGTTTCTAGTGATTCATGTTGAAAAAATCATATTCAGAACTCTTGATTTGGATAAAATGATGTGTTTTGGGTGGAATTTGATTATTGGATGAAAATATATATGTCAAGTAAGAATATTTCCAAATTTTTTCTGTATCATATGTAAAAGAATTCCTCAAATATATGGAAAGCATCTTAAAATGAATACATTATCCATTTACTTTTGATACTAATAAATCAACGACCTTTTAACGCATCATATGTTTATGGTTATGTGATTGTTATCATTCTCATTACCATGTTCTCTAAAACTCTTTATCAAAAACATGATAGTTTGTCTTCACTTCAATATCCATGTTTTCTAACATGGATCCATAGTATGAGTTATCCGAAGAGACCACCATACATCCTTTTCATTCATAAAAGTGTAAATTTTATTAATTCATTCTATGATGTGTGATATTAATAAAGATAATATAAACATGGATAATGATGTGGAATTAAAAATTATGATGATGAAATTTCCAAATTTGGGTGGGGGGAATGTAACATCATGATTTTTTAAATAGAAAATAACAAGTTTGATTACGTACATGATACACTACATCAACTTTTGTTGAATAATTGAAAATTATTATTTAAATGTTACCACTAAAACAAAGTTGTTAGAATAGAGAGAATAAATAGTATTAACTAAATAATTTATACTATATATATATATGATGAATTATTTTTCCAATTAATTATAAATTATGTTTAATCACTTTTTAAAATAAAGGATATTGTTTTTCTAAAAATCTATTTAAATGTGCACAAGTGCATTCTAGGATAATAAATAATCAAATCACTCATTCTAGATAATACTACTAAAATATGAATATATATTAAATTAATATATAATTTTTTAAATTAATCTTGTTTTTTATATTCATATAATAAAAAAACACTTTTGTGAATAAAGGAACATTTTTCTAAAATGAATGTTATTACGCCCTATGATAGAACACCTATTTTAAATCTAATTTTTGTTAATTATATAAATTATAAATGAAAGAATAAACTTATTCTATGAAATAAGAGTATCGAGTTTAACTTTTTAAGAATTTTTTATGTTTTTATGATAATATTTCAATTTTGATGAACAGTAAAACACTATATTTTATTTATAAAGTAATTTTTTATCAAATATATTTATTTTGATAAATAATATATTTGAATGGTTTTAATGTATTTCTAGATAAAATTTTATAAGTCGATTCAATTTAGGTCATTTTTTTTAATTTCAAATTGAATTTACATATAAATATATTCCATTATTTTAGACATTTTATATTTAAAATATTATTTTTACAATCTGTCAACAAGAAAAACATTTAATCAATATTTTAAATTTATATGTATATAGTTTTGAAAAATGGACACCATATTTTTAATCATAAGGTCTAAATTTATTAAATTGGACCCTTTTGTTTTTTCACATTATGAATAGTAACTTTTATAATATATTTTTATTACAATGGTTAGGGTAAAAAATTTAATTAAGTGAAAAATAATAATATAAATATTATAAAATTACACTAAAAATTGTCCTCATTTCATTGTATGAGTGTGTTTTAGCCAATATAATCCTTGTGTAAATTTATAACCATTGGATGCCACTTGGATGAGAGAATGACATTTATAATATTATATTAAATGAAATGTCAATTTTGTTATACTCTTGTTTTTTAAAAATAATGTATTTTAATTATGTGGTCATATAAGTGATATGTTTGAAAGTAATGAATAATTAAAACGATATAATTTTCATTAATATCTTCATAATTTATAAATAAGTTTTATAGATAATATAATTACATAAATTATTAAACAATGAAGATGATGTAATTGATTAATTAATGGATGAATCAACTAAATGATATTAAAAACATTAAAATAGATATTATTTTATATAAGTCAGTAAAAGATTTTTTAGGATTACATTAAATTATTTTTCATGATTGAAAATAGTTTTCTTAATATATCACATTGTTATGATATTTTTATAAAGTCATGTTATAAATAGTGTCAAAATTGACATTTTTTATATTTTTTTAGAAATATATTTTTTTAAATGATATAAAATTTATAAAAAAACAAAATTTGACAAAATGTAAATGATATGTCTCAAAAGTTTCACCAATATCTCATTTATTATTAATCTTTAATTTTATTGTAATATAATAACCATTAAAGTGTAAATTACATGATATCAATGTAATAATTTAAAAGGATAAATAATTGCTAAATATAAAATATAAGGATTAAAAAATAGTATAAAATTCTATAAATTATATTTTATGAAGTTATTTTGACCTAAATTTATCATATATTCTAAATTATTATTTCTTGAGCCATTTCAATTTTAAGATTAATTTATATCAAGTTAATATTTCGGAGATCTCGAAGAGTTCCCCTCCCATCTCCTATAAAAGGGAACCTATTATTTTCTATTAATCGCACCAAAATAAACATTAGTTTTAGAGAATATATGACCAAATCCTTTCTAAGAATTCCTCTACACATTCTATAACTCCTTGTTTAGGCAGAACACCCTCATTCAAGGTTATTATGGGGTAATCCAATGTGATCGTCCAAAGAAGAGGAATCATTTTTAATGAATTATTTTTAGTTGGTTTCTTCATAAAAATTTATACAATAATATATAACCAATAAAAATAATAAATCAAATAACCTAAGTATAAAAAATAGTTTGTTAATATCATTACTAAATCCACCTTAAATTTCATTATAAGCGAAATGAAGTAATCGTTCATTGTACGGAAGACTACCACCATTCAAGTTTATATATATCATTTTCCATAAATATCTATAATGACTGATTATAATAACGGAATTAATTTTTATATATTATATTAATAAAATATTTATTATTATTAATCAATAACATAACATTTACGTTTTCACCTTTTCATGCACCAAAAAATGTTAACTTTGGGCCTGCGTGTGTGTGATCCATTACCTCCATATAGCGATGTGATTCATTTTTCATCTCCACATCCCATGAAAAATATATATATGTACTTTAAAATTATTAATATGACATTAATAATATTATTACCATGTAAATTTAAAATAAATATTACCTTCTATCCATAATTACCTTCGAAAAATGAAAATGTTTCTCATGCATACATATGACTTACCATCTCCTTATTAGATACATATTTCATTATTCATAACCACTTTGAAGGAATTCATTTAAAATTTTGATTGAGTTATAAATAATTATTATTAACTAATAAATATTTTTTTGTGATGATGGGACAATGATCCCTTTGAGCGTATTCGACTTACCAAAGTAAATTTAGACTCATGTACTGAATATCATTAAAAAATATTATGTGAACTTAACTAATTAAGTAATAGTTATTAAATAGTAATAAGTGATAAAAAGTATTTATAAAGATGAAAATAATTTTATAAATTATGTTTAAATTAACATATGAGTATAAATCAAGAATATAACGATTATACATGATGATTCAGACTCACTATAAGGGACTTAATCTCAATCTCATTTGATTGAGACATATTTTGATGTTATACACCCAAAATATCTTATAAGGTGTAAATACAACCATGGTGACATATAATTTCATGAATTTATTTATTATCATCATATTTAATGTTTTTCTAATGTCATTCTCTCATGGGGAATATGATGAAATTGTTCAAAGTGGTATGGGACTCATTGAATGTCTAAAGATTTAATTTTAAAATTTTCTATCTATGTTAAAATTATTGATATTAGTTTAAATATTTAATATATATAAAAAAAAGTATTTTAAAGGAAATTTAATATATTTTGTTAATTTCATTCAAATTTTTTCAAAAGAAATCTTTTTATGTGTTTTATACGGAACATTTTGTTAGATGAAAATGGAATGTTTATTAATGTATATGCTGACAACTATATCTCTCCCACCATGAACATTATATGATTATGGGATTCCTATATAATTATTCATGTTTATTTAAAAGAATACATATCCTTTACTATTCATGGTATTTTTTTATTAATAAAGATTTCAAAAATTGATTAATTATTTATATAACATGAAATTTTATCATATGAGGGAAAAACAATTAAGAGTGACATGTTGAAAATTGAAATCTCTTATGTGTTATTATTATATAATGGTATATGTAAATTTTATGTGTGGTTATGTGATATACAATTTATGTGTGGTTCTATGATAATCTCAGGATGGGTGGTTACAATATAACCACCAATTCATTGGGTATGGAAGTCAGTTGTATGGTAATTTCATTTCTAAGATTGAAATGTACGTAAATCAACCATATAGTGATTCCATATTATAATAAGTATGTCCCATGTGTCCTATTTATCGTTTATGTTATTTCTTATGAATTTTTATGAATATAAATTTAGTTTAAAAAGTCAATATAAAGAGTTTTTATGAAATAATGATCCATTTGTACGGTTAAAAAGGTTTATTTTCAAGGAAATGCTTTATTGGATTTCACTAAAATAATGGTTTCCATTATTATAATATCCATCTTTAGATATTGTGATTATTATATGTTTTGAAATTTTTTTCATAGGGTTTATGGAAGTGTATATAAAAGATTGAGGTAATGATGATAATTTTGAATATGTGTCACGGAAAGAAATGGGTTTATAAGGATTTTCCTTGGTGGAATAAGTGGATACTAATTATAAGAGTCCACTTATAATTAATGAGCTTACATTGTATGTGTTTTTATAATTATATAAAACTATTGACATAAAATATCATTGGGAAAATATTGTTCTTTCTAGTTTTAAAATAAGTAGACTATGAAGATATTAATATCATGGCCTTACACTTATGGACTGTAATCAAATGTGGAATGGAGTGGGGATATCCCTTATGTGTAAAATAAATTTCTAATGATTTCACTAAAAATATGAAACAAATTGGGTTGTCTGAGGCCGTATAGATACTACAGACGTTTATTCAATATAATAGGTGTATGAGGAATGATTTGTTTATCTCCTTCAAGCCTGAAAACAAACGCCATCCACCTCATGTGTGGAAATGTTGTAATTAGCCTTGGGGATATAGATAATATATGTGGGGAATAAATTATAGGTGGTGTGTATGACACATTCATTCTCACATGGGATACCTAGTAAATTGTGATGAGGACTCACCCTCTAACCCGATAATGGATAAGGATGGATGAAAGTGACCCCTTGATCGAGCCACTCCCTAGTGTGGATATCCCATTCAATATGTTTTTGGGATACTTTTTTATGAAGGCCCTCTCTTGGACAATGTTTGATAATCTGAAGGAATTTATTATAACGAACTCTCACAGTGCATTGGGTTCACACTGGCTTGTGGTTGAAGAAGGGAGATTTTGTAGATGGGAGTGGGAGGTTGTCCCTAGTGTTTAATAGAATACTCTAATAACTATTTCCCTCTCTATGTAATACAATAGGTACTAACATCCAATGAATGTAAATGATTGATTTAGATTTGGAACATTAATGATGGAAGCCTATATGGAAGGGGGACAATATTGAGATATCTATCCCTTTGATGGATAAAATTCATTGTCTAATGAACCATTTTTATAAGGGAAATTCCAAAAACAGGTTCATGGTCCCATTCAATGTTTTTTAAGGATGAACATGATCTAATATAAGAGGTTATAAATTTCAATACATCTTGGGTTTCCCTAATTCCCACATCATAGCATATAATCAATGTTTGAGTGAGGTAATAATTGTTGAATTCAATGATATGGATGTTAGGGATAATATGAGATGTTATGTCTATTTTTATTTCCAAACCTATAGACCATTGTAAAATCGTCATATTGTTGATACATTTGAGGCCAGTATTCAGGAACATGTCTTTGTCAGGTCACTTCATGAGGGATTCATTCTAACTTTATTGATAGGGACCTCCACTATGAATGGTATGCACCATTCCTGTTTAGATGTCATTTCCTATGTGTTCATTCAAGATGAATTTTCTTCTTTTATGTTTCATCTGAGGATAATCTCATATATATCATTAATTTTGGTTATTGATTACCATATATGAGACTCTTTTTAAGATAAACCTTCCTCTTTGTGATGCATCATATGGTTTCTCTCATCAGTATTTAGAGGATTGGTTCTGTTCACATACAATTGATCAATAATCACAATTTTTATGTGAGTCCTACATTGTTTTCAAGATATATCCTAGTCATGGAATGAGGCTTTCTTCTATATGGACAAAATCCGCAAAAAGCACCCCATAATGGGAATAGTCATTTACAACAATCTTCTCTTCCATCAGAATTATCAACAGATATGACTACAGTGAGTCTAGAACAAACGGTGAAGCCATGCCAAAATTATTTTTTCTTATTCATTATCAAAAATTAATGGCTTGGATGATGTGTAACTCTATGGTTGATCTCTGGGGTATCATGTTCCAATCAGAGTTACCATTGGAAAGATTTAATCATGTCACCACTCCTATGGGAATTACTATGAAATACCAACCTACTGAGGTCATGTTCTTCTTCTAAGACATTTATGTAACACTATAAAGTGTTAATGGTTAGGTTTTATATTCCCATAATTTTTACCAAATGGTCGTGTGATTAAAACATAAAATGGTTTTGAATGAGTTTTTATAGACCCTAGAGGCATTGGATACACTTAACTCACTAAAATGATTTAAGGTTTGTGGTTTCATTTAAATCACACTAATTTCATATTTAGTTTGTTGACATAGGGGGGATATTATTAGGAACTTCTAGTCCAACCATCTCCTAAATATTTCTTCTATGGTACAGCTATGGGAGAATAATTTCACAATTAATGGGTGACGGATGGTGATGTATCCTTGTGTCGAATAGCCTAGATGATGGTGATGATAGGAACCTCTTGTGAAATTAATTCAAAATCAACATATTCGAGGGACCCTTCTCTTGAATGGAAAATTTAAAGGAAAAACTATTCATTTTTAGAGTCTTCTCCTATAGAATCCAAAATTAATTTGTACCTTTCACTCTTTATTTTTATTGCATTATTCAAGAAACACATTATGATTTCAATAATTGTTTTTTTCTCCACTGATCTCCCTTAGAAGAGAATATGTACACTTTTGAGGATATATTATACAATTTGGATTATTTAATATATAAATCATTATCGATCCCAGTGTGTTAAAAAGTAGAGATTACTATGGTGCTGAAGAAATCATTCATGTTGCTTGTGGAAAATGTTCTAGTGACCACACCACATTATCTAGCCATGTGGACGCACATTATGAGCATACTAACATAGGTAGATATTCTTCTACCATATTATCCTTTATGTAAGTTAGTTCTGGATATGGTTAATACTTCTTAAAGGGAATACACTTTTTTTATTTGTGTCATTTCACCAAATATTATCTTTTCATCGTACATTAATAAAGGGTGGGGAGAGAAACACGTACTTAGGAAAATAACCATTGGTTCCATGAAGCCACTCCTCGAATGACATTATCATCACCTGAGTATGGGGTTTGGGAAGTTGATTTCACCAGTAATGCAATTGAGAATTCCAATTTTCTAACGATGCTTATATTCTTCAATTACATGGGGATTATGTATCGTTAATCCCATAACTAATAAAACTATGTATCCCTTTCTACATCATATTCAACTCAATGTTTGGATGCTCAAGAAAATGATCCAATGGGGGTTCTTCTAGCTAGATAAAGGAATGAAAAATCTATCTCTCTTCCTTTATCATCAACGATTATGATAAAAAAAACCTTTTTCTATGTGACCTTGTCACGAAATATATTTATGTCTTCAACATTAACCTAGATCAATGCCCCATATTTGTATAACTTTATCAGTTGATGTGGATAAAAATGTGGATGGAGATATATATATTAGTGTAAAAAACCCTATTGAGTGACATTAAGGGATGATTAGTTTAAATTTTATTTTTGTTTATCACCCTTGGATATAATGGAGTAGACTATTTCTCTCTTTAATCATGGATGAATGAAGTGATATCTCTAAGAGAATAGAAGAGGGTCCTTTAATTTTGGGTGGTGGCTAACAAAATATCCTCTTCAATAATGAATTATTGGGAAATCTGAATAATGGAAGCTTCCCAACATGTGGTGGAAGATGCCACTCATTGAGATGCAGTCATGTCTAGGATGGATGTAACAGACTATCATTAGTCTAAAATCATTCATCTCCAATAAGAACAATCTTTAATTCAACATGAAATTAAATTATTTGGGAAGACCATATTGGAGTATTAGGGGCTCCTTGGTGTGTCATAAAAACAATTATTAATTCAATTTAAATGATGGCGGAGTCACATCAGGCTATTGAGGGAAAAATTGAATCTGCTACTCAATTACGAAAATATATGTCCTCACTATAATAGAGATTTGTGGAAATCAAGGACTCATCTGGGCATATGATTTGATGGAATTTTAATTTTTCATTATTATTTTTGAATCATATGATTGTACAAATAACTATGATTGTTGGAGATTCCACATATTGTATACATTCAGTGAATAGATATATGGAAGTTTATATGTGGTTGTCTAGTTCTTCATTCATTTATAATGTGCATAAAATTTAATGGATCGATGATATATGTATTTCCTATAGTACCCATCTATTTTACAATATCATGTAAACCTGAATTACTAGACTTGAATGTTGAAATTTTAATTTATTCCTATTGAGAAATACTCTTGAATTACAAACAACTTGAGATTAATTATTTGTATGTCTATTCCTTCTACCATAAGATAACATGTTTTTCTGAAGGATTGTTTGGTAGAATATATGCCCTGGATGGACAGTAATCATTAATATTTCCACATAAAATATGATTTGGGATCCTAAAATCAATTTTTATAAGTATATAATATGGGAATTACATGATCTTTTAGGATAAATCACTAATTTGATTATTTTATGGTCATTTACTTTAGACCTTTTATAAAAAAAATTAGATTCTATTAGCTCAAACCTTCTATCATATTATATTAGGTTCCTTTATCATGGACCTTTTACCATTGTATTTTTAAGTCATTTTTGCTCAAACTTTATGTCACCCTAGTTTAGGATCTTTTAGTTGGGACATTATATTGTTGTAATTTAGAATCAATTAGCTCTTTCCTTCTGCCACGTTAGTTTAGGGTCTTTTATCGGGGACCTTATATTGATGTATTTTATGGTCTTGTATATCTAACCTTCAATTGATTTAGTTTAGGTTCTTTTTTCATGGACCTTTTACTTTTGTAGTCTAGTGTATTTTTGCTATGGCATTATGATTCCATGTAGTTTAAAGTATAAATATATGTTCTTCATTAATGATATTTGGATATGGTATTGACATGATAAGAATTAACTAAAACATACAATGACACTGGGTACATTCATGGTGTTACTGAGGATCATGAGTATTGGATCTTCTTTTTTACAAGGAAGAGATGTCTCGGGTTGGTATATCAAATCCCTTATGTGTTAATATCATTTTGAAATAAAGGCTTCTGCACTCATTTTCCAAGGGTCATGGATGATTTATGTGGAATGTATTGATTGAGGTGGAAAAATTAGGGATTCTAGGTCTACCTAGATAGTTAGATTATTAGTGATATAAGTGATAACCTAAAATTATATGTCTTTTAATATGATATGGAGTATAAGTGCTAAGGATATCCCACAAAAACATGAGGTTATAGGATCGTCCATGGTGTTTCTAGGGCTCACAAGGATTGAAGCTTCAGTCTTGCAAGGAGGATATGATTATAATGTTTTTAAAACTCTTCTGTATCACTAAAATGGTGAATAAAACATGATCTATTCTCTTTTATAAGGTCCATAAGACATTTGTGACATCTCAAACATTCATATGATGAGTTTTTGTATGGATGGGAGCTATCTAGGAATAGTTATGTCACCCAAGGGACATTAATCTCTTAATTATGACACTCGAGTTCTATGCAGTATGGTTTCGAATCATGAGGTGTGGGACATCAAACTTTCAGGTATAGAGTGTCACATTCCATCATTGAGAAAGGGTACAATGAACACTGACTTAGTGTAAATGATTTCAAATATATTCATAATTTTAGTTACAAAGATTGTAAATAACACTCCAATTTTCTCAAGATAGGAGGATGAGATGGGACACCTATAACAGGGACTGACCAACACTCACTGAGATATTGAGTTACTCTATAATGATTTCAGGGCTCAGAAGGATATTAAATCCAATATTTTAGAGAGATATATTTTTTTAATGACCATAGGTGCATATGCAGGATCCATAAGCATGTATTAATAGTCCATTAATGGGTACGTTGAATATGAGTATTCGTTTAAAAGGTCCATGAAATATGTGTGATGATAAGAGGCACTAAAATCATGAAATATTATTTGTATAGAGTGTAATATCAATGAAGGTATTGGGACCCCTAAATTGTTTTCCCACTTTCTAGAGAACATATTCTCATGTTGAAGAGTTATGAAAAATTCTTACATTAACTTTTTCCTGGAAAAGGGTGTCTAATATGAAAAGCACAACTTTTAGTAGTTCTACAAATTAGAATTTATGTGCTTTACCCCTTATTAATTTGGGCAATAATTTTTTCCTAAACAATGTAGATGAATATATTATCGACCAAATACTTGAATTTTCCTTACACCCCCTTGCATGTTTTCAACATGAAATGTTTTTATGACTTCTTCACTTGTAGGTTAAGGTCATTCGATTTAGACCATTATAGGATATAGTTTATTCTCGTACCACTTTGAATAGAGGGAAGTCATTTTTGATGAAATGATTCACATGGACCTAAAATAGTGGATGATACACAAGACCCCAATTAGGATACGTCGGGGTAAGATTACCTTGTCATCATTCTGAGCAGGGGATGAAAATGTTGAATATTGAACATTGAGGATCCCATCTCATGAGAGATGATATTTCAAATTCAAACCGGTAATTACCCAAAACACAATAAGGTGATGACATCTATCATTGGAATTTTATGTATCATAAGGATCCAAATGACATTTTCGGAGAGTGATGCATTTTTTAATGTCTATGGGTGCATATGAAGAAGCCATATGCATATGTCCATATTCATGAAAAGGTCAATAGATGTAGGGTTGTTTTCTATGTTCCATGGATGTTTTTTTGGAATCATGAGGCAGCCACGAAAGAAAGTATAATTTATGGAATGGTGTATTTAAAAAGTTGACCAAAGAACCAAATACTCTCAATGACCATGATGAAGATCTTTTTTTCCATTTATAATGGATGGAAAATTAGTGATGGTCTGCATAGTTTTTTTTCATGTAGTTGTGACAAATTTTTCTCAGTGCAGTTCAACATTGTACTTTAAATAAATTTCAAATACATTTTATCATCATGTGGTAGTAAAGGTGTTTTTGTTGGGATGTTTTACTATCATCTAACTAGGATGTATTCCACGATGATTAAAATCATGTGGTAATGATGTGTAAAATAATGTGAACAAATTGGGCCACATATATTTCATTCACAATAATGGTGTTAATTTATATGGATTGTATATAGGAAACACTTGTTTATATGACTCGGCCACTATTTAGTTGTGTTGAGTGTTTGTTTTTATGTTTTTTATTTTGAAACCAGTATTTGTTATCTATGAACCACTATGTATCCTTTGATATAGGACTTAATCCACACATAGCTCATGACGGGTCATATAGTTTTACATCATTTGGTGAGGATGTGGGATCCCCAATGTGAAGTGGCAATATTGTGGCTAGGCCCATGAATTTCATTCTAGGTTTCCCTACAAAATGCATGGTGATAGGAATTAAGGTAAAATATGTTGATAAGGAATGTCCCTATTAAAATATGACCATTATACATAGTGGTGAATTGTTTAATTTATTTTTTTTGATTTGGAATATGGTTGGATTTTCCAACATCATTACATATCCTATGAGGATAGAAATCAAGTCAAATGTAGTTCTTAAAGGGGAATGACTCTACAAAGGTCTAACCTATGTACATAGGTAAGATTTTTTGCACTGATTTTTTTTGTTGGTCCCACAATATTATTTACAGGTGTCAATATGTATCTTATGAAGATAAGAATCTATCCACACATTGTTTTTTGGGAACCATGTAGTTTTACATTGTGTGGTTAGGACATAAGATTACTAACATGAAAATGGGTTTGTAGCTAGAACCAACGATTGAAATAAGGGCACAAATAAGTATCTTTTGATTATAGGTATCAAGACACACTTATTTCATAAATAGATGTGTGGTGGGAGACCATCACCAATTGTAGTGGTACAATGAGGAATGGTCGATAGGAATGTCTAGTTATTTGTTATTCAAGGGAACTCCACATTGTAGTTTTAATGTAATGTGGTGAGGGCTCAAGGTATTCCATTTAGTGTCTTAAAATATTGATCATCATGAGTGTTTTTTGATATTTCATGCCTTTCTTGTGAGGGTTTTTCCTTACTCTAATTCCTAATCTCACATGAGCTTCCTCATTGTGGGACACAAGGATGGTATAGATTCACCTTTCAATTAAGAGGTGGTTAAGTATATGATATAGGAATTCTGAATCATGTAGTGGTTTGACAAATATATTGGATTGAGATATGCCTATATATCTCATTGAAAATTGTAATCAAGACATAAATATTTCTAAAAACCTATGATGTATAATTCCAAGTGCTTATAATATCATCATTGTAGTTTAAAATCATATAGTGAGGACATCGGTCACCCAATGTGAATAAGGATGAACCATTTGGGTGATCTATTCAGTTTAATGCGTTGTGGTATAGACATTCACCATGTTGTTTAATTTCATAAGAAAAGGATTAGGATCCACCAATTTAAAAGAATATGAATATTGTGGTTGTTCCCAAGACAAAAATTTCAAGTGACACTATGTAATCTATGATGAAATGGATCATGGAAAATGTTCTTCTAATATGTTCAAATTTTTTATCTAGATATAACTCACATATGGGGATGGAGAAATTTCATCTTTCTTTAACATATTTCTATCCAATATGTGGTGATTCAATAGTGAGATGGAACGTTTTGTGTAGTTAAACGACATGTGGTGAGGGAATTCCCTATATATATTAGTGTCACATGGTTATGACATGAGATGGAGTGCAGTTTAATGGTGTGATTCCTAGATGAGTTCACTACAATTTAACGTCATGTGTTTGGTATGTTGTCATTGAGTTTAACATCATGTAACTATGATGAGTTAAATATAATGTAACATAATGTAATCAAGATGATGTTGTACTGTTTAGAGTAATATTATAATGAAAAAAATACTTTTTAACATCATGTAACTATGTAGATCTCTTACTTTTTAATGACTGGTGCCCAAGATGGGTTCTTATAGTTTAACATTATGCAATAAGGATGAGTTCATACCATTTAATTTCATGTAACAAGGATGAGTTTTTATAGTTTAACATAATGTAGCTTGGATGAACTCATATTGTTTAATTCCATGCAACTATGAAAAGATATTATAATTCTAAATCATGGAACAAAGATGATCTAGTAAATTTTAATGGAATTTAACAAGGAAAATCTTGTAAATTTTAATGGCATGTAACTATGGATATCTCTTATCGTTTAGCATCATGTAACCTGGATAAGCTCATATTGATTAATGTCATCTAAATGAGATGATAGAATATAGTTTAATATAATGTATCCAGGATGAGAGGTGCATTCAAGATAACTATGAGAAGTATTTTTTGAGAATCCTTGCATTGGTTGGGGGTGTGACACACTCCCCATCCATTGTCTCTAATGAGAATGCTCCATTATGATAGACCATATGTATTATGCACGGACCTTTCCATTTAGATTCTATCATTGGATTATTTTCTACTAGTATCATTGGGGTTATAAGAATGAATTTTAGTTCTCCATGGAGGAATGAACTGAGGAGAACCTTTTTATTAAAGGCTTTTGTGATCTGATTCTAATGGATTTCATGTTGTAGTAATGTATACAACCTTTTCTCATCGAGCCTCTCTAATTAAATCGGTTTATTTTTGAATTTATCATCATCTAAGAGCAACCTGAAATAGGTTATTCGTAGAAACGACAATTCAAATTCTATGGGTGTCACTGACTTGGTCCCATACACTAATAAATATGGAATTACTTATGTAGAAGTACATGTGGTGTTTCGGTAGGCCCTTAAGGAAAAGATGATCTAGTCCGGCTATGACTTACTATCAGTGTTCACCATATTATGGAGTATATTTTATACATACTTATTGAATTCCTCTATCTATCGATTTTCTTTTTTATTATAGGGAGTAGTGTGGCTGGACTCGATATTGTATTCCTGGTATAGTTTCTTGAACTCTATGGAAGAAATGTTTTTTTTGTTTTCCATCAATATTATATAGTGGACCTCCAACCAAGTTATGATATGTGAATTCAATAAGTTTATGATATTATACATTCTAAATTCCTTTAGGGGTATTGAATTATCCCATTTAGAAAATATGTTTGTATAAGTAAGGATGTACTTAAACTGCTTAGGTTAGGATGGGGGATAATCCACAACAAAATCCATTCCCCAATGTTCGAATATCCTATAATATTTTGATGTTTGTACAAACATTTGGTGGTTTAATTATGATTTTTTCATGGATATGAAATTAATTATAATTTTTTGTGAATTTGACATAGTTGGGTCACATGGTTTTCCAAAAGTAATTCATCAAACTAATTACGTGCGAGTGCCTAGTCCCAAACTGATGAGTGTTGTAGGAGCGGGTATTGAAATATTATATGATGATAGTAATTTTTATTTTAGATATGCATCTATGGAGTATTTATTGAAATTCATTTTTTCAGAGGTATTTTCTCATTTGGAACATCTTATAGTGTAATTTTTTTTACACATTTCTAAATCTATTCCCTTATTCCCCAGTCTATAAGGAGAGATTAGTTTGGGAGATAACGATATATAGTCTCCATCCATCTAGGGGTGGATATAGGTTCATCAGAATCTCTGGTGGTATTGACTAGGTTTATTTCCTCTATATTGTAGATTATTATTGATGAAACCATTCTTTATTGTGTGATATGTAAAATTACATCATCTTAATTAGGGTCTTCCATGACCGTAGATTTATTAACTAATGCATCGACATGTCAATTCATTTATCGAGGGATATGATTCGATGTTGGATGAAATGAGAACTCTTGAATTAGAGGAATTGTGACGCTAGTGATATGGGATAGTTCTTCCTTTTTGATTTAATATTCAACATTGATCTACATTATCAATAGATCTATATTACCTCTGATATTGAGTTAGACTATATATAGTTGTATGTCTTGTTCCAATATAGTTATGAGCTCTTTATATTCATCACCATTATTTTTGAATATCTTGTATATTGATAATGAAAAGTTACGATCTACATTTTATTGGGAGAAAAATAAAATTCAGAGTCTATATCCTTTGAGCTTTTAGATTTATATCATTTTACTGATATGGCTTTAAATGGTACCATCAAAAATCTTCTCCAACATTATAGGGGTATAATGGTCTAAGAATACCCCCTCAATATGGATATTAGTGTTTATAAGTGTATTCTCTATGTTAGGATTTGTTGAAAATAAATTATCCTAAGAATCCCATTTCTTTGGATTCTTTGATGCGAACTGAATGTCATATTGTTGCAAAATGACTTCCCACCAAGACAAAGTCCTAGTTATAATAGGGATCCCATTTTTTTACTTGAGTGGATAAATATAAGGGTATATAAGGACTTGATTGTTCTACATGTAATTCCCAAGAGTTTTCATAATGAATATGGGAGAAAGCATTTTCCTCCCAAAATTAGATTATTCAGACTCAAAAACTAACATTGTTTGGTCGAGGTGATAGAGACTAATATTGTTCCCCTATATCAATTTTTTGGGTGATAAGGAAACCCAGTATGAATTCTATGATGGGGACACATAGGATGGTTGGCCTCCCTTACACTAGATACATCTGTAGAAATGGGTACAATACAAACTTGTTGATATCATCAACGGCTTATTTGGAGTCATCATCCCATAGATAGATGATTCCCTCATTTATCATATAGGTGAAGGGGATAGATTTTGGAATCAAATTATTTGTGAAATGATTAATGTTGGATATGTTCCATTTAAATCACCTAAGTTATTTGATATTTAGGTGTGGTGGAATTGAAAATATATTTCTAGTATCATTTGTTTCATCCTTGATGCCATAGTTTCATACCACAAGGCCCCGGAAACTGTCTCATGTTACTTTGATGGTGAATTTAAGCGGTTTCATCTTCAAATAGTGTGATTTCATCTTATTGAATAATATTTTAATATAAATGAAGTAACCACAACATTTTTCGGATTTCAAAACATTATTTTCGGCATAACATTCATGTTTCCTTCCATGGAAAGGCATAAATATATGATTCATGGTGAGATGATATGTTGCACAAGTGTTCTTTATAAAAAAGTTGTCTCATGTAAAAAAAAGTTCCCTTGGGATGCTTTGTAGGATGTGGCTTCTTCATCTTCATAGGATATATTTATTTGATTTTACCCAAAATACCTATCCATGAAGGGATTGTCTTGGAAGCTATCAGTTGCATCGATCAAGAGTTATTATTATCAGAAATTGGAAATATTCTATTGGGAAGTACCGATTAAGATCTCTAAAATAGATTCATACCCTAATATTCCCATTATTTTTATTGAGAGGGATAGTTTTGGTGATCCATATTGGATATTCCTGTTCTCGAACAATGTTATATTTTAATACTTTCTCAACAATGGACT
Organism: Viscum album; assembly: GCA_963277665.1. Taxonomy (NCBI): domain Eukaryota; kingdom Viridiplantae; phylum Streptophyta; class Magnoliopsida; order Santalales; family Viscaceae; genus Viscum; species Viscum album. The sequence continues at coordinate 376,210,137 of OY728137.1, forward strand.
CTAAATTGGTATTACTGGTGGGATACATACTACTGGATTCCTTCTTGAAGCCTAGATACTCACTGGCTAAGCTAGGATGGTGCATTCCTATATCCAGATTCATCCCAAGAATTTCAATATTGTTCCACATGGAAAAATTATATATTTCTTTAGAAATGTGTTGTATTCAACTTTCTCATACAGTGGCATGGAATCACTAATCAGTTTATGTCGTAGTCTTATTCTGCTCTTGGATTTACCTATTCGATCTCATCAATGGTCAGGGAGATTCCTTCCTAGAATGTGGGATGGGTGTTTATGAGGAAATAATAATATTTATCTATCTCAGAGTTTATGGAAGAATTCTTAGATACATGTAGAGATCTGAGGGATTCCTTATCACCATTTAGGTGAGAGAATCCATGATACGATATATTATCATCCCCAATTTCTTGATTTAATGCAGAGAGATGTTGGAGTATATTTTCTTTTACACCATATATAGGGATATAAGGGGATTATACATCTTTGACTAGGTTATTTACCTCCAATAGATTAATGGGGAGGATATATTTGAGGTCAATCATACACTAAGGATTCACAGGGGAGGCCCCAAGACATTGGGGGATGAATACTGTATATCATCATCCTCCATTGGTTATTGTATTTCCAAATTCTGTAAAGAAACTTCATCATATGTTCCTCCAAAAATCTCAAAGTTGGAGCTATCACTATTCTGTATTCCAGTGATTCCAACCATGAAATATTTCAGAATCAAAGGTAATTTCAAAGGTATCATTGCTTGAGTATAGATTCAAGGCCATTATGGTAGGACGTTGTCTCCAGTGTCTTGATTGATAGACATAAACATAATATTAGATGCGATATCCCAAAACTAAACACTGAGTTCTATATTACCAATTGTTCTTTTCTCCCTCCTATCTTAACATTGAATGATCAGAATTTTTAGAGATGGGTCCCCTTAGCTATATACCAAACATTAAAGTGATTGATCCCGGATTATTTTGATCCAAAAACCATTCTAAATTAGATCCCTTTGGACATAAACATTATTGAGTCCTCTAGATACATATAGGAGACCTAACATCTTATAGAATACCTCTTCTAGACCCTAGTCAATTTATGATATGTAGATATGGAATTACATTGGCATGGTATCCAGAAAAATAAAAGTTGTCTATAATTACATCTATCTTGAACTCTTATGGGATCTATAGGGATTCAAAGAAATCCTTCTAGTGTTATTTTGAAAGATAGTTCACATCCTGGATTTAGAGATTGGCTAGGAAAATCTCCAACTATATTAGAATGTTTTAATATTTGTGCTAGAGGTCTTCAATTCATGAGGTGGGGTTTTTCCATAACATGTTTACTAAGAGCCGATGCATTTGAGGTGGAAATGCCTAGTGCATGTGAAAAGATCCTGGGTTCCTAATTTAATGGTTGAATGGGTCATTCCATCCCTCCGCATTTTCTAGGATGACCAGATAAGTTAACCCTTGCAAGGTGGTCATGTAATACCAATGGGAAAGAGAAACTACTATAGGGTTATGTTCCACCTCTATGCCTCTTTTGGGAAACATAGAGTGATTCACGATATTCTCAAATGCATATATGTGCTATATGAGGATGTGACTGAAATATTGGGTCCAACCACCCCTGTGTTATTCCATGTATCATTGGTTACTTTTCATGCAGACTCTCGTTCCATGGTTATCTGCGGGGAACCTAGATTTTGAGGAATATTCATTATTGGATAAGGGTATCTAAAGTGTGTCACATTGAAATAACAAAATATGATCTCTTCATCTGATGAGGGTTCTATTTTGTGGGATTGTTCCCTTTCATCATATATTAAATGAAATAAGTCTGCAAGTGAAATATTATGCATTGGAGCATAATAAAACTCTTCCAATTATATTTCATAAATATTATGATGTTCATTCCCTTATTTGGGAGGCATATATTAAGCCACATCCATGGGTAGTGATGTTTTTCAATGACTACAAAGCTATTCCCTCAGGGTGGCATGATCTCAATAAATTGTATTTCATGCCATCTAGTTGCTCAACATTAACTCATTCTTGGTTGGAACCTTCTACCAACCACTATCTTCTTTTCACTAGGAAATTTTTATGATAACCTCTACTCTCATGATTTATCTATAACCACCTATCTACAATGGACCATTACATAAATGATGTATTTGAAGATGAAAAAGTCTGGTATAATATAAACAATCATTCTATAGAAGGGGAAGAAGTCAGGAGGGTTAGTTTGGTTGATATATTCCTGGTTATTGGGTTTTGGTAGTTTGAGTTGGTTATTATACATTCATTCCAAGAAATGATCATGGAATTTTTCATTTTGGATGGATTTTTCTTTATTCATTCACCCCAAAAATCACAGATGACCCATGATTCTCTGTGTTTTTTTAGGGTGAGTTTTTTGTTCTTAGTGATTGAAATGGGGTATTGCAAATTTTCAAATATTCCTAGTTTCATGGATGGTCACTACTACTATCATGAGAATGGTAGTTATAGTTTCTTCTTATTCAAGGATTTTCGCCTATGTTGAGGGTCTAATTCTAGATTTACATCGGGATCATTGAATGGAATCATCTAAATATTAGTTTTCTTCTAAGAACTCATAGAACCCACCTAGATATTTCATTGGGATTAAGGGCCTCTATAACTCTCCCTTGAGATTTTCATCATAGAGTTACAGCAAATTCTTTTAATATATATAAGATACTGATTATATAGGTTAAACCCTAAAATCCTGATATAATGGTTGAAAACCTGTCATTTTTTTTGTATAGTTTACAAGAATTAAAATGATCAGTTTCCTCAGATTAGTGATGAACTAAAAAATAATATGAGGGATAAGGACTTCCCATCCTGTAATAGATCCTACTGGGAGACTTTTATAACCAAAAAATTCTTACCTTGTTAGATTTTGTACAAATCACCTCATTTTGGTTACCTTTTATCGATCTTTAGGTCCCATCATCGTGCCTCCTCGGGATAAAATTTGTATATTTATTTTTTGGAGACTCCCTCTCCATCAATTGTATATAGTCTTTTCTTTTTGAAATCGGGACGTGGTTTTATTTCATCCACCCACTTGGGATATGGATTCATATTGGAATGCATAGATATGGATCTCTATTAAATGGATTCTATTAAAGTATCCATGGAATCAATGAAATTAAACTACACTACATGTACTTTTTCTATGTCCTCTCTTATCATTATGGAGCGGGAAGGGGTTGATGGTGTGGCCCCACCTACATAACCATCTAAATCTTGATTCATTCTATGTCTGAATGAATTAAATAGATTGGTAGAGGTTGTTGCCACAATATGGATAAGTAATGGTCATTTTCTACATCTTAATTTATATATACTATCTTCCTAGAGCTAGGTCTAGTCTACCACTCAAATACCTCTCATGCTTGTGGATGAACGTTTCCTAATGTATGGGTGGAGGAATATTTTCTCCACCCAAAAGATGACACCCTATGGGAATATTTCTCATGAGTATCCCATTGTTGAGTTGTTTGAGGGTTTATATATCATTCTCACATTGTAACTAATGTTCCTTCATGGAATTAATTTTAATTATTCATTAATGTTATTGGGATTCCTCCAAAAAATTCCGTTTTACATTGGTAGTGCTTCACCATAGAGGTGGCTATTATAAATTCTATGGTGCTAGGTTTTGGATCCACCTCTTATTTCAGGTGCATGATACCTCGTTTGGTGCATTCATATAATCTTCTTTTTGGGGTTGGTTTTACGTTTCTTTCCCTCATCAATTTCATCTTGATCCACAATATCTATCATATTGTTAGGTACGAAATTCATAGTGACATATCAGGAAATGGTGGTTGTACCATTACATTTGATGCAACATGATGTTTTTTCACTGACTTCATGAAGTTCATTATTCGCACCCAAGACCAAACTGGTCTATTTTGTCTAGTGTCCCATCCAGGGTTTGACTTCCTTCTTCACATGTTCGTCCCATCTTCTCTATGAATAATGACCATGAGGGTGTTTCTTGTCATGTTTCTAATTCACCACAAATAGAAGAGGATTGTATTGCATTAGGAGGAATGAATGGGATGTCGACCATATATTTTTACCTCCAAACCTAGAGAAGACCAATTCTATAATTTTTTATTATGATGATGAAAATCCACCAGCCCGGTGCACTTAAGGTATTATGAGGGAAAAATTGGAATTTACATATCCCATTATTGAGGATCCAATGATTCCCATCAGTGAATTGATGACTCAGAGGATGAACATTGAGATATAGTGGGATATATTCCCCCATCAAGGAGAGATGAGTATTCTATAGGATGGATGTTTTAGCACCTTTAACTATGGCACATTGGATATTGTATAGCTATACTCATGAAGGATATGGTATCAATGGTATCCCATGATGGGAATCATACATTACGAGATATTATCTAGTAGACCTCAAATCTATCCTCCATGTTTGGAATTCATTCTAATTTATTCATAGGGACCATTTAAAATTCTTGTTAGTTATGCTCTCTCTCTATTCTAGATGATTCTACATCATTGATGTGGAAGAATTCAATTTAAGTGGCCAAATAGATCAAGCATTACAAGGTACTCCGATATCTCTGAAGGATATAAAATTAGAAGATGTCCTATCTGGATGGATCTAATATTCTCGGGAAATATTAAATTCCAATACTATATAATTCACATATCATAGGATATTAATGTATGATGATTTTGGGGAAATAACATAGGGTGGTGTTTCATGATTTAGTAACAAAAACTACATTGGTGTTTTTCATGATCTTTTACTCTTGTGTTTTAGGCTATATATCATATGGACATATCCAATAGAAAATAGAGTGTATTGATTAACTAAAGGTGATATTCATATACTATATATGGGATATTTCTATCCATCAATAACTGAAGAGTATCCCAAATATTTTGGTGTAAATAAGCCATGTACTACTATTGTAGATCCTCTGGGACCTAGTAGTCTAAAGTGTAAAGGGGATAGAAAATGATGTGTAGGATGTTTTAAGCTAACTCTTTCAATATGGCAATGTCTGAATCTTATTAATCAGACTACATGCAACCATATGGTATGATCATAGAAGATGATTTTGAGGGTCACCTACTAACTATATTTGAGTTCTATTGTATGTTGATGGGGGAAATATATTATGTTGACCAGGATGTTTTGAGAACCTCTCTATATTAAGGAATCAGAGTTTTGTACATGTCCTTATATGATGATGTCTGAGAAATGTTTGTATTTCCTTGTCCATGGGAGATATCTCTATGGGGACATTCACCATGGGGGACATCCAGAGTATAGTCCATGTGATCTATCTACATACTAACATGAAGAGGAGTAGCATGGTAATGATCATATTCATCATTGGTTAAAGAACATTTTGACACTTTTGGTGTTGAAAATGTTGCTCAAATAACATTAAATACAATTTTATAGTGAAGATTGAGAATATGGGTCCAATTAATCATTGTGGGGGGTATATTTCCTCCATACTTTTAAACATTTTTAAGGATTTTTCATGTTGCATAATGGTTTTTAGAACTTGTTGATAACCATATGGTGATATGGGAGTATGATCCCATAGTTAATAAGATTCTAGAATATTCCAGTGAGATCCCACATTATTTATAGGAATATAATCTCATAACAAGTCAAGTGATGTTCTCACATGGTGATCTGGAGATAAAATGGGACTATGTGCCTGATCCTAAGAATTTTTGATATGTTGATGTTCTTTTAGGGAATGGATTTGATCATTCCCTAATGCAAGTGCCACAATCAACTGCATATCCCCTATTCGAATGGGAATACGATCGATGTCGGAATATGAATCCCCTACTAGAATATGCCAATGGAAATTCAAAATGGGAGATGGTATCTGAGCCTTGTCCTGTATTTCCTCAAAATAATTCTATTATTGTCGATGTTTGGTGGAATTAGGAATTTTTACATGGCTTTCGTGATCATGTGGAATATGAAAAGTGGATTATCGAAAATGAATATAAAAAAACCTAAGGGATGTATCATTATCATGCGGTTATCCGTAAATGGAATGGTGATATGAGATCAATATAATTCCATTGGAGTATGTCACTAGTTTTACTCAATAAAAAGATTAGTTTTTATCGAGGCATGTACCCCTTTAACATTGTGGCCCTAGATTAGAATGGGTATATGAGTATGATCCTAGTCCTTTCGAATATGCCATTTTACTTTTTCGACATGCTTATTCCTCATTCTTAAGGATATTTTAACTATCTCCTGGTGATTCACTGTTAGAGTGGGAGTATGATCCTTTTCTGAAACCCTGTCCGTTACTAGAATATTCGGAAAATAGTGTTTGTAAAAGGGAGAATGGTTTCCTTTTATAAGTGATGGAAGGTGAATTCTTGAAAATTCATAAATTATTAAATTAATATAAATCATATCGCATGTACAGATGTATCATTATTTATATAATTAAAATTGTAGACAACAAGGAGGTTAAATTGTTTAATCCAATTAAATATTGACTACCTTTAGTTATTTATATCCATAATCTTTATGTTTTAACCACCCATTAAACCATATGATAAATACCATAATATTAAAGTATTCAATATTTTGAGGTTCAGAAATTTTACACTATGTAGAAAAAATACAAATAAATTATCCATGTATGATGTTTCCAACCATGTTAAATTCATTTGAATGAAAGTAAAATTTTTATGAATTTTAAATCATAGAATAAAATATTATTTAATAAAAAATGTATTAATGTCAATTGTCATAATATTAATTATATTTATCATTAAATACATCAAGAATAATTTTATATTTTTCTAAATAATTTTATAGATTCACTAATATATCATATATATCTACAAAGCCTATAGATCACAACAACTCAATCAAAACATTTACTCTTAGATCTTTTCATATAATTTATCATATTTTAAAATTAATTGAATATATAGTAATACATAATTATGTAGGCATTCAAGGTTATTATTTCACCACAAAAAATAAGAAACAAATTCTAATGATAAAAAAATTGTTATTTCAAATGACTAATGATTACTTATAATTCCTTCTATTTGATCCCATTTCTAAATTTCAAAGACAATAAAACAAAGAAATTGAAATTGTTGAAGTTTTGTTATATAAAATATTATAATGGTCAAATCATGGATAATTGAAAACATAAGGAAATTTATTAAACTATTGGATGAGATTTGTTGTAATATTAAAATCCAATGAATTTATTCACTGTTTTAGGGTTGCTTTGAAGTCTTTATCACATTATATTTTCCCTTAGTTAACCAATTTAACCTTTATCTTGATAAGAAAATTTATTATGATTAAAAATCAAAATGAAAAAAAAATTGATTTATTTTCCAAATTTTTAACTCATAATTAAATATATGGAATCCATTTTTTCGGAATAAATTCACATATGTGGTGGAATTTAATATAAAATTTATCATTCAAAATGTGATGAAAATAATTTTTCATAAAATTTACTTTCACATATGAAATTTTTTTATACAAGTTACAACATTAAAATTATCTAGAAATAATTTAATTAGATTATGAATATCCAAAATTAAATAGTGAAAATTGAAAACCAATACAACATATAATTTTAATAAATCAAAATGTTAAATAAAAATAATGTTTGCAACAAAATTCAATGTTATTCACTTTTCATAAATGATGTAATTTATTCGTAAAATCACAAAATTCCCTAATAAGATAATATTTAGATCAATATTCTAAAAATGATGTATATTTTTCAAAAAAAAATTATATGTTTATTTTTTTAATATTTTCCAACATAAATAATTAACTACCATTAGTTATTAAAACATATTTTTTAAAATTGAGTAATTATTTACTATAAATTAATTAATTCAGTTATAATGACTTATAAAATTTACTTATATTTTTTTATTATTGATCCTAATGTTAGTCATAGTTTCTATGTAGCAGCTTGGTTGTTAATTTCATATTTAAATACAAATATTTTATGTTTTTTTAGCATTGGTGTTGTAGATAATGCTTAATATCAAAGAAATTTTAAAATACATAAAATATTGGGGAGTTACATTCTCCCCCATAAATAAATTGAATCCTTACATTTTGAAATTGATCCCAGTAATAAAAAGTTTTATATCTATTAATTCCTTTGTGAAAATACTATAATTACAAAATTGTTAATAAAATTTCTCTTAAAAATGAATGTTAATTGTGAAGGCTGTCTCAAATAACACAATAATATTTTTCAAACATGGACAACATTTTTAAGTAATGAAAATGTGGTCATGGATGTCAAAAATAACATAATGTGATAATTGAGTGTTATATAGTTCCTGGACTAAATTAAGTCAATGACTAGAAAACCATAAATTTGTGATGGATGAAAAGACCATTGGTTCATTGGAAAAGAAGGAAAAATATTAAAATTTTATTTAGATTTCTATAAGGTAATGTTAAGGGATTATTTTACTTTCAAGATTGTGAACAGTAGTAAGTATAATTTTTAGGCTTATTTACATATAATATGTTTAATTACATCCTTTGGTTTGGTTTCAGTAAATTTCCACTTAACCTATTACTCTGTGAAATGAATATTAAATATAAAATTATCAATTTGGAAGAAATAAAATGATAATATATTTGATTATAAGATCCAAAAAATTGATATTCAATCCTACAAGCACTATATATACCAAAATAAATTTGATTAAAATAGGTTATACAATATGATAAATAACACATTATCCAAAAAATACTTAAATTAAAACCATTGAATAATTATTTATATTTAAAACCCTTCTAAAATATGTGTGAAAAATTTCCAAATCCAAAAAATATAAAATCAGGGTAATTAAATTTATATATTTTACATAATATAAATCCACAAAAAATCATAAAGTATCTCTAAATGTCACATGGTCAGTATGTGAATCACATATTCTCATTAAATATGGTAATATAAAGTATTACCACAAAACCTCAATGATGGCATATAAGATTCAAAAACATAACTATCTAACCATTACGTAAATAAAATTAAACACTATTCAATATATAACACAAATAAAAATATTTTGTATGATACATTAATGGTAGGATAAACCACTTTGTCATAAAATCAAAAATTAGTTCCAAGGTCTTCAATACTATCCCATTTAATTTATCATTATAATTCATCTATGGGTAATTATTATTAAAACCTCAGGAAAATATTATTTTTTATCATTCCCTTAATCATTATTTTTTACATTAAATAACTCTTCTCAATCATCAGTCTCATTCAACATATAGTTGGAAATCATATAAGAAAACAATATAGGACTATCCATAAAGTATCGTTGATATAAAAAAATTATTAATTTATAATAACTAAATAATTAAATCTATTTACATAAGTAATTAACATAACAAAGTACATAACATAGTGTAGTATTCAACCCTTGGATTAAGGATTTGACTTGGATAATTTCCATATTACACAAACATAATACATTAAAATACAAATGGTACACTATGATGAAGTCCATAACACTCTCTTGGACATTTAATTTTTCCTAAAAAAATTATAGTTCTATTACCTTGTTTTATAAAAATAAAATATCATCTTGTTCTTATAAAACAATCACATTAGTCATTATTCCCATATTATCGACATATAGTATGTTAAATCAATATTCCTCAATAGTCTCCACCACCCATGCTCTATGTAAACTCCATATTTATATTCTTTAGTGCAGATGAGAGTTGGTTTAGGTCTTTGTTATAAATAATATTACATGATAACTGATTAGTCATAACAGTAATATATCTTACTCTAAAAATCATCCCATTTGGCTTATCATCATGACATTTCCCATCACATTCAATTTTAACATTGTTTTTTCTGCTTCCATCCATTTAATAAACAAAAAATCATAATGTGGGGAAAAATAATCATATTGAAATATCATGAAATATAATTCATAGGATATCTAAATCATTGTATCATATCTTTAATCTATTAAAATTTTGTTTTAACATAGTTCATCCATGATATGTATCAATTCAAATCCTTTATTATTGTTTGTAAATAAAATTTTAATCAACTCTAGAATACCCCCCCATGACTTTCTATCGAGGTGAACAAAAAGGCACACTCACAATATAGTAGAATAATGGACATGATATACTAAATCACCTCATTATGTTGTTGTAACCCCTAGATTCACCATTTCCAAAACCATATCATTTTTAGTATACTTAGGGGTATATATTTCTTAAAAAATGAAAAATTATATTCCTTATAAAGACGTTTTATTTTATCCTATAATTAATCTTATCCACAAGGATTTCTCTAATGTTGTATGAAACCTAATCTACACATGTTAACTAATCAATACTATAATACCAATTATAATGACCCAAACTCTGTAAAAATGGATATCACATCATCAAAGAAGAATATTCAATACACATTAAAAATAATCTCTTTAGGACCATAATGGTTTAGTTTCATTGGAGACAACAAACAGAATCGCCTTATTAAATAAAATATCATCATCATATCCCATAATGATCTTCCCAAAAAGTAATATTCATAGAAATACCCAACTAAAAAAATTTATTCATAACATGGGGAATTAAAAAATTAAAATAGAGAGATCATAATGTTGGTAAGGGTAGAATAGAGATATATCAATTATCACTTAAACATAACATGAGTATAGGGGTATCAAAACATGATCCTAAAATCTGTATACCTTACCCATCATATCAGAAATTATAATTACATTTCCTACAATTAATGTTATTAGGTCATAATATGTGAATCATAACAGAATAAAAACATGAGATAAGAGAGAATATCATAGATATAGTAGTGTTTTAATAAAATAACATTAAATAATTGTGAACATGTATAAAATGAAATAGGTTTACTCTATATATTAATAACATGAAATAAATCCCCATGTAAGACTCTATAAATGAATCACAATCAAATAATAATATTATGTACACCAATTCCATGTATACACGTAAACCTATGGACATGTAACAAGTTTAAATAATAATAATTTGGACATGAAATAAGTTCTATAAAAAATTAGAATTGAAATCTTTGTCCACGCTTAAAATTGATAGCAATAATACATATTAACACATAACATAATTAACTAATCATTTATCTATATTTTTTTGAAAGCATTGGATAGATTTAACGCCACCAAATATCACATAATAATATTGTGTTAATTTATTTTTCACTAGATCATAATTCCTTTATCAAAAAATTATAACATAACCCATGGAAAATAAATTATACTTTTAAACAACACATCGTCATAGTTATAAACTGTCAATAGAATGAATATTGTTTATATCATTGGTTCACATCCCCAATAAATAATAATAACAAAAAAATGATGTTTTCATAGATTAAAATACATTTAAACAATCATTAGAATATGTTTTTCTGAAAATACACTTTTCATTTTGAAATTAATTATAAAAAATATAAAAAAATTAAAAAAACTTTATTGCAATCATTTTATTTGTAAAAAATATTGGAAATATGTATAGGTTGATTTGAATAAAACATTTTTTATGGTGCTATAAATTTATATTGATTCCATTTAATCTAAAATAAAATAATCCATTCACATTTTTGTAAAAAAATTAAAAATGTCCTCATTTGGAAAATGAAATAAAATCCCTTCAAAACCATTTTGAAAAACATAATTACTAATCGGTAAAATTGATTTTAATAATTTCAATTAGAATATTAAAAACATCAATTAATTCATTTCTAGATAACAAATACATAGAAGTGAAATAAATTTTCACCAAATATAGAAATATGGTTTATTTACATTAAAAACATTATTATAAAATCTAGAGTACTTAATGTGATGGAAAAGTAAATGAAAAAAGGTATTATAATTTGATGAGAAGAGGAGAATAAAATAACAGGGATATATTTGATAAGTATCATATAATTTCTTATATGGAAATTAGTGTAGATGAATATCCAGAAAAATTGGGATGGAAATATAAAACCTTTACCTCTTTAGAAAACATTGAATGATAAGATAATGAAACATTCCACCATTAGTGGATATTTAAATCCCAATAATTATACGGTTCATCATCATAAAATATATTCATGGTATTTATATAAACAATATAAAAAATCAACTTCTGAATGTGTTATATATCAAAAAGAAAATAATGTGAGATGAAAATTACATATCGTGAGTTTGACTTCATTTGAATGTTATTATACCTCATGTAATCTAAATTGTTATTTATTATACTTCTATGATAGAATCATTTACATTATTTTAATTTCATATATACTAATTATATATACATAGTTTCATCCATAATGGTAGTGTTGTAAAAATAAATAACATTATTTAAGGAGATGGTAGGTTATACGTCGGCATTAACACTATTCTCATTTTTCTCATAATGGAATGAATGAAAATAATCTAAAAATAATCCTTCAAGAATATATTATTATATCATATAAATAATATATATTCCTAAAATCTATCCTCCTTACCATCCATGTAAAACCGAAATGAAATATGAATCACATAGCATCATGGGCGTGGTATTCTACATGTACACACAAGCGATGTCATCGTTTACTAATAGTTCTGATAGAAAAAAGGTATATATGATATTATCATTAAATAATACTATTTATTTCATAAATATACTACATAAAAAATAAACCCACCATAATACCCTTACTTAAAATATGGGGATGAAAAATAAATTTTATCACTATGTAGAGATGGTTTGTTGTATACACACACTGGTGATATATTCACCTTCCATTTGATGGGGAAGAGGTTTTATAATGGATGTTTTTTAATAATAATAAAAAATATGTACATTTAGGATAAAAAATTTATAATATTATTATATATATTATAGATTTTGAGTCATAAAAAGTGGAATTAAAATGAAAGAGATCAGTTAAGGAAGTACCACTTCATTGAAAGAACACTTTTAGATCATCTCTTATAGAACCTAATGTTTTATTTTTTGTGAGAAAACAATATCTACGATGAGGATAAGTTTATTTTTAATTTAAATTGTTATGTATTGGTTGATCCTGGATTCTCAATGTGGTTTAATGAAAAGAGTGAATGAGTGTCCTTCTATAAGTAATGGGAGGGAAATCCATAGAATTTAAAAAATTATTAAATCATTATAAATTATATTTCTTGTATAAATGGATCCAAATTGGTATAATTATAAAAAAAATCTGATTATGATTCTAAATTATCTTATACAATATAATTGTGAGATGTTTTGGTTTTTTCAACCTTATCCTATAGTTTTAACCATCTGTTATCCTTTTGAAAATTAACATAATATTAATGTTTTCCACAATCAATGAGTGCTGAAAGATACCATATGGGGAAAACAATAACATTCCATTACCCTTTATTATGTATGTATGATTAATTTATTCTTTTTAATCTTTATTTGGGTGTGTATTGGGACTCCAGATGATAGAGGGAGTTTAATGTGAAAAATTAACTAATTTTTTGGAATATATGTTTTCTTAAATTAAAGGAGTCCAGGTAGAAAATTATAATAGCTTTGTAGGGATATTCCCATGTTTAGAGAATAAATATTGCGGTTTTGATCTTTCTACCAAAAAATAACATTTTAAAATCTAAAGGGGAAATATATTCTTTGTAATGGTATTACACACCTTGTAATTTCCATAAGGAATAATTCAAGTGTCTATTACAAAAAATGAATAGATTGTAGGTCGTATATTTGGTTCATGTCATGTATCAGTAAAATTCAGATTTTTTGCAAAAAGGTTTTTTGTTTGTCGATATTTTCAGACACTTTATATTTAATAATGTTTAATTGGATCGCATGCGTTTTAATTCTTATGAAGAGTTATCTTATGTATCGATTTGATTAATTACATAAATTATTCACTGTATCCCTCTTCCTATTTGACCTAGATCCTATTTGGGGAGGTTTTTGAATACTCTGACACTTCTAAACCATTTATTTAGTGATTTATCATTTTTTTAGTCACGGTGCATTTTTATATATGATTAATCCTCATGTTTCTTCTTTTTCATTGATCATGGTATCCTTATAATGCTGTGATTAGACATATATTTTTCTAAAATGATTATTTTCCTTGATTCATTGTAGATATATTGTGAGATCATCCTCTAGAGGATAACCCTTGTGTTAGTTGTGGTGTGACTTGTGATCTTTATATGGTATGGGTTTTTTATTCCTCCCAGCAGACCTATTTTTCTATATTCAGTTTATTATTATATGTGTGTATTGATTATAGTGCCTCTATCATTCTCATTGAATTATTTTTTATTTGTGGATCTCATTAATGTCATGCACAACCTATGTTTAATATATGATTTTCTATATATAGCCTATGTTGGGTGAAATTTGTTTTATGGATTTTTTAAATTCATATAAATGAAAATTAATGGTTGATTGATGGATTTTCTGTTCGATAAGTAATGAGTTTTGGATAAAAGTAGGGAGTTTCATTGTTTGGTAAATATAAATTTCATTTAAATATATTGTGAAATGGATTTATAAAATGGGTTTCATTGAATGGTTTTGATGAATTAGTATAGATAACCTACTACGTGGGAAGACTTCCATAATTTTTTGTAATTGTTGTTGTTATGGGTTCACTCATTGAATATTTATCTAGTCCCAAGGCCTATTTTTCTAGGGACATGGTATAAACTAATGGGAGGTTTACCTTCTAGGGTGTTTCTATTCTTCATATGTTTCATATATATGTCTCGGGGATTGATGTGTGTGTGATTTTTTAAATTTTCTGTATGTGTGTCTTGTAGTACTGACCTAGATTGACCCTTGGAGTGATGTGATTGGTGTTTTTATATTCTACTATTTATTATTGTACTTCTCTAGACTTTGTATGATAAGTGATTCTTTGATTCAGTTTATCTTTATTGATATATATATATTTGAAAATCATTAAAATGGTTTAAACTATATTTATTTGGAAATGATGAAAAAGATAGTTTTAAATATTTTTATATGGATTTTATATAAAACATGAATTTTTTAATTCCTTTTTTTCTTTAATGAATATCATGTTTAGATTATCCTACAGAGGAATGATATAGAACAACATGGTCAGATTATATTGATCCTATTAGATCACTCCATACATGTCCCTATGGTGGTGACGAAAACTTTTTATATAATCTGATTGATGTAAAGAAAATGTGTCATAGTGAGGTGTCTAGGTCTTTTTCAACAGGTTCAAGGTAGTTACTGGCAATATTTTTGGAGTTTCTCCATACTATCACATTGAGTAGTTGGTTTAATGTTGATTTTTCCATTGAATATTGGACTTGTACATTTGGATACTCTGATTACTTTAGGTTGTTTGTTCTTCAATATTTTTCATTCAATTATGGAATATATTTATTTATTCAATTGTTTGTCACTATTATAAATAAATATATATGCCATATTGTTTCTTTGGGATGCTTGAAATTATTCCCTTTGGATGTTGTTTGATGACTAGGTTCTAGTCTCTAACCCAATGGGATCATGATCCCTATTTAGTTTTGTGAAAAAATTTGGCTAGGTGCATGAGGACATAGGCTATGATCATGAGAGTTCTTGAGATAGAATCCACATATCATTAAAAGAATGAATGAGCCTCAAGATATGGGACAATTGATTAAAAATATTCATCAAATAGTAATCATTATTGATAGACATGATAGTATCAAGGTTATGTGTGTGGAATTCATAGTAATGTGTCCATGTAGGTAATTGTGAGATTCCATGTCACAAGTGGACATGATTTTAGGACTGGACTAGAGTGGTTTTAGGAATCTGTTCTTCCATCTGTTTTTCATGGAGTCACTGATGATGACAAAGTCTCTAGAGTTCCTCTATTTAATGTAGGTAGAATATTCAGTGTCGGTGTATATCAATCAGTTTGCGGTGCTGGATTTTATCGCTAGAAAAAGAAAAGAATATACTTATAAAATCTCAAAAGAACTTTAATTGTTTGTGACCCCATATCATATTTCATGTATTTATTCAAAACCTATTTTCCTATGCCAAGATTTTAGTTATAGATTTTATAGATGAGATGAATGTGGTAGATAGGTTTTGGTATTCTACCTCTTCTCTTCCACCTATTTGTATCCATAGTAGATTGTAGAAGAAAAAGTGAACACAAAATGATCATCTAATTATAGGTGGAGGTGGTTCATAGTATCAATCATCATCTAGACTTCTTTTATAGCTAGCAGTGTCACTCTAACATACTATCACTCTAGAAATGTCTGACATGCCTAGTGTTATTTACATTTTTTCTATGAGGAGGTGTAATAGTTTTTTAGGTCATGGTAATCTACATGACTTCTATCAGGCTATGTAAACTCATTGATATATTCATGGATCATTCAATCCAGAGGATACTGCATCATAGATATATACTTAAAAGAATGATATGTTCAAACCATAAGCCTTATGTGTGAAGAAACATCACATAATTTAATATTTTTCAAGTACCGTTAGACTTGGTTCTATCAATAGTGAGTGGTACCAGCAATATTCCATCTTCTTTTTTGATTTCATTATTTGATACTGGTTCATACCACTAATTTATATCTGGCCATTTTCTTTTTATGATTATTCATCTAATGGAGATAATTTTATAAATTATAGATATAGAGACTCCCCTTAGTGAGAGGTAAGATCATTGTTTTTTTGTCCTTATTTATTGTTGATACTTGATTTAGGGTTAGTCTATGTTTTTTTTATTGTTGATCTACATTTGTTTGACATCAGCATCAAGATGGATTGGATTTATACTCATCATTCCAAGTATTATTTTAATCATCATCATGTCTTGTTTCTTGGGTATTATAGAACCACATGTGTGTTTTAGGTATTGTGGGACCCATGATCTTTTCATTCATGTTCTTCCATCATTTAGTTCATTGGATTTTTTGTAGTAGTTGAACCTATTGTTTTTCATCTATTGTTGATCTACTTTCTATTGTTCATAATTTTCCTTATGTATCCCATACAATTTCTATGTTCTTAACACATGGAAGGTATATTTTTTGAATGAATGGTTGGGAGATGGGCAACTAATTCCAATACATTTTTATCATAAGATTCCATTAAAGACGAAACATCAAAAGATTCCGTTGGAAGATCTAATAAAAAAATACTCTATAGCATTTCTAATTGGATATCCTGAGTCCTATTTTTTAAAATGTTACAAAGTTAAATATGATTTTTTGTGGACTATTTAATGTTAAACTAGGTAACCATTAAGAATAAGTATCATTTTCCAAATTTAAATTATTTTTTTGATCAGTTATATGGTTAATGTGGTTCTTAAAATATTGATATTTAGATGGTTTATCATCATATCATAGTAGAGGAGTATTACATTACTATTACATATTTCAGGATCATTCACAAGAAATATGAATATCATGTGATTCAATTTGGTCTGACTAACGTGCTTGTATTTTTTTATGGATTTTATGAATAGAATACTCCATCAGTGTTTCTCTAGTTTTGTGATAGTGTTCAAGGATTATATTTTGGTTTATTCGAGTTCTAATCATAAGCACGATAACCATTTGAGATTATTTCTAGATATACTAAGGATTCACCATTTCTCTGGGTAGTAATTGAAATGAAATTTCTAAATTAATGACATTGAGTTTATGAGTTACATTATTTCACAACATGGATTTTCATATGTAAATAAGAATTTTAATGGTTTTTAATTGGGAAGAACAACATAATGTATTATATTTTGTAAATTCATTAACTGACATGACAAAATCAATGGTTTATCATGTATTCTCAATTTTAACATCTCCTTTGACTACTATTATCATGAAAGTGTTGAAACCAATATGGGATGAAAGGTTTGAAACTTAATTTCCTATGCTTAAGTGACTTCTGACATAATCCCCTATTCTGATCTCACCTAAACCCAATAAGGTGTCTGTGGGTTCTTGTAAAACCTCATGAGATAGATTCGGATCCATTATAGTTAGATAATCATGTAGTCACTTTTGGATCTCATACACATTGAATTCATGAGAATAATTTCCCTACTCATGATTGAGATCTGGCTACAATTATGCACGTGCTCAGGTGTTGGTGGAAGTGTACTCTTTGGGAAAGGTTCACAATTATTTCTTACCATAGGTTTATATGATATATAATTTATCATTATTAATTTAATCACGTATATAAGATTTAGGTGGACCAACTTGAAATTAATTACTTAGATATCACCTACAACCTAGGGAATGGGATTGTATTTCTAGAATCCAATATCATGAACATACAATTAAATGTTGTTTTGGAATTGAAGGAAGCGGGGAACCTTATGGGAATTTTTACTCAATTTCACCTGGATTCTCCGGAGGATGTTTTTGAAATGCATAGAAACAATTTTTAGTTTCCATCGTCTTTATTTTTTGTATATCCTATATATTTATGTGTATTACGAAGATTTTATAGGAACTCATGAAACTCTTTATGGTGTGGATACCATATCTAGTTTATCTCTCTCACCAGATGATATTTTCTATTTTGGGGATTGATTTTTCATCCCAAAAGCTATGATGAGATCAAATGTCATACTACCATAGTTCTTAATGATCCGTTAATCAAGGTACTCTAAGGCTATATTATAACATGAGATGAAAATTTGGGTGGTTGGGTATGAAGCGTGACATTTCATAAAATGTGCCCTCCTATTACAAAATCCAAAAGATAACAATATAGCACTAGAAACTATCTAGCTTGATCTTTTGGTTCCAGTTTTGAAATGTGATGAGGTGTCCATGGAAATTTTAATCATATTACCGTTAACTCCCTGAGAAAAAAATTATATCATTGTGGTGATTGATCATTTGAAGAAGGCATCTCATTTCATTCTAATTAGGTATACCACTAAATTTTATTTTCTCATCATAATTTATGTGCATGTGGTTTTGAGGTTATATGGGGTTCCTTCTACCATGTTTTCTAATAGGGTCGCTAGGTTTACATTAGGTTCTAGAGGAGTGTTCACGAGTCAATGAGGACTATGTTGGAGTTGAGAATTGAATACCATCCATAGCATGATGGTTGGATGAATAATTCTATTCAGATCCTAGAAGATATGTTCTAGTCTTGTGTCTTGGTTTTTGTGGACAATGGGATATCCATTTTTGACAAGTTGAGTCTTACTATAACAACAGTTATTAGTAGTTGATCAGTATGTAGCCTTCTGAGGATCTGTATGGTGACTTGTGTTAGTCACCTAATTTTTGGGAATTGCACACTGAATAATCTTGGGTTCGAATGATTCCTATTTAGGAGACATAAATAAGGATTTTGGATATACATCAGCATCATGTTAAATATGAGAGTTTGTAGAAATATTTTATGGATGATAATAATCATCTGCTGTATTCATTCATAGGGGAATGGGTTTTCTTAAATTTTCCCACTGCTTGTTTCATAGTCATCCTAGAAAACAAGTAAAGTTACCTTTATGATATGTTTGACCATTTGAAGTCATTTAGCGACATAGGTATGTTTCATATCAATTTTAAATTTTAATTTATTTGAATGGAATTCATAATGTTTTCCACATATCATAACATGGAAAATATAGTCTTTATACCTCTTACATTTTGAGTAGGGAAGAGATTTAGATGGAGCCATATGTTTTTGTTGTGGATAAACTAATAGAGATCATTGGCGCTCAATTAAATGTCTTGTCTAAGAAGTTATTTCTTGTTTTCAAAGTGTTAGGCAGGTACATATTACATGTACATAAGATTTGGGTGGGAGAGTCATTGATGAGGTAGAAGTGAAATCAAATCATTTCCAAACATCATTCTTCAATCAGAATACACGAAGATGAAACATCTTATGGTGGAGAGTTTGTATCATCCTGTTATAGAATTCTGGTATTTCCCTACTTTTATTCATTTTTCATATTATTTTGGTGTTTCTGGGACTCCGAATGATAGCTATATTTTTATGGATAAAATGAATGAATGTTACTAGATGTAAGTTATTATAATGAATTGGACATGGGTATAATTTGTAATGGATTTTCGAGGTTATCTAAAATTTCAGAGATAGTTGAGGGTGTTTGATTGTTTTCTTTTAAAAATAGGGGTTTTTGTTGTTTTCAATAGAAATGATTGAATTGAAATTGTATAACACAACATACTAATTCTGAGGGGATAAATCCATGAATCTTGTATACAACATGAAAGGATTTCACTCTATGTAGTTATTTCACATCAAATATTGGTAAAAGTAAGGTTTTTGTAAAAATATGACAATTTTCTCAATGATTTGTGAATTTTTGGTTTTTCAGATAAGTAATGGGATTGGACATCATGTAATTCTTGTAGAGAGTAATGGTAGGTCCTCAAATGTGTTCTTTATTATTTCATTTATCATAAACCTCTTTCCCCTGACCGAGATTCACTCAAGGATCATTTTAGAACATTGACCCTTCTAAACCATTTAATTAGGTCATTCATTTTTCTTGCAGTCACAATACATTTTTTCGGGTGATCAATCCTCTTATTTCTTGTTTTTTTGTGATTACGGTAGCCCTAAGGCATTTCAATTATTGATTCATTTCCCCTAGTTTTGATTCTTCATTATTCCTTCTAAATCATTCTTTATATCTTCCTATCGAGGATATCCCTTATGTTGGTTGTGGTGGGATGTTTGATTTTCTTGACGTATGGACTGTTTATTACCAATATATATCCCATTTTTCTACGTTAAATCAATAATGACATTTTTGGATTCATTCTAGGGCCTCTATAATTTTTATTGGGTTCTTTATTGTTTGTGGATCTCATTACGGGTGTATATAATCCCAGTTTGATGTGTGTGGTTATGTATCTAAACTATATTGGATGAAAAATGTTTCTTGGGTTTTGATATATTTATATAAATGAAATGCCATGATTGAATGATGGATTTGTGTGTGTGTGTAGAAATGGGTGTTTTTAATAAAATATGGATTCACTTATTTTGTTAAAAGAAAAGGTATTTTCAAAGAATTATGAAATGGATTACAGAAAAACATTTCAAATAAGTGTTTGGAAGATTTTTTTTGGATTTAATAACACATGGGATTCATTAGGAACTTATTTCCAAGGTGTAGTAATAGGAATCATCTATTCATACTGTTGAAGGGTTTACTTAGGGGGTGTTCCTCTACTCCCATGTATTTCATTTCTAGGGACTTGGTAGACAATATTGGGATGTTCACGATTTGAGGTATTCTTATTTTTACTAGATTCAATGAATATATATAGTGTCTTTATGTGCATGTGATTATGTATGTTGGGAGTACGAGTGACCTAGATATCCATACATAGAGTGATCCTTTTCATGATATAACCTATTATTTTGGATTGTACTATTTTATCCTATACTACCATGGATTTGATATGATATGTGATTCATGATTTTCATTTATTTGATAAATCTTCATTGATATATATTTCATAAATTCTTTAAAAAAATTCCATATTTTATTTGTAAATTCTAAAGAAATAAAAGTTAAATGTTTTTCCTTGATTTTTATATAACAATAGTAAAATATTTATCATGACTTATTTTTATTAAAGTTATTAATTTTTAAATTATAATATAGAGACTTATTATGGAACTCCAAGGTGGGATCCAACTAATCCTGTCAGATCACACCCTAGACACCCCTATTGTGGTTATTACACCTTTGTATGTCATTCAATCCTATAATTCTTGTGTTATAGTGAGGGGGGAGGTATTTTTTGATTGAGTCTTGGTATATGGTGGTGAGGGAGTGGGTGTTTTACCATGCTATCAGATGATGTATTTTCTTTCCAATTTAGTTTTCCTTTAATGAATAGACTTTCACCAGGGGATATTTAGACAACATTGGGTTGTAACATTTTTCATTATCTTTTTTCAGTTAAGGAATATATTTCCTTATTCTGATGATCCTCCCTATTATATATTCCATTTTTCTCATGTTGGGAAAACCATTCCATCTGGTTGTTTCATGATGCTTAGGTGCTAGTCTATAGCCAATGGGAATTAGTAACACACATTGGGTATGTAGAAATTCTTGTGGAGTACCAATTCGAGAGGGTATTTTGGTTGGGTTCGCCACAAAATAATGACCCCAAAATGGACCGTTGTTCATGTTTTCATCCTTATCTGAATAATTTCATTGAATAATTGATTTTAATTAATTTTGAATCATTCCGTAAAATATTATTTATTATAAAATATTATTTATTTTCTTTTTGACATTATTCTTTTTCTTTTATATTTCATATATCACTATAAATAAGATTCATTAATCTAGTATTTATATAATCTATATTATTCCATGTATATCTATAATTTTTATTGTTCATAGTAACTCACTCAAAAATATTATTTTTATAGTTGTTAAAAGAATTTATTTTCTATTTATAAAAATTTATGAAATAATATGTTAGTGTTGCATAATCATTTATGGTGATTATTTCCCCACCAAAATATCAAAGATAAATTACATTGATAAAAAATAAAATATATTTAAAATATAAATTTATAACTTATCATAACATATTTATATAAATATATAAATATTGTAATGTTAATTAAACATAGAGAATGTAATGTTTTACTTTTCATTATATAAATTATTGTAAAGGTCAAGAGCATGGATTAGCTGTGAAAATTTATCATATTTGAATTTAGGATGATAATAAATGAAATATAATAACCCAATAATTTTAAGGAATGTTTTATGGATACTTTTTAGTTCTTATATTATTAACTTTTACCCTTAATTAACCCATTTAACCTTTATTATGTGAACAAAAATTACTATGATTTCTATTTATGAAGACATAAAATTAAAAACCATATTTTTAAAATTTTGAACCTCATAATTACAAATAGGTAATCAATTTTTCGTGATTAACTTCACTGATGTGGATGAAATTAATTTAAAATGAAACACAATTTATTTACTAAAAAAAACCTTCCAATAAAATACCAATTTAAGTAAGAAATTTTTTTCTACCTATTGTAATTATAAAATACATATAAAATTTATTAAATGGGTTATTATATATAAAACTTAACCAGTTTAATTTAAAAACTAATATAAAATTTAACTTCTCTTCATAAATACATTATAATAAAATTCATTTTTCAATATAATTTTAATTTTTGCACATTTCACGAAAAATAATGACTTTTTTTAAAAAATCAATATTTCACCATTGGATAATTTTTATAACCTTATTCCAAAAGTTAATTCATTTTTATTATGTCAATTTCCTTAAATTTCTAGATATTAATTATAATATTTTCTCAAAAAAAAATTAAAAAAAAACAATTAGGAAGAAAAAATATTTGGAATAAAATATCATTAATAAAAGTAGAATGTCTATTTTTAAAAAATTTATCAATAAAAATAAATTTATTTGGAAAATTATTTATAATTTTTTAAAAGTAGTTAATCATATTCATACATTTAAATTTAATGTTTATTTTATAATTTACATAATTAAATATTAATATGACATCATTCATTTAGACTTGGTGTTTCATCTAATGTAGGCTACTAGAAAAATTTTAAAAAATATTTCATTATCTTTCAGGTTTTAATAGTGGGAATCATTTAGTGTTGTTGATATTATAAGGACATGAAATATATTACTTAGGAATTATATTTTTTTTGGATATATGATTATTTAATATAGAAGACATATAATTATACAATTATGGACACATAATAGTAGAACCGATTATTGGCCAGGATATTTTTTCTTCAAGTAATGACTATTAAATTTTTTTTTCATAAATATTAATATAATTATAAATTCAGATATTGTATTGAAAACATATTGGTAAAATATTGTATTTATAAAGATATTTATGATTTTTTCCCAAACACCTTCAAGGCTATAACATCTCCCCCTTTGAAAAAGACATCAGCTGTTGTAATGATGAATTTGAAATATTTAATAATAATTATAGGTTAATAAGCCTTGATTTTTATGCCTAATTTGGAAAATGGATAAAAATATCATTTTCATGTTACCACTCCATTGGGCTATAAATAAAATATTTTTCTTATTTTATCTATTAAAATACAGTGTATGTCACACACAATAAAAAAACTAGGGACAACTAAAAGTAAACAATTATCTTAACAGAGAGAAAGAGTGTCGTTATATGTTTTTTGAAAAGATTATAATAGAAATGAAATATTTGATAACCATATGACACTTATATCTTTTAATTCATCAAATAAATCCTCATTCGTAACCTTATTAATATTGAACTATTTTTAACCCTTGGACTTTCACGAATAAATAATTATTTTAGAAACGAATCATTGTATCCCTATATTTGTATTAAATGTCCATATAAATTTTTTTATATTAATTAATGTTATTTTGACTATCCTATCATGTTTTGGATAAGAATTAAAAAAATCATCCCAAGGTGTTACCAATTTTATATACCTACTCTAATATATTATTAACTAAAGGACTCAATGACCTCTTATAAAAAATTAAGATGATCACTAAATCATGATATAAGTTTTAAAAATTGTTTGTGTATTGTACAATTTAGATATATTTTTTAGAAAAAAAATTTGAAAAGAGAAAAACTAGAATAATGGGAAAAGATGAACAAAATGGAAAACTATTTTACTAGTGATCATAGAACATACTCTCTATCAACAGTTTTCACTTTATTTATAGATGAGGGTTTCAGTTCCTTATATAGTAAGTGAAAAGGGGTTTGGTGGGGGTAGGAATCCCACCTTTGTTTAAATTTTCCGCTATAATCAGCACCTTCCTAACACTCCCCCTTTAGATAAACTCCCCTACCAATGTCATATGTGTTTTGATAATGCATCATTAAAAACCTTTTTCTAGAGAAACCTCATGGGAGAAAAATGGAATAAATAAAGGAGTACAGTTGTATAGAATTCCCTTTAAAGTTACCTTACATTACTAATTTTTCAATCTACACATCCCTATATTATATACATACTTTATAAAGATAATTGTTGGTAGTTCCATCATTAGAAAATCTACAATGTTGTCACATAATTAGAAAACGTTCATGTTGTTATATATCTTCCTCATTAACTCTTATGATAAGAAGAAAAATTATGGTGGTATCAAGGTTTTTAGATCATTCCTAACGAATGAATCCTTTAAATGTGTGATGAATGAAATATTATCTTCAAATAAAATTGTTGTGATACTATCCAAAAGAAATCCACTTACCAAAAAATTTTATGAGTTATAGACTGTAACCAAACATATTTTTGACTTCCTTCATGTAATTACATCAAATATGGGTAGTTGGATGATGTTGCGATGATTTTATGCTTTTGTGGCATTTAGGAAATGACAGAACCTTTTACTATGAACACATTAACAGTTTTTTATTATACATTGTATGGATCAGATAAATAACCAACGATTGCAAAACCATCCATCTTCCTTTCTAATTTTTTATAAAGGAATAAATCTAAATCAATAGGGATTTCAATAATTTAATTGGATATAGCTATTTTGGTTTTTATTTCCATAATTTGGGTATTTTGAATCCTTCATAAATTCTAATATATATATCTATTATCAAGTAAACCATATAATTAAGATGAAACAACATCTATAAGATTCATTTTATCCTTATTAGATACTAGAAGGTGGATTATATATTGATAAGTAATAGAATCAATGAGAGGATAATATTTCTCCTCATTATCAATTCTAGGTCCTTGTGAAAACCCCCATGTTACAAGATGACCTTTTTATCTTACAATTTCATTTTTCTCATTACACTTACGCACAGTAACCCATTAATATCCAACAGGCTTCATAGATTCTGGGGTGACCATGATCTGTCGAAAAAAAATTCACTTATTAAGTGAATTTAATTCAACATGCTTTAAATCATTCCATTTATTTGAGCCGATTTATTTTTTACATTCCATAACAAAACATGGTACATGGATTTCCTTTTCTATATCACGTAACATTGAATATGAAAATATTTCATCAATTTTTTCTATATTATTATGATTCCATATATCTCTTGTACTTACATAATTAATAGATATTTTATAATATTACAAACCATTAGGGTTTTCATTATCCAATGAATTCTCTTTATGATTCTCATCATATGTTTCTTTTATATAACTTAAATTATGTGTTTCATTTTGAACAATTGCCTCCATAATTGAGCTTTTAATTATAATCATCCTTTTGTTTTCCAACGATTTCAATCCATACAAATAATTAGTTTTCCTTACATCAGTCGTGTTTTGGAGATTTTCGTAACATCATTATGTAACTGTGTCTTTAGGACATCAATTCTAGTCGGTTCATTTATAGCTGATATATGTGATTTATTCACACTCGTCTAATTAGTAAATGAATCTGGTAATTGATTTTCTCTTTCTTGAATATGTAAAATCTTTTTATTTTGTATCTCACTCTACCAGTGTAACACCCCAATCCCTTTATACCAGAGAATATGCATTAATTTTTATATTGGCATGGTTAAAATGAATGAAAATCCCAACTAAATGATCAGTTTAGTAGTCTGGAAGAAACTAGATGCATAAATGAAAAACTCACGCCATTAATAAACTGGTAATAAAATTACATCCATAGATTTTTTCATAGTGAAAACCACATGGATAGTAATAAATAATAATTAATGAAGCTAATTATTATTAATTGACATCATGTATCTGGAACATGACATCATAGTACCGTAAAAAGGTTTAGTTCTGTGGGTAGAAACCTGTCTGATTTTTTTGTAACAAACATGAAGGGTTTGTAGCCAACTGATTTGTCCCATGAGACCTATCGATATATCAAGGGGCTATAGTGGATCCCACCTACCACTTCATTTAAAAATCATTATTTATACATTTATTTAATACAAGATAATTATTCCTTTTCAATATTCATATAAAGTAGAGTATAGAGATTCATCAACATTTCCATAATTAATATAACTTTCTAAATAAACACCATATGTAAAATGGTATTCAGTTTATACAACAAACATATCCATGATATTAGATAATGGATATTTAATATAAATATAATTTCAAAAGAAAAATTGATCTCAAATGGGCAGTAGGTACCGCACATAAGGATTATTAGGTGCACCATATAAAGTTTGTCACAACAAAATAGTAGTTGAGACAAAGTCTCTTACCGTAATGTAATCAATCAAATCATATGACCAAAATATAATAACCCTAAAATTAATCATTAAATTACATGAATATAAATATAGTAATGTTATTATATATCAAATGTAAGTACACATATACCACATACAAGAAATAAGTGGCCAACAATGAAAATATCACAGAAATCAAAGTGAGATGAGAAACCCCTTACCTAATGCTCGAGTGTGTTCTTCGTTGGTTTTAATGACATGACTTATAAAATTTAGCTTCTATAATTATTAAATATATAACCTCATATACTTGTAACATATTTAGTATAACATTTTTCAATTCATTCATGGCTCTTTTTATAGGTTTAAGATGTTCAATTTTTTGTTTTGGAAGCATTTTCTTCATTTGTTTTCATGACTCCTTTACATGTTTCCATGAATGGAGGTTCATTTGAAATGTGGATAAACATACATAACTATAAATATATCTTATTAATGAAATTAAGGAGACATAAATGATCATATAATGATTTTGGTTTATATACAATGATGATGATTCATTTGTTAAAAGTTTATTACAAATATTCTGATTAACTTGGCCATTTTATTCATAATGAACTTGTTTTGTATTATTTTTTTATATTATGAGTTTCTATGGATTCCATAACATTAACGAGATGAAATACATATATTATTATCTGGTTAAACCATTAAAATTTTTTCAGGACTAATAATAAATGAGAAAGTGATGAATGATACTTTGTCGTCCATAAAGGTTACAAATTAGAAGCTTGTGGATATTGATTTTGTTTATAAAAATAAAAGGGAGGGAGTAAGTATATTAAAGATGGTTATTCCATTAACATTATATAATTATATTCTATATATGATACTATTGTTTATCATGGTCATTTGGATTGAATAGTTGAGGAGATATAAATAAAAGATATGAACTTGAAAATAAAAGAAAACGTAAGAGATCACAGATGAAACTTTGGCAGCAAAACGGCATCGCTTAAAATTTCATAAAATGAAATTATGAGAGAAAAAGGATATCAAATCATATTGAAATAAAAATTACTTCAAGAATAACACATAAAATCAAACCCCAACTTATGAGAATCGGATATCAAATAGATAACCTAAAATAAGTGTCGACTAAAAGAAGAGAATGATGGATTCCCTTACCTTGTAGAGTAACACCTAGATCTTGAATGATGGGACCTTGGGGGCTTAAGGGAACCTTGGGAGGACTCCTAGTTAGGTATAACCACCAGATCTTCATTGATGAGGGATTTTTATCGAATGAAAATTAATGGATGAGTGGGTACTTATAGGAAAAGATAGGTTGTTTTTAATAATTTTTAAGGGACATCTCATTTGTGGTTTTTTTGCCAAACCATGGGCTTAAACAAGGTATTTACCCATGGTATTTTACACTTGGGGCTCATCATGTATTATTTTACTGTAAAAAAGTTGACCAAACTTTTATTTTAATTATTATGTTATTAACTACCAAAAACACATAACTCTATTTTTACCATTCATGAAACTTCCATGTATTTTAGAAATATCCCAAAAATTCACCATAACCATTTTCCAATGTGTAGATTTCAAAAAATAACTCCATTTCTTGAAAATAATTTTCTATGTATTTTTAATTTAATTTTAAAATAAAATCATAATTAATTCAAAAAATGACAATTTAATGTTATAATTATTTTTGTATAACATTGAAAAATTAATTAACTTCTCATTATTTTCATACCTTAAGAAAATAAAATACTATAATTATTTACTATTTATGAGGTTATGTTAATATTCTTCAAAAAATCATATTGGTTCTGTCAGACTCAAAATGACTTACTAATCATAACTCAAGACGACCATTTTTCGAAAATCAAAACATTGAAGTTGAAAATTTATGTTTAATGGAAAGATTATTACTTTATCCTATATTGTTTTGATTCAAAAAAGACATAGTGCTTCATAAAATATTGGTTATCTAATGAATAGAATTTATTTAAGAGGAACATTCCATAAAATGTTTGGGTTGTCATATTTTTCCTTCTTTTGGAAATTTCGTCCTCGAAGTATTAAGTATAAATCCCACCAAAAAGATGTTGATGGTTTTTCTTCATAACATCCTCAAGTTCCCATGTTGATTCCTCCATATTCTGGTTTTTCCAAAGAACCTTTACTAAATGAGTTGTCCGGTTTTTTCAATACCATCACCCTTGTGTCAATAATCCCGATAGGCACTTCACAATATGATAAATCGTGCTCCTGTTCTATTTCTTCACAGGTGAGTACATGAATTGGGTATAGCATGTATTTCTTCCAAAATGACAGACGGAACACATCATGAACTTTGAAGAGACATGGAATAACTTCTAAATGGTAAGCTACAACTCAGATCCATTCCATAATTTCAAATGGTCTGATGTACTAGGAGCGCAGTTTCCCTTTCTAACCAAACCCTAAGACACCCTTCCAAGGAGATACTTTCAGAAAGACATGATCTCCCACTTATAATTCCAAATCCTTTCTCCAGTTGCCAACATAAATCTTCCACCTACTTTGGGATACTTTATTATGGTCTTGAATTTTCTTCACCTTTTCCATGGTATCTTCAATAAGTTCTGGGCCTATAAGTTTCTTCTCTCTAACTTCATCCCAACAACTTGAAGTTTGACATCTATTTCTATATATTGCATCATATGGAGCTATTTGAATACTAGAATGGAAACCATTTTTGTATGAAAATCCCACCAAAGGAAAGTATGAATCCCACATACCATGGGATTCAAGAGATCATGAACTCAACATATCTTCTAGAGTTTGAATAGTAATTTCATACTGTCTGTCTATTTGGGGGTGATAAGAAATAATCATAAGAAGCTCAATACTCAATGCCTCTTAAATACTTTTCCAGAATATTGATGTAAATCAAGGATCTTGATCGGATAAAATTGAAATAGGTGCACCATGATGTCTTAAAACATAACTAATATACTATCAGTCCAGGTGCTCAAGTGGTAAATCCTCTCTCGTAGGAAGGAAATGTGATAATTTTTGTGAGACAACCAACAATTACAAATATTTCATTGTTCTATATAGATGTCCTCAGTAGTCCAGTGAAAAAATCCATCGTAATGTTTTACCACTTCTACAAAGGAATAGGTATAGGTTGCATCACTCCTTTAGGATGTTACCTCTCTCCCTTCACTTGTGAAAAAACTAGACACCTTGACATGTAGTCAGCAATTTCCCACTTCATATTATCCCACCTAAAATATTCCTTCAGATCTCTATACATATTTGATCTACCCAAGTTTATAAGGAAATTTGTGTTATGAGCATCATCTAATAGTCTTTTTTTATCTCTGGTACTGATGGAACACATAACATCTTCCAAAACATTAGAACTCCTTCCTCATACATGAAGTCTTCCAATCTTCCATCCTTAAGAACTATAATTTTCTTGTATAGATTTCCATCATCATATTTATAGCTTTTTATCATCTATAATAAAGACGGTTTAGCAATCATTTGAAAGAGGAAAGATTTTTCCCCAGCCTTAACAATCTCCATATCCATCTTTAGTAGTTCCATGAATATAGAATCTCTCTCTGTCCTCATTTCAGTCAGAAGTCCATGATCATTCATGGTTAATGCATATTCAACCGAATTTTCTTTTCATGGGTTGTAATGTATTAAACAATCATAATCTTTGAGTTACTTGAGCCATCTTCTTTTCCTCATGTTGAGTTCCTTTTGTGTGAAAATGTATTTCAAACTCTTGTGATCTGTGTATATCTCACATTTATCACCGTAAAGATAATGCCTGTATATCTTCAGAGAAAAGATTATAGCTGATAACTCAAGACCATGTTTTGGATAATTTTTATCCCGATTCATTATCTGCCTTGATGCATAAGAAATAACTTTACCATTTTCCATAAGGATGCAACCCAGGCCATTCTTTGATGCATAGCTATATATAGAAAATCCATCACTTACAAATATAATAGTTAAAATTAGATCATTGAAAAATATTCTTTTCAATTATTCAAATCATTTTGTACATTATTTTTTCCAAAAAAATTTAACTCCTTTACGTGTGAGATTGGTTAGCGGGTCAGTCAGTCGGGTGAAATTCTGAACTAAAAGTAGATATTAACCTGCTATGCCAATAAATCTACTTACCTCGGTTATGTTTGTTGGCATGGTAAAATCTTATATTGCCTTTTTCTTCGTAGGATCAACTATGATTCCATCCTTAGAGCCAATATGACCTTGAAAAGATACTAATTGGAGCTAGAATTCACACTTGCTAAACTTTGGATATAGTTCATTTCTTCTATGAGTTATCAGAATAATCCGCAAGTGATCCTCATGGTCTTCATCGATTTTTGAGTATACTATGTTATCATTGATGAATACCACAATAAAGTTATCAAGATATTCATTGAAAACCTTATTAATTAAATCCATGAAAATAGATGGTGCATTTGTCAGTCCAAAAGGAATCACTGTAAACTTGTAATGCCCATACACGGTTTGAAATAATGCCTTAGGAATATCTTCCTTCCTCACACATAATTGATGATATCCGGATCCAAGGTCAATTATTTAAAAGTATTGATCTCCAAGAAGTTGATCAAATAAATCATCAATACTGGGAAGAGGATACTTATTTTTTATTGTAATAGCATTGATTTCCCTATAATCAATGCATAGAATCATGGATCCATCATTCTTTTTGACAAACAAGACCGTGACTTCCCATGGAGAAACACTAGGTAAATTAAATCCTTTTAATTGAACTCCTCTATTTATTTCTTTAGTTTCAATAACTCCACAATGTCCATTATATAGGGGATATTTGATATAGGTCTTGCACTAGGAATTAATTCAATGGAAAACTCAATTTCCCACTCTGGTGGATTTCCAGTTAAATCATATAGAATCATATCAATATATTATTTCACTATATGAACATCTTCAATTTGAATATTTATTTACTCACCCAAAGATGTTGGTTATCTTCCTCACCAAGAATTGCATTCAATAGAGATACTGGGGGTGGGTCTAGATAAGAATCAGATGGTGAGGTATCCGCTCTAAAGATAAGAGATTCAACACCATTTTCAAAAATTGTAACTTCCTTTTTCTTGCAATAAATCATCGCATCATAATTTGACAGCCAATCCATACTGGGAATTATTTCAAATTCAATCATTAGTATGATGATAAGGTTATCAACTAAAGAACACTTATGTGTCACATGGGGGACTAGTCGATATGCCTTTGTTGCAATAATGCATCTTGTATGAGTTTTGAATTATAACTACTCTATTAAATCAAATCGGACATGTCTAATTTTCTTGGAAAACTGGCAAGATATAAAAGAATACGTTGATCTAAGAATCAAATAATGTGTCAGCTATGTTTAAGGAAAAAATTAATGTACCTTACACTACGCCATTAGGATCTTCAACTTTCGAGGTTGTAATCGCATAAGCTCTCTCTTGCTCTCTTAAATTTTACTGAGGCATGTTTTCTTGGCTCTTAGGACAGTCATTTTCACAATTTCCCATATTTCTAAAACTGTAGCATTGAACATCATCAAAATGTTTCTTCCCATGGAATTCATGAGATAGATGACCATTTTCTCCACAGTTATAGTAGTCTTCCATTCCTTTTAAGCATTTCTTGAGATGATTCTTTCCATAGTTTTTGCATAATGGGAATTTCTTTCTTCCCTTGTTCTTCATTGGTGCTTCACCATTCCCATGGTTATCAGTAGTCCCACGGAAATATGTGGGCTTATACCACATGAAACGATCCATAATAGGTGTGGAATGGTTACTCGTTACAACTTGAGTAAGTTGTCCCAATATGGTCATGATCTGATCTACTCCAACACTGACTATGTTGACTTGCTCAGTTGGGAGATCCCTATGTTTCCCATGGGTAGTGATTCTCATTCGTCCATTAGACGCCATTTCTAAATAATGCCACACACTAGATTAGGGTATGATTTATAACTGTATAATATTAACTTAACAAAATACATAGCATAAATTTATATCCTACGGATGGCTAATCCCATAATCCTAAAAATGGTTTCTTTGAGGAATAATTTACATTTAAATCCATCAAAATGGGTTATAAAGAAAAATTTAATTATCATAATCATATCCCTCAAGAGTATCATAACAAAGAGTATAGCAAGACCCACTTTTATGTACTAGGATACCCCGAGTCAAGCCCAAAAATCCTTGTTGGTGTTTTCACTCCTAGGTACATCTGTATCAGAGCCACCTCTACCTGCTCGTATCCAGACATGGATGTCTTGCTTGATAGATCCACATAATCTATTCATTACCAAAATACCAGGATGTTCATTTACTTTTATGTAAAGACCCAAAAATTTTCATGTAGTTTTTTAAAATAAATGGGAATTTTAAGAGTCCGTGAAAATTGGTCGTGAGTGATTCTGAGGCCCAGTGTGATCAGAATCAATTTCTAGAGTTTTTTTCAGGTATGTTTAGTAAACGTACGAGTAGGTTTTTATAAATTTTGAAGTGGTGTTGAAATTGAAATTTGAGGGAAATTTTTAACTCGCAACGCCGGTATTCATTTAAGGAGTCTTTCACCTCGACTATAGTGAGTCGAGAATAAAAGAGAGTTTTTGAGTTTTTCATGGAAAATAATAAAATAAATTGAACTACACTTTATTTTATTTTGGATCCACCATGTGAAAGTTGGAGGTGGGTTCCACCAGAACTAAACCTCCCTGTGGGAGTTGATGTGTGGGGACCACCCGACCATAACCTCCCATGAGAGGTTATGGTGGTGGGGCCCACCCGAACATAACCTCCCTCAAGAGGTTACGTTTGTGGATACTACCCGGGACTAAACCACCATTTTAATTGTGTAAAACCTCTAAA
Organism: Viscum album; assembly: GCA_963277665.1. Lineage (NCBI taxonomy): Eukaryota > Viridiplantae > Streptophyta > Magnoliopsida > Santalales > Viscaceae > Viscum > Viscum album. The sequence goes on from OY728137.1 coordinate 376,244,468, forward strand.
CTCCCCACATTAATTAGAGGGAGCCTCGTGACCTCCACTACCCAACTAATTCTTCCACCGCACTTGCCATTAATGTGCCAAATCCTCCTCATTAATTAATTAAGCACATCAATTAATTATTTTTAATCCTTTTTTAATTTTGTTCCAACAATTAAATGATAGATAAACTAAATTTATTATTTTGGCATGGAATATTCATCTTGGTGGAATCTTGGGAGAGGAGGACATAGAAAGAAAGCTCTCAAACAAAGAACTTCCGCCACGAAGAACACCGGTGGGGAGCGTCTTCGACTTCTTCCTCGGAAGAAACTTGCGTAGGTAACCAGTGTTGGACGTCTTAGACAACCGGCCTTCCCTCCTCATCGTCATAAATGAACCAATTCATGAGCTTGAATTAGAAGTGTGTGGTGGACACGACGAACGACGTCAACTCCATCTTCTTCCCAACGACTCCGTCGATGACCGACGATCAAGGTATGGGTTTAGTTTTATTTAAGAATGATATTATTCCCTTGTTACTTTTCTTCTAAAACTAATAACGCAGACCAACTTATTATAAAGTTGATCTCCATATGTTTTTCTTTAAAGGATGTGAATATTTCGTTGACGGGGGTTTTTGGGAATTGATGTTTTTTGGATATCTTCCATGCTCATAGGTGTGCTTCGTTATTTTGATCCAATTTCTATCACCCTAAACATGGTGGGAGCGGACCAAACCAACGTGGTCCAACCCCTCAACCGATATCCTTTGTGGTTTTCTTAGAAACAGAGGAAAGTGACATCATATGCGATGAAGGCAACGACCGCGCTACCCGCGACCTCCGCGACCCACGCTGCACTCAATGGTCGGGCCGCCCTCGCCGGCCGCGCCGCAACCCAGTCGCACTAGCCTCACCGGCCGAACCCCTCCCGAGCCTGCCTGCACGCTCCTCACGTGCCCCATGCCTCCACCGTCCGCGCACCGCTCATGCCCCGCACCACCACCGGACGAACCGGCCCACTGGCCTTCACGCGCCCCGTGGCTCCGCCATCTGTGCGCCCCGTGGCTCCGCTATCTGTGCGCCCCGTGGCTCCGCCATCCGCGCGCCCCGCGGTGCCCTATCCCAGCTGGCCACCCGGCCCCAACCGTTCCACCTCGGCCCCGTGCCAAAATACCTCGATTCAGTCCCTCATGGTTCCCTCTGGGCCACGACGCCCGCATGGAACCCTTCGGGCCGAACTGCCCTCGCGCCGACCCGCGGCCGGTCCATACCCTCGCGACCGGTCACCACTCCTGCGGCCATCTGTGACCCCCCGCAGCCTATGGGGCTAGGCCCAGTGTGCCGTGCTGAACCTAACAGTCTGGGCCATACCCAACAGGTCAGGCCGTGTCGACCCGGATCGGGTCGGTCCGTTCGAGTCGGACCGAAATTGAGCCAACTACTACCCTTTAATTTCTTTTGGCCATATCATTGGAACTGGGAGTCTGTTGGACGAACAGTCAGTGGCCCTGGTAATATTCAATCATGAAGGTCCCATTGAGTATAACACACTAGATTTTTGGTTATAGTCGAGATATGGTTAGGTTAGATCATGGATGAATCCAACCGGGCCCCCATGACTAAAACACTAATAACTCATAGACAGTTCATAGGATTGATGCGTCGTCTATTGCGTTGAGACCCCTATGACATTGAGGACTATTGAGATACTCCTTCATGGGAATTCGTGATAGTTGGATTATAAACCAGTAGTTCGTGGAGCGGATATTTCTAGAGACGAGGGGGAAGAGTGCGGAGATCTTGTAGCTGGCAGAGACTTGATGAATTCTGACCGATAGACTTAGAGTGACTCGACTAGACCAGTGGGGAGTGCCTGGTTTTGGCGGCAGACCCACGTTGAAGGAGCTCCTGGTTGTGGCGGCATACCCATGGTACATGATAGGAGGAGTACCTCTGCAAACTATTAGGGGGAGCATCTGGTTGTGGTGGAAGAACCATAGTGGGGAGCACCTTGGTGAAGAAGTAAACTCATGGTACTCGACAGGAGGAGTACCTCAGTAGTCCAAGGTTAGTGGGAAGCACATTGGTGTCATGGCAGGCCCACGATAGAGTAGGAGTTCTCCAGAATATGAGGTTTCGATAGTGTGAATAAAATCATGGTTGAGATGAGTTAGTAACTTTTGTGTTTTCCTTGGGATTGAGATGGATTACATGATAACGTAGGTATATGTATGGGCATATACCTATGGGGGGTTATCTGTTGATTTCATACATTGTGGATTATCCTTGTTGGATTTTGTGAGACCTTGAGGGTCTCGGGTTCCCTACTGATTATCATTATACTAACCCCTATATGGGATATTCCCGCACCTCTTTGTGTTGGATGCAGACGACGGACGTCGCTGACCGATGCTGAGAGTAATAGGACAGTATGGTACCCAGAGGTGGACCCTATGATGTGTCGGTACAAGGAGGAGATAAATGGATGTGGTGTACTGAGGAGGTGATCTGTACCTACCCTTTTGGTAGGAACCTCGGAGGACGACCTAATGGCTATTTTTTCATATTTCCTCATTTGTACTTGTACATTCAGTTTCTTGTACTTTTCAATTGGGCTTGTATTCTATCCCATTTTTACATACTTTACTCACTTATTGGTTATTCATTTTAGTCATGATCTTATCTTTTGTGTCTATTTACAGGTTATAAAGGAAATTCCTTCCCAGTTTTAGGTAATTACGCCTTTGGTGCTGGTCGGTAGCCCCTGGCCTATGGAAGGCGGGCTTGGGGTTGTCACGGCACGGGCCCCGGGGGACGGGTCATGACAAATTGGTATCTGAGGAGTAGGTTCTACCGCAGAAATTAGGACTCTAATCTTTGTTTTCTATGAACCAATAGTGTTAAGAGTAGTGACAGTGGTTATCAGTTCAGGGAGTCCAGTGTTGGTGTGGCGGCCGACGTATCCATACACCAGGACCCTGACTTCTGATTTCCGACTCAGTGCACGAAAACACTAATTTCGTTTGTGTTTTCAAAAGTTTTCTTTAAGTCAGATCAACCAAGTCATCTCACCATGAATAATATTTTCACCATGTCACATCTGTTTCTTTTAGGATGCCTCTCCGTGGAAGACCATCTAGAGTCCCGATAGTTGTACACACAGATAGCCCACTGAGCGACGAGGCTTCGGTGCAGGGCCCTTTTCCAGTGGAGGCACCAGCGGTAGCACTCCCCGTTGGGAAATTGATGACACCATCCCCAGTAGTAGATGATGGACACCACTTGAGCGCATTTCACATGTTCCAATGCCAGAGTCCACCCATTTTCAGGGGAGAGACTAACCCACATGTGGTTGAGGATTGACTGGAGGCTATGGTGAGAGTTTTCCGACTGGTAGGGACACCAGCCGACCTCATGGTGATTCTTGCTGCCAGCCTTCTATAGGTTGTATCAGGAATATGGTGGAACATAATGCTCCAAGTTCATGATGAGATGACGCTTCTCTGGGCAGACTTCAAAGAGACTATTTCGGGTAGAGTTTGTCCCAGCGACTCTTTGCTCAGTGCGCATTCAGGAGCTACTTCGTCTGCAGCAGGGCAACATGACTGTAGCTCAGTACTCAGTGAGGTTCAAAGACCTCTCATGCTACTCCACCGATATGGTACAAGACCCTTTCTTTAGGGACCAGACCTTTGAGTAGGGACTCAAGCGAGAGATTAGAGCTTCGGTGATCTCACTCATCATCCCGACGTTGGCAGGGGTGTTAGAGAGAGACCTCAAAGTGGAGAGTTTCCATGCTGAGTAGTCACCAACAGCGAGATCCACCACCATTAGACATGTATCGAATTCTTCTACAAGTGGTAGGAGACAGATGTTTTTGAGGTCCAAGAGGACAAGACCTAGAGGTGGACGAATGAATGACTCATGATTAGTTGTGCGGGGCACCCAGATCAGAGACATACATGCCTGGAGCGGGCAGTGTTTCACATGTGACGGGAAGGGTCGCATGGCTCATGACTATCTGACCTGCCATTTGGATGATCGCAGTCGGTCGAAGGACCGCCTATGAAGAGACAAATATTTGATCGAGGTGGTCCGTAGGGAGCAGGTGAACATGGTAGAGGAGATGGCCATGTAGCTGGAGGTGGACGATGTTTTGAGGTGTTACCACCACCACCACCAGGAGGTTCACCCAGACCACAGGAAGCAGGTGTACAGGGAAGGTCTTAGCTCTAGGAAGTTGAGTCATATGATCATGGCGCTCTAGATATGATACAAGGTACAATATATGTTTATTTGACTTTAACTGCAGTTCTTATAGACACAGGTGCCAGTCACTCTTTCATTTCCACTGCCCTCGTTCGGAACACGGAGATTCTGATGGAGCCATTGGATCGATCCTTACGGCTAGAGACTCATACAGGATCAGACTCGATGATTACTCACAAGTGTCGGAATTGTGAGCTTACACTAGGAGGCTAGAGCTTCGGTTGGGATCTCCTTGTAGTGGCGTCTGGGGCCTTACGATGTCATCTTGGGTATGGACTGTTTATCTACAGTCCACACTCAAATTGACTGTATTAGGCGCAATTTTTGGTGTGTCCACATGGATGGGAATAGGTTTACCTTAATTGGAGAGAAGGGAGCCTTTTTAGTGCAGGATGGACTTTCCCAGAGGAGAGAGCAGCCGATCACTAATCAGTTGGCTTGCCTTAACCTCAGAACAGTAGATGTGGATAGTCTGAGCTATCCTGTAGTGGTGGACCAGTACGTGGATTTCTTCCCTGATGATGTTTCGGGTCTACCTCCTCACATATAGGTGTACATTTAAATTGACTTGTACCCCGGGATGGCACCGATATCTACTCCATCATATCAGATGCCTCCTGTGGAGCTTTTCGAGCTGTGGGTATAGCTTGAGGACTTGCAGGGGAAGGGATTCATCCGGCCCAGTGTTTCTCATAAGGCAACCCCGATTCTGTTTTCCAAGAAGGCTGATGGGAGCATGAGGCTTTTTGTTGACTATAGGCGCCTGAACCAAGTGACCAAAAAGAACAACTACCCACACTAGAGGATTCACGACCTCTTTGCTCAGTTGAAGGGAGCATAGTGGTTCTCAATGATAGACCTCATATCATGCTATCACCGGCACAGATTTCGAGATGAGGATGTGCAGAAGACAACCTTCAGATATCAGTACTTCCACAAAGAGTTCATGGTTGTGCCATTCGGCAGAACCAATGCTCCGGAATTGTTGATGGAACTCATGAACAAGATCTTTCATCCATGCCTCGATCACTTTGTGGTAGTCTTCATCGAGGACATTATGATCAACTCGACCAATTAGTAGAAGCATGCCCATTAGTTTCACTACTGGAAAAACGGGCTATACCCACGGTTTTGGGAACCGTGGGCTGGAATGGCATCGGTATAGGGGTCTTCACCTATACCCACGGTTTGGTAGAACCGTGGATATAGGTGTGTCACACACCAGCACCACGCTGTACAGCATGGCAGGCAAATACCCCACGGTTTTCACACCGTGGGGATTTCAATTATTTTCGAAAAAGTCGCGTCTGGAAGGGGTTGAACTCGCGCCTCACGCGCTGCAACGAGGCCGCGCACCGCAACTAACCAACCGAGATGCCATTTCAATATGTTATTTATATATATATTTTCTTATATATATTAATATAAGTTCTCTTCGCATATTCAAAAATATATGCGGCTGGGTTTCGAACCCGCGCTTCCCGCTGGAGTCACCAACGCACAGAGAGAACAACCAACTGAGCTAAGCGGACTTTGTCTATTAAATTATACGCTGCTATACTTATATTAATAATATTGATAAATTTAAAATTATGTCGTGCCGAGTTTCGAACACCGGGCTTCTCTGAAGGGAACGGCGAACTGAACCAACACACCTACCGAAGTTTTGTTAATTGATGTTGGTATCTTTTTTTTTAATTATTTAAAACATTGTTCCCACATAAAATTTATTTCATCCCGCGCAATTTTTTTTCCCATTCCCGCCACCCGCAATAACGCGGGAAACCTATACCCACGGTTTTGAAAACCGTGGGTATAGGTCTTTGAAAAAAAATACCCCATATACCCACGGTTTTCAAAAACCGTAGGTATAGGTTTTTGAACCAATCCCTATACCCACGGTTTTGGCAAAACCGTGGGTATAGGTCTTCACAAAAAAACTATACCCACGGTTTTGTCCAAAACCGTGGGTATTGGGTACCTATACCCACGGTTTTCCAAAACCGTGGGTATAGGTTCCCATACTATACCTATACCCACGGTTCTGGAAAACCGTGGGTATAGGGGGGACCTATACCCACGGTTCTAGAAAACCGTAGGTATAGGGGGGACCTATACCCACGGTTTTGTGAAAAACCGTGGGTATAGGCCCAATTTCCAGTAGTGTTTTGGGTAGTACTGGACACACGTCGAGAGCACCTGCTTTATGCTAATCTCTCTATGTGCCAGTTCTAGATCGCAGAGGTTCACTTTATGAAACATGTCCTATCGGAGGTTGTAGTTGCAGTTGATCCAGAAAAGACCGAGCTGTTACTTTCATAGGAGCCACCAAAGAGTGTGATAGAGGTATAGAGTTTCCTAGGTTTGGTTGGATACTACAAGAGGTTTGTGTTATAATTATATAGATTTGCAGCACCACTATCAGCCTTGAAGAAGAAGGGGCACCCTTTGTGTGGTCAGAGGGATTCCAGTAGAGATATTAGGAGGTGAGGCAGTGGCTGACTAGTTCCCTGATCTTGAGGCTTCTAGAGGAAGGCATAGGATACTTAGTCTACAATGACGCATCATGGACCGGACACAGATGTGTCCTGATGGGGGAGTGAGCAGTGATCACATATGGCTTTTTCCAGCTGAGACAACATTATCAGAACTACACTACCCATGACATGGAGTTAGCAGTAGTGGTCTCATCTTGGAGACGTAGAGACACGATATAATGGGAGAACATTTTATCGTGTACTCTGATCACAATAGTATCAGGTATATCTCCTCTCATAAGGACCTAAACTTGAGACAACGACATTGTCTTGAGTTCCTATTGGACCATGACTTCGAGATAGTCTATACTATTGGGAAGGGGAATGTTGTTGCAGATGCACTCAGCAGAAGATCTGGTATAAATCTACTAGATGAGGCGACAGAGCAGCTGGCTGCATTATAGATATCCTTTTTGGATAGAGATGGAGCATCCTTCCTTCTGTATCTTACAATAACTCCCCCACTTCTTCATTGAGTGAGGGAGGTGCAACATGGTGACGCTGACTGCGAGACACGACGTGCTCAGATATCCACAAGGCAAGCACCTAATGGATTTTAATAAGATGGGGACCACATCATCATCTTCATTGGACATACTTTGGTACCACTGTCACATCAGGAGGAAGTGTTGAGGGAGTTCCACACAACCCCTATAGTGGTACATCCTGGAGTGGAAAAGATGTACCAAGACCTCTAACGACAACACTGGTGGCCGGGAATGAAGAAGGAAGTTGTAGAATTTATTTCTCGGTGCCTCACTTTATTTTAAGTGAAGGTGGAGCATCAGGTACCAGCAGGCTTGGTTCAGCGTTTAGGGGTCCCATAGTGGAAGTGGGATGTGATATCCATGTATTTTTTGATGGGAATTCCACATACATCTCGAGGTTAGGACTCGATCTGGGTGATCGTCAACCAACTCACCAAGTCGGCCCACTTCCTACCAATAAGAGAGAAGGGTTCAGTAGAGATCTTGGGATGCCTCTATGTTCATGAGATTGTGAGGTTACATGGAGTACCTTCAATGATTTTCTCAGATTGTGACAAACATTTTACTTCCTAGCTATGGAAGGGGTTACAGAAAGCTTTCAGAACGCAGCTTCATTTGAGCACTGCCTTCCATCCTCAGACAGATGGCCAGACCGAGCGGACCATTCAAACCCTCGAGGACATGTTGTGTGCTTGTGTCCTAGAATACAGTCGCAGCTGGGAGGATCACTTACCATTGGTGTATTTTTTATAAAACAATATCTTCACTCCACCATTGGGATGACACCTTTTGTGGCGTTGTACGGGAGACCTTGCAGATCACCTTTGTGCTGGACTGACTGAGGGGAGTCAGCACTACTGGGACTTGAGATGGTACAGGCTGCTACAGAGAAGGTTTAGATCATCCAGGAGTGGATGATGACTACATAGAGCATGCATAAGTTGTATGCTGATAGAAGATAGAGACCCTTGTAGTTAGAGGATGGTGACCAATTCTTTCAACGGGTCTCTCCTCGACGAGGTATACAGAGATTTGGATGAGGAGGCAAGTAATCTCCAAGATTCATCGGAACTCTTCATGTCCTCAGCAGATTTGGTGAGGGGGCGTACCGCATAGCTCTTCCACCATAGATCAACTGGTTGAACGATGTCTTTAACGTACCCCGGCTGAAGAGATATGTGCACGACCCTTCCAACATCATCGACCATGGAGAGGTATACATAGACGATGGGGTGACTATTACAAAGGTTCCAGTAGAGATTGAGGATCGATGGGAGAAGGTCCTTCATGGATGGTAAATATCTATGTTGCGCATTCACTGGCAGCACGGGAACCTCCAGGAGAGCACATGGGAGTAGGAGGCTCAGATGTGTGTTCAGTACCACCACTTTTTCCATTAGTTATGACTGGTGGATTACGGGGACGTAGAGCCCTGAGGTGGGGAGAATGTAAAGACACGGAATTACAATGTAATTTTTTTAATAAATGGGAATTTTATGAGTCCGTATAAATTGAAGGTGTGTGATTCTGAGGCCCGGTGTACCCGGAATCAATTTCTAATGTTTGGTCCAGGTACATTTAGTAAACATACGAGATGGTTTTTATATCATTTGAACTGGTGCTTGAAATTGAATTTTTAGGGCACCGTTGAACTCGCAGCACTGTTATTCACTTAAGGAGACTTTCACCTCGATAGTAGTGGGTTGAGAATAAAAGATAGCATTTGGGTTTCTCATGGAAAATAATAAAATAAAATGAACTACACTTTATTTTATTTTTGAGCAACCATATAGAAGTTGGAGGTGGGGCCCACCAGAACTAAACCTCCTTGTGGGAGTTGAAATGTGGGAACCACCCGACCATAACCTCCCCAGAGAGGTTATGGTGGTAGGGCCCACCTGAACCTAATCTCCCACAAGAGGATACAGTGGTGGGGACCACCCGGGACTAAACCAACATTTTAATTGTGGGAAACCTCTCAATTCCCCTCATTAATGAGGGGGAGCCTCTTGACCTCCTCTACCCAATTAATTCTTCCAATGCACCTTCCATTAATGTGCAAAATCCACCCCATTAATTAATTGAGCATATCAATTAATTATTTTTAAGCTTGTTTGAATTTTGAGCCAACAATTAAATAATAGATAAACTTAATCTAGTATTTTGTCCTGGAATATTCATCTTGGTGGAATCGTGGGAGTGGATGACATAGGGAGATGTATCTCAAATGAAGAACGTCCTCCACAAAAAATGTTGGTGAGGAGAATCTTTGACTTCTTCTTCAGAATCACCTTGAGGAGGCAACTAGTGTGGGAAATCTTCAACGGCCAACCTTCCCTCCTCATCATCATCAACAAACTGATGCACGAGCTTGGATTGGACTTGCGTGGAGGACGCGACGAATGATGACAACTCAGTCTTCTTCCCCATGACTCTGTTGACGAGAAACGATCAAGGTTGGTGTTTAATTTTATTTATGTATGATATTATTTCCTTGTAACTTTTCTTCCAAAACAAAGAAAGCAGACTAACTTATTATCAAGTTGATCCGCGAATATTTTTCATTGTGGGTAGGGAATATTTTTTTGATTATGGTTTTTTGGAATTGATATTTTAAGATATCTTCCATGCTGTTTGTTATGCTTAATTCTTCTGAGCCAATTTTTATCACCCTAAATGTGGAGGGTGATGACCAAACCAATGTGGTCTGACCCCTCCGCTGATCTCCTTTGTGGCGTTCTTAGAAATGGAGGAAAGAAACATCATAGGAAATGAAGGCAATGAAGGCAACGACCGCACTACCCACGGCCCCCACGACCCGCGCTGCCCACACTGGTCACACCGTCCCCGCCTGCCGAGCCACCTCGACAGCCGCGCCGCACCCTGGCCACGCTTCCCTAGCCAGTCATGCACCTCCCAAGCCCCGGCCGAGCCGGCCTCCATGCACCCCGCATACCCTGCGGCTCCGCTATCCACGCACCTTGCGCCGCCGCTGGACGAAATGGCCTACCGACCTCCACGCGCCCCATGTACCCCGCAGATCCTCCATCCGCGTGCCCCTTAGCACCAGGGCCGAGCCAGGCGTCCGGCCCCGGTCATGCCACCTCGACCCCAGGACAAGCCGCCCTGAGCTCACCACTCGTTGTTTCCCCTGGGAAGAGCCTCCCAAGCAGCACCCTTAAGGCCGAGAAACCCACACGGTGCCCTACAGGCCGAACCGCCCTCATGCCGACTCACGGACGGTCCTCTCCCTCACGACTAGTCCCTACTCTCACACTGACCTGTGACCGATCCATGCCCTCATGACTGGTCTGTGCTCTCGCGGCCCTCTATGACCCCTTGTGGCCTGCTGGGATGGGCCCAACGGGTGGGGCCGACTGGGTCGGACCGGTCCCGGGCCCACTACAGCCCTTTACTTTCTTTTGGACATACCATTGGTACCGGGTGTCCTTTTGATGAACTGTCAGTATCCCTGGTAATATTGGAGCATGAAGGTCCATTTGAGTATACCCCACTAGAGTTTGGGTTATAGTTGAGATATGGTCAGGTTGGATCGTGCATGAATCCAATCGGGCCCTCAGGACTAAAATGCTAATAACTCACAGATCGAGCACTCGACTGACGCGTCGTCTATTGCGTTGAGACACATATGACATGGTAGAAATTTGAGATACTTCATTATGATATTTGGATTATCAACCAGTAGCTCATGGAGCAGATCCTTCCAGAGAAGATCGGGCATAGTGCGTAGACCTTGTAGCTGGATGAGACATGAAGATTGCTGACCGATTGACTCTGAGTAACTGAACTAGCCTAATGGGGAGCGCCTGGTTGTGGAGGTAGACCTGCGGTACACAACAGGAGGAGTACCTCTGTAGGCTATTATGGGGGAGTGCCTAGTTGTGGCAGTAGAACCATGGTGGGGAGAACCTTGGTGACACAGCAGACCCACGATACTCGATAGGTGGAGTACCTCGGCAGTCCAAGGTTAGTGGGAAGCGCCTTGGTGTTGCGGTATGCCCACATTACTCGATAGAGGAGGAGTTCTCCAGAATCAGAGGTTTCAATAATGTGAATAAAATCCTTGTTGAGCTGAGTCAGTAACTGTTGTGTTTTCCTCATGATTTAGATGGATTACTTGATTACATTAGTATACGTACAGGCATATACCTAAGTGGGTAATATGATGATTTCATACTTTTTGGTTTATCCTTGTCAGATTCTGTGAAACCTTGAGGGTATCGGGATCCCTACTGAGTATCATTATACTCCCCCTGCATGGCCTATGCCCAAACCTCGTTATGTTGGATGCAAACGACAGACCGCACTGACCAAGGATGAGAGTACCGGGACTGGATGGTGCGAGGAGGTGGACCTTATGGCATGTCGGTACACGGAGGAGACGGACGAACGTGGAGTGCTGATTAGGTGATATGTACCTACAATTCAGGTAGGATCCTCAGAGGATGACCCAATGGATATATTTTTCTATTTCCTCTATTGAACTTGTACATTCATTTTCTTGTAATTTCTAGTTGGGATTGTATTCTGAAACCTTTTTACTTACTGTACTCACTTGTTGTTTATTCAGTTTACTCGTGATTGTATCTACAATGTATGTTTACAGGTTATAAAGGAAATGTATTCCTAGTTTTAGGGAATTACACATTTGGTGCTAGTCTACTTCCCCTAACCTATGGAAGGAAAGCTTGGGGTAGTTACAGCACGGGTCCCAGGGGATGGGTCATGACAGTTTATCGTCAAATACTCCCTCAGGGCTTTGTTACCTACTATACATTTCCTACTCTAGTTTCCATGTTTTCTACTAAACTTCCTATGATGCCAACTATAACACCCCAACCCATATTTACTGGAGCCAGTGCATTACTTGTTATATTGGCATGGTTATAAGGAATGAAAATACAGAAGGAACGATCAGTTTAGTAGTTTTGAAGAAACTAGATACATAAATGAAAAACTCAAGACATTAATAAACTAAGAATGAAATTGCATCTATAGATTTTGTCATAGTGAAAACCGCATGGATAGTATTAACTGATAATGAATAAAAAGAATTCTTATTAACTAGATAACTTGTATCTAGAGAATGATACTATAGTACCGTAAAAACAGTTTAGTTTGTTGGGTAGAAACCCGTCTGATTTTTTGGTAACAAACTCGAAGGGTTTGTCGCCAACTGATTTGTCTCATTAGACCTGTCAAGCATCGAGGGGATATAGAGGGCCCCACCCACCCCTTCATGTCCAAATCATTCTTTATAAATTGATTCAATACAATTAAAATATTACTTTTCAATATCCTTATAGAGTAGAGTATACAGAATCATCAACATTTCCATAATTAAAATAACATTCCAAATAAACACTATTAGTAAAATAGTATACGGTTTAGACAACAAATATATCCATGATATGAGATTATGGATATTTAATATAAATATAATTTTAAATAAAAATTGATCTCAAGTGAATTGTATGTACAATAAATAAGGATTATTAGGTGCACCATACAAAGTTAGTCATAATAAAATAGTATTTGAGACAATGTCTCTTACCTAAATGTAATCGGTCGAATCATATGACCAAACATAATAACCCTAAAATTAATCATTTAATAACATGAATATAAAGAGAATAATGTTATTATATATCAAATGGAAGTACAAATATACCACATACAAGAAATACGTGGTGAATAATGACAATCTCATAGAAATGAAATTGAGATGAGAAATCCCTTACCCTATGCTCGAGTGTGTTCTTTGTTTTTTTTAATTACCTGAATATTAAATTTAATATTAATTAATTAATAATTCAAGAACCTTTTATATATGTAATTGATTTAGAATTACCTTATGATTTTCATTCTTGGCCCTTTTTATGGGTTTAAGAGGTTCAATTTTCTTGTTTTGGAAGCTTTTTCTTCCATGGTTTTCATGATTCATTTAATTGTTTTCAGGAATGGATGTTCATTTGAAATGTGCTTAAAAATCAGAAAATTTTAATATGTATTATTAATGAAATTAATGAGATATAAATTATCTTATATTGATTTTGGGTTATATTCCATGATCACGATTCAATAGTTTGAAGTTTATTACAAATATTCAGATTAGATTAGTCGTTTTGTTCTTAATGAACTTGTTTTGTATTATTATTTTATATTATGAGTGTCTAAGTATTCTAGAACATTAATGAGATGAAATAAATATATTCTTATCTGTTTCAACCATTAAATTGGTTTCATGACCAGTAATTAATGATAATGTGAAGAACGAAACACTGTCATCCACAAAGGTTATAAATTGGAACCTCATTGATGTTGATTTATTTTATAAAAATAAAAGAGATGGAGTAAAAATATTGCTGATGTTTATTCCATTAACATGATATAATTACCATATATAGATGATAATATAGTTTATCATGGTCATTTTGATAGGGGGGTTGAGGAGAGAAAAAGAATAGTTATGAACTTGAAAATAAAAGAAAAGGTTAGATATCCCTTGTGAAAATTCTCCAGCATAACGACGTCGCATAAAATTTCATAAAATGAAATATTTATGGAAAAAGGGTATCTGATCATATTGAAATAAAAAGGACATTAAGAATAACCCATTAAATCAAAACCCAACATATGATAATGGAAAATCAAATAGATAACATAAAATAAGTGTCGACTAAATGAAGAGGATGAAGGATTCCCTTACCTTGTAGAGTAACTCCTAGATCTTGAATGATTGGACCTTGGGAGCTTAAAGACACCTTGGGATGACTCCTAGATAGATAAAACCACTATATCTTCTAGGATGAGGGATTTTTAATGAATGAAAACGAATTTAGGAGTGGGTATTTATAGAAAAAGATAGGTAGTTTTTAATAATTTCAAAGGGACTCCTCATTAGTGGTTTGTTTGCCGAACCATGGTCTAGCCCATGGTATTTTCCAGTGGGTTTTGCCACTTGGGACACCTCATGTAATATTTTATAGTACACAATTCGAACAATCATTTATTTTAATTACTATGTCATTATGATGTCATAAACTACCGAAAACTCAAAACAGTATTTTTATTACTCTTGAAAATTACAAATATTTTAGAAAAATCCCAAAAAATCAACGTAACCATTTTCAATGTGTAGAATTCAAAAATGTACTCCATTTTTTTGATATAATTTTTTATGTATTTTTAATTTAATTTTTAAATAAAATCCTAGTTAATTTGAAAAATAATTATTTAAAGGTATAATTAGTTTGGTATTACATTGAAAATTTAATTAACATATCATTATCTTATTACCTAACGAAAATAAAATATTATCATTAATAACAATTTATAAGGGTATGTTACTGTTCATCAATACAATCATGTAGGTTCTATCGGACTCTAAATGACTTACTGGTCACTACTCTAGAGGACAGTTTTTCGAAATTCAAAACATATAAGTAGAAAATTTATGTTTAATGGATAAATTATAACTTTCTCCTATAATGTTTTGATTCACAAAAGACACAGAGCATTATTCATTATAGGCTATCTAATTATTAGATGTTATATAAGAGTAACATACCATAAAATGTTTGGGGTGTTATATATGGGTGGGAGGATAGAGAAAAATATCATTTCCCATCCCAAGAAATCTCCTGCATTTTTTTCTCCACCTAATGATGGGAATACTTCTTCGTTGAAGATATAATTATAAAAATTTACTTTAAATACATCAATAGTTTTTAGTACAATATTTCTAATTATGGATGAGTATGCATATCCTATATATATATTCCTATCCTCCTTTGAGATCCCATCATTGTATGTTGTGGGGTTACAACTTGTACATATACTGTACAACCAAAGATTCATAAGTGAGATATGTCAGGATCTTGTCCAAAAGATTATCGGATATGATAGTGTTTATAATTATTAATTGGTATGATGTATATTAATTTTGTAGTAGACAATATTGCATGACCCCATACAGAGCTCGATAACATTGTTCTCATTATTTTTGGTCTAGAAATAAGTCGAAGGAGTTTTATCAGCAATTCACATAAACCCTTATGTGTATGAACATGGGAAACTGGATTCTCCATAGTAATAGCCATTTATATACAATAACCATTGATATCTTGATAGGTAAACTCTCTAGCAATATCAATACTTAATCTCTTGATTAAATGATCAGATAATTTTTATCTCGATTTAATTATGTGGGAATGAAAAAATGAAAATATAACATTACTAGTTGAGAGAAAACATACATGTCATCATATGATGGATGCATCAATTAATACCATAAAATATTAAAATAGAATGCACAATCGTTGAATTGGTCCACATATATCCCCTTGAATCTGTTCAATGAAGGATATCATTTTGGACTTAATATTAGCTAGAGATTGTCTCATGATCAGCTTTCCAATCAAACAATCCTGGAATGGAGTTTTTCTTACTGAAGAGATCTGTTGGATCATTATTGAATTTCAATGAAATATTTCAATTATTTTTGCACATCATTCATGATGCAAGATGGTCTAATCAGTCTTTCCACAAATTATCAATTTTTAGTCCCTTATTCACTACCATATGCGTTTTGATTGCACTTATATATGTATAATGCAATCCTGAAGAAAATTTTGGTAGGTTTTCTAGTACATGACTCTTACTAAAATATTTAATGGTAATTAATTTGTAATTTTTATTTTTCTTATATATAGTTTGATTATCATTCACATTCTATAATATGTCGTTGAATCATAAGAAGTTTCTTTTTGGAATTTGGGGAAACCAATGCATCTGTTATAAAAAATGTATCCCATTTGGTAAAGAAAATTTCCCTTTACCATATCCTTCTATAAGATCTAAAGGACATGACATTGTATTCACAATTGGTCTTGGGGATTTTTGATCCGAACAATGTTTTTTATTCATAATAATTGTTTGTGTTGTTCAACTATTTGAAATGGAAATATTTATCTTATTTAACCAATCCATTTTAATGCTTCAAATTAAAGATAATAACATTATAACAAACACCTTATGAAATTCAAATAATACAACATCTAAAGTATAAAACATTTAGAACAAAATTACATATCATATATCATGAGTACTTTGATTTTTTCTGGGTCAACAAACTCAAGAGCAATGTCCCTTAGAACAACAGTCATAGATGTCATCTTCAGGATTACACAAAGCATTAGAGAAGATATTTCATTGATTTTGTTATTCATTTTGAGTAGGTCCAAGGTTCAGAACATTTCCTCGACTGATTCTACCGGAAAATACCCATCCATCATTATAATCAAATCCCCAACTTCTTGACTTATTATTTTAATGAAATATATCATTTTATTTAGGAAAATATTCTATTGAATAGGAAGAGTGAGACTGATGATTTTTAATCAAAATATCACTTTTATTCTCTCACACAAGTAATGGTGATATGAGCTCTGAATATTTTAAATAACCTCAAAAGTGATATTGTTGTTATATGGTGATGTGAGATGCATGAAATTTTGTATATGTATTTTGAAACATATCAGATTTTATAACATGAATACCATAGTACTTGAGTTTTAAACAATTCTATAATTGGATGAATTATAATCATGTTTCCTATTAAAGTCTTGTATGTATAAAGCATTCCATTAATCACTGGTTTCTGGAAGAAAAAACTCTTTTTGATCGTCATACCTCTCTTTTATGAACTTCTAGAGCATGAATGAATCTCTTTCTGTGAGGTATTGAAATATAAAACCATTATCAAAATGTCTTCTAAGGATGATCATCGCCTTTGGTTTATTATACAGGGTTTATAAATTATTTTTTTAACTATATCTATGGGATCCATTGATTCGAGATGCAGTACCACATCCATCATCCGTGAAATGTAGTTACTTCCAATAATGTCAACAATGGTGAATTAGAGCTTCGTGAGGATTGACATGATGATAACTAGAATTATTATAATTTGGTTAATATTATCATTTAACATTGTAAATATATCCCACCTTAAGCAGTTAATGAATATTTCATGTTGATATTTAAAATAAACACATCAATATATTTCCTTACTCATTTAAAAAATTATTGCATGTATAGGTTTATTAGTAATACCTTCCAATCAGGCTGAGTAAAATAAATAAATTTAAACCATCCAAATAGGTAAAAAATTGACCTTTATGGTGGTAATTAAAATAATTGACATAAACCATCTAATTTTGTAGTAAAATTAATATAAAAATATTAAATAATTAAAACCATCCAACCATACGGTGTAAATAAATATAAATAAACTTTATTTCTCCATTTTGATCATTTATACTGATAACGTGTGGAGAAAAAAAATTTTAAATGAGAAAAACTAGAATGGAATAGATAAATGAACAGAAAGGAAAACAATTTTATTGGTGATCAAAAAACATCCTCTCTATGAATGGTTTTCACATTACCTTTGGAGGAGATTTGCACATCCTTTTATAGGTAGTAAAAAGGGTTTTGGTGGGGTTGGGAAGACCAACCCCATTAAAATGTTATTCCATAATCATTGGATTTATAAATATATAAAATTATTCAACCATAGGATATAGGATAAACATTGAAAATGGAATATAATTCCACTAGATATCATATATAGTAAAATAATTAATCAATTATTCATTCTTAATTTCAAATTCATAATTTGTTTATGGGAAGAAAAAAATATCACCATTTTTCTTTACGTAATAGATTTGTACATTCATGTCTAAATCTATACATTGAAGTTAAGTAACTATTCATTCTAATTAGATAAACCCTCAAATTGATGTAAATATTATCAAAAGCGTTAGATTTTCGAGGAACTGAAAATGGATTTCAAACAAGTCTAATTTCTTTATGTGTCATATATCCCTCTCCGGGTATAGAATAAGGATATACCATCAAAATATATCCATTGTGTTTTGAGAGGTTTCTTTAAATCAGAAGAACGTTCTATGTAAATTTCAATTTCTAATGTTAAGTATCTGATTTATGGGTATTTTTCCAGAATATATGTCATTTATAATACTTTGGTCACCATTTGATAAAAATATATATTTCATATTATTTTTTTGTGATATATTTTCATTCAAATAACTAATTTAACATTGGTTTATAGTGGATATATTCTTTCAAAGTCCATAATTATTAGACTAAGGTAATATGAAATCCTATCGTTACCATTAAATGGAAATTTGGTGAGGCGGGTCACAATACATTATTATAAGGATTCCATATAGTGGATTTATGTGTTTCCTTCCATGGTTGATATTAAACATGGATGACATCAAAAATACTTTTATACTATTTCCAATGTAATTTTGATGTATTCCTCAATTTTATATGTTACAAAACATTTCATTAATTTCAATAATTAGTACCACTCTAAAGAATATTTAAAGAGAATAATTTTCACTAAGACTTATAATATAAGTATTCCATTATTAAAACCCTATTATTTCCCCATGATTATATGGTGGGTTAATTTCAGGAATTCCCTAAATTTGACTATAGTAGATTGTATAACATTAGTAACATTCCATGAATCTAATAAAAATTCTCAATTACCTTCCCATTTAAATCCTTTGTGTGTCTATATTCATATTCTTGGACTATAGTTGCTCAACCACAATCTAATGAAAGTCATATATTTATGAATCTTGAGTAAATCAAATACTATATAACATATAAAACACAAATATCTATATACTAAATTGTACATGGAGATATAATGAATCACCCTTTGATTGTTATATATAATTTCTTTATATAAAAGGGAATTAACCAATTGAAATGTACTACAGAACTCACCATAATGGTTATGTCCTCATTGTTTTAAGTGGCTTTATGATTTAGTTGGATATGAATTTACCTTATATAAAATATATTAATTAAAAATAGCTTTATCATAAATTATATATTTTTTTGGTATATGATGATGAATCATTAGAAAAAAATGATTGTTAATGTTAATATATACTATTATTTTAATATAATTCTTAACAGTAAAATTTTTAACAATACACCTTGGGTATAGAGCCTATTATATTAAACTATACAGGATTTCATTTTCAATTTCGTATTATAAAATGAACTAATTGATTAATACACCATTTGTAACACCCCACCCATACCTTATTGGCTTGAGGTGGTGGTGAGGTCTACTTGGCCTTAAGCGACGTTCCCAAGATGCTAAAGGCTGGAAATAAATGCCCATGGCTTCAAGATCATGTTGGGAAACGATATTCCCTTACTACAAAACCAACCAATCCATCCACTAACAGCCATTATATTTTTCATGTCATATAAATTACCCAATCATGCATTCCAAAAAGATAACCAAGTTGTTCCACAACAAAACTCGAAACAAATACAACTAGAAATGTCCACCAACATCAGAGTACAAATAGGAAACTAAACAAACAAAGCACCATGATCCATGTCACCTCTACATCTCCACACCCAACTCCAAGCTCTATGCTCTACCAAGACATCACAACGCACCACTAAAGGGGGTTGATGCCTTACCTTTTCCCACATCACGGTAGAGGATATCTGCAAAGAAACCAACGTGCCAAAGGAGGGGGTGAGTACTAAAACTTAGTAGGATTTCCCCAAATAATGTCCCTACACATGCCACTTGGATTAAACTATTAGCACATTTATATAAAATAGTTTAAATAAATTAAACCACAAGTTCAACCATTTTCACAAGCCAAGCATTCCCTTACCATGCCATCACACCCAAACAAAGAAACCAAGGGAAATCCAACCAAACATGCCACAACCATTCCAAAATTACACATTAATAGAAAATTTCCATCTTGCAAAGCAATGCACAACAAAAAAACCATACAACCAAACAGTGGAGATTCCATCCAACCCTTTCACCCATTCACACCAAGCGGCACTTCCTATCCACTTACCATTGATGGTGGCCCTTCCGTCCATTATCCATCCACTTTTTATAGTAGTACTTCTTTCCACTTCCACACAATATTAAAAACAAGCCAAAGCCAAGAATATAGCCCACCAAGGTCACAACCACATGCAATAAACCAATTCCATTGCATATCAATCCACTTCAATAAATCACCCATTTACTGAAAACCATTTTCCATTCCAAACAACATTTAATTAAAAAAACCTTTTATTGGAAACCATTTCCATCAGTAATTTTCACAAATCTACCACAACATCCCATTTTGAAATCTCCATTTTAAAATCCACAATAATATCATTTCACCACAAAACCCTCTTTTTTCCCAAAAATTCCCAAAACATCACCCAAGGGATTTCTAACCAATTCCTCACATCAAACACAATTAGTTTCAAGAATAAAAAACTAATTGTAACCAAAACCATTAGCTCTAACCAAGTGGAGTTGAGATAAAATCCACCTACCTTTAGAGTTCCTGAAAAATCGTCCCATGAACAACCACGCCTCAAATCTGCCGAACGCACCACCGAAACCTCTCTAGATTACTTTTCCTAAAATTCAAAAGCATTAATACTAACATCCAAGGCAACCACAACAATATATTTACACACAAAAGGTGTATATCTAGAAAACCATGAAAGAGAGGGATGTAGATCTAGAGGAAAACACAAGAGAAACAAGAGGAGAGACTTACCCTGGAGAAACCACCTTCAAAACGCCAGGAAACCTCATCAAAATCCTTCCAAACAGAGTGGGAGATCCCCTAAAACCCTTGATAACCAGAAATACATAGTGAGGCTAGAGTGGGAAGAAGATTGGAGTGTTTTAGGATAAGCTCGAGGGCGTCCGGAACTTGTAACCCAACTTTTAAGTGGTCGCACGGTTAGCCTGCAAGGTTTGGAAAATCGTTCGTTAACCCTCCACATGCTACTGCCTTGAGAGAAAGGGTCTACATTGTTTCCTTGCATGGTTTGGCAAACCGTGCGTAGGCCTTTGAAGCATACTTTCTCCCTTGCACGGTTTCCTAGGGAATCTGCAGGGTTTCCACTAACAGTGCTCAAACTGTGCACCCCTTCAAAATCCTCCAAACTCATCCAAAACCATTCAAAACACTCTCAAACTCTTCCCAAATCATACCATTCACTTAAAACACATAAAAATTAATAAACAGAGGCCACATATTTCAAACCGCGGTTACTACATTCTCCCCACCATTATACTTTCCGTCCTTGGAAAGTAGTGAACCCGCCCTTTGCCGAAAGAGCTCGGGCCACTGCTCGACCAATTATTTCTCCCGCTCCCAAGTTTCCTCTGGAATCTTACCACGTTGCCACAAAACATGAAATAAACCGATGCTTTTACCATGCAATACATTCTCCTACCTATCCACAACCTGCACTGTCACGTGCACCAACGAAGCATCTAGTTCTAGCTTAACATGATCCCATCGAATCACATGGTCACGATTCTGCTGGTACTTTTTCCACTGCATCACATGAAACACATTTTGCACCGCACTGATCCTAGGTGGAAAATCCAAACAATAAGCCACATCACCAACCCATTCAAGAATCTCAAAATATTCAATATACCTTAGAGATAAATTTCTCTGCTTCCCAAACTGACGATGTCCAAACCTAGGAGAGACCCTCAAGAACACATGATCACTCACCTCGAACGACAAAGGCCATTTACGATGATCCGCATACAATTTCTGATGACTTGGAGCCGTCTCCCTTCCCTTTATGATCAACTTGATCTTCTCTGTAGTCTTCTGGACAAGCCTCGGTCCATCCATCGAGGGATCACCCGTTTCCACCCAACATAGTGGAGAACGACATGGCCACCTGTACAATGCATCAAATGGAGCCATCTGTATTGATGTCTGATAACTGTTATTCTATGAAAACCCGACCAAGAGGAAGTGCTCCTTCCATTAGCCCACAATATCCATGACACAAGCTAGCAACATATCCTCTATATTTTGTATCGTCCTCTCGGATTGTCCATCCGTCTAAGGGTGATACGCCATACTCATAGTCAACAGCTTCCCAAGGGATTGTTGTAAGGATTTCCAGAAACGAGATGTAAATCTCAGATCTCTATCTGATACAATTGAAGCCGGAACACCATGCCTCTTTACCACCTCCCGGATATAGATTTTGGGCAGATCCTCCACCGTATGAGATTCACGAATTGGGATGAAATGGGCTGACTTCGTTAGCCGATCCACTATCACCCTAATGGAATCATGCTTTCTGACTGTTCTTGGTAGACCTATGACAAAATCAATTGCTATCTACTCCCACTTCGAAACAGGGATTGGTAATGACTGTAACATTACTTATGGCCTCTAATGCTCTTCCTTGACCTGCTAACAAGTTTGAAATCTCGAAACAAACTCAGCTACACTTTTTTCCTACCAGCCCACCATAACAATGCCTTTAGCGCTTTATACATTTTCTGAATTCCAGGATGAATAGCCCACCAGGAATGATGATATGCCCTAAAAAGATCCTCTTGAAAAGAAACCGGTACGACCATATGATTCCAAAAACACAAAACCGAATCTCTCTTCAGTTTCCAACCCTCAATGGTTACCCCACCATTAAGTCTCGACCCCATGGTCACACACTCCGAATCAGATATTTGTGCCACTCTAACCAGGCTAACAAAGTCAGTAATCAACAAAACCGGAAAGAAGACTGCTCTATCGCCTTGTCCTCACATTCCAACCGCATATCATCTATAACCAACATCAACTTCCACTGGTTCAATACCTCTTTCACCACCTGAGCATGTGATTTTCTACTTTATGCATCTGCCACTGAATTTCCCTTACTCGGTGTGTACATCAATTCAAAATCAAACATCTGGAGATATTCCATCCGTCTCCTTTGCCTCAAGTTCAAATCCCTTTGTGAGAAAATGTGCTTCAAGCTCTTATGATCTATATATACAGTGAATTTATCACCAAACAGATAATGGTGCCACACTTTCAAAGCATGGACCACTGCTGGCAACTCCAAATCATGGGTTGGGTAGTTCTTCTCATGCACTCTCAACTTTCGTGAGCCATATGCAGCCACATGATTCCCATGCATGAGAACGCACCCCAACCCTAATCCCAATGTTTTAATATACACCACATACCCTTTTCCTGGTTCTAGAGAAACCAATATTGGTGATGATGTATGGTGATCCTTTAGCTCTTTGAAACATTGTTGACACTGCTCATTCCACTGAAATGGAACATTCTTTCTTGTCAAAGCTGTCATCAGAGAATCCAAATGTGAAAAATCACGAATAAAACGCCCATAATACCCATATTGATCGAGAAAACTTTGTATCTCAAACACATCCATTGGCGGTTTCTACAAGATAATAGCCTCTATCTTTTCCGGATCCACTTAAACACCTCTTTCAGAAATCACATGGCCAAGAAAATGAACCTCCTATATCCAAAAGTCACACTTTGACAATTTGGAATACAACTGATGATCCCTCAAGATCCCCAAAACTGTCGCTATGTGCTACCCATGTTCCACCCTTGTCTTTTAATACACTAGAATATCGTTTAAAATTACCACCAAAAATGAATCCAGATATCTCTGAAATATCTGATTCATCAATTCCAAAGTCACCACTGGCACATTAGTTAGACAAAAGGGCCTAACCACATATTCATAATGGAAATATATAATTCTGAAAGCTGTTTTAGGAATATCCTCCTTCCTCACCCGCAGTTGATTGTATCCCGACCTTAGGTCGATCTTGGAGAAACACTAGGCTCCCCTCAACTGGTCTAACAAATCATCAATTTGTGGATGTGGGTATCTATTCTTTATCGTAACTTGGTTATGCATACGATAATAAACACATAACCTCAAGGTTCAATCCTCCTTTTTAACAAACAACACTGGCGTTGCCCACGGAGACGTGCTAGGCCGGATAAACCCTTTGTTTTAGAACTCTTCCAACTGTACTTCCAATTCCCTCAATTTAGTAGGTGCCATCCGTTAAGATGGAAGTGAGATAGGACTTGTCCCTATAAGGAGGTCAATCATAAACTCCACTTCGCTTACGGGAGGTAACTCAGAGAATTCTTTTGAAAAAACATTCATGAACTAATCCACCACTACCGGAAGAACCCAATGCTCAACACCCTCTACCGATTTCAACAATAACACCACCAACTGATACGATAGTGTAACCACTGCTGGTGGAAACAAACATGTTTCACCCTACCTTTCATGCTTCTCTCCTACAAAGAGATGTCTAACGCCATCGTGTGTCGTAAAAGACACTGTTCACTCATCACAATCGATGTGGACCTTAAACGCCACCAGCCAACCCATTCCCATTATTACATCATACCCATCCATCTCAAGCACTGATAAATTAAAGGTTATCTCAACCTCGCCCACAATGATTCAACATGCTCTACACAAGAAGGCTCGACACTCTCTTTGACCTAGAGGAGTTTGAAGTTTTAAAACTGAGGGTATCATTTATACCATTAAACCCAACAAATCAACCACACGTGCAATAATACAAGAGTGTTCATCACCCATATCAAACATAACTTTCATCAAGGTATAATTTAGAAGAATATTACCTTCCAGCTTAGATTGTCTTGACTGATCATCCACCACAACCTGCTCAGCTTCAAACATATGTTTTCTTGCCACACTCTGCTCTTTATTGCCCTGCTGAGGCGTCGTGGTATTCTGAGAATCACCATGACCGACTTTACTATGCCGTCGAGGGGTGTGCTGTTATCCCCATCCCATTAAAGCATACAATGTCTGCGATCCCTTAGGAGTGTCACGCGCACTTGACCTTGGAGCATTCCGATAATAATGCTGTAGATGCCCCATGTGCTTACAATTATGTCATGATCGAGTATGTTCCATACAATCCCGCTTGATGTAGCTCGTAGAACCACACTGAAAAATTCCTGACTTGCTCTAGGGAATCAGAGGAAGATTTACTGATCATGTTGTTGAATTATATTCCATATTCCCACCATGTGAAGAAGTGTCCCTATTCCTCTTGAACCCAGTGTTAGAGTTCCCACATTTCCCCATGGGTACCGCCATGCTTCCCCCGCCTGGTGCTCCCAAAAAATCTTTCATAGCCACAAACGCTCTATTCACCATCTCTGTGTAATCATATATACACAACACCGCTATCTTTGACCAGATTTCTTTCCATAACCCTGCTTCAAAGATCCTTGCCTTCAACGACGTGCTACCTACCACCTCGGGTGCAAACCGTACTAAGTTCCTAAACATACCTGCATACTCCATCAAAGACATAAGCTCTTGCTTCAAACTGAAGAAATCAGTCGTATTTTGAATTCTAAATGTATGTGGGTAGAATTTTTTATTAATAAATTCCTCAAAGCGTTCCCAAATCATACCCTGGTCAGTCCCATCTTGGACAATCAACTTCCACCAATGAAGGGAAAGATCTTCCAACATATACGTGGCCAAATTAACTATTAACTCTACCGACATTCCCAAGAACTTGAAGATCTTGTTCATTATATTTAACCATACTTCTTCCCTCTCCGGATCTGAATCACCCCTGATGATGGGTGGATTCTGCTTTTGAAAATGAACTGCATGATCCACATGCCTTGGTTCATCCATTTTATTTCTACTTTCCACAGCTGGGAAAGATTTCCCTATGCTTTGAACTAACTGTTGGTTCACCTAAGGCTCAGGTTCAACCACATTCTCAGTAGCCTCCTCCGGTTGGTCTCTACGATGCTTACCCAGTTCCATTTCTATTATCATAAAAGAAACAACCATGAGTCTCACTTATATAAACATCACGAAATCCCATTTCAAATCACATTACACAACACTATCACAACATGGCTTTCCACCCT
This sequence comes from Viscum album, assembly GCA_963277665.1. Taxonomy (NCBI): domain Eukaryota; kingdom Viridiplantae; phylum Streptophyta; class Magnoliopsida; order Santalales; family Viscaceae; genus Viscum; species Viscum album. The sequence continues at coordinate 376,270,621 of OY728137.1, forward strand.
TTTCCACATGTTCCATGTTTCACCATTTGGAAAACCAAACCATTTTCAAAATACCAAATTTATTCACATTACAATTTCACACATTCACATCACATCATAAATCATTATACCGAAATGAAATATGCATCCAAGTGGGAATTCATTTCTACCATGCATGTCATGCCCATCTCATTGGCTTCACCCAGGACAATGGGATATCAAATGCCTATAAGTGCCTCTAAAACACTAATTTACCAAACTCCATGATAACTTGAATTTCAGCATAAGAGGGTTAGCTACATCCTTTTATGCTATACATTCCAAGTTCCAACATTCCTACACCTTTCTACCATCCTGACTCAAGGAATGTAACACAACGAATGTCAACACCAAATCTGAGAATCAACTCCAAAGGACCGAACAAACTGATACCACTTGTAACACCCCGCCTCTACCTCACTGGCATGAAGAGATAATGAGGGATACTTGGACTTAAGAGACATTACCAAGATGCCAAATGCTAGTTATAAATGCGAAGGGATTCAAGATCATGTTGGGGAACGATTTTCCATTACTACAAACCAACCAATCCATCCACTAACAACCACTATATGATGCATGTCAAATTAATTACCCAACCATGCTTTCCAAAAAAGACAACCAAGTTATTCCACAACACAACTCAAAACCAATACAACTAGACATGTCCCCCAACAATAGAGTACAAAGCGTAAACTAAACAAACAAAGCACCATGATCCATATCACCTCCACAGCTCCACACCCATTTCCAAGCTCCAAGCTCTACCAAGTCATCACAATGCACCACTAAATGAGGTTGATGCCTTACCTTTTCCCACATCACGGTACAAGACATCTACAAAGACACCAACGTTCCAAAGCAGGGGGTGAGTAATACAACTCATTAGGATTTCCCTAAATGACTTACCTTCACACGCCACTAGGATAAAAATGTTAGCACATTTATATAAAAAAGTTTATATAAATTAAACCACAAGTTTGACCATTTTCATATGCCAGACATGCCCTTACCAAGCCATCACACCCAAACGTAGCAACCAAGGGATAGCTAACCAAACAATCCACAACCATTCCAAAATTACACATTAGCACAAAACTGACATCTTGCAAAGTAATTCTCAATAAAACAACCATACAACCAAACGGTGGAGCTTCCATCCAACCCATTCACCCATTAACACCAACTGGCACTTCCCATGCACTTACCATTGATAGTGGCCCTTACATCCACTATCCATCCCCTTTTTATAGTGGTACTTATTTCCATTTCCACACAACAATAAAAACAATCCAAATCCAATCATATAACCCACCTAGGTCACAACCACATCCAATTAACCAATTCCATTGCATATCAATCCACTTCAATAAATTAACCATTTATTGAAAACCATTTTCCATACCAAACAACATTTCAATAAAACAACCCTTTTATTGAAAACCATTTCTGTCAATCATTTTCACTAATCTTCCATAGCATCCCATTTTAAAAAAATCCATTTTAAAATCCATGAAAATAGAATGTCACCACAAAACCCTCTTTTTCCCAAAAATCCCCAAAACATCACCCAAGGGATTTCTAACCAATTTTATACATTAAACCCAATTAATTTCAATCATAAAAAATAAATTGTAACCAGAACCATTAGATCTAACCAAGTGGGGTAGAGAGAGAATCCACCTAACTTTATGTTTCTCGAGAAATCGACCCACGAACAACCACGCCTCAAATCCTGAGAATGCACCATCGAAACCTCTCTATATCCCTTTTCCTATCATCAACAAGCATTTATATTAGAATCCAAGGAAACCACAACCCCAGATCAACAAACAAAAACTGTAGATATAGAAAAAAATAAAAGAGATGGATGTAGATCTAGAGGAAAACACAAGAGAAATAAGAAGACAGTCTTACCCAGGAGAAACCACCTTCAAACTGCCAAGAAACCTCTTCAAAATCCTTCCAAACTGAGTGGGAGAGCCCCTCAAAACCTTGAGAACCTGAAATCCTGAGTGAGGCTCGAGTGGGAGGAATATTAGAGTGTTTTAGTTTAATCTCAAGGGAGCTAGGAACTTATAACCCTACTTTTACATGGCCTCACGGTTAACCTACACGGTTTGGAAAACCGTGCGCCAACCGTGAGCACGCTACTACCTCGAGAAAAATGGTATGCACGGTTTCCTCACACGGTTTGGAAAACCGAGCACAGGACATGTGATTCCTACTGTGTCCCTTGCATGGTTTCCTAGGGAATCCACACGGTTTCCACTAACAGTGCTCAAACCGTGCTCCCCTTTAAAAGCCTCCATAATCTTCCAAAACCATTCCAAACGCTCCCAACCTGTTCCCAACTCATCCTATTCACATTAAACAAATATAAATGCATAAAAAAGGCCACATACCTCAATATAGGGGTACTATAAATTTTTATATATTATGTGTATCCATGTTTATTAATAATAGGTTTCATGTAATGAATGATAACTTGTTGGTCGAATGCTAACATCTATATGTAATTCATGCAACAAAATATATGATGTTTCCCAATAAGTTTCATTCCATCGTTTTGGAAAGATTAATTAAAAAACCATGAGTTTATTACCACCTAAATCTATCTAAAATTTCATAGGATATATCTTAATAATGAATTTTCTCTAAACCATTATCTATCACGTATTAATAAATAATGATATCACAGAGCATTCTGATTAAATAAAACTGTATAATGTACCATTACATTGATATTTATAAAATCACATTCTATAAATGATATGATTATTTGAAATTTATTATATCAAGTCAAAAAATTATGTTTTTTATAATCAACCACATTAATTTATATTTTCTAGAGCTTCATTAAATCCTTAATAAAGGATACTGAAAGGCCATTTAAAAGATGTAGGACATCAAGGATAGAAGTTATTCTATAAAATTATATAGATTAATTATCTTATATTGTTTTTAAGTTATGTTCCATCTAATTATTCCCAATGTTCTTTATTTCCTTTAGATATAGGGATTTAGTGGTAATCAAAAAAATAATTCTCCTTAAGATAAAATCATTTCAAACCAAGTTATATTATGATTAGTTTGAATATATCTAATAAAATATTGTGTTCAATCGAGTGGTTAACATAATATTAGTTATTATATCTATCAAATTGGCTCAGTTAAATTGTTGATAGTTTTTATATTACAATCATTCTCTTGTTGAGGTAAATGTATCATCATTCTCTGACTTTTACCAAAATGATTTTTTATAAAAAAAAATACTATCTATCTTGGAGAAATACCATATGTGTTTACTATAGTCTAAAAGCAAAATTCCATGTGAATTATTTAGATATTATAAAATATAAAATTCCTTTTACTCACTTGAAATCTTGATAAAAAAAATGATACTAACAGAGGAGGAAAAGTTATATTCACTAGGGGATGGATCCAATTATATCGGTGGATTTCATCCTACTAATTATAATGGAATAAAATATATAATACATTAAAATAATTTTGAATCATTTGATGTTTCTCCCTCTTAATCCATACATTTCTGTAGAGAATAAATTTATATGGGATATTATATGATAGAAAATAATATTATTATGGTGGAAGAGTGAATTGGAATTTTGATTAATAGATTTAATCATCCCATAATGAACACATTCATGTGAATCAATAACATCCAAAAAATAAAAATTCAAATAATATTTCATATTATTAAACACTTCATACCATTCTCTTTTTTATTTATAAAATATTAAAGATAGTTAAGACCCATGTGGATTTGGATTAACTAAAATCACATTACCTTTATCAAGAATTAATTAAATTAAATCATTGAAGATAAAATAATCAATGATTTTGCATCCAACTATCCAATGTTACTAAAAATAATATTAATGATCAATCAAAAAACCATTAATTGAATTCATAATATCTATAAGTGAAAAAAATTATTTATTATTTATAATATTAGATACCCTAAATAAATACCTTTCTATAAAATATCTAGTTTTTTCCTTTAAAATTTATATCGCATAATTTCCATGGTTATAAAATTTTGTATAATTTTTATAAAATTTTCATTATTATACAATGGTTTTGGAGATGGAAAAGCTTCATACTAGATTACAAAATTGTATTTAGTTTATATTTATACTAATTTTTGAATTATGATGGATGTATCAACCTTTCCAATAAATTTTTTAAAATTATATTTATTATAAGTACTTTATTTAATATTTATAAATAGATTTCTTAAAAAATATGTTTAACTAAATTCTTAGAATATATCATTTAATTTTTTGGATTATTAATGTTACTAAATACTCCAAAATATATTCAATAAAATATAAAGTTTCTTTTCATTGACTAGTCAAATACATAGTAAATTTGTTAATCCATTAAACCCAGAAATGAACTTATAAAATAAATATGTTTCTTCTGGTTGAATTTGTAGTTTCCTTAAATGCATTTCTTTATAAAAATATAATATAATAACAATGTAATGATTAAATTGATACCCTCACATTTAATGGGGATGTTGAAACCTTATTCTTATACCAAATAAATACTTGGCATTTGGTGGATTTCATATAATAAATTATCTTTCATTCCACTTATTATTTTTTGTTTTCTATCTCTAGACCCCAACATGATATAAAATTGTTAATATAGTTTTCTTCATTTTATATTATATAGATTGTAAAAATGTTCCTGTAAACACAGTTGGGTGGTAGAAGGTTCATCTACACCATATCAAGCAATATTCTTCTCATTCATTATACTATAACTCATTTGGATTTTATGGAATATTTTCTAGTATTATTTTCATTTGTAATCTCTATATGTTATTAATTCCCTAACACTAAATTTTTTCCATAATGACTCAGCTATGATTATATTTAAATGGAACCCAATGTTGTAAAATATTATAAATTTATTACTACTATAATTATTTTATTTGGAAAATATACCCTTTTGTAAACTAAAATGAATAGTAGATCCCTGATGAGTAGACTAGCCTCGTTATATAGAGTAATATCAACAATGTAATTTGGAAATCAATAGCAACCCAAGAAGAATTCTCAATGTATATATTCTCATATATTAACTCATATTTGTTTTTATAGTGGATTTTTGTTAACTTTTATAAGTTCAAATATTTTATTTTGAGCATAAATTTTGAAATTATCAGTTGATTAATGGGTAGAAGAGGTGGTACCACCACGACTTTTTTCAATGATACATGTGCTGGCCAGAAATGGTAGTTCGAAAATATTTATTAATTTATGAGTATAATTGGATACATTTTCTATTCTCATTCTTCATTTATCCAAGTAATGAATAAGATTTCATGATATAATTCATCACTATGATTCTTATTGTAAACATCATAGATGATGAAGCATCATCATGAATGGTGGAAGTGATTCCTATAAATGTGGACTTCATGTTAAACAGATCCTCATGTTCATTTATGAATTATCATTATTTTTTATCTTCATAGTATCCATTATGGGGATAATTAAAATGAATAGTTATGAGACACATATTGAGGGAAATCAAATAATTGTGTCCCTTTTGAAATAAAACATTTTTACACAGATAAACTAAGGTAAAGTAAGAGGTTAACCATGACATGTAATTCTATCTTAATTTTCTCATAAAAATATAAAAAAAATTAGTATTTATTTCATTAATGTTCATTGAATTTTTCATGAATCGTAAAAATAATTCCATTAGTAAAATACATATAGATTTTAATTGGTCTTTCATTTTTATAAAATTTAAAATGTAATCCAATTGTGACAGAAAATTTACAATGATCACTGAAATAGAAATAAAAGTTTCAAGAATGATTATAAACATAAAAAATAGAGTGAAAAGATAATTCCACAGACATAAATACCCAAATAATTTAAATATAATGTAGACATCACCATATTCAATGTTAAAATAGTCACATGTCCAAAATATAATCCCAATCAAGTGAAAAAGAGTATTGAGACAATTGAACTACTCCAAACCATTGTTCAATCCAAAAAAATCATCCAAAACAATTACCAAAATTAGTATGTGAAAACTAATACTAGAAAATTCAAACTATATGTGATATAGTTTATTCCTTAGGTAATTATCTACATTAAGAATACCCACATTTCACACATAGGATGATAACACTAACACCCCTATCACCCCATGATTCTAGAAAAATCCCTAAAATCACTAATATATAAAACAACAACAACCAGTTGCACCAATGAAGAACACCATACATCCTTATGGACAATCATGATATAAAAAACACAAAAAAACAACCAAAATAAGAGAATGAAGAATAAAACGATAAAAAACCTGATCACAACCAATACATAAAAAATAAAAAAAATAAAAATCACGTGAAAAATGAATTTAATCTTTAAAAAATAGTCAGTTGAATCATAATTTATAGATCATAATAGATAATATGCCATTCATACATCAACAATGAAGTGCTTGACAAGCAATTTATCTCTAAAAATGAAATTCCACCTCAACATAATCACCCATATAATGATTGAACATGGTACCTAAAAGAGTATTATTGGAGGCTCCAGTAAAAATCATATCATCAATAAGAGATGCATATATTCAACATCAATATAATCACCTCTAATATTTTATAAATCTACTATTAATCCCAAAAAACATACTGAATAGAAAAATATCATCTGAGACATTTTTCCATAACCACATAAAAACTCCGATACTTGGTGTGCAATATTTTTTTTACCCATGAAGCATTCATAATTAACTGAAAAACATATAATATTATGTAGAAAACTACAAAATGTTATATTTGGTATGGTTTAATAGTTTCACCTTATTAAATCCCCAGTACACTTTTTAACTCATCACTAAGAACGTATAACATTTGGAACATCAGTACATAACCAATGAAATGAAGCTGAATACAACAAATCAATAGCAGCCCAATGAGGAATAAATGAAGAGAATAAAAATTACAATGAGAAATTAACCATGAATCACATGTTAATAAATATATCTCCTGAAACATCAATATATCTACCTGACATTTTTTAATTCTATTAATGATCCATCAGGAATGAATCCCACAAAAAAATTGATTCCATAAAATAGTCAGAACATCCCTGAAATTATTATTAAGGGATCAAAACCCTCGAAGTATGTTCCACACCACCAACTATGAAACAAAGTCCAATATATTAATTCATCCATGCCCAAAAAAATAAATAAAACTGAAGATAAATTGAGTAAAATGTAACAAAAACCAAGACAATCATATTCCATTTCCCTCAAAACTATTGTGGCAAGATAATCTTACTAATACTAAATTTTTTACAAAAATAAAAATTATCCATATTAAAAAAATGAAAAATATGATGAAAAATAATCTAAACAATTTATATTTATTTACAACATGTATGGAAATTTTATTTTTTATTAAATTTAATTAAAAAATTTAATGTATAATATTACATACATTCCCAAAACATTTTACATTTGTTTTATAAAATAAAGATTTTGTTTTTAAAAAAATATTATATGTATATATATATGTCATCGAAAATGTTTTCTAAATAATTTTATATCATTCTTTTATTTTTATAATGTAATAAAACTGATGGTATTAGTATTGTAATATTTAATTCACAATTCACCGAAAAGTCAATTACACTAGTTAAATCTCAAAAAATCATCTTATTCTAATATTGATAGGTCGAATTCAATAAATGATGTTTATTTTGTAAAATTAAAACTAATAAGTTTATAAATTTAGATTTAAAATAAAAAGTAAACACACATATATATAGAGAAAGTACATTTAATGAAAAATAAAATTTGAGAATATTAAAAATTTTAATCATATTTTTATGCCTTCTCTAATAGAATCCAAATATTCTTATTACCTAGTGGATTTAGAATTCATATTATTTATAATTAATATATTTCTAATAGGATGTCGCTCATTTTAGTTTAGTATTTATTGTGAAATAATGTTTAAAATTAATTTTTAGAAAACTATATTAAAAAATCATGGTGGGTTGATTTACACCCCTTAAATATATAATTCTATCAAAATTTTAATTAGTACTCAATAATGAATGTTAAAGAGGGTATTAATGACATATTTTTTTGATCTAATAAAACAACAACTATTAAATTTTCCTTTTCCTCTTAATATATATTAATTTACTTATCTTTCCTCAGTAGACATTAATATATCATAAAATAATATAATCAAGTATGAATATACCCTAGTTTTAAAGTATATAAAATATTACATTTCCAAACACACATGAATCTGAAACAGATTATACCACACTAAGACTATATATTCATTTAGAAAATAGAACTATATTTAACTATTGAATGATTTAAACACTATTAACAATGTTACAAAATATTTTATACACAAAACAATCCATAAAATGGGATGAATATAACCAGAACGATCCTAGATAACATTTATATTAAAATCAATAATAAATATGAGGATTTGATTAGTGTCTAACTCACATATTTCATAATCAGAAATCCTTTTATAATATGGTTAATTTGAACAACCTTGGACCTAGTAGCCCATAGTAAGTGTCTTATTTATTACATTAGTATATGATACATGGAATCTTATCTTCAACAACCAAATAGTTTAATTTTATTTTTACACTAGATACACACTTAATTCATTAATTATTATTGAACACACTAATTGTAACATATTTTTGTCCATTGATAACTTTATTTAATCTAAAATATACTTTCATATCAAATATAGTTAACTTACTGGAATCCTAAGAAAGGGAACAAAATATTGGTGAGATGAAATATTGAGTAAGGGTTACGTACATCAGAATATATCATTAATAAATAATAATATTCAATATAAAATAGAAAATAACTGAGCGTACATTTCCATTTAATCAATAAAATAAGAAGAAAGTGAATCTAGAGATAATATCAATGTGAAAATCTCATCGATAATTGTAAATATCAGACAATAAATGACTAAAAACACATTCCATTAAATCAAAAAGTTGACTATCATAATTGGATGATTCGTAATCAACATAGAATGGTATATAAGTGGAAACACATGATATTAAATCAGAAATTTATAATTAAATGCATTAAGAAATAATATCATTGTGAAAATATCAAAGATAATAATAACTGAATTCTGAATGATGGAAATTTTTAACTAATGGGAATCATATCTCAAGCATTGGATAACCTCATCCATCAAAACCTATCATAACATTGTTAAAAAATATCAATTACAAGTCATCCTAGTTTGGCCAATTATACATATATGGTTAAGATCGTTCAAAAGATAGTTTAATTCTACTGGGAATAAACTTATAGGTTTTGGCCAATAAATTTTGTCTCGTGAAACCTTTCTTTGCAAAGAGGGAGCACAAAAATTCTAGGCCTCACTCATAACTACACATCCAAATCATTCCTTGTATTTCAATTACTTGATTTTTTCATGAATAGTATTACATATTAAAAAAATAACTCTGTAAAATACAAGATTCATATTTTCCAATATATTATTAGTCAATAAAATAACTATCAATGTAAATTTTCATATATATATATATATGTGTGTGTGTGTGTGTGTGTGTGTGTGTGTGTGTGTGATATATGATTTATGAAATATAATTTTTGTGTGAAAGTGCATAATTCATAGGAATGTTAATGACTACCAATATGAATTATGGAAATTAATTTCAATACATTCAATGTTCAAAATGATCAAAAACCATCTAGAGGAAGAATAAAGATACTATTAATTGAATATATTTTTATTGGTGCAATAATGAAGGTTCATTATTATAGATAAATATAAATACTATGAAAGGTTATTTAAAATGATTCTTTAATAAAATTCCCTTTTCATTAATAAAATCAATTATCCAAATGTAAAACATTTTAAAAATCATTTTCATTGAAAAACATTTTATATAAAATTCCCAGTAAAAACAATGAATTTCTAAATTATTTGAAATAATATTTGTTTAAAATGGTCCTAGTAAACTTACTAAGAAATATTCACTAAAATGATGGTCTATATAATGTGTAATTTCATATATTTCATAAAATTGAAAAAACTATCATTTTTTACTATAAATGGGTAGTAATGTTCTTTGTATGAAAACGATAAGAATATTCCATTATAATTTTTAGTAAAAGAAAAATTGTGAATTATTTTAACATTTTCTTTGATTTTTTTAAAGTAAAAAATGGTAGAAATTATTTTTATAAATAATTTATAATTATAAAAAAATTGAAAACATTTCATGAAACATGTATTGGGATGAAAAATTATTTTAGACCGAAGATAAATATGAAGTAGGATTTTCATATGAATTTACCTCAAATAATTTATGTAGAAAAGAGTTTAAAATTACACTGTGACATAAAAATATCATGATTAAATATTGTCTAATAAAATTAAATGGGTTTATTAGTAACTGATAAAATAATTTATTTTAGTATAAATTTAAGAGTAAACAATCTATATTCGAATGAAAATTTAAAATAAACCACTGTAATGATCTTATCATTGAACTAAAGATTAATCAAATAATCAATAATTTGATTCCACTATAAATACCAACATCAAAGTTCAAATACAATATAAGGTAATAAAAAGTAATTATACCCATAATTTTAAAATTTCATTATCAATGAAGTAAATGATTAATATAATGAACTAAAATTAAGTTAAAGAATACCATACCAAGAGTTTACTTTGGACTGAAAATTCTCAACACTTATGTATAATGGTTTAATAAAAGATATAAAATTACAGAAAAAAATATATTAAAATTTTTAATGTAATATATTATCCTTTTAAGATGTCATTTCACTCATTAATTAAATAATCCTCTATTATTTTTCATCTTTTAAATTGTTAATTACATAGATTTCTCATGTTTTTTTCATCATGAGAAATCTGGTTGATGCACAAGTTTTATGGTTATATCATATAAATAAAATAATTAATTAAATAATAAACATATTAATGTGAAAACTATACTATTAATACAAATATTTAAATATAGTTATGCTAAATGATATAGGTTATGATCATTGAGATGGTATGTCATATGTACAATTATGTAATGTTTCAATTTTTCAACAATTATTATGAAATGAACATAAGTAATATGTTATATTTCTATAACGATAATAAGATAATATATACCATTATATATATATATATATATATCATTCATTCGGTGTGGTGATGAAAATAGAGTCGCATCACTTTGTGAAGGTGGTAGTCCACGTGTACAGAAACGATGTTATCTTTTTTAGGTGAGAGAAAATGTAAGAAGGAAAATGAATTATATTTTTTTTTTTAAAGATAAAAGTTTCATTAATATAATAATTATTTAATTTATATCACATATAATTATTCTATTTAACCATATTAAATTTCATGTAAATCATTAGTGGAGGACCAAATTCATCGGTCTGTCTGGCAATAGTCTTCCATACACACGAGCGATGTTATCATAACCCATATACAACAGAATGTGTGTATATATATATATTATAATGACTCTATAAGTAAAAATATGATATAAAAATCACACATATATTTATACTTTATATCCATCATCATACCCAACTGTGTAATGTGGTAATGTGGGAATGAATGACCTTGCTTCATACAGTAGAAGACTATTGCACACATGAATGATGATTTTGTAGCCCGCATTATTGAAGTGTAGATAGTTTTAGTTCGTTAAATTATTATTAGAAAATACCTTTATATATAATTAGTAATGTTATTTTAAAATAATGTTTTATTTTGTTTTTTACATGGAAAAATAAATAAAATAATGTCATTAATTGAAGAACATTGCCTTTTCTTTGTGTATCCACCTTATGATTACCCGAAATCCTTTCTAGGATGGATTTTATACCTAAATCCTAATTCTTGGATGATAATTTGGAATTAGGGATGTGATTTGGATAGGTATTTTCCAAACAAAAGGGGTTTGATGGTTTGAATATGAGAGGAGAGTGGTGGCCATTTATAAGTCAGGTTAGTGGAATAGTTGTAATTTTTTTAAACGATTCAATCACACACATGCATTTATCATGCCATAAATTTAAAAAATAGGCAATTATTGACACTATATGATTAAAGGTAGAAATATTTCTATAAAATGAGTTTCTTATAAGTTTTTTGGTCATTTTTAAGCTGTATCTTCATTGTTTAACCCCTATAATTAAATTTTTACAGGAACTATTGTACGTAATTTTCAGACATTTGACTATTAATTTTTTTCAAAAAAAATACTTTCTCTTATTATATATTATAAATTATTCTAGTTACAAATATTTAGTAAATTTTTAAAAATACAATTCATAGAATTGTAATTTTTTATTTTAAAATCAATCAAGTTGACATGATGGGAAAGCAGGTTTTAAAGGGAAAATTCTCAAAATATTACAATGTATTTAAGTAAAAATTAAATATAAATATTATTCCCATGATCTAAATTAAAATAATTTATATATAATTAAACGATTTTTACTTCAAAAATATTATAAATGTAACTAAATATTATAAATTATTTCAAAAAATCTATTTTAAATTAAAATTTTATATTTTTCACAATTCAAAAAAATGAAAAATTTCAAAAAAACCCAATGAGTGACCCTAATAAAATAAATTTATTGTTATTTAAATAATAAATTTTATTTATTCTAATAAATTTTATATAACTGTTAAAAAATAAATTTAAATTGTTTTTGCAATGCGTGTCTAATTCATCTTTTATAATTTTTCTGCATTTCAGAAAAAATTTCTATTTAATTTTAAATTAGTATTATATTATTTATAATAAATAAATAACAAATAAATATTTCTATACTCTATATTTTCATAATTTAGTTAATCCAATTCATACCCGTGATACTAATTTATAGGTGATAACTATCACATTAAATATTAATATTTAAATAATATTCCATGTTTTGTTTAAACTCTCATTCCATGTAATGAAAGGTAAACTCCAAGTTGTTTGTAATGAATGATAAAATCAATGTTGTTTATAAAGCCATATGAAATTGGTTTTGTTTGTATTCATTATAAATTTAGTTTCATGTGTAACATAAGAATAACTCAATGTTTCATGTAGTTAATGATATTATACAGACTGAATTTATTTAAAAATATTTATATCGTAGTGTATCAGACTATTAAATTTTCTTCTACTAATTCTCTTGAATGTATCAAATGATATATAATACAATATTATTATTTTATAATTTCTTATTCTTATGTACTCCACACATAAAATAAAATTTTCCCTCATAATTTAATGTTGATATCAGTAATGCAGGGTTTGACTTTTTGAAATACTATTATTTAAAACCACAAAACTTAAATGAATAAATAAAAGATCATAATAATAAGATAAAAAAGGTGTTTGAAGGCCATATATAAAAACATATAAATACATTTCCATATATTTGAATTTATATAGGAAAAAACATGAAAATGGAAGAAATTTGTATATATTATAGAGAGTGTAGAGATCATTGATAAAAACAATTGAATGATCGATGGAAAGATAAGGTCCTAAAAACCATTAATATAAGATGATTTAAATGGTCATGTAATTCACCAGTTATAAATGAAATTGGATAATTTTTTTCATGATATTCTTCCAAATGCTAAGGAATTAATTTAATATCATATTATATATAGAAATAAAACTTCTTCATAAGTTTATAATTAAGAAGATAATTTTAATCCTTTAGTTGTGTAACAATAAATTACAAACTTGTCAACAACTCATAGGAATGAATATCAATAAATGAATTTTTATTCCTAAATCAATAAAATTCACATTGAGTGGATTATAAAATACAAAAAAGTGTGGAAAGTGTTTGAGTCAATCCAAAACCTTTCTAGAAAACCAATATAGTTATAAAAAGTTATCAAATATTCATAAACATCCATTATTTTAATGTAATACATTAATCTCTAAAAACTTTTCCAATGATGAACATAATCCATTTCTTAAATTCTTGATCATATATATCTTTCAACTAAATATGATCAATAACATTAGAAAATTTTCCACTTGATTTCCAAAATGAATATATCATGACCCAAAAAATTACATAAAGTAACAGTTAATCATCACATACCAAGCATGGGAACACCTTCATCATTCATTCCCTTGAAATATTCTAATAACCTGAATTACCATAAAACCATTTCTAAAACATGAATTCTTCTATATTTAATTAATAAAACATTGATTAATGGATATATTCCTTAAATCCAAAAATATTGTCAACTCCATCAAGGATAAAACACATTGTCAACAAATCATTTCTAAATTCCAAGGTGTTCTGTACTATCTAGTTTACTATCTCCATGTTAATTATAACATTATCCCAACATCATTATCCTAACATTGGGTCCATAATATTTGTATCATTTACAGTTTTTTGAATGAAATACTATGTTTTCTATTGTGTGTGATACACAACATCAGACGTAAATGAACAGATAAATTATATTATTTAAATGTTTATATTATAACCAATATGATATAGTTGTAGGAATGATAATTATTTACTAAATTAAGAAAATGTGGTTTCCATATAGATAATTAATTATTTGGTGACCAATTAATTATAATCGATAATAAAAAATTTTTTAATTAAAATAAAATGTTTTCAAAAAAACTACTTAAATATGAACATTTATATCTCATAAAAATAAATAATAATAATAATAATTATTTTTTATTAATATTAATTATTTTTATAATATATTAACTTTTATATTTAATGTTCACTATATGTGTTTTCTATAAATTATATAAAAATAGATATTATTTTACTCATAAAATAAGTATTTGTCTAAAAAGGATGTTTTTCATATTTTGATGGAAAACTTGTTTTAAAACTACGTTATGCCACTTTGATAAAGTATAGTTTTCAAAATTAAATGATTCTCTGAATTTGTAATATCAAAATATACTTTTTGATGATTTTTTTATCTTTCTACTACGAATACGTTTTTATGTATGGTGAAAAAATATTGCATTGTAATTTGAAATCGATTTTTCAACAAATTCATTTATATTAATAAAATATATTTATTAATGGTTTAAAAGTATAATTATATTATTTTTATCAGTTATTCCATTTTTCTTCATTTGAATCAATTTCACCTTAAATTTTATTATAATAACTTTTCAATTTTTTGAAGGTTTTTACTTCAAAAAATTGTTTTCTTATTCCCTCAAAAAGATTACTTTTAAATTAATTTTGACAATTTGAATGTTTTGAATTTCGGAAAATACATTAGATATTTGAAATAATAATATAAACATTTAGTAATTAGGTCCCTTTTATTTTTTGACATTATTACTAGTAACATTCATAATCTTTTATTAACACAGTTGATGGTAAATCAAGTAAGAAAGGGTAGAAATAATATTATCAATATTCAAAGAATACCTAAATCAGGTATTGATTTTATAGGATGGGATAATATTGACCAAAATCATCTATGATATAATTTTATGAAATATTGGGTCCACTTGGTTGACTATAATCACATTATATTATTTTATTTTAAATTAATGTCAAAGATGTCGTATATATATCTTAATAACTATAACATTTTAAATATATTTTAATTTAGAATATATATTTTAATATAAGTATTATTTCAAAAGATAAAATATTTATTTTCATCATAGATATTTATTTTTAATTTTTTTGATGAAATAATTAAATTGAAGGAATTTACAATGATGATGCAATAATTATTTAATTTAATGAAAAAATAAAATATTTTTTTAAAAGTATATAAATGAACTAAATATTATATAATTAATTCCATACAATAATTTAATATATGAATTTACATGTAATTTATTATTTAAAATATTTTTTTATATATATATCATGTTGTTATGATACTTTTAAAAATACCTGTATGAATAGTATCAAAATTGACATTAACGATATTTTGAAATAAATAAATTTTTATTAAATAAAATAATTTTTTCAAAAATGTAAAATTAATTTGAATTATTGGGATAAGTCTAAAAATACCATAAATGTCTTATTTAATGTCTTTTTGAATTTTATAGTAATTTTATTAACACTTAATTTATAAAATACATGAAATGAGTGTAATAAGTAAGAAGGAGAAATAATTGTTAAAAATGATAAGGACTTGAAAAGTAGAAATGTGTATAAATTTCATATAAGTAATTTATATTAAACCAAAATCCTCCTATATTCCAAATTAATATGTTTTGACTCATTTGAAATATAAATTTAATTTATATTAATTTAATATTTTGATGATTCCCATGAATGCCCCTCCTAGATATTGTAAATGGTATCCTCTTGTTCTCTTCTCTTAAAAGCTAGAAAACAAAACTTTCAGTAAATATCTACCAAATTACATTTCTATAATCAATCCCTATATTCAATTTCTTTTATTTTTTGTATGAAAACATTCTTAATGGTCTTAGTGTGTCGAGAAAATGAAATCGTCTGAAGAATTTTTAATGTTAAGTATTTCTACTTTTGTTTTTTTATCCACTTCTTTAAAATATTATTCAACCATAATAATATAATAAATACATTAATATAGATATACTAATATTTAATAATATTAATATCATCATCTAAGTAAATCTCCAATTCCATAAAATCGAAAAATAATTACTAATGCGTTTGTACGGGGGAATACCACCTCATAAATCCATATAATTATTTTTCCATCAACGAATCATATGAATAGTTATAATGATATAATTAATGATAATATACGATATTATTGAAATATTATTCATTATTATAATATAATATAATGTTCAAATTCATACATATCCATGAACATTAAAATGATTATGTCGTGCATGCGTGTGAACTATCCCATCCTTGAAGTGGTGTGATTTGTTTATCATCACCAAAACATATTTATGATACATATAAGGGTAATTGAATAATTAAAAATATATTAATGATGTTAAATAATTATTTAGAGATGAAATATACTTACCATCTTTCTTCATTGGTCATTGAAAAAGGGATGTTTTACTCATTCATATGTATGACTTACTTTCTCCATAATTGTAACGTAGTTAATTTTTCATATCCATACTTAATGAATGGATTTAAAAGTTTAATTGATATATAAAATTTATTATTATTCCCTGAATATTATTTTTTATATGAAGGAATAATTACCACATTTACTTTTTAAATCACACTAATGGCATTTTGGACTCAGGCATCGGATACTGTCAGAACACCTAGCATGAAAGAAAATAATTAAGTAATTTTTATACAATAGAAATAAGTGATTTAAAAATAATAATAATATTAAAAATGGTTCCAATGAAAGATAATAATTAATAAAAGTTTATTATTCATGAATAAAATGATTGTACAATACCAGTAGATGTCATGGTAAGAGAATTTTTAGCTAAATTGACAATATTTTAAATGCATTACTGCTTTGTTTTCTAAATCATTAACACTCATGTTAACGTTTATAAATTTTTTTTATGGATTTATTAGTAAGTAATGAATTTTTTAAAAGGTTATTTTTATATAATCTCTCAATTGTTTTAAAATTTTAATCTTTTTAATGTTTTATATAAGGAATTTATATTAAAAACCCACATTTAAGGTTCAGTTTCAACCTCTTTTTACAAACTTAATAAAGATTTTTTTTATTTATACATAATGATTGGTTTTTACAAATTTATAAAACATTATTACATTAATTTATCCTTTATAATTAATAGTATATATTTTTGAGAATAAAATATTTCATTATTATGTACATGATTTTTATATTTTAAAATTTATTTTTTAAAAGAAAAAAGTATTTCGATATCTGAATGTGTTCTCGTCACATCTTTAAAACATTTTTAAAGGTTGTAATTCATGATATTTTCCATAAAAACTATTAAGTATGCTATGATTCCTTTACACATCAATATATGACTGGTTCAGCCCCATTATAGATCATGATATTATAGGTTGTTCCCCATTATAGCTCAATATAAAACAGATGTTCCCCATTATAGCTCTCCAATGCATTGGAAACTCTGTAGATGTAAGTTGACCACTTTTTATTTCATTTGTAATGGGTTCTATAAGGGTTCTATTTGATTATATCAAAAGTAACCTAAATTAGTTTTTTATGTATTTAAATGTGTTTTATGGGAATCATGTTTTTCAAAAGATAAAAAAATTATCATTCTAATATAATGATATTTACCTTAATGAGAAAACAATTTATGTTCAAGGAATGTATTTTTCAATGCTTTTTTATGAATTTACTGAAATAATGGTATCATTTATTTTTATATCCCATACTGATTTTTTTCTCATCAAAATTTTTAATATTAATTTCATATTGTTTAATGAATAATAGAAAAAAGGACGAGGTTGATGGAAAATTTTTAATGATATGTTCTAAAGAGAAACCATGTTTTTTAAAGGACATTGTTTATTGGAAAAAAATGGAGACTGAGTATAACATTCCACTAGTATTTTTTGGGTGTACTATGTATTAATTTTTCCTATTTTGCAAAAAAATTAAACCTAAAAGGACCTTTTAGAAAATAATGTGATTTCTTGTTTTAGAATTAACAAATATATATAATGTTTATATATTAGTTCTTAAAGATAGTTTCAGAGCAGGGTTTAACTAACATTTCAGATAATTATTTTTGCTTATGTGGTAAAGATATTATCATGGTTTTATTATTTTAATATTATTCATTAGTTAAATGTATTTAAAAACCATTTTGGGGTTTAAGGTTCTTAATTCTTATGGTGTCTAATGTTATTTTTGGAGAGTATTATTTTTGAGATCATTATGTGTTATTACATTTTGGGATGAAAAATGGAAGGTATGAAATAAAAATTTAGGTTAAAACATGTTATGGTTAGTTATTGAAAATTTATAATATTTTTGGAATGTTATAAAAATTATATAGTTTTTTAAAAACGGAAGAACTGTGAGATGGATGACATCCTGTCACATCTGGAATGGCTATAGGAATTGAACCCACATTTGAAGGGTGATAAGAGTGAATTTCCAACCACTAGCCTACATGAAGTCCCAAATTGTTTGACTTTTCTTTATTTTTTAAATGATTTGATATCTGACAAATAAATTAATTTTTGGAATCAAAATTCTATAAAATGTATACGAATTGTATTGGAAAATTATTTTTTGATTAACTGATTAATGATATTTTCTAATACGTTCACTATTTTGGTAACCATATATGATTATGATAAATAGAGTGTTGTGGATTTTTATTGGAGAAATTATGGTTTAGTTATCTTTAATAGGAAAATATGATTTTATGGTTATTCGATATAATCATGTAAATGGATAGAATACATGGATATTATGTGATTTGGGAAATTAAATGTTTGGTATGAATATTAATATTTCAGAATATTATTTGGAGAAACTGATAATTTTATCTTTGATGATTATGCGATTAAAACATTTTTGGGAATTAATAGATATTTAAAATAAATTTGATGAATTTTATGGATAGATAATTATTGAATTATATATGTTGAACTTCGAGTGTCTCTATTGAATTTTTCATATTAAATGTGTTTCTCATCCTATAAAGTTTTACTATTTTTTGGTTATAATATTATCTTATCCAAAACAAATTATTCTGGGATAATTTTTAATGATATGGTAAATATATAGTTAATATTTTTTAGATTATATTATTCTCTGGAAGATGATTTTAGGGCTTCATATGTGAAAAAAATCTCCTTCAATACTCATTGTTTGAAGAAAAAAAGTGAGTTTCTGGTGGAAATTAATTAAAGATGAATCTCTACATATGAAGTAAGTATATTTCCTTATATTCATATTCTAGTAATAAAATAATTTCTCCACTCATTGAAATAGATATTGAATCAAAAACATTATCCATTTTATTTTCAAAATATAAAACCAATGACCTTTTGACTAATCAAAGACTTATGGTTTTGTAATGATTAACTTATTAATAATCGTGTTCTCTATAACATGCCATCAAAAATTTATAACTATTTCTCTTATCAATTTCCTTGTTTTCCAACATGGAATACTTCTATACATAATCTCAATTTACCTCTATGCTTCCCTTTCTTTTTTTATAGCGAAAGTTTCAATGTCCCATGTTTCAAATGGGATTTTAATAAAGGTATTTTGAAAAGTTAAAACATTATTACAGAGCCTGAATTAAAAACTCTGAGGACTCATTCACCACAAGGGGGAGAATGTAACATGCCATGATTAAAAAAATTAATGATTCATATTATACATGTTATTCCACATTGGTCATAAAGAAATAACTAAATATTGTTATTTAAATGTTACCATTATAACCTTGCCATTAGATTAGTGAAAATGAATTTTATTAACTGAATTATGAAAATATGTCTTTGACATATATATATATATAACTAAATATATGGTGTCCAATTAATTATAAATGAAAATAAAACCCTTTTTAAATAAATGGACATTTCTTCTGAAAAACTATTTAATATTTAACAAGTGTGGTGTATACCAATAAATAAATAAAATAAAACGTGTGTATTATATAAAGTAAACTTATAATATATTCAAAATAATGTTTAAGATTCATCTTATGTGTTTTCTATACCTGATATTAGAAAAAATATAATTTTACACATAAAAGATGTGTTCTTCAAAAAAGGCATTTTTTTCCATCTCGTGGTGTAGTAGTGTAAATTCTTGTTTTTGAAACTTTTATAAATTATATTTTAAAAAAATTAATTATTAATTGAAATAATAATAATAATTACCATTTTTTTATTTTTTTATTTCCCTAATGAGATTCATTTTTATGAATAGTGAAAAATTGTGGCATTTTATTTTAAAATAGATATTCAATTTAATTTTTGTAAACTATTAAATTATATTATTGAATGGTTTTAAAGAATAATAATATCATTTCGATATCATTTAATACAATTCTTCTCATTTTAATCAATTTAAAAATAAATTTTAATTAAAATAACATTTCAATATTTTGATGGTTTTCTAATTTAAATATATGATTTTTTGTTCATTCAATGGAATTATTTTTTAATTAATTTTTATAATTTCTAAGTCTTTAATTTGGAAATAATAGTTCAAATATTGGAATAATAAGATACAAATTTATTAATAAGGTTTATTTAATTTGTTGACATTATGAATTGTAACTTTACTAATTTTTAATTAACATACACCTGGGGACAATTTACACCCAAAATAAAAAAAACCAGGACAAGATAAATAAATGAAATAAAATAAGGATGCAGCAGCATGAACAACTGAAAATAACTAAAATAAACTAATCCAGATACAAAGTCTAACTCAATAGATAGAAAACTTATATATAAAACTGAAAACCCAAAAGAACAAACAAAACCACCACAACCAATCTCCATGTGACCTCTTGGTCACCACCACCCATAAGTCCAGCTATGCTCCAACATCAAGCACCTGCTTGGGAAACCTGAACAAAGACTAAACCTGCAAAACAGCTCGGGTCTACCGACACCAGGTGGTATAGGTAGGGTGTGAGATAATCGCTCAGTAGGCAACCACCACAGATTCCATGCCATTTCTTCCCCAAGACATTCCGTTAACACTAGTTTGAACTACATTATAAAATTATATTTTCATAAACACTTTTACTTTTAAAAACAAAAAAAAATGATCCACTACCCTTTATGTTTAAAACCAAATACAAGGGGAAAGAAAGGGGGTTGTGATTTCTATTTCAAAACATTTAATTGAAATCTTTTTTAATGTAATCACAAATTCACAATTTTGTAAATAAATACCAAAACAAGGTGAAAAGAAAAAGCGTCCACACAAAGAGGGAAATGGATCTAATAGTACTCGTAACGGGGAAACACGATAAATCCTAGAAATGCAGAGGAAGACTAGAATATACAATACATGTGACTCACCCAGATGGAATGTCTTAAGCCTGTGACGTCATAACTCCCTAACGCTCGGCATAGCCCTACATGGCCTAACTGAGGGGCCCAATCCCCATAGCAGCAATAGCTCAGTATTCCCCTGATATGGGGCCACTAGCCAGTGCATAATCTAAACTAGTGCAGCAATTGTTCTCAGTAAACCTCTTTTCTATGCTAGGTTCCCATGTAAAGGTCTTAAGGGGTTGTGCCATATCATTCAAACAACAAGTCACATACAAATAACTGAACACACCACACAAACTAGCAACACCCCGGCCACCTCAAGGGTTTGTCCCTTGCATCAAAGTGATTATCATTTAAAGAAGTCCCACACTGAGGACCCTTCCATCTCACGAGTCAAAATTTAGTCATGGATACCAACCCAAGAAGGGTTTTCCAAAAAAAAATTTCAAATTCCAAATGGGCTTTTACACCAAGAATTCACCAATCATTTTTAAAGTGAAAATATGGCCATTTAAAGAAAACATGTGGTAAGTGAACCATGATGAAAATTCTCCACACATGTTGAAATCCACTTTTCAAATCATACGCACTCTAAAACATTTTCCAAAAAATGTTTCACACTTCTTCCATAATTTAATAAACCATTGATGCACCTTATAAAACAATTATAAATAACAGTCAAAGCATTTAACAAAAATCATTTTTTTAAAACAATACTATTTATCCACATTAAACTGCATATGCACAACATGTTCATGAATTGAAGGACATGTAAAAACCTATATTTAGTAAGTTAAAATACAAATAAATCATTACCATAAACTAAGTGCATTTGTAATAACGTTGAGATTCAGGGTGTAACAATTAAATACTAAAATGAAAGTATCGCATGGAACGAAATTGGAAAAAATGGCATGGAAGCACCTACCTTAAAGAATTGGCAGATCCAATGCTTTCAAACTCACATTGCCACCCATTCATATACACTCACTTCTACTAAGGCTCACACACTAGAAAAAAAATATCACCACACCTTAACAACAAATTGGACACCCAAAGTCAGTGCGATGAAGACCAACGCACAAATAAATAAATACTAGGGACTCAAAAACAACATAAGACACTAAATTTGATGATGGAAAACAAAATAGTGTGTGCATTAACCATACCCAAAACAATTGGGGCCAGGAAAATTGTGTTCATCCGCCTCTCCATTGGTGACAGATACCTGAACCTTGACTAACGTGTCTCGATATGTCAATCACATACTCTAGACATTTTGGAAAAATCATGAAACACACACTGAGATGTCAAAGTTCAGTGAAATTGAAGAAACACAAAAAGTGGAATGAGATGCAAATCATGGTTTGACGGTGAGGGGAAACGAGACCGCACCCTAGCAGAGTGGAGGTGTTGCGCAAGGGAAATCGGGTTTGCGCCGGAAGATAGTCGGACGGCAGGGGTCGGGTTCGCTGGAATCGCGTCGGGAAGGAGGCCAAGTTCACCGGAATTGAACCAGGAAGAGGCCGCACCGGACCAGGAGGGGGTCACTCCGGACAGAGGTGTTGGGAGGAGGGGACCCTCAGAACGAGGCAGAGCCGGCTGGGGCTTCGGTGCGCACTAGCGGACGAAAGGGAGAGGAGATCGGGCCACCGTTGCTTCTATCCGGAGATCGGGTCACCGCCACTGGCCAGATCAGGATAAGAGGAGGACGTTGTGTGGGGGTGCGGTCGGAGGGTGCTGGTAGAAGGGAGTAGAGGTCTCTACGGGAGGGTGGCGCGACAGGAGGTGGTTCGAAGTTGGAGCAGCAGCATTTGGACGACGCTGGGAGGAGGCCGGGATGGGCAATGACATCAAGAGGAGATTTTGGAGCGGCGGCAGCTCGTGCGGCTGGGAGGAGAGGCTGTCGGCGTAAGGGGAGGGTGCCGAGTGGATGTAGGGCTATAGGGCGGCATCAGTATAGGGGCCGGTGATGGGAAAAAAATGATGCGCGTTGGCAAGGAAGGCGGGGAGCGGTGGAGGGGTGCCGAGGTGCGGCCGGCATGGCGCGGCCAGCCAGACGGCAGGCAGGCGGCGCTGGGGCCGCAGCGCGAAGAGGGCTGGGGGGAGGAAATGGGGGGAGGGGAGCACACGAGAAAGGGGGAAGGGGTCGGCCAGGTATTAGGGTTAGGGTTTCTTTTCTTAAAATAATAATAATAATAATAATAATCAAATAATAATAATAATAATTATATTAATAATAACAAAATAATAATAATAATAATAATAATAAATTTAACAACACCACTTCTTTCATGACATCGAGTACACGGTTGGGTGGAACACACTCAAACGGTGCCAACCGGCTCTAACCGTACAACAATGAAAGTCATCCAAAAATCAAAATAATAATTAAATCAATAAATCAAAAATAGTAAATAAATCAAGTCGGGGTGTGACAATTCTCCCCACTATAGAACTTTCTACCCCCATATAGTCAACAAGCCAGCAGTTGACACAACTCGAGTCCATGCCTAGACAAAACGGAGGAACAACTATGAATCCCGGGATGACCTTACTCTCAACAAGCCACACCCGACCAATTCAAGAGAAAATTGAAGCCTGAGGTTAAGGGGAGAATATCGGAGGGTTCTCCCAACCACAATAATTTACTAATACGATAACCATGAAACCCAAACACACCACCCCCGAGGGGGGGCCAACGCGGGAACTCCCAAACCGTACACAGTTAATTTCTCTACATAGACAGAACAACACCGAGAGACTTAAACAGAAAGCTTTCTACAAAACAACCCAACAACCCGAGGGTGAGGAATTAACTCAACCCCTCACACACTGACCGAAAAATATCATCACTGCAACCATAGAATAGGGAAATCATAGCCCAAACTCAAAAAAGACCCCAAAACACTGCCCGTTAATTTCACAAAACCAAACATCCCCCTAAGGAACACAATTGAGATCCAACTCAAAATTAGAATGACCCATTTATTATCATTCCCAACACCCTTCAAGGAAATATGAACAATTTGAAAAGACACTGAGAATAGATAAGACTGCTTAGGTTGCAGTAGAACATGTTCATCACATCACCACAACTATGATGAGGTTAAATCAGTGACAATAACAGAACAATGGAACTCTAGATATATCACTCCCAAAGATGAAAACATTACTCGGACCGAGGTTCCACACACCCTCGGCAACTCCTGACTGTGCGCGAGCTTCACCCCAAGACCTGTGGCTGGGGCCCTGATGGCTAAAGCATCTCCTTCCTCACATTCAAGCATTTTCATCTTCTGGTCTCTAACTCCTTCTTCCATTCTATGATTCAAACAATCACGATGGTCTTACGATTTCAAAGGAATGCTACATGACGACTTAGAATGTCCGGAAATTCCATACTTGTGGAGCACAAGAGAGCGGTATAATGAACTAGGAGTCGGTACTGACGAGGATGGTTTCTTGGAGATAGGTTCCACCGGCCCGCACCCCTTGCATTGTGGGGAACCTTTGCGGAAATCAACCACCATTAATCACACATAAAACTCCAAAGATGATGATATATCTCATCTGTAATAGTCCAAAACTTAACCCTCAAATAACTCTAGGGTGGTAAAAACCTTAACTGTCATGGGAGTTCCCAATAAACCGAAGACACACTATCATTCAGAACAATACATCTACCTCTAACAGACTTCGATTACCTTGAAAAGAAAGCAACATAGAAAACGAACTGAGGACTAAGAATAAATCATTAACAACATTTGGAGGCTTTCTGGGCAGCATACTCATGACAACATGAAAAACACCATCGAAACCGGCATCATTACAAAACTCAATCAAAGATACAACAGAAGCCAAAGACAATAGGCCCATAAGCCAAACATATCCAACAGAAGAAGAAATCACATTTCCAAAAGAATTATTTATTTAAAATTTTAAAACTCACATATGGAACCTTATGAACCGTCAGATGTGCGTTCATTCAATCACTCCCACATCATCTGCGAAAAAATGCCCATGTGCATTCTCCATACATACCCACGCACGTGTTACCATCCATAAGGAGTTCCAAGGTTCAAACACTTCTTTTCTTTATCAAATCCAAACCCATATCAAATTTTTCGTAACCGATAAACTTTATCTTTAAAAACCCACTTTACTAATTTCAGAAAAAATTTGGAGGAAACACTTTTCCATTTAAAAACCAATATCACTTTTAACGCACACTCAAATAAACTGAGACTAAAACAAAACACAAGAAGTAATAACCCACTTGAATGAGGAACTAGTGCATATGTTTGACCCAGCGGCATGGTGGTGAGCCATTTCCCAAGTAAAGCATAACACTAAGACGACCTGAAACTGGACACTTGGACTCTACATGGGTCACCACCCCATGTGAGGATGCAATGTGAACCGATTCTCCACCATTGTTATCCCTCAATCCAAAATGACTAAGGAAAAGTGACTCAAATCCCGGATTAACCCTAGTAACTCAGGACTCTTCACGAGTGGTGGTGATTAGGCACAGACCCGTAACCTATAGCCTGATCCCTGAAAGTCATAATCTCCTTTTACTAGACACCCCAAATAAAAAAACCTCCTATGATACCATTTATTCACGAACCATCCCCGGTCAACCCTGAACCGGTCACCCGAGTTGACTCGTGGCAAGTCCCAAAGGGCGTTCTCGATCCCCACGGGCTGGAAACCAGTGTCAGGCATCAAAACATACACATGGGAACGATTTAAGCCCATGACAAATAAAAAAAAGGACAAGATAAATAAATTAAATAAAATAAGGACATAGCAGCATGAACAACTAAAAATAAGTAAAATAAACTAATCAAGATACAAAGTACAACTCAACAGATAGAAAACTAAAATACAAAATTGAAAACCCAAACGAACAAACCAAACCCCCACAACCCGATCTCCATGTGACCTCTTGGTCACCACCAACCATAATAACAGCTATGATACAACATCAAGCACCTGATATGGAAACCTGAACAAAGACTAAACCTACAAAACAGCTCAAGACTACCGACACAGAGTGGTATAGGTAAGGTGTGAGCTAATCGCTCAGTAGGCAACCACCACAGATTCCATGTCATTTCTTTCCCAATACATTCTGTTAATACTACTTTGAATTAAATTATAAAATTTGGTTTTCAGACACACTTTTCAATTTAAAAACAATCAAACATGATCCAATTCCCTTCAAGTTTAGAACCAAATACAAGGGGAAATAAATGGGAGTTGTGCGTTCTATTTAAAAACATCTAACTGAAATCCTTTTTAATGTAATCACAAATTTATAGTTTTCGAAATAAATACCAAAATCAGGTGCAAAAAAAAGTGTTCACACTAAGAGGGAAATGGATCTAATATTACTCGTAATGGGGAAACACAGGATATCCTAGGAACGCAGAGGAATACTAGGACATACTATACATGTGACTCATTCTGAAGGTAATCCCTAACTCGATTATGTCATAACGCCCTAACACTCATCATATCCCTACATAGCCTAACCGATGGGACCAATCCCCATATCAGCAATAACATAGTATTCCCCTACTATGGGGCCACTTGCCAGTGTGTAATCTAAACTAGTGCAGCAATCATTCACAGTAAACCTATTTGCTATGCTAGGTTCCCATGTAATGTTCTCAAGGGGGTGTGCCATATCCTTCAAACAAAAAGTCACATACATATAATCAAACACACCACACAAACTGGCCCTTCCCCGGCCACCTAAAGGGTTTGTCCCTTGCCTCAAAATAATTATCATTCAATGAAGTCCCATAACGAGGACCCTTCCATCTCACGGGTTAACAATTAGGAAGGGATACCAACCCAATAAGGGTATTCCAAAAATCTATTTCAAAATCCAAACGGGCCTTTACACCAAGAATTCACCAATAATTTTTAAAGTTCTAATCGGGCCATTTAAAGAAAACACGCGGTAAGTGAAACTTGATGAAAATACTCCACCCACATTGAAATCCACTTTTAAAATCATACGCACTCTAAAAAATTTTAAAAAAATAGTATCACACTTCTTCTATAATTTAATAAACCATTGAAGCACCTTATAAATAAATTAAAAATAACACTCAAAGCATTTAACCAAAATCATTTCTTTAAACAATACTATCTATCAACATTCAACTACATTGGCACAACATGTGCATGAATTGAAAGACATGTCAAAACCAATATTTAGCAAGTTAAACTAACAAAAAATCATTACCATAAACTAAGTGCATTTTTAATAAATGTGTGAATCAGGGTGTAACAATTAAATACTAAAATACAAGTATCACAGGGAATGAAATTCAAAAAAAAGGCATGGAAGCACCTACCTCAATGAATTGGTTGATCCAATGCTTTCAAACTGACACAGCCACCTTTTCATGTACACGCACTTCCACAAAGGTGAATGCACTAGAAAAAAAACATCTCCACACCTTAATAACAAAGTGGACACCCAAAGTCATTGTGTCGAAGACCGACACACAACCATATAAATACCATGGACTAAAAAACAACATAAGACACTAAATTGGATGACGCAAAACAATAACGCATGTGCATTAACCTTACCGTAAAAAACTGGCGGCAAGGAAAATTTAGTTCATCGGCCTCGCCCTTGGCGGTGGATGCAGGAACCTTGACCAACGAGTCTCAATTTGTCAATCGCATACTCTAGACATTTTGAAAAAAGCATGAAACACAAACTGAAATGTCAATTTTTATTGAAATTGAAGAAACACCAAAATTGGAATGAGATGAAACCTGTGGTTTGATGGTGAGGGGAATCGAGACCGTGCCCGAGCAGAGCGGAGTTACTGCGCAAGGGAAATCGGGTTTGCACCGGAAGATAGTTGGATGATAGGGGTCGAGTTCACTGGAATTGTGCCGGGAAGGAGTCCATGTTCGCCGAAATCGTGCCGAGAAAAGGTTGCAACAGACCCGGAGGGGGTTGTGCCGGACTGAGTGGTAGAGTGATGGGAACCCGCAGTACGAGGCAGAGCCGACTAGGGCTTCGGTGCGCGCTGGCAGACGAAAGGGAGAGGAGATCTGGTTGTCGTTTCTGCTGGACGAATCTCAGGCCACCACCGCTAGCCGGAGCGGGAGATGAAGAGGTCGTCGTGTGGGGGTGCGGTCAGAGGGCATTGGAAGAAGGGAGGAGAGGGAGTTATGGGAGGGCGGTCCAATGGGAGGCAGTTCGAAGGTGGAGCTGCAAAGGTTGGACAACGCGAGGAGGAGTCCAGGACGGGCAGTGCTACCGGGAGGAGATGCTAGAGCGGCGGCGGATCGTGCAGCTGGGAGGAGAGGCTACCGGCGCAAGGGGAGGGTGTCGAGCGGATGTGGGGTAGCGACGTGGCATATGGATAGGGGCCGACGATGTGGAAAAACGGAGGCGGGCCGGCGAGGAAGGCGGGGAGCGGCAGAGGGGCACTGGAGCATGGCAGGCGTGGCGCGGCTAGCCGGACGGCGGGCAGGCAGCGCAGGGAGGCGATGTCGGGGCCACAAAGCGGAGAGGGGGGGGGGGGAGAAACAGCGGGGCGCACGGGAAAGGGGGAAGGGGCGGCCGGGTATTAGGGTTAGAGTTTTATTTTTTTATTTTTATTTTCTTATAATAATAATATTAATAATAATAATTCGAATAAACTAATAATAATAAAAATATTAATAATTCTACTCGAATAAAAATAATAACAATAATAATAATAAATTTAACAGCTACACGTCTTGCGTGATATCGAGTTAATGGTTGGGCGGACCACGCTCAAACTGTTCCACCCAGCTTTGACCGTACAACAGAGAACGTCATCCAAAACTCAAAATAATAATTAAAAAAATAAATAAAATATAATAGATAAATCAGGTCGGGGTGTGACAATATTAACACTCAAAATTTAAATAACATGATATCACAATAATAATTAAAATGGGTAATTTATGGTTAAAACCAAATGATAAGGATTATAAAATAGTAAAAAAATTATAATTTTCTTTGGATGTATTTATTTACAAATAATATATATCCTATATTCTAAATTAAATGGTTTTTTCCATTTCTTTTCCAAAATTATTTTATATTAATTTTATATTTTAAACATTTCAAATTATTCCCCTCTCGCATCATATAAAAGGTCACCTCTTATTCTATTCACATAGGATCCAAAAACCTATTTGGATCATATAATATCTACCCAAATAACTTTACATAATTCCTCCCCAAATTCTAGGTCTCTTATTTTAGGCATAAACCCATCCTTAAGGGTCTTAAGGTTTCAAGAATAGGAGATCTTATGAATAAGACGTGAAGTTTTAACCAAGTATTATTGTTTTATTTCTTCTTACACATCCATAAAATCTTATTAAACCAAGATGAAATAATAAATCCATTATACTTAATTTCCTGACATGTCATTATGTAAATATCATCACCTAAAATTGTCTCCAATTCCATTAAATGGTAAAAATATTCATTGTTCTAGTGTATGGAGGAATAACACCTTGCAAACCGATATAACACATTTTCCATTATTGTCCCTCAATAATAGTTTTAATTAAGTAATTGATGTTAATATATGATACTAAATACATATTTATAATTATTAAAATATAATATATCACATATTTTCTTACCTTCACATTTACAATAATATGATAACATCGTTCCTACATATAACTTAACTATCACCTCCACAAAGTGATGTGATTTGTTTTTCATCACCACAACACATATATGATATAAATATTTTTATTTAAATTTATAATATCATATTAAAGATATTATTATCATTATAGATAGATAATATAAAACATACCTTATTTATGTAATTATCATTGAAAATTGGAACGTTACTCATACGTATTTGTGGATAAATGTCATTGTAATTGTAACATAGTTCGTTTTTCCGATCTATATTTACTAAATGGATATACAAGTATGATTGATATATAAAATTTATTATTATTTCATTAATATTATTCTAGATATGTTCTACTAATTACCACATTGATTGTTGACATCATAAAAAAGTCATATTGGAATCAAGTTCTGGATATCATCAAAAGGTCTAACATGAACATAAATAATTATTTAATAGTTATGAGATGATAATAAGGGATATAAAACGAATAAAAAAATATAAAAGTTTCTAAAGAAATTAAATAGTTAACTTATGTTTATTATTCTGTAATATAAGGATTGTATGGGATGATTCAGACTAATGTGATGGCACTTTTTAAATAAATAAACCATATTTCAAAAAGAATAAAGATTTATATTCAAAATCATTCTACTAGATGTACATTTTTTGAAATTATTTTTTTGAATGTATTAATATGTAAATGAATGTTAAAAGAAATTAATTTTCTAATTTCACACAATTTTTATCAAATAAGAATATTATTATGGTATTATGTAAGGGAGATTCTATTAACAACAATCCTTTAAACATCATCTTTCACCATTATTTAAAAACATTGAAGGAATGTTTTTTAACAAATATGAAATGATATTTTTCTCCAGTTTCGTGAATCATTTTAAATTAATTTTTTGTTCTTTTTATATTTTCATATTTCTTTTGAATAAAATTATTTCATTATTATTTTTTTGGTTTATGTATTTTAAATGATATTTATTTCAGGAAAAGTGTATTTTGTTATCTAAATGTGTTTTTCCTAAGGGTTTAACATAGTTTTTAAGGGTTTTATTTATGATATGTTTCTTTTAAATTTTTTATTATAGGTTTATCCCTTTATAGTTCTATATATGATAGGTTGATCCCAAGTATGGATCCAGAAATAATGGGTTAAGTCCCATTATAGCTCAAGATATGATTTTTGAGACCCATTATAGCTCTTCAATGCATTGCTGCACTAGAGATTGAAGATGAATATATAGTTATTCCATTTTGAGGATTCTATATGTGTTTTATTAATGACCTATGTGATGATTTCCTACAGAGATTAAATTAATTTTTCTTTTTTAATGATTTTATGGTAACCATTTTCATTCAGATGATAAAATAAATTATCATTCTAAAATAATAATATATATCTTTATGGGTAAATGTTATGATTTAATGGAATGTGTTTTTCAGGAGTTTTCATGTTTTTACATGGCTAGTGGTATCCATTAATTTTTATCCCTTACTGATATTTTCTTCTCATCTGATGCTTTAAAAAAATTTATTGTGTTCAAGGGAGAATATATACATGGTTGATATAAAGGGGATAATTTTGAAGATATTCCATCAAGAGAATCCATGTTTTATTTTAATGACCTTTGTTTTGTGGAAATAATGGATGCTGAGTATAGTTTTCAGCATGTAATTTTTACGTTTACTATGTAAGTGTTTTTCCTAATTATATAAAACACTAAACCAAAATGATAATAGGTAAATGAATTTTATTTGTAGTTTTAAAAAATTAAGTTAATTTGTAATGTTTATGGTCGAGTCCAAACTGTTGGTATCAGAGCATGGTTTAGGAAACATTAGAGATTAGGTTTTTTTCATAAGAGTTATGGATATCATATTGGGTTTATAATTATATGCATTATTATATTTTCAATTTCAATGAAAACCCCTTTTGAGCCATTATGTTACTAAATTTTATGGTCACTAAAATAATTTTTTTATAAATTTATTTTTGTAGAAATTAAGGGTTATTACATTAGGGTATACCAAAGGAATGGTATGAGATGATTTTTGAGTTTAAAAAATGATATGGTTATTTTTTTAGGATTTTAGGATATTTTTTGGAATGTTATATTAATTAAATAGTTTTTTTTAAAGGAAAATATGTAGGATGGGTGACAACCCATCACTTTTGGTAAGGCCATGGAAATTGAACAGAAAACTAATGGGTGAAAAGAGTGCATTTTATACCATCTTCACACATGAAGTCCATATTAGTATGACATTTTTATTTTAGTTCAATTATTTTATGGATAAAAAATAAAATGATTTTGGGACCATATCACTTCTCTAATAGATATGCACAATATTGGAAAAATAATTTTGTGATTAAGTGAATTATGCTATTTCAAAAGACA
Organism: Viscum album; assembly: GCA_963277665.1. Lineage (NCBI taxonomy): Eukaryota > Viridiplantae > Streptophyta > Magnoliopsida > Santalales > Viscaceae > Viscum > Viscum album. The sequence continues at coordinate 376,303,772 of OY728137.1, forward strand.
ATCACTATTTTGGGAACCATATATGATAAAAAAAATAGACTAGTGTGGGATTATACGGGAGAAATAAAGTTTTAATTATATTGTACATGAGGATATGATTTTATAGTTATTTTAGTTATTTTTCGAATTATTTAGCATACATAGTGAATTTTTTATTTTGGAAATTACATTTTCTGTATGAGATATTAAGATTGATTGATATTCTCTTGAGATAAATGTTACTTTTATCATTGATGATTTTGTGATAAAATAATTTTTGTTTTTTCATCATAGTCTATAATATTTGTGAGGAATTTTAAGGATAGATATTAATTTAATGATCTATGTTGAACATCAAGTTTCACTAATTAATTTTTCAAAATGATGTAGTTTTTCATCCTATAGATGATTATACTTTTTTGGGAATTAACTTATCTAATACTAAAAATATTAGTTTTGGTTAAAGCTTCATGACTAGGGAAATATATAGTTAATATATTATAGATTATATTATTCTAAAGAAGATGATTCTAGTGCGTCAAGTATGAAAAATCCATCTTCAATTTTCACTGTTTGGATAAAAAAAGGGGATTGTTTGGTGAGCATTGATTAAATGATGAATCTATACTTTTCAAGTAAGTATATTTCCCTATATTCATAGTTTAGATTGTAAAATAATTCAATAAATCTTTTAATGTTATATCAAAACAAAAAAACATCATTTTTATTTTCTTATTATGAAATTATGGAATTTTTAACCCATCACATACTTATAGTTTTTGATGATTAAATTTATATTAATCATGTTCTATATCACTCACCATCGGAATATGATAGTTTTTTTTCACATCCATGACCATATTTTCCTACATGGAATCCTAGTATGTGTTATTTAAGGGGACCTTGGTACATTATTTTCATTCTTTTAATGTGTTGGTTTCATTGACCCCTGTTCTGATCTGGGATTTTAATAATGGTATTTTGAAAAGTAAAACCTTTTTACCGTGCTAGAATTCAAAATTTAGGAGATGAAATTTAAAAAATGGGGAGAGTGTGACATATTGAGTTTTGTGGTCAATAATAAGTACTTTGTTTGATATCATTCTTGATATGCCACATCAGGCATAACATAACAACTAGATATTATTATTTAAATGTTACCATTAAAACATGTCTATTAGAATGGAGGGAATAAAAATTATTAACTGAATGTGGTTTTTGAACAGATGTACCTACGAGTAATAACTCTGACAAGGTGTTTCATACTAGAATTAAGATAGACCTAGAATAGTATAACATGCCATACTTTGCACTTGGTTCAACACTCTCAGGGGATATGCTTTGGTAATTCATAAACTCTTTATAATCAATCAGGAAGGACTTAAAAAATATTTGTCTATGAATAACCCAGGATAAACCAATAATTTCATATATTAAGGAATGTTTCGATATTTAGACATCATGTACGTGGTTTTTCATGATTACGGAGTTCTTTATTATGAATGTTTTTTCTTATTCTAAGGTTTTTGCTTTTATTCCATGGTGGGAACATGAAGGATCCATGTAAATGGCGATTTCAATGAAAAATGAAATGATTTTCCACATGAGTATCTAAATTATATGGTAGATTATATGAAAAATCACATTAATATGACTAACATAAGTTTTCAATATATTAATCATGTTGAGAATCCAAATCAAAAAAGGAGGTAACAGTGTTCTATAGAGTCTGTTAGGAAGAAAATTTCCTCCTTCCTTGAGTGAGTCTTATAATTGATTTGTTTCTTTCCACTAGATTAGTATCGAAAAAAGATATTCTCAATTCTCTAGTTTTTTCAACATGAGAGAACCATTCTTCCTATTTATTGATTATAAAGTGAAGTATACCGCTGAGAAAATCTAATCAATATTATAAGGAATCACGATTAAATTGAATTCATGTATTGGTATGAGTTCAACAACATGTTATTCAGTAATTACTTTACCCATTCAATTCATATGATTATGGAAAAAGAATTTACTTGAGTTGAATAAAATGGAAAATGAATCCATTAGTACCTATGAGGCTAATTTCACAAAACATGTAAGGTTCGCATCTAGATTTATCATCAAACCCAAAATTAAAGTTGATATATTCCTTAGTGGACTAAATCCAATTCATAAAAGAGAATTTTCCAAAAGAGACATTATTATCTCTGAAGATACTATGTGTTGTGCAATCAATGGTTAAATGGAGGTTGGATTTTTGTGTCAATATCATGGTTTTAACAAGAAAATTGAGACGGAGTTTAAACTAAAATCTAAAAACCATGTAGAGAACAATATGAGTCATCCTTTATGGTCTATGTTTTGAAAGAAGCATAGATGGAATTGTCTTATGTAGTCTAATAATTGTTTTAAGTGCATAAGGTAAGTTAATCGGGAAATTGATTTCCACACCGATAGGAAGAAGTCGAATAATGATGAAAATAGAATAAATTGAACAATTAATTCCCTCCCTAACATTAGTGTATCTTGTGTATGGATGATAATAATAGGATCACTAGTTCTCATACCCAAGGGTTGGTGATGATGATCATCTTCAGAACACTCTTGGTCAAAGGGATAGGGCGAATCTAATGTGATCAATGTTTCTGATGAGGGGTGAAACAACAACATGGTGGAAGGTATAATTACCATCCACTCTAGAACAACTAATGTATTATTTGATTCTGAATCTACCCACACATTCACATCTGATGAACATTATAAAGATATTAAGATACCTTTCAAATTATTAGATGTCGAATTAAAATTAAAGAACCCTTCTGATATGATGGTTTCATCTCAAGTCTACGACTCCTCTCTAGTTGACGATTGTGGGAATACAATTTCTGAAAATATTTTCATTCTTCCCATTGTATGATTTTTTATCATCTTAATCATGTATTTTCATTCTATGAATAAATACCAAATAAATTATTAGGGAAAATAATTTTCATTTTATATTTCAAACCAACCTATGATCGTCTATCAATGTGTTGATAACTTACTATGGAAATTACATCGAGTGTGTTGGTATTAATTCCCATTTTGAAGACTTTTTTATCTCAAATTGTTTTGGAAAAACATGAAAAAGATTATCTTACTATTTTTGTAATTGTTTTATTTTTTCCATTAATAGTTTCATAGCCTTCAACTAAAATATGATGTTAATTTTTTGATAAAACTCATATAGATTTCCTTTCCAATTTCAAATAATTCTTTTAAAATGGGCCAAATTGAGTTACTGGAATTGAATAAAGAACTCTATGAAACCCATGAAAAGGGATTCATTCAGCCGAGTGTGTCATCGTGTGGTGCACCTGTCCTCATTTTGGAAAAATAATTATGGATCTATGTGACTATGCAAAGATTATTAGGAGTCGAACAAGATCATGATTATGAACATGTATCCTCTTCCTCATATTGAGGACTTGTTCAATCAGCTTCATAGAGAATAATACATTTTCATGATTGATAATCATTATATATATCATCAAATGATAGTAAAAAATAAGGATATACCATTAATGGAATTTGAAAAAACGTAAGGACACTGTGAATATGTATTGATGCCTTTTGGTATTACTAATTTCCATCCTAACTTCATAGATTTGATGACTATAGTATTTAGAGATTATCTATACCAGTTTATGATAGACATTGAAGATATTATTATTATATATTTAAATAATAAGGAAGGCCAGCAATGCTAAATGAAATTTTATAAAAATAACCAAAGGAAGGAGAAGATGTTTCCCAAATTTTCAAAGTGTGAATTTTGGATGGAAAAGGTTCCATTTTTGGGTCAAACAATCTCAAGGGATGTTATAGTAGTAGATCCAACAAAGAAAAAAGATATTTAATATTGGAGTAGACTATCCATGGTTGCTGAGATATGTATTTTTTTAACTAGATTTTATCAATGGTTTGTGGATAATTTCGAATGGAAATTTAATCCGTTGACCAAGTTAACTTGCAAGGGTTTCGAGTTCCTCTGGATAAATGAATGTGAGGAAAATGTCAAGGAACTGAAGAGTAGGATAGTCATAAAACTTGTATGTACATTACCCTATAGTGAAAATGTTTCTATAATCTCTATTTATGCATGAAATAGGATATTTAGATGAGTTATTATCTATAAAAACATGGTAATAAAATATTTATCATGATATTAGAATATTAATAAAAAAAATTACCCGATTGATTATTTGGAGTTAGCAGTGGTAATTTTTTTCATTAAAGATATATATATATATTATAATTATATAGAATGGTGTTATATATATATACATATATATCATAAAATTCATAAATATATATTCCCAAAGAAGAAGATGAACACGCACCAGAGCGGATAGTTTGAACTTATAAGAAGTTATGATTTTTTTAGTAAATTATTACCCTGAAAAGAAAACAACATCACCTAAGATTATTTTTGAAAGGATTGTGCTATGTTATCAATGATGAGTTTTGAAAAGGACCTAATATTTATAGATATTCAAAATATTAATCTAGGTATGATTAATTATGGGAGAAATTATTATCCAACTAAATTTAATGTTCATCCCTCTATCAACGTGGGGATCAAAGAGTTGTAAGAAGAAGATATAGAGCTTACAAGGATGGTTATATATGCTTCATAGATTAACCATGATCAATATTGAATGATAAGGTTACAGAACTGTCTATATGTTTCTAAAATAATAGATATAAAGAAGTGCAAGTTTGAGGATTCTTGTAGTTCTTCATTCTATATTTATCCTAGAAGTATGAAAATGTATAGAAACATTAAATAATACTTCTACTGGGATGTAATAAATATGGATATCTCTATATTTTTATTGTGGTTCTTTGTATTCTAGAAATTTAAGTGTGAAAGGAAAAAGTATAAGGGGGTATTTCATCCATTACCCATAGCAAAATGGAAATGGGAGATTATCAATATAGATTGTTTCCTTGTACTCCCCAAAAACACTAAAGGGTATAATGTTATATAGGTAGTAGATTATCTCCTTACAAATTCATAACACTTCACTGCTATTAGAGAATATAAATATCTATATCATCCTTCTAGAATGTACATTATGGACGTTGAAAGTCTTCAAGGAGAACCACATTCTATTATATCGTTTCAGGATCCAAGGTTTAACTAAATTTTCATCCATATTCTCTATAAAAAACATGATACTAAAATTTAATTTTATCAATGATTATTATCCTCATACGTGTGGTCGGTCTGAATGAACAATTTAGACCCTAGAGGATATGTTATGATCTTCTTTATTGTCTTCCAAAGGTGGTTGGGATAAAAACCATTCCTTAATTGATTGTATTTTCAATAATATCTTTCTATCAAGAATTAATATTGATCCTTATAAATAAATTTACGGGAATAAATATATTCCTCCAATGTGTAGTGATGAATTTGACGAAATAATGCTATTAGGGCATGAGATAGCTAAAAAATGTCCAAGATAGTTAGAACCATTTACCATCACATAATCACAACATAATGTTATCATAAAATTTATGTTTATAAATATTTGTGTCATCCATAATTTGAATTTGGTAAGAAGGTGTTTCTATTAATCTCTTATTGGGTGAAGGTTATATGATTTAGTAAGAAATAGAAACTATTCCCTACGTATATTGGTCGTTTTTTATTATTGATTATATCAGAATCGTATCCTATCGCTTGGAAAATTGTCTAAATCACTCCCAAGTCTATGATGTGTTCCATGTACCTCTTGTGAGGATGTACATACCTGACCCTTCACATAAACTAAACTCATAGGTCATACTGGTGGCACATGATCCTTCTTATGGGGAATAACTAGTTGAAATTGCAGATCAAACAGAGAATGTTATATGAAAGAAGACCACTAACCTAGTCAATGTTCTATGGAAAAATCACCAGTAATATGAAGATATATTGGAACATAAGGATATTATGAGGAGGAAATATCCTATTTTTTATTAGAATGATGAATTTGAAGGGTAAAATTCATTTTATGGGGGTGGAATATGACCCCCGAATTTTTTGATCCTTTTTTTAAAAAATTAATTTTAATTGATGTTTCTTGTTTCTAATTACAGTAATTAAATATTTAATTATAATCTACACTAATATAATCTTGCACTACACACAACATTTCTATATATTTATTGACACACAACACCAAATTTCTACAAATCATCATTTTATTGTTATAATTATTTAAATGATATAGTTATTTCCTAGGCATTAAACGTAGTAATTTTAATATAATTAACTATATTTTAAATATTATTTGTAATGGTTTTATATAAATAGAACATATATATAATAAATCATGTAATATTGGTAAAATAATTATATGTTTGAAAATATTATTCTCTCAAATGAACTACTTTTTAGGTTCTGATATGAACAAAAATTAATTAATTATTAACACTTTTAGAAATTTAATTTGATGAAATAACTAACATTTTTTAATTTAGTATATCCATATTATCTTAGAGTGAAATTTAATGACTTGTTTCTGAAATACATCAATTATTTTAAATAGTAAAAATAATGAATTTTAATTAAAAAATACCATTTATCTAATTTATTTATATAGATAAATTATATATTAATTTTTTTCTAAAGTTTATTGAGATCAATTATACATAAATTAATCTAATTTAGGTCATTGTAACCCATTTCACCTTGATTTTTGATATAAAATCATTCCAAACATTTAAACTTATTTCCTAAAAACCCATTTTTATGACATGCCAATGGGATAAATTTTAATATAATTTCCTCCAATTTTGTGACTAGAATATGAAAAATGTATTCCAAATTTTGAATATTCATAATTTATAATGTCACTCAAGTTAAAATTATTTTTTAAAAAATAATATTATAGAATGTGATTAAAATTAATTATAAAATTTAGCGGAATATTTATCTTCACAAAGGAATAAATATTAAACAAAAGGCCCAAAATGACATAGAAAAATTTCCAAAATCCATCATCATTCCATATTTAGACACTATTTTTCCTTTAATTATATGGTGCTATAATTTCATGCACATGTAATTAGAAAATTAAGGGTGGAATTCCATTTTCAAAAAATAATAAGAATGCCACGCCTCCTCCACTATAAAAAGTCACTCACTCCTCCAAATTATTCACACCTCAAAAGATCATTTTCATAGAAACTAGATACATGAACATAATCCCAATACCTTTATCCTAGAATTATTTCTTTTTTAATCAATCCATTCATTGATGTACATTGGTGCAATATAAAAAGAGTAATGTAAATAAGAGGTAGCATCCTTCTTCAAGATCTATTATTTTATTTTAATTATCGATCCCCAAAAATATACTTATCACATGCCTATATAATAATCCCAATATCCTAAATATACAGATATTTTTTTATTATAAGGTTTCAACCTACACATACACAAACATCCATATAATTTCTAATAAAAATATAGTTCTTGTGTGTGGAGAACTATCGCCTCATAAAAGTATGTTGGTCATTTTTCCATTAACACCACTCATGGTTGGGAATTATGATGGGAAAATGTTATATATATATATATATGTGTGTGTGTGTGTGTGTTATATTTATGATTTATTTTTTCTTTTTTAATAAATATATAACATAAACCTTCATTCCTTCCATTTTGTGTAAAAATTGTAAATTTTTTTGGGGAACTGTTGACTACTGCCATCTAAAAGTGATGTGATTAATTCCAACTCTACATTGAATATATTAAAAATGGAACTATGAATTTATATGAAATATATGAAATAATAATTCTACTTGAATTACTATATATATATATACATATATGGAATTTACTTTTTTTCATTCAATATGATAATTAAAAGGAAACAACATACAAGAATATATATGGCCTACTGTCTCCATAAATGGTGTATTCCATTTATTTTTTCACTCATTTGTATATTATTATAAATTAATATATTTTAAATGTACATGATATTAATATAATTATTACATTTTTTAAATCATGATTCTTTCTTGAGTAAAAAATATAACGAATTGAGACACATGCGAAGAACAAAGCAAATATTGCACGAAAATTAACCATAACATGGAAATGTTAATAAGAAGTTTATATAAACCCATAAATGGTATTATATAGATAAATATGGTTTTGTAAATGATTTATAAAAGCTCATATTTTTTATACTGGAGTTTTGTATGAGTATGATGAGTGTCAATATATAATGTAGGGGGATTTCTTGTCTCAAATTTATTTCTATAAGATTTATTCCTTATCGAACATACATTTATTTTTTGTGGTGTATATAAATCACATGTTTACATTTTATTATTATTATCCTTAAAATTATGGTTATTTAAATTAAAATTACATTATGTATCTTTCATTGGATATATGGTTTAATATTTACAAAATTGGTTATGTAGTTTTGCCTGAATTTTCCTTCTTTAATACACATACCCTTAATTTGGAAAAACCATGTTATCAATAATGTTTTTAATAATAATTTTAAAATTGATAATTAAGCTCATTTCCAATTAAAAATGTTTTTAAAAATTATTTATGGTTTTAAATAATCCTTTATTCATTTTCAATGAATTTTTAAAAAAATAGTTTTTTTAAAAAAAATATTTCCATATAATTTGTAGAAGTTTTTTTAATGAAATAGATTTTAAAAATTATTCATTCATTCATTATATGTTTTAAAGGTGATTTAAAAAAATAGTTTTAAAATATTTTCAATCTATCATTATATGTTTTAAATGAATTTTCAATGAAATTTTTTCGAAAACATCTTTAATATTTCATTATAAATTTTTTAAGTGTTTTCAAAAAACGGGTCTAAAAAAATTCAATATATGTTTATATTATTTAAAAGTGTTTTAGATGAAATGTTTTTTAAATAATTGAATCTTTTTCTACAAGTATTTGATTTTATTTTCAAAGAAATTGATTTTTAAAATGCTTAATGTTTTAAAAAATAATTTTTCAATGAATAGAAAGTAATTTCCTCAAGAAATGTTTTTAAAAGATATTTTCAAATTAATTTCCATCTAATATGACATAAATTTTTGTTACTCATGAATTTCTTGGAAAATGAACCAAATGATTCATTCATATTCTTTCATTTAATGGATCATGTTTCGACGCAATGATTTTTATGAAACTCGCCTCTCATTCACTGGTTATATTCTTATGAAACCTGCTTCTATTCACATGTTTTTCTTAGATTAAATGAATATGAAACCAATATTTTTCACCATTTATTATATTATTACATTTAAATGAAACCCATTTCAATTCTTACGTTAAGATATTATTGATTATTGATTTCTATAAAATTTGTGTATGATTTCATTATGATATGGGTGGGACTTATATCATTCTCCATTGCATTTGATAAATATTTACATCTCATGATATAATTATTTGATTGATGTAGAAGTTCGTGATCCACTATGGAATATGAGGACACGAGAAAAACTATTAGAAAATAGAGAAACGTAATGTAATATGGGAATATTGGGAACCCAATACACTATGTGAAGATGGGTAAACCTGATCCCTTATATGGAGTGGACTATAACCGTGGATAGTGGTGTGTCTTTCCAGGTTGGTTTAGTCTCCATAAAGATCTCTAATAAATTTTCAAAATACACCTTATCTTTTAGGTAATTATATTACATTTTTATGCATTTTACACAATCAATGTCTTATTCCTATGTTACGATATCATGTCTCATGCTCTTGATTCCCGTATTATTCTTATCTTATGAACTCTTAATATATATCCATTATTTTCTTTATTGATCATTTATATAAATAATACCATATTATAATGTTTTGATCACATTGTCATACTGTTATTATCATGTATATGCTTACAAAACTCCCTTTTTTATCCATAATAAGCATCAGAGCTCACCCCTTATTATGTTTCCTTCCCCAAGTTGTTATGATACACATTATGTATGATGTGACTAAGAATGGTGCAAGTCCTGGAGGCCCTAGTGGGAGATAAGGTTGCTCACTTATAGACCGGTGTTTTTGTTTCACAGTTTCCAAATTCACTAGGCTAATAAAATATTTGGGTATCTATTTTTGTATGAATTAAGTACACTAAAAAAGTGAAGTAATTATGATATATATGAGAATTTTGGGTTACTATAGAAACTTAAATGGGTTTCCATTATGTTTTGTATTAAATGCTAAAGGGTCAAAGAAAATTAATGAAAATATACGTTCTCTTCAATAGTGGACATTGAATTACCCAAATAGACTATCATTTTTTTCATATGAGTTTGGGTATTTTTAGGAAAGTAAATTCTGTAGTACATTCTAATGATGAAATAATTTTTGGAGGATGGTGAAAAATGAAATTAATATTTTTAAATAAAGAAGAGTCTTGTCTATTTATAATAAAAAATATCCTTATAAGAATTCACTAAATAGATTAAGATTATGTATTCTCAATTTTTGGATGACATGTTAGTTTGGATTAAATTCATGAAGAGGGTCAACTACTACATACCAATTCCGTTAAATGGTATTAAAATTTATTAAATCATCACATAAATATTTTATTTAGTTCAAGAAATGTTTTGGGTTGTTAAATTCAATAATTACTATCTCAAAAATTTATTTAACATTTAATGATAAAGGTATAGTATATTTACAGTTATACTTTTATTCATTGGAGTATATGTGGTCATTGTAGCATCATTGGTAAAACATATACTGTGTGTTTTGAATTAATTGCATGACTATTCTAAATATTATTATCTCTATTAGTAATTTTAATACCACTAATCTATTTGTGGTTCATAACACTTCCTCATATGTTAGTTAAATTTATCATATATATATATATATATATATATATTATTGGAGTCACCTTGAAATTAGAAATTAGTGAAATGTCATGTTTAATTATTCATTGTCACTGACCAAATTCATATTAAATGGATTTAATAATTACGTAAAATTTATTAATATATAATACCCAATCTTAAATGGATCCCTTATTTAAAATAATAAAATTGAGTCATTGTTGTGTTGGTGGTCAAATATAAATATTTGGAAAATAGGAATTAAAATCATCCCAATATAGATTATATTTTAAAAATAATGCTACTATTATAAATGTAACACCCCGAGATTTTATGAAAAATATTCTTTTTAATTTCATTAACGTCTTGTGTTGTACGCTACACCAAAATGAGCTTGCACAACATGCATCCTTGACTTGCCTTGCATTAAACGCAATCGCGACCTTCCTCGATAGCGTGTGTAGTACGCGATACTGAGTTTCACTAAACAACAATATGCTATTAAAATATTATTAAAACTAGCCATTATGAATAGTAATAACCACTTTTTGAAATTTTGTAATTTTTTTTTTCAAAATGGACTTCATTTTTGGATTCAGAATATCGAAATTAGCTTGGGGTAAATTTTGGTACTTTTCGGATAACATTCATTTTCTGATGAATAATGAAAATTACTAAATTTTAATTAAAAAAATCCTTTTTAATCGAAATAATTAATAGTGATAAATTATTAATTTGAGTGGTTTTAAAGTATATTTACAATATATTTTTACAATTTAATACAATGTTGGTCATTGGATGTAATTCTACATTTAAACCAGACATAAACAAGTGTCAATCTTTTGATAGTTATTATCTATTAAGAACACGCTATTTGTTTTGACGACGGAAATTAATTTTTAAATTAATTAATGAAACTGATGTGTTTTGAATTTGGTAAAATAGAAATCATTTTTTAGTCCATATTATCAAATATAGATTAGGCCTAATTTTTGGTATTTTTCTGGAAACATTCATTTTTTGATGAATAGTGAAACCACTAAGTGGTATTTAAGAAAAATGAATTTTTCATAAAACTTAATTTTACTGCTTCTGTGAGTGGAATTTCAAAAATCCGAGAGACACGGTTGATGTCAGTAAGTAAAATGTGGTTCAATGAGATGGAAATAATTTTTGGTGAATAGTATCTTTTTTACTTTTTTTACCATGGTTAAAAGTAAATAGGGTAATTAAGGGTAAAAATGATATTATTATTACCCTAAGACATGTCCTAATTTTATTAAATAAGTTTAATTCGACCAAAAACAACCTTAGGAATGAAATATGATCATTTAGGCCAACTTGGATTAGATTAGGACATTTATTATTAATTTATTTAAAGAAGGGTTAAAATAGTTAAAATCAATGTTTAATAAGTAAATCATTTTTAATATAGGTTTATACATAAGATAAATTAGACTATAATAACTCAATATAAATCTAAAAAAATTTCATACATAATGGTATTTTATTTGTAATTTTTAGACGTTAAATAATTTAATTTATTTATGACACAAAGATGATGGAGTCATTATCTTATTAATGAAATATTGACATAATTGATGTTATAAATACCAAAATAAATGTAATTTGAGTCTTTTTATGAATTCCACTAATTTTTTAGGTTCATATGAAATGTTAGTATTGATTTAATTAAATTTTTTCTAACTAATAATTCATTTATGATTTTCACAAAAATCAATTACTAAATAGTATCAAAATTGACATAAAATAGTTTTTAAAACAAATATTATATTATTAATTGTTATTTTATTCCTAAAAATATAAGGTTCGGAAAAATGACTTAGATAAGGTTATATATATTAATAATAAATAACTTGGGGTTCTTTTGGCTTGTTATAGTAAGTTTATTAACCTTATAGTGTAAGAACACAAGAAGACACGGTAAAAGTAAAATTATTTAACTTAAAGTTAAATCTAAATGATAAGGTTAAAATCGGAACCTGAACTTGTTTAAATTATATTGGATGAGAGGATTTAGATCCATCCCCACCTTAGCTTTTAAATAAATCAATTTGGAGCTATTTATAACCGAATATGACTTTATAATAAAATAATATTTTTAGTTTTCCAAAGGAGCCCTTCTCCTCCCTTATAAAAAGGCACCTCCTCCCTCTCTTCCTCACACAACTATGATCCTTCAAGCTCGGACAACCCCTTCAAAATTCTCTTCTCCACTTACATAGAAACATCTTAGAGGTTCTGGTCTTCCTCAAAGACCAATTTTAGTGCCCTAAAAGGATATCTCAAAGAGGCGCTTCAAAGAAGAGGTAATTTCCGTTACCGATTCTTTCAACTTTATTTCTTCTTCCACTTCTTCTTCTTAGGTTGTTTCATTATGATGTAATAACATCAGTATCACTCATATAATGATATGTTATTATATGTATGAAACAAACCTATTTCACCATCTATCCATCCTACGGAAAACAAAATCACCGAGCTTGCGTACGTACGGAATACCGTCTCCACGCCGTGGTGTAATCTATTTTCCACCAACACCTTACTTGGATGGGTATAATGGTGTAAATAATTACTATATATGACTATTGTAAAGTGATATTGATTCTGAAATATTATACATACACTCCAATACAATTCAACGATCATGAGAACGATATCATCGCTCGTGCGTACGTACAGACTACCGTCTCCACGACGTGATGAGATTCATTCTCCACGTTAACCATTCATGAGTAATTATAAAATATATATATAATAAGTAATCATGAAATATATGACATAATAATGATACTGGATTTATGTGTATATATATGTATTTCATCTACTTAATTCTATTCAACTCAATAAGGAAACGAAAACAACGTTCATGCGTACGTACGGTCTACCATCTCCATGAACGGTGTATTTCTTTCCATTTACTGATCTATTATATATATGTATATTCTGAATATATATTATATATAAATCATGTTTTATATTATGTAATTAAGTAGTCATGATCTAAGTAATCATATGAATAATTACAATTCAAAACACGGATGACAAATGAAACGATTTTACCCAAAATGATCTTTAACAAGGAATTTACAAAAGAACGGGTAAAATAAAGTCATAAGTGAACCATGTATGATATCATAACAATGAGTATGATTATGGAATAAGTCAATGACATTATTTAAACCATTATACATGAGGTTCAGACACTTACGAAGAAAATTGGACCTAAGGTAAGGGAAATATCACAATCTCATTTTTATCCGAGATTGTTTATACTTTGGAATTTACTGGGGTGTATTTTATCATCCAAATCCATGTTTCCCCAATATGTAATATTATTTAAATCCACATATAATTGTTTAAGTCCATTTTTAACCTTTGGTGAGTTTATAGTAAAAGATATGAAAGGAATCTTTTGTCGTTTTTCATACGAGGTACTTTTTTAACTTTTCCGACAAAAGTTCGAGAAGAATGTTTTTTTAACTTATACGGCATGAATGGATTTTTAAAACATTATTTCCAAGAAGCTTCCTTTACAAGTTTTAAAGTTTATTTTTAATCAACTTCATTTATTTTAGAATTGTATGACATGTTATAAAAGGAAAAGTGTTTATGAAGAAGAAAGGATATTTTCCTCAAGAATGGAGTTCAAGTGTTTTATCAAAATTATTTTCCATCTAAGATAATATAGGGTTCTGTTTCAATCCCTATTATTACATTAATTTTATTATGTTGTGATGGAATTATTTTTATTAATTATTTTATCTTATATAAATTGTATTACGATGTCATGTTGTTTAAGAATCCCATTTTTATTACATGAGGTATGTAAGGATGTATGATTTATGATATTGTGGCACACATAAGAATGGTATCATTATGAGATGGGTGGGACCTATATATCCCTCCAAGGCATTGGTTAATGATTATATATCTAATGAGATAGACATGGTTGGAATGGTAGGTTATACCGGTTCAGTAAAACAGGACTGAAACGAGGAGTGAACTCGGTTCAGAAAGGGACTTTGTCCACTAAGATAGTCTTGGAAATGAGTCTTGACTAATAAGAAATGATTCTATATGATTATGTATGAATGCCAAAAAGTTTCATGTTTTATGTTATGATTATTGGGATTCCATTTCACTACTATGATTTATCCCATGTTATGAAATTATGCTCTCTTTTGTAGGTTATGATTTCCAAAAGTTATATTCTTATGAATATGATGTGATTGATATTTCTTTTGTTTACCCTTAATGAGCATTTGAGCTCACCCTTTTATGTTTTCTTTTCCCTGGGATATAAATAATGGTTTTAGGGAATAAAAGGAAGATCTTTATGGGGGATGTTGAAGATCATTTACCACGATTAGAAGATTATATTCCAAGTTTCCAAAGACACTAAACTATTACGGTCCTTGTGTGTGTGTTTTTGTTATGTACTAAGTATTCTGCAAAAGTAATGTAATGACCATGTACGTTAAGCTTCGGGTCTCTACAGTTGGTATCATAGGAAAGTTTTAGTCGCCCTTTGGAAACTAGGATGCGAGAACTTTAGTGAGATCCCTAGAGATATTTCTAAGGTATGTCTAGGGATGTACCTAAGGTTAAGTATAAGTATAGGTTATAGTCCTAGAATCGTGCTAAAGATCTTAGAATTAAACCTAAGAAGTTAGATATTGAACGTACTCCCCATTTATTATGTTGTTTTCCCTAGCATGATTGTTTCCTCTCACACTATACTTTTTGGGTTTTAGATGATGGCTGGAACCCGAAGGAACCGTGTTGATCAATGAAATGGACAATGCAATGATTGTCCTCATGAACAAACAAATGTTATGGGAGTTGGAGTGTGAAATCTTATTGCTATACTTACACAAGCTATGATTCATTCTGGACTTCCAAATGAGAAGAGAAGGGAACAATATTCTATTGTGTCCTTCATGAGGCATTGTCCACCTTCTTTCAGTGGGTCTTCCAATCCACTTGTTGCTAAACAATGGATCAGTACCACTGAAATGATATTTTCAGTTCTTCAATGTTCTGAACAAGATAAAGTCATCTTAGCAGTATATTGTTTGGAAGGTAAAGCTGATCAATGGTGGAATCTTATCAAGAATACGAGGCCAAGAGATTAAATTGAGTCCATGGAATGGGACGAGTTCAAGAACTTGTTTTTCAGTAAGTACTTCCCTCGTATTCTTCGAACAAAGATGGAAAAGTAGTTTCTTGAGCTGAAGCAGAAGGATGATGAATCTGTTGGTATATACGAAGCGAATTTTACAAGACTTGCAAGGTATGCATCTGGCATTATCATCCAACCTGAAAGTAAAGTTGATCGATTTTTCATTGGCTGAAAACCAAGTCTTCGAAGGGCATTAGCTATAAGAGACTTCAGTATCTATGAAGAAATTGTGTGTTGTGCTATCAAGGTAGAAATGGAAGTTGGTGTTACATATCCATCTCATGGTTTTGACAAGAAATGAAAGATGGATTTCAAGGAGAGATCTCAGAATAATGGTGAAAAGAAGATGAATGTTTCCTTATGCACAAAGTGGGGAAAGAAGCATGGTGGAGATTGTCTTAAAGGGACTAGAAAATGTTTTAAGTGTGGAAAAGAAGGTCATAGAGAAGCTGATTGTCGAAGTAATGGAAAAAGAGTTTCTAATGATGTGAATAAAGCAAACACTGCAGAGAACGCACCACCAACACTTCAATGCTTCATGTGCAAGGAAATGGGGAATAATGCTAATAAATGCCCTAATCCAAGGGTTAGTGATGATCGACATGAGAAACCACTTCAAGCAAAGGACAAAGGGAAGTCACATGCTATCACCATCAGCGATGTTGAATATGATAACGATGTGGTGGAATGATTAAGTTTTTATGTAATGGGATTCCAAAATAATGTTGTATATAGTATCATGGAATATTGGAATATTTATGTATTGGTCTACTGTGGTTTTCAATAATTTTATGGTACCGGTAACCATGGAAAGTGATTGAGATATTTTTGGAAAAAAGATGATATGCGCATAATGAAAGGAAAATGAGAAAATGAAATATTTGACAGTATTCATGAGCTCATGATTGATATAAGGACTAAGTGATATCATGGTTTGAGTATATAGAATTTTGAAGATTTTGGTATGTGGAAAGTGTTAACTTTTAACTACATTCATGTTTTCACTAAGGTTCAATGGGTATTCAAGAGAATAAATGATTAAGGTCTTTGAATGTTTGGAATGTGACCAACAAGACATATCTTATTATATATGGGGATCAACGATGGTATTAAATCTCTAGTAATCATTTTCACTACATTATGAGAGTGGACTACAGCATTATGGATAAGCCTAAAGATTGGAATGGATTTTGTTGGACATATGTTATTATTGTTTAAGGATAGAAGTTTTTCGATATTATTGATGGGATATTATAGTAATATAGTTTTATAAAAAGGACAACCTGTAGGACGAGCGACAACCCATCGCGTCGGACAAGGTCGTGGGAATCGTACCCACAACCTAAGTGCGACTGGCCTTTATCGCCTACCACTGGCCTACAGGATGTCCCTGTTTAGTAGAAACTAGTTTTATTATATTAAGAAGTATGATATATGAAGTATAAGTCCATTTTAGGAATCATATATCATTAATCTCAATATAGATGGACTTATGTATTTTTTGATAACTTTTCTAAACTTTTTTTTGAGACAGATGGAATGACCCATCATTCTATCACATGATTAGCTAACACATCACGAATGAAAAATTCAACTTCATTTTTTTAAGAGGTGAAGTAGAAATTTTCCAAAGAACGACCAACGGTGAGACTATACCAAAATCACGAAAGTATTTCTTCTAATTCCAATTTCATCAACTTTAGGGAAATGATCTTGAAAACAAAAAAATGCTGTCCTAGTGCTCTTATATCTGATGAATCAGATGGTACCTTAGATCGTAACAAATTTATGGCTTTGTGATTGCTGGATTTTCCATAGCCATGTTCTCTACCACTCTCCATCAGAACATGATGGTTAGATTTCTCTTCTATATCCATATTTTCACCTATGTGGAAAACCAGTGATTAGTTTATTTGGGTAACTGTTACGTTTCATACATATGTTTTTTTAAAGATTGGTTTTGGTATTACTTTTTACGATGTGGTTTTCTATTAAATAAACTTTCGAGTAGTAAACCATTTATAACCCCGATGAATTTTGAGGGCGAAATTCATTTTAAGGGGGGTAGAATATAACACACCGAGATTTTATGAAAAATATTCTTTTAAATTTCATTAATGTCTTGTGTTGTACGCTACACCAAAAGGATCTTTCACAACATGCATCCTTGACTTTCCTTGCATTAAACGCAATCGTGACCTTCCTCGATAGCGTGGGTAGTACGCGATACCGAGTTTCACTAAACAACGATATGCTATTAAAATATTATTAAAACTAGCAATTATGAATAGTAATAACCACATTTTGAAAATTTGTAAATTTTATTTTTTTAAATGGACTTCATTTTTGGATTCGGAATATCGAAATTAGCTTGGGGTGAAATTTTGGTACTTTTCGGATAACTTTCATTTTCTGATGAATAGTGAAAATTAATAAATTTTAATTAAAAACAATATTTTTAATCGAAATAATTAATAGTGATAAATTATTAATTTGAGTGGTTTTAAAAAATATTTAGAATATATTTTTACAATTTAATACAATTTTGGTCATTGGATGTAATTCTACATTTAAACCAGACATAAACAAGTGTCAATCTTTTGATAGTTATTATCTCTTAAGAACACGCTATTTGTTTTGACAACAGGAATAAATTTTTAAATTAATTAATGCAACTGATATGTTTTGAATTTGGTAAAATAGACATCATTTTTGAGTTCATAATATCAATTATAGCTTAGGCCTAATTTTTGGTATTTTTCTGGAAACTTTCACTTTTTGATGAATAGTGAAACCACTAAGTGGTAGTTAAGAAAAATGAATTTTTCATAAAACATATTTTTACCGCATCTGTGAGTGAATTTCAAAAATCCGAGAGACACGGTTGATGTTAGTAAGTAAAATGTGGTTCAATGAATTGAAAATAATTTTTGGTGAATAGTAACTTTTTACTTTTTTTTACCACGGTTAAAAGTAAATAGGGTAATTAAGGGTAAAAATGATATTATTATTACACTAACATATGTCCTAATTTTATTGGATAAATGTAATTGGACCAAAAACAACCATAGGAATAAAATATGATAATTTAGTGTAACAGCCCGAGATTTTATGGAAAATATATTTTTTAATTTCATTAATGTCTTGTTTTGTATGCTACACCAAGATTACCTTGCGCTATATGCAACACCGTATTAGCTTGCAGTATACGCAAAACTATTCTTGGATCGTGTTACACATAATTTTGATAATAGTTATTCTACACAACATTGAGTATATATATATATATATATATTCAATGTATAAATGAAATATGGTTGGATTCTGTTATACGAAACAACGAAGGATTCTTGCACAGCACGCAACCCTGACTTGGCTTGCATTACATGCAATCGCGACCTTCCTTGATAGCGTGTGTTGTACGCAATACCGGGTTTTACTAAACAATGATATATTATTATAATATTATTATGAACTAGCCGTTATGAATAGTATTTGTAACACCCCGAGCTTCCACGATACGCATCTCATTCAATAATGCAATAGCTTGCATTGTACGCAACTTTGAGTTCTAACACACCGCAACTAATCAAAGTAGCCGTTATGAATAGTAATAACCACTTTTTAAATTTATAGAAATTTTATATTTCAAAATGGACTTCATTTTTGTATTCCTAATATTGAAATTAGCCTATGTTGAATTTTTTGTAATTTTCTGAGAACTTCCAAATTTTTGTGAATAGTGAAAAATACATAAAACAACTTTTTTAATCCAAATAATTTATAGTGATAAGTTATACTATTGAGTGGTTTTAAAGTATAATTAGAATATATTTTTACCATTTTATCCAATGGTGGTCATTAAAATTAATTTAACATTGAAATCGGTCATAAACAATTGCCAATCTTTTGATATAAATTGTTTCTTAGAAACACGCTATTTTTTTGTAACAGCGGGAATTAAATATAAAATTAATTAATGCAACTTATATGTTTGGAATTTTTTAAAATAGACATCATTTTTGAAATCGGAATATCAATTATATCTTAGGGTGAAATTTTGGCCTTATTCTGAAAAACTTCAATTTATGATGAATAGTGAAACCACTAAGTGGTTGTTAAAAACTGATTTTTCGTTAAAATGAAATATTACCACTTCTGTGATTTGATTTTCAAAAATACGACATACATGGTTTTCATTAAGAAGTAAAATGTGGTTCAATTAGATTAAAATAAATTTTTGGTGAATAGTAACTTTTAAGTTCTTAATCACGATTAGAGGTAATTAGTGTAGTTTAAGGTAAAAATAATGTTATAATAATATGATATGAGCTTGACACTTGTCCTACTCCCATTGGATGAGTCATGGCCGACCAATACAACCCATGGGTCAACTTGGGGACCCCATGGAGCCACTTTGGTTGGAAAATGACATTAATATATATTTATTTAATGTTAAAATTAAATTGATACAAACATGAGTTGTTTTACTAAAACAATTTTTAAGTGGGGTTAAACAAGTCCAAATTTTGACTATAAATATTAATTAGAAAGATAAAAAGATTTCCTACATCATAGTATTTTTTTATTATTTTTAGACATTATATAAATTAAATTATTTATGACATCATGATGATGCAGCGATGACCTCATTATTTAACAATTTAAATAAAATGGAAAGATAATGTAAAATCCAAGGCTTAAACTTGTCCAAAGCCTATTGGATGAGGGGATTTCGAACTCTTATCAACTTATCCACTAATTATATAAGTGTGGGACCTTTAGAATCCGAAAAGCATTGTATAATAATTTAACATTTCAATCTTTCCAAAAGAGCCCCTCCTCTCCTCTTATAAAAGGCCCCCACCTCTCCCACCTCATTCACACATTCAAGCCATTTGGCTCGGCCAACCTCTGCCCAAATACTCTCCCAACTTCCCTCCCTTACTCCTAGAAGTCTCACTTTGGGTAGAATACTTCCCAAGGAAGCCTTTTACTCAAATCAAAAAGAGTTACCTGATTTTGAGGTAATGTCTTCTCTAATGTTGTTTTGTTTTGTTTTTCTTCTCCAACCACTAAAATCTTTTTATTCATTTCTTTTGTAACAACACCAGTATCCTCAATATACTAGGATGTATTTATAAGATGTATTCGAGCTACACTTACACACACATACATCTAATGGTAAAATAACATACGGTTTCTGTGGATGGTGAATTTCTGCCTCACGAAACGATGACTGTTCAACACTCATATAACACCTTCAAAGGTGGCCATTAAGATGTCACTATTTTTATATATGATATATAATATGTTTATGTTTTACTTATGCTTCTGTATTTCTCATTTATAGCATACTTTATGATTTCCATTATGGGTAAAACGCGATAATTTCATTTTAGGAAGTGCGGACTACCGCCCCCTCAAAGTGATTTGAATCGTTAATGCCATATGTGGGATGTATAAAGGATGGAGTAAATGGTATTATACACTATATTATACTGGAATTATATTATACATTTATATCAATATGATTTCTTTTCATTAAATATGAAATTGAAATGAAAGTAGCGTTCATGCGTACGTACGGCTTACCGTCTACATGAACGGTGCATTTCATTTCTTACCTCTAAATGTTACGTAATATTATAAATGAATGTATATACTGGATATATAAGATATATATGAAATCTAAATCATGAATATAATTCTGGAGATAATGTATATTCTACCACATAAACAACTTGTAATTATAATAAGTTTATTGTTGACTCAAGTACCAATGATCGACAAAACAACCGTTATTAACTTAAATAATTACATAATGTTAATATCATTGTAATAAGTGATATAATAAGGATAATGAAATTGAAAATGGTTCTTAATAAGGTATATATTAACTCTATTTTATTATTCAGGAGGTTAAAGAACGGTTGAGTCAAGTCAGACACGAGGTAAGGGAACTTCTTAACCCAATTTATATTCATTGGGTTAATCTCCTACTTTCAAATTATGTCATGATATTATTATGTCCTATCTTGTATTTTTACATTATTTATGTGTACTTATAGTGAATACACATTATAGATGTACTTTATTTAAAAAAATTATATTTTTAAGGACTTCGTCTCAATCCCCTTTCATTGAGGCATATTTGGTTTTATACACAACTTTCTTGTATACGGTGTATAAACCCCTTTGACTTTTACGTTTATTTAAAAGGAATGTTTTTTATACGAAGTGTTTTGCTAAACGACAAAAGGGAATGTTTTTCTTTCCGTACTTATGCGGCGACAAGGACTTCTCCGCCGTCGTGACCATTATTTGAGTTTCGGCTTCCTCTACAAGCCATCATTTTTTTAATGAAAAATAAATACATGGTTTTGACTTTCTTTTATTTTGGTATTGAAAATGGTTTTGAAAGCATTTTTATTATATCAATGTGTTGTATTGATATCTTGTGATTGAAATGTGGAAATGTTATGTTTCTTTTATGCATGTTTTATGTGATGGGATTATGTTATGGTTTATGATATGTTTAAACCTATTCATATGAGGAATGTATTGAACTTAATAAGTGACGGGTGGAGCCCTCTATAGCTCCTCGATGCATCGGTAGGTCTCATGAGACAACTAGATGTGGAATTGGCCGAGGCCCTTTCCCAATTTGATTTATGGTTTTGGCTGAGGCCTTAATCATTTTAGACGTCTTGGCCGAGGCCTGGACAAAATGTTTCAGAATGTCTGGCATTATACATTCCCTCATTATGAAAGTGGTTATTGATATTGCATGTGATTATTCGACCAGTAGAATATCCATGGGAATAAGTGAATGGAATTATCTCATTTTACTTTTGCCATATTATGTTGAAGTTCATGTTTAAAAGGCTTTTGTTTTAGTTATACATTGCCTTAAATGTTTATGTTTATTTATGAAAGCTTCTGCTATATTGTTATCCTTACTGAGCATCTGAGCTCACCCCTTTCAATGTTTTAATATTTTCCAGGATGTGAAGAAGTATTTTATGAATGACCTGCAGGGATAGTCCGAAGAGGATGGATGTGTGGACTATGGAGACTATGTTATTGTAGTTTTTCACTTTATGATGTAATGTAACATTTACGAATGTATCTAGTGTTTCCAAGGCTACTAAACTAATCGGTCTTTCGAGACTTGATCTTTTGTGATCATGCCAATGTTACAAAGTAATGCACCGACTCTGGGTAGCTGGGGTCGGGGCGTTACAGTTGGTATCAGAGGTAGTTTAGTACTAACCTTGGAAGCTAGATGTAGATAAAATCTGATTAGAGCACATAGCCCAAAGATAGAATTTAAGGATTAGTATAGAAGAGCTTCCTAGAATTTTGGTATTATATAGATGTTGTGAGTTTTCTGAGAAATGCATCCCTGTCTGGATACGAGCAGGTAGAGGCGGCTCTGGCACAGATGTACCTAGGGGTAAAACCCGAAAACACTGCTTTGAGCTAGACTCAAACGGGAACTAGTGCATGACAACGGGCCTTGCTGCACTCTTGGTTACGACACTCCCAAGGGATTTGCTTAGGATAATTCTCATTTTCTTTACAAACAAATATGTAGGGTTTATGAGTATATACTTCCTCAAAGAAAAAATTCTTATGATTATGGATTATATCCATAAACCGTTCAATTTACTTTAAGTATTTTAAAAGTTTGAATTATTCATTGTAATTCATAAACTAACCTTGTTTATGCCATTGTATAGAAATGGCGCCCAGTAGAAGGAATGTGAACTCCAGCAGTACGTATGATCCAAAGAGTAAGAAGGATCGTATCTTTCATGGTATTAAGCCAACATTTCGAAGGGAAATAGTCTCCCATGTGTTCTCAAATTATGAAGAAATAGTATCATGTGTTAATAAGATAAGTAAAGAATTCTTTGAGTCCTATGGCTTTGAAGCGAAGCAAGAGACGAAAGGGATGGAAGAGAGAATGATGGATAAAGGGATGAGGGGAAAGAAGAATTTTCCAATATGTGGTAATTGTGGGAAGAAACATCATGGAACTTGCCTAAAGGGAATGGGAGTTTGTTATATGTGTAGAGAAAAAGGACACAAAGTGCGTGACTGCAAGGGCAAGAAAATGGTTTCAAATGTACAATGCTTCTTCTGCAAGGATTGGGGACACTACGCAAACCAATGTCCAAATCATCAGAGTATTCCCCAAATGATGTTATTGGATAATAATCAAGTTATGATACTACCACAAATGAGGAGTAATGATTAGAGTTCTTATGTTGTTATTAAAGAATTTTGTAATTTGAGTGTTGTATCAATGATGTACTGGTTATAATAATTATGGAGTATATAAGGATTGTACTGTAGTACTATTTCATCAAGGACTTGAGATTGTGTGGAACCAAGAAAAGGGACTCCACAGTAGGTTAAATTTTTGGAAAATATATGATTGAGAGAAAGATAAACCATAATATGGTTCTGATACAGAGATTGTGATTTTGGAATAAGACGTGATTGATTTGGATAAATTATATTGGATATACTTAACTTCCTTGAAACTGATTGATGTTTTGTATACATTTTTGGATAGAAGGAGTATATCTAGTATTCTATAAGTAATAAGGGATCATGGTAATTCAGTATGTTTAAAAAGAATACATGATGAAAGTGTTCACATGTTGTTACGTGGGAAAAAAGGATCTTCATTATGTTTACCTTCCTTATAAAATTTGGACTGTGAGTTGGACAGAAGTATTTTGGATAACTATAAAGGTTGGAATGGATTAAGTTGATCTTTGGATAGTATTGTTTAATGTTAAATCATTTTTTAAGATTATTTTTGGAATATTATAATACTATAGTTTTAGGAAAAGGACAACTGCAGGGTGGGGCATAACCCGTCGCGTCGGACGAAGCTGTAGGAATCGAACCCACAATCGTAGTGCGACAGGCCTTTATTTCCTACCACTAGCCTACAGGAAGTCCCTGGTTATTACAAAATAATTTTACTAATCTAAATGTTATGTGTTAACATTTGGAACCTTATACAATTAGGATAAGTATAATATTTTTGAGTTTTATTATCTTTTTGAGTGAAAGACGAGTTGAAGGTTGAAACTCTAATTGTCAACCATAAATATATTTATACCTATCTCTTATTCAATGAATAAATTAATTCATAAACTTTATTAAAGGGATATTAACACAAAAAATTTGTTATCCTAATACCTTATGTCTTGTGGAACTGATGATATTTTAAATCAACATAGATTGAAGGCTTTGAGGCCCTCAATTTGACAGTTGATTGTGATTGATGACCTCAATCACTCCCTACAAATATTTACGTTTTTCCTCCAATTATATGTCTCTAATTGCCACCAATGTTCTCCAAATCGAGATCATAATTGGGTGGTGACTTTTTCATTTCCCTTTCCCTCTTATTAAGGCTAAATTTTATTAATCTTATTTCCGATGTGGGTTTTCCACAAAGGTATTTTCTCTTTTCAACCTTTTATTTTCAAAGAAAAATTTCAAATTTCGAGGACGCAATTTATTGGAGGGGATAATGTAACACCCCGAGCTTCCACGATACGCATCTCATTCAATAACGCAATAGCTTGCAGTGTACGCAACTTTGAGTTCTAACACACCGCAACTAATCAAAGTAGCCGTTATGAATAGTAATAACCACTTTTTAAATTTATAGAAATTTTATATTTCAAAATGGACTTCATTTTTGTATTCCTAATATTGAAATTATCCTATGTTGATTTTTTTGTAATTTTCTGAGAACTTCCAAATTTTTATGAATAGTGAAAAATACATAAAACAACTTTTTTAATCCAAATAATTTATAGTGATATGTTATACTATTGAGTGGTTTTAAAGTATAACTAGAATATATTTTTACCATTTTATCCAATGGTGGTCATTAGAATTAATTTAACATTGAAATCGGACATAAACAATTGCCAATCTTTTGATATAAATTGTTTCTTAGAAACACGCTATTTTTTTGTAACAGCGGGAATTATTTATAAAATTAATTAATGCAACTTATATGTTTGGAATTTTGTAAAATAGACATCATTTTTGAAATCGGAATATCAATTATAGCTTAGGGTGAAATTTTGGCCTTATTCTGAAAAACTTCAATTTTTGATGAATAGTGAAACCACTAAGTGGTTGTTAAAAACTGATTTTTCATTAAAATGAAATATTACCACTTCTGTGATTTGATTTTCAAAAATACAACATACATGGTTGTCATTAAGAAGTAAAATGTGGTTCAATGAGATTAAAATAATTTTTTGGTGAATAGTAACTTTTAAGTTCTTAATCACAATTAGAGGTAATTAGTGTAGTTTAAGGTAAAAATAATGTTTTTATAATATGATATGAGCTTGACACTTGTCCTACTCTTATTGGATGAGTCATTGCTGACCAAGACAACCCATGGGTCAACTTGGGGACCCCATGGATCCACTTTGGTTGGAAAATGACATTAATATATATTTATTTAATGTTAAAATTAAATTGATACAAACATGAGTTGTTTTACTAAAAGAATTTTTAAGTGGGGTTACACAAGTCCAAATTTTGACTATAAATATTAATTAGAAAGATAAAAAGATTTCGTACATCATAGTATTTTTTTTATAATTTTTAGACATTATATAAATTAAATTATTTATGACATCATGATGATGCAGCGATGGACTCATTATTTAACAATTTAAATAAAATGGACAGATAATGTAAAATCCAAGGATTACACTTGTCCAAAGCCTATTGGATGAGGAGATTTAGAACCCTTATCACCTTAGCCACGAATTATATAAGTGTGGGACCTTTAGAATCCGAAAAGCATTGTATAATAATGTAACATTTCAATCTTTCCAAAAGAGTCCCTCCTCTCCTCTTATAAAAGGCCCCCACCTCTCCCTCCTCATTCACACTTTCAAGCCATTTGGCTCGGCCAAACTCTGCCCAAATACTCTCACAACTTCCCTCCCTTACTCCTAGAAGCCTCACATTGGGCATAATACTTCCCAAGGAAGCCTCTGACTCAAATCAAAAAGATTTACCCGATTTTGAGGTAATATCTTCTCTAATGTTGTTTTGTTTCGTTTTTCTTCTCCAACCCCCTAAACTCTTTTTATTCATTTCTTTTGTAACAACACCAGTATCCTCAATATACTAGTATGTTGTTATAATATGGATTTGAGCTACACTTACACACACCTACATCTAATGGTTAAAGAACATACGGTTTCTGTGGATGGAGAATTTCTGCCTCACGAAACGATGATTGTTCAACACTCATATAACACCTTCAAAGGTGGCCATTAAGATGTCACTATTTTTATATATGATATATAATATGTTTATGTTTTACTTATAATTCTGTATTTCTCATTTATAGCATACTTTATGATTTCCATTATGGGTAAAACGCGACAATTTCATTTTAGGAAGTGCGGACTACCGCCCCCTCAAAGTGATTTGAATCGTTAATGCCATATGTGGGATGTATAAAGGATGGAGTAAATGGTATTATACACTATATTATACTGGAATTATATTATACATTTATATCATTATGATTTCGTTCCATTAAATATGAAATTGAAATGAAAGTAGCGTTCATGCGTACGTACGGCTTACCGTCTCCATGAACGGTGCATTTCATTTCATACCTCTAAATGTTATGTAATATTATAAATGAATGTATATACTGGATATATAAGATATATATGACATCTAAATCATGAATATAATTCTGGAGATAATGGATATTCTACCACATAAACAACTTTTAATTATAATAAGTTTATTGTTGACTCAAGTACCAAAGATCGACAAAACGACCGTTATTAACTTAAATAATTACATAATGTTCATATCATTGTAATAAGTGATATAATAAGGATAATGAAATATAAAATGGTTCTTAAAAAGGTATATATTAACTCTAGTTTATTATTCAGGAGGTTAAAGAACGGTTGAGTCAAGTCAGACACGAGGTAAGGGATCTTCTTAACCCAATTTCTATTCTTTGGGTTAATCTCCTACTTTCAAATTATGTCATGATATTATTATTTCCTATCTTGTATTTTTACATTATTTATGTGTACTTATAGTGAATACACATTATAGATGTACTTTATTTAAAAAAAATTATCTTTTTAAGGACTTCATCTCAATCCCCATTTATTGAGGCATATTTGGTTTTATACACAACTTTCTTGTATACGGTGTATAAACCCCTTTGACTTTTACGTTTATTCAAAAGGAATCTTTTTTATATGAAGTGTTTTGCTAAACGACAAAATGGAATGTTTTTATTTCTGTTCTTATGCGGCGACAAGGACTTCTCCGCCGCCATGACCATTATTTGAGTTTCGGATTCCTCTACAAGCCATCATTTTTTTAATGAAAAATAAATACAAATTTTTAACTTTCTTTTATTTTGGTATTGAAAATGGTTTTGAAAGAGTTTTTATTATATCAATGTGTTGTATTGATATCTTGTGATTGAAATGTGGAAATGTTATGTTTCCTTTATGCATGTTTTATGTGATACGATTATGTTATGGTTTATGATATGTTTAAACCTATTCAAATGAGGAATGTATTGGACTTAATCAGTGACGGGTGGAGCCCGCTATAGCTCCTTGATGCATCAGTAGGTCTCATGAGACAACTAGACGTGGAATTGGCCGAGGCCCTTTCCCAATTTGATTAATGGTTTTGGCTGAGGCCTTAATCATTTTAGATGTCTTGGCCGAGGCCTTGACAAAATGTTTCAGAAAGTCTGGCATTATACATTCCCTCATTATGAAAGTGGTTATTGATATTGCATGTGATTATTCGACCAGTAGAATATCCATGGGAAGAAGTGAATGGCATTATCTCATTTTACTTTTTCTATATTATGTTGAAGTTCATGTTTAAAAGGCTTTTGTTTTAGTTATACATTGCCTTAAATTTTTATGTTTATTTATGAATGCTTCTGCTATATTGTTATCCTTACTGAGCATCTGAGCTCACCCCTTTCAATGTTTTAATATTTTCCAGGATTTGAAGAATTATTTTATGAATGACCTGCAGGGATAGTCCGAAGAGGATAGAAGTGTGGTCTATGGAGACTATGATATTGTAGTTTTTCACTTTATGATGTAATGTAACATTTACGATTGTATCTAGTGTTTCCAAGGCTACTAAACTAATCGGTCTTTTGAGACTTGATCTTTTGTGATCATGCCAATGTTACGAAGTAATGCACGGACTCTGGGTAGCTGGGGTCGGGGCGTTACAGTATTAACTAAATTTTGAATCTTATAAAATTATTATTTGTCTTACACATTTTCTAAAAACATCGTATAAGAACAAAATAAATTTTTCGGGTAAAATAAGTATTTTTCAAAAAAATGAAGTTTTTCCGCCTTTTGATGGCGCACCCACTTTAAATCTAGTTTTTGACACGTTTATAAGTTCAATTTGACAAAATAAATTTCTTCTTTGAAATCATGAAATAAAAATTTACTTTGGATAAGTTTTCATATCATTCTGGTAACTTTCATATTTTGAAGAATAGTAAAAACATGCTATATTTTAATTAAAAACAAATTTTTCAATAAAAATAATTAATAGTGATAAATTATTAATTTGAGTGGTTTTAAAGTATATTTAGAATATATTTCTACAATTTAATACAATGTTTGTCATTGAATATAATTTCACATTTAAACCAGACATAAACAAGTGTCAATCTTTTGACAGTTATTATCTCTTAAGAACACGCTATTTGTTTTGACGACGGGAATTAAAATTTTAAATTAATTAATTCAACTGATATGTTTTGAATTTGGTAAAATAAACATCATTTTTGAGTTCATAATATCAAATATAGCTTAGGCCTAATTTTTGGTATTTTTCAGGAAACTTTCATTTTTTGATGAATAGTGAAACCACTAAGTGGTAGTTATGAAAAATGAATTTTTCATAAAACATAATTTTACCGCTTCTGTGAGTGGAATTTCAAAAATCCGAGAGACACGGTTGATTTTAGTAAGTAAAATGTGGTTCAATGAGATGAAAATGGTTTTTGCTGAATAGTAACTTTTTATTTTTTTACCACGGTTAAAAGTAAATAGGGTAATTAAGGGTAAAAATGTTATTATTATTACCGTAACACATGTCCTAATTCTATTGTACAAGTTTAATTCGACCAAAAACAACCTTAGGAATAAAATATGACCATTTAGTCCCACTTGGATTAGATTAGGTCATTTATTATTAATTTATTTAAAGAAAGGTTAAAATAGTTAAAAGCAAAGTTTAATAAGTAAATCATTTTTAATATGGGGTTATACATAAGATAAATTCGACAATAAATATTCATTAGAAAGCTGAAAATATTTCATACATAATGGTATTTTATTTGTAATTTTTAGACATTAAATAATTTAATTTATTTATGACACAACGATGATGTAGTAATTATCTTATTAAAGAAATATTGACATAATTGATGTTATAAATACCCAAATAAATGTAATTTGAGACTTTTTATGAATTAAACTAATTTTCTAGGTTAATATGAAACGTTATTATTGCTTTAAGTAACTTGTTTTGAACTAATCATTATGTTATAAGTTTCACAAAAATCAATTACTAAATACTGTCAAAATTGACATAAAATAGTTTTTAAAACAAATATTATATTATTAATTGTTATTTTATTCCTAAAAATCTAAGGTTCGTCCAAATGACTTATATAAGGTTATATATATTAATAATAAACAACTTGGGGTTCTTTTGGCTTGATATAGTATGTTTATTAACCTTATAGTGTAAGAAAACAAGAAGACACGGTAAAAGATAAATTATCTAACTTAAAGTTAAATCTAAATGATAAGGTTAAAATTGATACCTAAACTTGTCTAAATTTTATTGTATGAGAGTATTGTGACCCCTACCAACCTTATCTTCGAAATATATCAATTTGGAGCTATTAAAAACCGAATTTTACTTTATAATAAAATAATATTTTTAGTTATTCCAAAGGTGCACTCTCCTCCCTTATAAAAGGTCACCTCCTCCCCATCTTCCTCACACCACTTTGAGCCTTCAAGCTCGGCCAAACCCTGCAAATTTCCCTTATCCACTTCCCTAGAAACATCCTAGAGGTTCTGGTCTTCCTCAAAGACCAATTTTAGTGCCCTAAAAGGAGATCTCAAAGAGGCTCTTCAAAGAAGAGGTAATTTCCGTTACCGATTCATTCATATTTATTTCTTCTTCCACTTCTTATTATTTAGTTGTTTCATTATGAAGTAATAACATCAGTATCAATCATATAATTATATTTTATTATAATTATGAAACAACACTATTTCACCATCTATCCATCCTACGGAAAATGAAATCACTGCGCGTGAGTACGTACGGAATACCGTCTCCACGCCGTGGTGTAATCTATTTTCCACCACCACCTTACTTGGATGGGTATAATGGTGTAAATAATAACTATATATTATTATTGTAAAGTGATATTTATTCTTAAATTGTATACATACAATCTAATACAATTCCACGATCATGAGAATGATATCATCGCTCGTGCGTACGTACGGACTACCGTCTCCACGACACGATGAGATTCATTCTCCATGTTAACCATTCATGAATGATTATAAAGTTTATATAATAAGTAATAATTAAATATATGACATAATAATGATACTGGATTTATGTGTATATATATGTATGTCATCTACTAAATTCCATTCAACTCATTAAGGAAACGAAAACAGCGTTCATGAGTACGTACGGCCTACCATCTCCATGAATGGTGTATTTCTTTCCATTTACTGATCTATTATATATATGTATATTCTGAATATATATTATATATAAATCATGTTTTATATTCTGGAATTATGTAATCATGATCTATGTAATCATATGAATAATTACAAGTCAAAACACGTATGAAAAATGAAACGATTTTACCCAAAACACTCTTTAACATGGAATTTACAAAAGAACGGTTAATATAAAGTCATAAATGAACCATATATGATATCATAATAATGAGTATGATTCTGGAATAAATCAATGACATTATTTAAATCATTATACAGGAGGTTCGGACACTTACGAAGAAAATCAGACCTAAGGTAAGGGAAATATCACAATCTCATATTTATCCGAGGTTGTTTATACTTTAGTATTTACTGGGGTGTATTTTATCATCAACATCCATGTTTCCTCAATATGAAATATTATTTCCATCCACCTAAAATTTTTAAATCCAATTTTACCCTTCAGTGAGTTTTTAGTAAAGGATATGAAAGGAATCTTTTGTCATTTTTCGTACGAGGTACTTTTTGACTTTTCCGACAAAAGTACGAAGAATGTTTTTTTAACTTATACGGCATGAATGGATTTTTAAAACATTATTTCCAAGAAGCTTCCTTTAAAAGTTTTCAAGTTTATTTTTAATCAACTTCTTTTGGTTCAAGAATTGTACGACATGTTATGAAAGGAAAAGTGTTTTTGAAGCAGAAAGGATATTTTCCTCAAGAATGGAGTTCAAATGTTTCATCAAAATTATTTTCCATCTAGGATAATAAAGGGTTCTGTTTCTATCCCTGTTATTACATTGATTTTATTATTTTGTGATGTAATTATATTTTTATGAATCCCTTTATCTTATATGAATTGTATTATGATGTCATGATTTTTAAGATTCCCATTTTTGTTACATGGGTTATGCTATGATGTATGGTTTATGATTTTGTGGCACACATAAGAATGGTATCATTATGAGATGGGTGGGACCTATATCTCACTCCAATGCATTGGGTAGAGATTTTATATCTCATGAGATAGACATTGCTGGAACGGTAAGTTATACCGGTTCAGTGAAACAGGACTGAAACGAGGAGTGAACTTGGTTCAGAAAGGGACTTTGTCCACTAAGATAGTCTTGGAAATGAGTCTTGACTAATAAGAAATGATTCTCTATGATTATGTGTGTATGATACAAAGTTTCATGTTTTATGTTATGATTATTGGGATTACATTTCACTACTAGGATTTATCCCATGTTATGAAATTATGATCTCTTTTGGAGGTTAAGATTTCCAAAAGATATGTTCTTATGAATATGACGTGATTGATATTTCTTTTGTTTACCCTTACTGAGCATTTGAGATCACCCTTTTATGTTTTCTTTTCACCAGGACATAAAGAAAGGGTTTAGGTTTAGAAAAAATGAGATCTTCATGGGAGATGTTTAAGATCTTTCACCACGATTAGAAGATTATATTCCGGGTTTCCAAAGACACTAAACTATTACAGTCCTTGTGTGTGTGTTTTTGTTATGTACTAAGTATTCTGCAAAAGTACTGTAATGTCCATGTATGTCAAGCTTCAGGTCTCTACAGTTGGTATGGGAGGAAAGGTTTAGTCAACCTTTAGAAACTAGGATGCGAAAACGTTAGTAAGATCCCTAGAGATATTTCTATGGTATGTCTAGGGATGTCCCTAAGGATAAGTATACGTATAGGATATAGTCCAAGAACTATTTTAACGATATTAGATTAAACCAAAGATGTTAGATATTGAAGTTACACCCCCTTTATTATGATTTTTTCTTCTCACACTATTCTTTTGGGGTTTTAGAAAATGGCTAGAAACAAGATGATTCACGATAATGGAGGATATGATGGACAATGGAATGATATTCTTCATTAGCAACCAAATGAAATGGGATTTATAAGTCCAAACATCATTATTATGCCGAATCAGAAATCTCATAATATGATCAATAATGTAAATTTTTTTATGTTTCCTGACTCGGCTAATAAGAGAAAGATGGAGTTTCATGATGATCATAGAGGAAAGAAAGTTCAATTTCCCCTATGTAAATCATGTGGGAAGAGGCATCAAGGAGAATGATTCAAAGGAACTGGAAGATGCTTTGGGTGTCGAAAAGAAGGACACAAAGCCAGTAAGTGCAAAGGAAAAGGTTCGGTTAACACCAGGGATGAGGATAATGGTATTTCTACGACATCAACAGTGGTTAAATGTTTTAAATGTGGAATGTACGGACATTATGCAAACCAATTCCCTAAGGGAATGTCTCATGAAGAGAATAAGAATGGTCGTATGGATAGTATTTATGTTTATGATCAAGAGACTACAAATGATATGTGAGATGAAAGAATTGTTGAAGCTCGGTCAATGGTTTAAGAATGTAGTGGAATGATTACATGTTTATCATGTGTAATGTTGTATAAGTAATCTCATGGTGCTATGGAATAAAGAGACATCTATGTATTGTTAAACTGTTGTCTTTCCTTGAGTTTTGAAAGTGTATGATTAATGGTACCAGTATCCATGAAAGGTTATTCAGATATTTTTGGAATGTAGATGATATGCGCATAATTAAGGGATAAGGAGAAAATTAAATGTTTGATAGTATTAATGAGCTCATGACTGATATAAGGAGAAGGTTATATCATGGTTTGAGTACATATAATTTTTGGATTTTGTTATGTGGAATGAGTTAACTTTTGACTGCATTCATGTTTTCACTAAGTTTCAATGGGTATTTATTCTTCAAGAGAATACATGATTAAGGTATTCACATGTTTGTAATTTGACCAACAAGATATATCTTATGATATATGAGGGCTAAATGATGGCATTCACGTGATCATTTTCTTTACACTATGATCTTGGACCGAAGTATTTTGGATAAGCCTAAAGATTGGAATGGATTATGTTTGACATAAGTTAGTATTGTTTAAGGATAGAAGTTTTTTAGATATTATTTATGTGATGTTATAGTAATGTAGTTTTAGAGAAAGGACAACCTGCAGGACGGGCGACAACCCATCGCGTCGGACAAGGCTGTGGGAATCGAACCCACAACCGAAGTGCGACTGAACTTTATCGCCTAACACTGGCCTACAGGAAGTCCCTGTTTAGTAGAAACTAGTTTTATTATATTAAGCACTATGATATATGAAGTATAAGTCCATTTTAGGAACCATATATGATTAATCTCACTATATATGGACTTATGTATTTTTTGACAACTTTTCTAACCTTTTGTTTGAGACAGATGGAATGAACCATCATTCTATCACATGATCTGCTAACACATCACGAATGACAAATTCAACTTCATTTATATAAGAGATGAAGTTGAAATTGTCCAAAGAATTGCAAACGGTGAGACTATACCAAAATCACAAGTGTATTCTTCTAATTCCAATTTCATCAACTTTAGGGAAATGATCTTGAAAACCAAAAATGTTGTCCTAGTGCTCTTATATCTGATGAATCAGATGGTACCATAGATCGTCACAAATTTATGGCTTTGTGATTGCTGGCTTTTCCATAGCCATGTTCTCTACCACTCTCCATCACAACATGATGGTTAGATTTCTCTTCTATATCCATATTTTCACCTATGTGGAAACCCAGTGATTAGTTTATTTGGGTAACCGTTACGTTTCATACACTTGTTTTTAAAGATTGGTTTTGGTATTCCTTTTTACGATGTGGGTTTCTATTAAAGATACTTTCATATAGTAAACCATTTATTACCCCGACGAATTTCGAGGGCGAAATTCATTTTAAGGGGGGTAGAATGTAACCACCCGAGATTTTATAAAAAATATTCTTTTTAATTTCATTAATGTCTTGTTTTGTATTATACACCAAGATTACCTTGCGCTATACGCAACACCGTATTAGTTTGCAGTATACGCAACACTATTCTTGGATCGTGTTACACAGAATTTTGATAATAGTTATTCTACGCAACATTGAGTATATATATATATATATATTCAATGTATAAATGAAATATGGTTGGATTATGTTATAATAAACAACTAAGGATTCTTGCATAGCACGCAACCTTGACTTGTCTTGCATTATACGCAATCGCGACCTTCCTCGATAGCGTGTGTTGTACGCAATACCGGGTTTTACTGAACAACGATATATTATTATAATATTATTATGAACTAGCCATTATGAATACTATTAACTAAATTTTTAATCTTATAACATTATTATTCATCTTACACATTTTCTAAAAACATGGTATAAGAACAAAATAAATTTTTCGGGTAAAATAAGTATTTTTTAAAAAATGCAGTTTTGCCACCTTTTGATGGTGCACCCTCTTTAAATCTAGTTTTGACATGTTTATAAGTTCAATTTGACAAATTAAAATTTTCCTTTTGAATCATGAAATAAAAATTTACTTTGGATAAATTTTCATATCATTCTGGTAACTTTCATATTTTAATGAATAGTAAAAACATGCTATATTTTAATAAAAAACAACTTTTTCAATCTAAATAATTAGTAGTGATAAATTAGTAATTTGAGTGGTTTAAAAGTATATTTAGAATATATTTTTACAATTTAATACAATGTTGGTCATTGAATATAATTTCACATTTAAACCAGACATAAACAAGTGTCAATCTTTTGATAGTTATTATCTCTTAAGAACACGCTATTTGTTTTGACGACGGGAATTAATTTTTTAAAGTAATTAATGCAACTAATATGTTTTTAATTTTGTAAAATATACATCATTTTTGAGCTCATAATATCAAATATAGCTTAGGCCTAATTTTTGGTATTTTTTTTGGAAACTTTCATTTTTTGATGAATAGTGAAACCACTAAGTGGTAGTTAAGAAAAATGAATTTTTCATAAAACTTAATTTTACCGCTTCTGTGAGTGGAATTTCAAAAATCCGAGAGACATGGTTGATTCCAGTAAGTAAAATGTGGTTCAATGAGATGAAAATAATTTTTGCTGAATAGTAACTTTTTACTTTTTTACCACAATTAAAAGTAAATAGGTTAATTAAGGGTAAAAATGATATTATTATTACCCTAACACATATCCTAATTATATTGGACAAGTGTAATTAGACCAAAAACAACCTTAGGAGTAAAATATGATCATTTAGGCCCACTTGGATTAGATTAGGACATTTATTATTAATTTATTTAAAGAAGGGTTAAAATAGTTAAAATCAAAGTTTAATAAGTAAATCATTTTTAATATGGTGTTATACATAAGATAAATTCGACTATAAATATTAATTAGAAAGATAAAAATATTTCCTACATAATTGTATTTTATTTGTAATTTTTAGACATTAAATAATTTAATTTATTTATTACACAACGATGATGTAGTTATTATCTTATTAATGAAATATTGACATAATTGATGTTATAAATACGCAAATAAATGTAATTTGATACTTTTAATGAATTAAACTAATTTTATAGGTTAAAATTAAATGTTAGTATTGATTTAAGTAACTTTGTTTTAACAAATAATTCTGTTATGATTTTCACAAAAAATCAATTACTAAATAGGGAAAAAATTGACATAAAATAGTTTTTAAAACAAATATTATATTATTAATTTTTATTTTATTCCTAAAAATCTAAGGTTCGGCCAAATGACTTAGATAAGGTTATATATATTAATAATAAACAAAATGGGGTTCTTTTGTCTTGATATAGTATGTTTATTAATCTTAGTGTAAGAAAACAAGAAGACACGGTAAAAGTTAAATTATCTAACATAAAGTTAAATCTAAAAGATAAGGTTAAAATTGATATCTAAACTTGTCTAAATTATATTGGATGAGAGGATTTAGACCCATACCCACCTTATCTTTGAAATATATCAATTTGGAGCTATTAAAAATCGAATTTGACTTTATAATAAAATAATATTTTTAGTTATTCCAAAGGTGCCCCTCTCATCCCTTATAAAATGGAACCTCCTCCCCCTCTTCCTCACACCACTTTGAGCCTTCAAGCTCGGCCAACCACTGAAGATTTACCTTATCCACTTCCCTAGCAACATACTAGAGGTTCTGGTCTTCCTCAAAGACCAATTTTAGTTCCCCAAAAGGAGATCTCAAAGAGGCGCTTCAAAGAAGAGGTAATTTCCGTTACCGATTCTTTCATCTTTATTTCTTCTTCCACATCTTCTTATTTAGTTGTTTCATTATGAAGTAATAACATCAGTATAAATCATATACTGAGATGTTATTATAATTATTAAACAACCCTATTTCACCATCTATCCATCCTATGGAAAACGAAATCACCGCGCGTGCGTACGTACGGAATACCGTCTCCACGTCGTGGTGTAATCTATTTTCCACCACCACCTTACTTGGATGGGTATAATGGTTTACATAATAACTATATAT
Organism: Viscum album; assembly: GCA_963277665.1. Taxonomy (NCBI): domain Eukaryota; kingdom Viridiplantae; phylum Streptophyta; class Magnoliopsida; order Santalales; family Viscaceae; genus Viscum; species Viscum album. Next base: position 376,342,108 of record OY728137.1, read on the forward strand.
GATTATTTTAAAGTAATATTGATTCTGAAATATTATACATACACTCCAATACAATTCCACGATCATGAGAATGATATCATCGCTCGTGCGTACATACGGACTACCGTCTCCACGACACGATGAGATTCATTCTCCACATTAACCATTCATGAATGATTATAAAGTATATATAATAAGTAATCATGAAATATATGGCTTAATAATGATACTGGATTTATGTATATATATATTTATTTCATCTACTTAATTCCATTCAACTCAATAAGGAAACGAAAATAGCGTTCATGCGTACGTACGGCCTACCATCTCGATGAACGATGTATTTCTTTCCATTTACTGATCTATTATATATATGTATATTATAAATATATATAATATATAAATCATGTTTTATATTCTGGAATTATGTAATCATGATCTAAGTAATCATATGAATAATTACAAGTCAAAACACGGACGAAAAATGAAACGATTTTACCCAAAACACTCGTTAACATGGAATTTACAAAATAACCGTTAATATAAAGTCCTAAATGAACCATATATGATATCATAATAATTATTATGATTATTTAATGAGTCAATGACATTATTTAAATCATTATACAGGAGGTTCAGACACTTACGAAGCAAATCGGACCTAAGGTAAGGGAAATATCACAATCTCATTTTTATCCGAGGTTATTTATACTTTAGTATTTACTGGGGTGTATTTTATCATCTAAATCCATGTTTCCTCAATATGTAATATTATTTCCATCCACCTACAATTGTTTAAATCCAATTTTACCCTTTAGTGAGTTTTTAGTAAAGGATATGAAAGGAATCTTTTGTCGTTTTTCGTACGAGGTACTTTTTGACTTTTGCGACAAAAGTATGAAGAATGTTTTTTTAACTTATACGACATGAATGGATTTTTAAAACATTATTTCCAAGAATCTTCCTTTACAAGTTTTCATGTTTATTTTTAATCAACTTCTTTTAGTTTATAATTTTACCACATGTTAAGAAAGGAAAAGTGTTTTTGATGCGGAAAGGATATTTTCCTCATGAATGGAGTTCAAATGTTTTATCAAAATTATTTTCCATCTACGATAATAAAGTGTTCTGTTTCTATCCCTATTATTACATTGATTTTATTATGTTGTGATGGAATTATATTTTTATGAATCCCTTTATCTTATATGAATTGTTTTATGATGTCACGATTTTTAAGATTCCCATTTTTGTTACATGGGTTATGCAATGATGTATGATTTATGATTTTGTGGCACACATAAGAATGGTATAATTATGAGATGGGTGGGACCTATATCTCCCTCCAATGCATTGGGTAAAGATTTTATATCTCATGAGATAGACATGGCTGGAATGGTAGGTTATACCGGTTCAGTGAAACAGGACTGAAACGAGGAGTGAACTTGGTTCAGAAAGGGACTTTGTCCACTAAGATAGTCTTGGAAATGAGTCTTGACTAATAAGAAATGATTCTCTATGATTATTTGTGTATGCCACAAAGTGTCATGTTTTATGTTATGATTATTGGGATTACATTTCACTACTATGATTTATCCCATGTTATGAAATTATGATCTCTTTTGCAGGTTAAGATTTCCAAAAGATATGTTCTTATGAATATGACGTGATTGATATTTCTTTTCTTTACCCTTACTGAGAATTTTAGCTCACCCTTTTATGTTTTCTTTTCCCCAGGACATAAATAAAGGATTTAGGTTTAGAAAAAAGGAGATCTTCATGGGAGATGTTGAAGATCTTTCACCACAATTAGAAGATTATATTCCGAGTTTCTAAAGACACTAAACTCTTACGGTCCTTGTGTGTGTGTTTTTGTTATGTACTAAGTATTCCAAAAATGTAATGTAATGTCCATGTACGTCAAGATTCAGGTCTCTACATTTAGGCCCAATTGGATTATATTAGAACATTTATTATTAATTTATTTAAAGACGTGTTAAAATAGTTAAAATGAAAGTTTAAAAAGTAAAGCATTATTAATATAGGGTTATACATAAGATAAATTCGACTATAAATATTCATTAGAAATATAAAAATATTTCATACATAATATTATTTTATTTGTAATTTTTAGACATTAAATAATTTAATTTATTTATGACACAAAGATGATGGAGTAATTATCTTATTAATGATATATTGACATAATTGATGTTATAAATACCCAAATAAATGTAATTTGAGTCTTTTTATGAATTACACTAATTTTTTAGGTTAATATGAAATGTTAGTATTGATTTAATTAACTTTTTTCGAACTAATAATTCTTTTATGATTTTATCAAAAATCAATTACTAAATAGTGTCAAAATTGACATAAAATAGTTTTTAAAACAAATATTATATTATTAATTTTCATTTTATTCATAAAAATCTAAGGTTCGGCCAAATGACTTAGATAAGGTTTTATATATTAATAATAAACAACTTGGGGTTCGTTTGGCTTGTTATAGTAAGTTTATTATCCTTATAGTGTAAGAACACAAGAAGACACAGTAAAAGTAAAATTCTTTAACTTAATGTTAAATCTAAATGATAATGTTAAAATAGGAACCTAAACTTGTCTAAATTCTATTGGATGAGAGTATTTCGATCCATCCCCACCTTAGATTTTAAATAAATCAATTCTAAGCTATTTAAAACCGAATATGACTTTATAATAAAATAATATTTTTAGTTTTCCAAAGGAGCTCCTCTCCTCCCTTATAAAAGGGAACCTCCTCCCTCTCTTCATCACATAACTATTATCCTTCATGCTCGGCCAAACCCGGCCAAATTCTCTTCTAAACTTACCTAGAAACATCCTAGAAGTTCTGGTATTCCTCAATGTCAAATTTTAGTGCCCTAAAAGGAGATCTCAAAGATGCGCTTCAAAGAAGAGGTAATTTCCGTTACCGATTCTTTCAACATTATTTCTTCTTCCACTTATTCTTCTTAGGTTGTTTCATTATGAAGTAATAACATCAGTATCACTAATATACTGATATGTTATTATATGTATGAAACAATCCTATTTCACCATCTATCCATCCTACAGAAAATGAAATCACCGCGTGTGCGTACGTACGGAATACCGTCTCCACGCCGTGGTGTAATCTATTTTCCACCACCACCTTACTTGGATGGGTATAATGGTGTAAATAATTACTATATATGAAAATTGTAATGTTATATTGATTCTGAAATAGTATACATACACTCCAATACAATTCAACGATCATGAGAACGATATCATCACTCGTGCGTACGTACGGACTACCGTCTCCACGACGCGATGAGATTCATTCTCCACGTTAACCATTCTTGAGTGATTATAATGTATATATATAATAAGTAATCATGAAATATATGACATAATAATGATACTGTATTTATGTGTATATATATGTATTTCATCTACTTAATTACATTCAACTCAATAAGGAAACGGAAACAGCGTTCATGCGTACGTACGGTCTACCGTCTCCATGAACGGTGTATTTATTTCCATTTATTGATCTATTATATATATGTATATTCTGAATATATATTATATATAAATCATGTTTTATATTCTGGAATTAAGTAATCATGATCTAAGTAATCATATGAATAATTACAATTCAAAACACGGACGACAAATGAAACGATTTTACCCAAAATGCTCTTTAACATGGAATTTACAAAAGAACGGGTAAAATAAAGTCATAAGTGAACCATATATGATACCATAACAATGAGTATGATTCTGGAATAAGTCAATGACATTATTTAAACCATTATATAGGAGGATCGGACACTTACGATGTAAATCGGACCTAAGGTAAGGGAAATATCACAATCTCATTTTTATCCGAGATTGTTTATACTTTGGAATTTACTGGGGTGTATTTTATCATCCACATCCATGTTTCCCCAATATGTAATATTATTTCCATCCACCTACCACTGTTTAAATCCATTTTTACCCTTTGGTGAGTTTATAGTAAAAGATATGAAAGGAATCTTTTGTCATTTTTCATACGAGGTACTTTTTTAACTTTTCCGACAAAAGTACGAGAAGAATGTTTTTTTAACTTATACGGCATGAATGGATTTTTAAAACCTTATTTACAAGAACATTACTTTAAAAGTTTTCAAGTTTATTTTTAATCAACTCCTTTTATTTTGGAATTGTATGACATGTTATGAAAGGAAAAGTGTTTTTGAAGAAGAAAGGATATTTTCCTCAAGAATGGAGTTCAAGTGTTTTATCAAAATTATTTTCCATATAGGATAATATAGGGTTATGTTTCAATCCTTATTATTACATTGATTTTATTATGTTGTGATGGAATTATTTTTATGAATTCTTTTATATTATATGAATTTTGTTATGATGCCATGTTGTTTAAGAATCCCATTTTTATTACATGAGTTATGCAATGATGTATGATTTATGATTTTGTGGCACACATAAGAATGGTATCATTATGAGATGGGTGGGACCTATATCTCCCTCCAATTCATTGGGTAAAGATTTTATATCTCATGAGATAGACATGGCTGGAATGGTAGGTTATACCGGTTCAGTGAAACAGGACTAAAATGAGGAGTGAACTCGGTTCAGAAAGGGACTTTGTCCACTAAGATAGTCTTGGAAATGGCTCTTGACTAATAAGAAATGATTCTCTATGATTATGTGTGTATGCCACAAAGTTTCATGTTTTATGTTATGATTATTGGGATTCCATTTCACTACTATGATTTATCCAATGTTATGAAATTATACTCTCTTTTGCAGGTTAAGATTTCCAAAAGTTATGTTTCTTATGAATATGATGTGATTGATATTTCTTTTGTTTACCCTTACTGAGCATTTGAGCTCACCCTTTTATGTTTTTTCCCCAGGATATAAATAAAGGTTTTAGGTATAAAAAGGAAGATCTTTATGGGAGATGTTGAAGATCTTTCACCATGATTAGAAGATTATATTCCGAGTTTCCAAAGACACTAAACTATTACGGTCCTTGTGTGTGTCTTTTTGTTATGTACTAAGTATTCCTCAAAAGTAATGTAATGTCCATGTACGTTAAGCTTCGGGTCTCTACAATAAATGTAATAGTTTTTATAAAATATATTATACTTAAAATATTTATTAATATATTTTATAATTTAAAATAGAAATTGGATTTGTGTTTATAATCCTAATGTGGGATATAAGGGATGTGATGATGTTTAATGTACCATAATGTTTAGATAAAGAACGTAGAGGTATTATTCTATATCAGCCCCCATGGGGAATGAAACCCATCATAGTTCAAGGTCATAGTTTAAATCAATATAACAAGGCCTATCCCTTTTCATTGAAAAATTGTCCTCCAAATTGATGTTATAAAAATAAATAATAATTATTAAATTCATTTGAGTAGCACATTCCATTTATTTTAATACAAAATTTCATTGGTTAATAGAAATTATTTTACGTTTATAAAATAAGGACCATTGTGTGAAACCATTCAATGTCATGTTACATAGACCTCTCAATCATAACCTTTAATACTGTTTAGAAATGATAAACTATCTTATTATAACAATTCATCTCGATCCATGTGAAGTAATTATGTTAATTATACATAATAATGCATCCATTCCCATATAATATAAAATTAATGGAATATTATATATAAGTACATGCACATATAAATATCAATTCATTCCAATAATAATCAAACTTTATATAATTAGGATCAAGCTCTTGTAATATGATCATGATTCATGAAAAATATTTCAACATATCATTAAAAATAATTCAATCTGATATGGTTGATATTTGGAGTGACATGGAATTAATATAATATAAATGAAACCTAAATATAAGTCACTCCATTTTATGGTTCTAACCAATGATCATAAAAATGGTTGGTTCCCTTGGATATATGAATTTTAAACATTCACCCCTAGGTAAATCTAAATTTTTAATGTTATGTTGTCCTTCAAAAAATGGTCATAGGTTTTTCTATTGTAAATAGAACATTAATAGTAATGGACTTAATGATAAACATTTGAAACTTATTACAAAAGAAAAAATATATTATGGTATGTACGTACACCTAGGATATATTGCATAAAATTGTTATGGTGGGATACCTTAGTGAATGTTTAAGACATGAAAAAACATGGGTCCTAAATAAATTTCATTAATCTAATGGATACATGAAAAGGTTAATTTTCACCAAAAACTACCTTAATATTTTTTTTAATTATGTAAGCCACTATGTGTTTTATATTTTGGTCATTTGAAATGTGGTGTTTTATGAAATATTTCTTCTCAAAACCACTAGATTAGATAATTATATCCATGTTATCCCTTATACAGTTGGTTGTACTTCTCAAATCAACTGTGGAATTTAATAGATATTTTTCAAGGATTGATTCACTATTCATAGTTTCATTCTCTCTCTTGTGATGCACTTATTCTTCACTCGTTATATTTTAAATTGGTAATAGAATACAATATTTATTGGTAATTCAACGTTAAAATTATTTCTTTTTCTTTAGTGTGTACTTATCATTTTGTATGGAACATACTGGTTGTTTCTAATGATAGGAATTTTTATTTTACCAAGACACATTCCAACAATTAATATTGGCATTTTTTATTCTCTAATTATGAAACAACCATATGTATACACTAGAAGTTGCCTAAATTATTCACCGAGCTTCAAATAATTGTCTGGAACAATTTATTTATGTCAAAAATTGGTTCTTCTACATATCTATTGCCTAAGTCACATTTATTGTGTAACAGCCCAACATATTAAAAATAAATTCAAATGCATTAATGTTTGTTTTAAGTATATATTTATAACTATCCTTTAAGAATAATTTTTCAGTATATATATTTAAAATTTTGATAAATGTTCATCTATAATTGTGATCAGTAAATTAGTTGGAGTCTAATGGATCCGACTTGATTTTTGGTGAATATTAATATACCATTGTGAATAGTAATATTACTCTAATTTATAGTAAATGGTACTATAATTTCATTTTCGTAAGGCTTTTAGATAATGGAGACTTGAAAAAAAAATTAATGTCGTAAAAATGAGTTATAGATTTAAAATTGGTAGTTTTGAATGAATTGTGATTTTATTTAAAAAATAAATCAATAATTGTTATAAAATTATTCTGAAAAACAAGAGTTCATTTTTTAATTCTACATGTCAAAAAATGTTTAGGGTGAATTTTTGGGATTTTTCTGAAATTCGTGAATTTTGGATGAATATAAAAATATGATAAATAGTAAATACTTGTTTTACTGCATCATATGTGATGAAAGTATAATATAAGACAATTTTTTTCTAACTCACATGAATTTTTTTACTATTTTTGGTCACATGAATCAATACTATTCATATTCTTGAGAAAAAATATTAAAATAATGATTAAAATAATTTAAAATCCCACCACCCTCCACTATAAATACCAACCTCATTCCACTCTTCCTATCTCACCTCTCAAGACCTGATCATTGGCTAAGTTCAGCTGAATCCCCTCCCAAAGACTCTTTTCCAAGTCCTAGATCTTCTGGTCTAATCAGAAGCCCAAAACCAAAGGCCTCAAGAAGGATCTCAGGGGGAAGATATCAATAGGTATGAATTATCTTTCCTTTTCATGTGTTTTATTTCTAATTCCTTTCATTCCTTATACTCTATTTCCCTCTAATTATCAATGAGAATTGAAATATAATTAATATTATATATTATTTATGTTACAATTTTCAGGTAAAATTTTCTCCATCATCCTTCATCTCCTCTCCCTCATGTTTCAAAAATAAAAACATCGACCATGATATGCTGATTTACCAAAATCATGGATGATGTGTTTTAAATATCCATTACATCCATCAAATATGATCATAAAACACTTTTAATGGTTGAAAAATAAAATAATTCTTATTTTGTAAGATATTTAATGTTTTTAATGAATTTCTATGCATTACATTAAATGAAATAATGTAAGAATTTCCTGATTATCAAAGAACATTGAAAAATGAAATAAAAAAACATCATTATTTTTTTATGTAATTTTCCATTGTCATATATAATGAAAAATGATTTATGGTATCATCATATATTCTGTAATCATATTAATACCATTTCATTCCACTTCGGGAATTTAATTTCCAAACAAAAAGAAAATCAAATACAAAACGACCTTGTAAATAATGTGAAGAACTCACCAAAAACAATAGAAGGAACAAAATACTAATAATTAGTGGGTTAAATGATGTTATGAAATGATAATACAGGTGTTATAGACAAGAATATATTTTCATAACATATTAATAACACTCTTTTAACTATTATACTGCACATTTAAATGAGTTCATAGAAAGAAAAACCAGAGGTATGGAAATTCATATCCCGATTTTTAATATTTGGGTTAACATTCTACTTTATTATTTATGTATTATTAAGATTGTTGATGTGATTAATTTTTTTATATTATGATGAAATATGTGTGTTTATAGTTTATATAAATGTTCAATCTACTCTATTATGTATCCCTTCAATTGTATGTTATTTATAAGGGGCTTTTATTTAAAACATCTCTTTTAAATTTATATTTTAATAAATTACAAGAGAATTTTTTATGAAACTATTCAAGTTGTATGGAAATTTTACTATTCTTGTGAATTATTTATTATATAGGTTGGGACCTATATCTCCCAACAATGCATTGGGTATGTTTATTTTGGAATTCGTCCATAACGTTACTCCTTGTGTAACTGCGATGGTTACACAAATTGTAATTTAGCTGTGAGGGTTATAAATTATATGGTATCCAAGAGTGTTACAATAATATATATGTAATTCCCCAATATAACTTTTTGGTTATATTTATGTTCATTATGTTTTTTTTGAATCTCGTGTTTCCCATAGTAAGTATATATGGGTGGCACCTTTGTTTATTTAAAATTATTTCTTGTGTTGGCAAATATTTGTGTACTAATGTTTTCTTTTCTTATTTTTATATACATTATTAAGATTTTTATGCACATAGAATGTTTTTAAATGATTATCATATGTTATAATGTAGTTTAAGAGAAATAAGGAAGCCAAGTTAAATGTTATAAATATTTTTCAATGAAACCATGATTTATTTTAATGTTATTATATTTTTGACGAAATGGATATTGTTTATGTGGTATCTTCTATATATGAATGTTGAATGTTATGTATTTATTATCTTCTAATTTTTTAAAATTATAATCTTGAAGAGATCCTCAATATTAAAGGAAGTTAATTCTTGACTAGAATTCATGATTATATAATGTAATAAGGTCGGGTACTTATTTTTGGTATCAGTGGATGGATTATATAATGTTAGCGGTTATGATGATGTCAATAGAATACAATAAATGATTTTTAATTTATAGTTCATCTGAAATTATATAGAAATTAAATATTACCATGTTTCTTCAACTAGGATATTTTTTATCATAATGGATTTCTGTAGAATAAATATGGAACCTGAAGAGGAGAGGCACTGACAGAATGATATCCTTCTGAATCTGCATCCCATAATGGTTGGGATTGGAACTGAGGAATTTATGATAGTAATGGATTAGCAGAAGTAGGAAATAAATGTCGGATTCATCGATGTATGAGAAAAACTAGAGGTACCACAATGGAACATTATGATATTGGAGCATTTTATTAGAAAAAACTCTCCTTCTTTAAAAGGATCTAATAACCTAGTAGCGGATGTAGGATGGATTAAAGACATTGAAAATATATTCGATGTTATGGGTTGTTCGTATTATCGAGAGGTAAATATTTCCAATTATCATTTTGAATGTAAAGCTGATCAGTGGTGTTCAATGGTAAAAAATATATGCGATATAGAAAAGATTTATTCCTTAGAGTGGGATGAATTTAAAAGTTTTATCCTTGAAAAATATTTTCTTAAGGTGGTGCAACTTAGGATGGAAAATAAATTCCATGAATGGATGAAAAATGAGGAAGATTCAGAGGTTTTGAATGAATGAAACTTCACCCAGATGATGAGGTATGCTGCAAATCTTATTCTCAATCTAAATATGAAAATGATCCTATTTTACTCAGGATTGAAGCCAATGTATCCATGGGAATTGGCTTCCCATTAATTAAAACGTTATGAGAAAATTTTTTGATGTTATAAGATGGTAGAGATTGAGTTCTCTGATGATCACATGTAATTTGAAAACATGGAGAATAAGTGGTTCAGATGGCATGTGATGGGTTAGAATCAACCAATGAAATCCGATGGTATGAAATTCCAGTTTCCAGTTTATCAAATGTATGGAAAAAAGAACCATGGGTAATCTCTTACAAAAAACATGGAATTGTTTTTGATGTTGAAAATTTGGACATATGTCTCGATATTGTATTGAAAATGATCTTAATACTAATCTATATATGAAAACTATAAAGTATTATAAATGTGGTGAGATTGGTAATTATCCAAATGCCTTCCCAAAGAGATATATGAATGATGAATAGAATCTGTAATATATGAAGAAAGTTGTAGTGAGATCATTTTCCACTACGTCATTAGATGACGGGAAATACAAAGAAGTTGTATCATGTACATTGATTGTTTACTCATATTTCTCAAAAGTTTTCTTTGATACGGTATTTATACATTCCATTATTTCTGAGGAAGTTTCTGATAAATTAGAAATATAACCCTAACAAATGAGACAAAAACATAATGTTAAAACACTAGGGGGAAATAATATATGAATTAATAATTATAAGAATATATATATTAGAGTCTGCAGAAAGACATTACCTAAAAATCTTGTTGGTTTTCCCTTAGTATAGTATGATTTTATTTTTGGAATGGATTGGCTTTTTATTTATCATGAAAAGATTTGTTGTAAAGATAAATAAGTTGTTTTTCAGAAAGAGTTTTAGTTTCCATAAAAGAATGAACCCATATACTTGATAACATATCATGAATTGGAGAAACAATTCAAAGATGGAAATGAATTTTATCTTGGTCATATTGTTGAGAATGATGGAACTGTTCAGATTAATGATGTTCTAGTGTTAAATGAATACAATGATGTTTTTCATGACACATTACCAGGTGTCAAACATATTGGGGATGTCTAATTCACAATTGAATTTTTTTATATGTTAATCCAATTTATAAAACTTCATATTGAATGGATCAAATGAAACTTCTTGTATTGAAAAATAAGTTGTAGGATTTTCTTGATAAAGGCTTCAATCATCCTAGCACATCACCATGGGGTGCTACTATTTTGTTCATCAAAAAGTTATATGGTTCTATGAGACTTTTTATTGATTATAAATCATTTAATAACATCAATGTTAACAACAAGTATCCTTTACCACATATCAATGACTTGTTGGATCATCTCGAGTGAGATCAGAATTTTTTCAAGATTGATTTGAGATCTGGATACCATCAACTAATGGTGAAAGAGGATGACAACCCAAAGAATGATTTTCGTACTAGATATGGGAAATATGAGTTTGTTTTTACAACTTATAGGTTAAATTATTCACCTGTTTTATTGATGGATCATATGAATAGATTATTTCAAAAGTTCTTGAATAAGTTTATTGTTGTGTTTATTGAAGACATTATGGTATTTTCTATGAGTAAAGAGGAGTATTAAAAAGGATGTTTTGCAAGAATTAAAACAAAAGAAACTATATGGAAAATTCCTTAACTTTTATTTTGGGGTGAGACATATTTACTTTCATGAAAACATTGTAAATAAAGATGTGGTAATAGTTGATCCTTCCAAAACAATAGTTGTTGATGAATTTCCAAGACCTAAATATGTTACAGAGATTTGTAGATTTATTGGATTAGTAAGTTATTGCTGACTGTTTGTTAAAAACATTTCATGGTAATCTAGAATTCTAGTTAAGTTAACACAAAAGGGGTTAAATTTATTATGATAGATGAGTTTTTTGTTTCTTTTAAAGAACTAAATAAGATATTGGTGAATGATACAGTTTGGGACTTACCTTCCTAAAATGGTGATTTTGACCTCTATAGTGATGATTTATTGAGGTTACATGGTTGTTTTATAATGAATAATGATCATGTAAATGATTATTCTTCAAAACAACTAAAACATCATGAGTTAAATTATCCCACACAAGATTTGGAATTGGATTCTATGGTTATTGCTTTGAAAAATTAGAGGCATCATTTATACAGAGCCAAAAATAAAATATATACTAACCATAAAAGTATGAAGTATATATTTACTCACGAGTAATTGAACATGAGACAGATAATATTTCTTGAATAGATAATGGATTATGATTGCATGATCAATTATCATCCAGTAAAATAAAACAAAGGGGAGGTAGCCTTGAGTTGAAAACATCATGCATCATTAACTATGTTATGTTTGGAACATGATCCTTTGATTAATGATTTGATGGATTTTGGATTAGATTTTTTTGGTACAAGGAATACCTCTATTTTATTTTAGGTTTCAGTGTACTCTTCCTTAGGAGACAGAATTACGCAAGCACAGAAGGGAGACTGTGATCTATAGAAAAATTTAGAATAGGAAAAAACGGGTAAGATTCCAGAATTTAACCTTGATAAAGATTGTGTTTTAAGATGTGGAAAAAGGTTCGGTGTGCCTTTTGATTCCAAGTTGAAGAAAGATTTTTTTTGTGAAGCACATTGTTCTCTATTTTCAGTTCATCCTAGAAAAACTAATATGTATAGAGACCTTCAGTAGAATTACTGGTGGGATGGAATGAAAATAGATATTTTAGATTTTACCATGAAATGTCTAACATGTCAATAAGTTAAAGTATAGTGGAAGTTAACAATGGGTATACTGAAACCTTTTTGAAGTGACCAAGTGGAAATGGTAAAATATATCCATGGAGATTGTGGATGAACTACCTAATAATTATTGAGGTAATAATGCGATTTGGGTTGTTGTTAATTGACTGAAAAAATCTACACATTTTCATTATATTTGAGATACAATGACATTGTATCATCTTTCTTGATTTTACATAAAAGATATTGTTATGTTACATGGAGTTCTTCATTCCATTGTATCTGATGGGGATCCCATGTTCACGTTTATCTTTAAGAGGGGCCTTCAAAAGTCACTGGGCACAAAATTAATTTTCAATACAATTATCATCCTCATTCATATGGGAATTAAGAATGAAGAATTCGTCGTTGGAGGATATGATTCGATCTTGTTTGATGGACTACCAAGGATGTTGGGATCAAAATATTTCATCAGTTGATTTTTCATATAATAACAATTTTCATTCCAGTATACAGATGGTGCCTTTTAAGGAATTGTATGGGAAATGATGTTAAACTTTTTTTTTTCTGGGATGAAGTTAGCGAAATGAAGTTGATGGGACCATAATTAGTTGACGTAGTGGTTGTGAATGTAACGATGATACTTCAACACATGAGGAAATCTTAGAGCAGACAAAAAAGTTATGAATACAATAGGACAAATGAATTTTCTTTCGAGGTAGGTGATCATGTTTTTATCAAAATCTCACCATGGAAGAGTTTTATGCATTTTGGTAAGAAAGTGAAGTTATGTCCATGATTCATTATACCTTAATAAATTCTAGAAAAGGTTAAACTAGACTACTACCGAGTAGGATTTCCCCTGAGATTATCATTGGTACATAAGGTTTTTATGTTTCAATATTGATAATGTATGTTCAAGATTCGTCTCATGTCTCGTGCCCATAAGAAGTTCAACTGGAAGAGAACCTTCTTTAAGGAGATAAAACAATGCACATTCTTGATTGAAGTGAAAAAGTGTTGTATAATAAGGTAATACATCGGGTAATGGTTTTTTGGAGAAACCAAATGGATGAATAAGAAACATGAGAATCTAAAAATGATATGAGAGAAATGTAACCTCACTTGTTTAATAAGTATATAAAATTGAAACGATACAATTTCCATAATGTGAGGATAATGTTACATCCCCATGGGTTTAAAAATAAATTTAAATGCATGAAAATTTGTATTGATTAGATATTTATAACTAGCTTATAGCCATAATTTTTCCACTTTAATGTTTTGAATTTCAAAATACAGTAATCTAAAATTGTGATAAGTATGTTATTTGGAGTCTAATAGAACAATCATGACTTTTGTGAATAATAAAATACCCTTATGAATTGTAATATAAATATTAATATGCCCCTATTGAATAGTAAAATTGAATTATTATTTTATTTTAGTCAAGATTTTAGATAATAGTGATTCGATAAATTATTCAAGGTGTTAAAAATGAGTAATAGATTTAAAATTGTTGTTTTTGAATAAATTATGATTTTATTTAAATATTAAATTATTAATATTTAGAAATTTATTTTCAAAAATAGGATTTCATGTTTAAATTCTACACATCAAAAAATTATTCCTGTGTATTTTGGTGATTTTTCTGAAATTTTGGAATTTTTTATGAATAGTAAATTATTATAAATTACGATAAATGTTGAATACATTTTTTAATAAATCATAGGTGATTCAAGGTTGATGTAAGACCTCTTTTTTCAAAGACACATGCACGTTATTACTATTTTCTGTCAAATTAATCATGACTATTAATATTCTTGAGAAAAAATATTAAAATAATGATTAAACTAATCTAAAATCCCTCCTCTCATCCACTATAAATACCACCTCATTCCCCTCTTCCGCTCACACCTCTCATGCCCTGAGCATTGTATACGTTCTTCCAAAACCCTTCCTGAAGTCTCTTACTCAAGTCCTAGAGTTTATAGTCTCAACAAAAGGTGAAAACTAAATGCCTTAATGAGGATCTCAAGGAGAAAAGATCAAGAAATAAGAATTGTCTTCCCTTTTTATGTGTTTTCATTCCAATTCTTATCTTCCCTTATACTCTCTTTCCCTACACTTATCTATGTGGTATAAAATTTCTTGAATCATATATATTATTTATGTTACAATTTTCTTTAAAAATATTCATCATCATCTGTCCAATCCTCTCCCTCTTGTTTTGAAAATAAAAACACCATCCACGATGTGCCGATTTACCAAAATCTTGGATGATGTGTTTGAAAAATCCATTAAATCATTAAATACTGAGATAAAACTATTTCAATGGTTGAAAAATAATTTAATTTGTCTTTTTTAACATATTTTATGTTTTTTAATGAACTTCTATGCATGAAATTAAATTATATAATGCAATAATTTCATGATTATCGAGGAACCGTGAAAATTGATCTCAACCAACATCATTAATTTTTATCTAATGATTCATCATCATATATTATAAATAAATATTTATGGTATCATTATATATTCTAAAAAATATTATTACCATTTCATTACACTTCTAGGATTTTATTTCTATAGAACAAGAAAATAAAATACAAAACAACAATTGAAATCATGTAAAGAACGCACCAATAGCAACAGAAGGAAGAAAATAATAATAATTAAATCGTGAAATGATGTTATGAAATGATCATATAAGGTGTTATAAACATGGATATGTTTTTATAAGATATTACTAAAAATATTTTAAGTGTTATAAAGTAGTTTTAAATGAGGTTTAATTAAGAAAAACCCGAGGTAAGAGAATTTATAACCCAATTTCTATTCTTTGGGTTAACATTCTACTTCATTATTAATGTGGTATTATGATTGTTTTTTGAGATTTGTTTTTTTTATATTATGTTTAATGATGTGTGTTTATAGTTTATATACATGTTACATCCACTATATTAAGTATCTCTTCAATTATATGATATTTTTAAGGGGATTTTCTTTACAAATGCTCTTTTAAAATTCTGTTTTACAAAATTTAAAAGCAATTATTATGTAATTGTTCATGTTGTATGATTATTTTTTGGTTCTTGGAAATTGTTTATGATGAAGGGTGGGACCTATATCTCTATACAACACATTGTTTATGTGTATGTAGGAGGTAAGTTATATGGTTACTCTAAATGTAACTGTGATGGTTAAACAAATTTTAAGGTAGTCGTGAGAGTTACAAATTATAAGGTAGTCGAGAGGGTTACAAGATTATATAGGTAATTCCCCAAGATAAATTTATGGTACTATTTATGTTGATTAGGTTTTTTGGTAATCTCATGTTTCACAAAGTATGTATATATGTGTAACAAGTATGTTTTTTAAAATTATTTCATGCTTTTACAAGTACTTGTGGACTAATGTTTTCTTTTCTACTTTTTGTATCCCTTACTGAGCTTTTTGTGCTTATACTAAATTTTAAATGATTTTCAAAAGTCAAAAAGTTTTTTTAAGATAATAAATGAAGGAATTTTAAATTTTATGAATATTTTTTAATGAAATCGTATTTTATTTGAAAAGTATTATATTTTGTAAAAATGGATACTGTTTATGTGGTATCTTATCTATAGGAATATTGAATGTCATATATGTATTATATCACAATTCTCTAAAACTAGAAACATGAAATGATCCTCAATATGAAATGAATTGAGTTATTGACTAAAAATTGAGATAATGTAATGTAATAAGGCCGTTTCCTTATAGATCTTTTAAAATATTAAGAAAAAATATTGGATTAATCTTTCCAAAAAATTTGAATAGTGAAGAAATTATTATTTTGGTATAAATGAATTATTAATAAAAAAATAACCAATATAAGAATATGTGATACACCATAACCAAAATATATTAAAATATTAACATGAACTAGTTTATAATGGAAAAAATAATGATTCTACCATAAGGGGAATCAAGAATCTTGTTAGATCGTCATAAATATATACCAAAATTGACATTCAAAATGATGTTTATTTACCCTAAATTCCATTTTTTTAACAATGGTCCCTAGTGGAACCAAAGGCCCCTATAATTCATTATTGTTATTTGATGATATAAAACTATGTCGAAAAGAATGAAAATTTATTTTAAATATCAAAAAATGTTTATAATATATATTGATTTTATTTAATATTAAATAACATGAAAGAACCACCTATATAATTAAAAAATAAATTTTATTTAAAACATTGAGTATCACAACTCCTTTAATTCAAGAACATAATAACCCAAAGGATGGAAAAAACCTTATATTCTATTTGAATACATTATAAAATTATAAATTGGAATGTTATATTGTCATAAATATAAAATATCGAATATATATATATATATATATATATAAAAGGCTAATAAAAATTTCCAAATTCCTAGAATATGATTATTTTTCGCATTTCACCGTAACAAATTATTTCATTTAAAATATTTTCTTATTATCATCATTCATTCATTAAAAACTATTGAAATATAGTAATAATGAAATATAATACTTCATAAATATCTAATCATTTGATGATTTAATAATTTTTTGTATTTTCTTGATGTTACTTCAAACAATTATAATTGAAAAATATCATATGTGGTCAATGAATTTGTGGTGAACTATAGAACTAAACATAATGATATAATAAATTGATATATACATTAAATTTTGTTTCTAAATCCTTGAATAAATTAAAAAGTATGGGAAACATCATCCTTAACTATTTTTATATTATATTCCTTTTCCGTGTATATATATTTATAAATTTATTTCATTTTTATTTATGGTTTTACAAATATTTAAACTATTTTACTATTAGTTAATATTCATGGGATTAAAATATTAATTCTCTGGAAAATCCCACAAAATATTTTTTAAAAAAAAATTTATTTCCTATAAAATTATTGAGAAACCCGTGTATATATATATTTTTATACATGAAATTAATTTATGGTATTGAAATATAAAAATTAAGGTAGGGGAATTTTTTATATTATATTACTAGATGTGTAATAATTATCCTTTGTCAATAGCTTAGGGAATTCTCTTTCTTTTCTAAAAAATTATCCTTTTTTATCAATATTAGTTTTTTATGGAATTTTTGTCAGCATTTCTTATTACCATTATGACTTAGATATATAAGTCAAAAAAATTTAATTATAATTATATATATATACCAATAACTTTAAATTAATTAATAATTATAACTTTTGAAATATAATTTATCCACAATGTTTCCTTTTCTATGAAATTTAAGTTACTATCAATATTATATAATAGTGATTCAACTAATAGCCTACAAAATTGTTACCCTACTCTATTATTTGACATATTGTATATTCCCAATTGATAAATATGAAAATATTATAAGTATAATAATATATATTTATTTATTATTTATTAAAATAGACACACACTTATCTTGTAATTAGCTAGCATCCATAATGTACTAGTCATGATTAATGAAAGATGATATTTATTGAAGTTTATATTTATTTAAGTATTTTTATATAGATATAGACACATTAAAGGATGTTTGGGATTTGAATTTATTATTTAATTTTTTTTAATGTTTAATAAAAATATATAGTTTTTAAGGGATGAAAATTATTCTATTTTTTTAAGAATCCTTTCATCAAATCCCATTTTGATACTAATATGTTTTGATAACACTCTATTATATGGTAATTATTAAAACATTAACTTGGTATATAATTCATTCATTAAAAGTTTATTATTCATATTTATGATCTCTCAGAAGAAATCTGATTATATAATTTTCAATTGAGGTTAAATGGGGTATTATAACATAAAATGTTATAATGATTAATGATACCCTCATGAAAAATTCAAGTAGAAAAAACAATTTTTAATGAATTTATTATAAAATAAATTATTTTTTTGATATACTAAGATTTATAAATAATCTTAATAACAAGAATAAATAAATGGAATTTTTTAATAAGAGTATTTTTATTTATATTGCGTTTTGGTATTAGTTATAAAATTATTCTAAAATATGATTATATGAATTTCTAAATATAAAAAATATTCAAAATTTGTATGAAAATTTTAATATCCTTTCAAAGAATAAAGTAATTTACAGTAATTAATAAATAAACAAGATAATAATTTCTAAACATATTAATTTTATCCTAGAAACCTATTGGCGATTTAATCAAAATAAATGTCATCAAAAAACATTAAAAAAATGTACTAATAAATAAATTAATGACTAGTTTTTTTTTAATATTACTTTTAGTTGATGATATAAAGATATGAAATATATAATAGTTAACAATTCAATACAAGAAAAATTTTAATATGGCCATAGATTATTATAAGGTGTTATTTATTGATATTCATTATGTAGTTGATATTTTTGTAATCTACATATAAAATAATTAAATCATGTATATTTCAATAAAATATAATACAAATATTCTATTTTAATACTTAATGAAGAATAAAATAGATTTCCAAAAGTTCATTCAATTAATTCTTTACATTTATTAACTCCATCTATTCCCTCCATCATAATTTCATTGTTATATGTTGTTATCTAATGAATAATTAAAGAGACAAATAAACATCTTCATTTAAGATATGTGAGTGAAACTCCACATCAGGTATATCCTTAAATTATGTTAATATAGTTTATTCTCTATTGTAATTACATCATTCAATTTTATAATTTTATAATTTTGTTACTATATTTCAATTAAATATGGTCGGTGTGATTCACTCAATGATTTTTCATAAATATTTTCATTCATATTCATATTAATATTCATTTATATTAATATCTATTGTTTTAATTGACTATATATTACCACATTTTTCTAGAAATTTATAATTTTCATATATTTGAAATACTACTTCAGATATTGAATTATATAAAATTATAATATGTAAGATATTAATAATCATATAAAAACTATCATTAAAAATAACTTCAGGGATTCCAATTGAACATCATTATGGAAATTGATTCATCATTCACTGTATTAATTTGTAATTCACATTTATAAAATTGAGGTAGAAATTTTTTTGCACCATGAATTTTTGTGATACAATTAATTAGAATGAAACAAAATTAGCTAAATCATATTAAATTACATAAATAATGGATATAATATCTTTTTACCATCTCACTCGATTGGAAAAAATAACTATTTTATCATATTCATGAGTATTCCACTGATGAATTGGGTGTTAAGGATATTCATTCAAATATTTCATTAACTATTTAGATATTATAGTATAATAAATATAAAAAAATTATGACCAACTAATTACTCTGTTGAGTTTTGAAATAAATATATTATTATGTCGAATCTTAACCTAAATTCTCACATATAATATATTTATCCATGGTGGAATTTTGGATCCTAAAACCCACTACATCAACTCAAGAAACAATTCCAATTTCCATATAAAATTTTATATAGTTTCCCCTGAATTATTTATAAAATATTGGATGTTAAACATCAATTCCTTAAACTTACATCTAAAATCAGATTATATTTTGATGTTACTAATTACTCATTCTACATGAAACTAATGTGGTTATTCATAATTTAAAAAATGATGTCCAATTTATAATGACATTGAATAAAACCATTATAATATTCCCAATAATTTATTATTCAATACATATCATGAGTAAACATTATGGTATTTTCAATTCATTCTCATTAATATTTTGATCATTTAAAATCTTAATTAATACCTTTAAATTCTATTTATAATAAATTATTTTTAATGAATTATCCAAATTCATTTATATCCTAAAAATTTCAAACATAGTATTGATTAATAACTATCAAAATTTATTTCCTATAAAATATAATACAAAAATCAAAACAAAATATATATCAAACATCCTCTAGATCATGTGTATTAATCATTAATGACTCAAAAATATCTAATTATACCTCCATAAAATATATAATTAGTGATACATTTTTCATTCTAAAAATTTCATTCTGGAAATTGTCTTCATTATATTGAATAATAAAATTATATATAATATTTTCAATGTAAAAATTATATGTTAATGGCCACTTCCTTAATGACAATAAAATCTAAAATTAATCTCCATGTGGTAAAAAAATATTTTCTATCCTGTTATTGAAATTATCTATAATCTATTTAAATTATAATTATGTAAAATTAGTGTTTAGAAGAACAAACCTTGAGTTTTTATTGTATGAATTAATAAAGTAATTAAATTTAATTACGTTTATAATAATTCATAAATAAAATTCTTCTCTATATGACCCTCTAATTAATTAATAAATTGGATAGTATCATTTTCCTACATAATAATGTTCATTAAGACTCAAATATAAATTTAATTCTAAAATCTATATGTTTATACATGTCAAACATGAAAATTTTCCCTAAAAGAATTGGTTTTATCCTCAGGGGTTCTTTATTTATTCTCATTAATTACAAATATATATTCCCAAACCAACCATTTAATTTGTGTCTAATACTTATATTTATATATAATAAAATTATAAAAACATTAATTACATATTATATATTTTAATTCATAAAATTTGATTTCATGAATCAAATTTAAAAATCATTTTATAATTATGTACATAATGAATGAAATGATGGAATATAATTATTTAAATATTATTTTTATCCATGAAACATAATTCATGATTTCATTTTTATTTTTCTATAAAAATAATAATTCTCTTAATTCAATTTGACATGTAAATAAAATTGTTCTGTTAAAATCTCATTACCTTTTATATAATACATTGATAGCATTCCATGTGTGATAAAAAAAATTTATTTTCACAAATGAAAAATCAATAAATTGAGGACATTTTGTAAATGAATACTATAATAAACAAATCTAAAATAGTGGTTAAAAAGAACAAAAATATCATTCCTCTATACTTCCTTCATAAGTAAATTCAATTGTTTTTCAATTTAAGAGAAACCCTCACAAAACATCAACATTCATATCTCGAATTTTTGAGATAGGTAGTATAAATATTGTAGCATGTTTCCTTATCATTACATGCCATGATCAAAAATTGTACTAATTTATTTAAAACGGTTATTAAAAAGAATTATTTTCTTCAAAAATCAATGGAAATTTATGTTCTAATTATTTGTTTATAATTATTAATATTTTTTCAATTTCTCAATATCCTTGTTAATTTATTGGTAAGAAATATCTCCCCTAAATTATCTATTTAAATAAATAAAAACGATTTATAACTATTGAAGTGGAAAGTTAGGGAAAAAATATCAGGATGAGGAGAATCAATAGAAGACTCCTATAGTTTAGTTTAATTTGAGTAGGTCCCATTGGTATACATTCTAAAAAATAATGTGATAACTTTGGGTTTCATCTCCATGTAATTTGTTTCTTCACTAATTCAAGTGGAGCATCCTAAAGAAAAGTGTTTCAATGCTTGGACTCTTTAATTTCTAATTTATCACAATAATGGAATAATAAAATCTAACATTACTGGTGGAATATAGATAATTGGTGTATCATTCCATAGTCCACTCATGGTGGGCTTATAATATATATAACTAAACTATCTTGTATCTATATCCATGTCTCATACATATTAATCATTAATCCCAACTATACCAAAAACAAAGTATAATATCAACTTGATCCTTTTGGATTTATATAAACCACATCATTACATCTACTACGATGTTATAGAGATATTATTTATGCTAATTTTTTTGATCTATATAAAATAGTAACCATAGAGTATCTCATCGGTGGGTTGATTTTACTATCTCCATCTATGAACCATAAATAATTATAATTAAATTAAATAATAATTTTAAACTACATAAAAATTTAACTTATAGGGGGTGATTATCAAATTAATTTGAAAATAGAAGAATTTTAAAAATAAAAGAGGACACATAAAAATTTTCTAACTCATGAACCATAGAGAAAAGGTCTTTATTTCATGAAGGGTACTCCCTAGGTCTGGATGAAAATTTTAGAAACAGTACCATATATATGGAATAAAAAATTTATTATCACTCCTCCTAGACTTATCCTCTACACTTTACATCAGAAATACCTATGATTTTTCAGATATATTGAAATAGATTTCTGTTTTAAACTATCTCGTTGTGAAGTTGACATTAGTATTACACAATAGGTCTCTAATAATTATGAGGTTTCATTTATTTTAATACAAAATGGCCATTAAATTTTTAATCCAATTAATGAAATCATTTCTTGAATCTTCATTATCCTCATTTTAATTAATTGAAGATTTTATATTGAATCAAATCCAATGATGTTAAAATGATTTCAATATAATGGGAGATTCTCATAATACATCTTTTGAGAAAAAACATTTTTCCCTAAGAATATTCACATTAAGTTGATTAATTGAATAAAATTATATATCTTTTGGAAAATGTCAGCAATATATGGTATAAACCCTTTATTAGTAGTTCAGTCCATCATAATCTATTTCCATGAAACTTGTTTAATTTCCAACATCTACAACCTACCATAGTTATTAAAATATTGATTATGAAATGATGTAAGGTTTTTGAACCCCCTTAATATTAATAATTTTTTTTGGATTCAATTTACCAGATAATGGAAGGGGGAGTTAATATATTAACCAGTTATGTACCCATCTAGAGGATGTTTTTATGCGTTTAGTGGAAGTTATGTAACATCCTTGACTCTAAAAGCATGGAGTCGATTCCTTACATTATTAAATTTTCCTGATTACAAGCAATGTTATCTTGAGAGAATTAATAGGTCCATTTTCTTGGTAATCCTGATACATAATTTAAATTAAAATTACATTTCGAACATAATATAAAAATATTATTTTCTTCAGAACACCATTATACACCTTACTGTAACCCTGCATATCAATCATAATAATATTCATGGAAACATGGGTAAAAATAAATCATAATAAAGGGGTGAGATGAAATTCCCAATAAGGTTTAATTATTTCATAATATATCTTGAATCAATAATATTAAAAATTATTTAATGGCATGTAACTGAGAACTCATTTAATGTAATCATAAAACCAGGAATGAAATGAATTCACATAAAATTTTCATAGTGAAAATCCAATTGATAATAATAAAAAAATAAATTCTAAATGAAGAAAATTCTTAAATAATGGGTATTGTTTTTTTGGTACATTATTTACTACCATTAAGAACATTCACATTAATTAATAATCATTATAGGTAAAATATCATCTTATTTCAGCATAACTAGTTCTTTTCATTATATTATTGATGCATCAAGAGGCTATCTATAAAAATTCTCCCCCAATGTTCTCCAAAAAAATAATTCATCATATATAGAATTAAAAATTTAATTAGTAAACAATATGGCCTACCCTGAAATATTCATACTGAGTAAGAGATATGGATTTATCAAAATTTCCAAAATTGTAAAAATAACATTCAAACTAAAAAAAGAATGTAAAAATGGTGTATGGTTTAGGAAATAACAAACTAAATAGACAATTTATATCATCTATAAATACACATAAAAATGTTTAAATAAACCATATGAAAATCAAACATCATTTCACATATAATCATATCATGACATAATCAATGAAGTTAAATTACAACCCAATCAAGGAAAATTGTGTTGAAAAATTCATCACCACTTTGTAATCAGTCAAAAAATATTCCCCAAAAAATAATGAGTTTTAAATAATAATTAAATACCATGAAAATAAATATATTCAGGTTATTATATATCAAATATTATTATATATACTCCACACACAAGAAATAAGTTGTGAATATGGAATATATCTCATAGAAGTAAAATGGAGATGTGAAATCCTTAACTTATACATTCCTTTAGATTAACGTGATTTAACCTCATGTATAAAAATTTTATGCATATTAATAATTAATAATAGAACAATTTTTATATTTATTTTAAATCATATGTTATCGTATAATATGATCAAAATCATCTATTTTTTAATATTATTTTTGTATTACCCATGTTTCAAGTTTCACTGCTTTATTTTCCAATGAATGTTTTTTCATTTACATCTTTGATATTGTATATAGGATATCGTTATGTAATCTCTAGAATTATATTAATTTCATATATATAATATATAGTAATTATATAAATTTTCATAATAATTTTTGAATTTTGAACATATAAAATGAATCACATCATGTTGTGGAGACGGTTGGTCGTACATAAGCATGAGTGATGGTATCGTTACCTTAATTATGAAAGGGTAACAAATTCAATGGTATATTAATTTATATATAATAAATATAAATTTATAATTATCATATATATCATATATTTATGTCATTATACTCATATATGTAATGTGGGGAAGAAAATAAAATTAAACCACATTTTGGAGATTGTAAGTCATACAAATGCACACACGGTGCTTTTGTATTCCCTATAATGAATATAAAGTGGAATATAGTTTCCCCATAATAAGAATAACATATATTAATTTATATTATACACTACATATTACATTATCATGGAAATAGCATGTAAATATTAATAGAAGAAGAAATAAAGTTTAATGGGCTGGTAAAGATGACTAAATTCTCTTCAGATAATGTCTTTCAGATCACTACTTAGGGACAACAAAGTTTCACATTGTGGATATAAAATAACCTAAAGAAATAACTATTTGTGTTTATTAGATAAATAGGTTGGTTTTGGTCAAGATGGATGGCTCAACATGGATAAAATAAGTAACGGAGGAGGTTCTCTGTTATAATTGATATGAGGGGTATTTTTAGAATTTATCAACTCATTAAAATATAATAAAGATATTCTATTTCCAAAGATGTAAAATGTATTATAAATGATTATTTGATGATATAATCGACCATATATATCCTTTTTTACTTATTTAATATTTTTATGGTTTTTAAAAAAATTAATAAGATGTGACATTAATGAAATATCCTTGTTCTTAAATATGATTATATTCATATATAAAAAAAGCTGGAATTCGAATATAACGATTTAAAATTATATAATATATACTATACATCTTTTATTTTCATTAGACACATTATCTCATCACAAATATTTCAAAATTAATATTTTTGAATCCCATTATCTTATTTTTTTTCCCTAATTACATATATATTGTATTACAATTACATAAGCATTTATTGTAATTACATAATTTCCAAAAAAATAAATATAATTTTATATAATGAAAATAATTTTATTAAGATAATAAAAATACATTTAGGATAATTCATTTCTTGAATTTGTCTCTATGTGGACAGAAAAAATATTGTAAACACAAAGAGAATGGTATTTTGTAACTATAATTTAATTAAATAATATATATTTCATTATCATGGAAATGTGTCTATAAAAATATAATTGAATGAAAATTTGATAAGTATTAAATAATATTCATCCCAAAAAAATTACTTGTTTAGGTTATGGTTATACCCTTATCTTTTTGTTTTACCCTTATTTAATCATGTTAACTCTTACCCTGAATACATTGATTCTTATTGTATGAGGGTTAATATATTACAATAAAAAGTCACAATACCCATTAATTTAACATTTAAGACATTTTAGTCCATATAGATTTCACTTTCCAAAATATAATATTTTCACGAAATCTATATCATTTAAAAAGTATCATTTATTTTAAAATATAATTAATATCAATTTTTAAAACTATTATTTACTTTCACATTTACAAAAATCAATGCAAAAAAATATATTCTAATGGAATATTTTAATTATTCCTTAACATGACAATTCCATCTAAAACATGTTTGCATTACACAAATTATCTCAAATAAATATTATTGTAAAACTATAATATCATTTATTTCTTATTTTGAATAATTGAATAATAATTTCCTCCTTATTGTGTATTTATTTAAGGTACTTATTTATAATGAAATAATAAACTAATATGATGAAGATAATTATTTTATATTTCCAATGAATATTTATAGAGAAAAATATCTTCATAATAACTATATATTTAAAATTTTATACTTAATAAAATCATTACTATGGAAAGTTTGACTTTTTAAAAAATAATATACTCTAAGCGGAATAAAAATATTAATGTGGCTGAAAGTGGTAAACAATTTGGTCTAAGGATGATTTTATTCAATATTAACTCATCCAATATAAATAGCATAAGTTTTAGGGTAATTTTATCAATCTTATTATAATTATTTATACCGTTAATTACCATGTATACATTTAAGTAGGGTAACACAAATTAATAATGATATTACTCATTTTGGAAAAAAAATAAAATCAAACCATTTACAAAATTTCTCCCTATGAATATAAAAATTTAATCCATTTTTTAATATTCAAAATACATAAGTGGCTAAAATTATTTTAAAATTAATCTTATCGACTGCATGATAAAGAGAGTTTTTTAATATTAAATTTTTTAAAATTTTTAAATTTATTATTATCTAAAATAACTATGAAAAATATATTCAGGAACATAATTGTAATAATATATATATTATTTGTCTGATTTTTCTTTAATAAAATTCAAATACAATTTTTCAATATGAATTTTTTAAATAAAAAGTAAATTTTCCATTTAGATGTAGTATTTTTCACTATTCACAGGAAAATAAATCTTTTCATTTAAATAAAAAAAATCACACTAATTTAATTTTTTAATTAAACAAAAAATAATAATTTAATTTTATCACATATCATTTATAGAAGTGTTAAATTTTATTTTTAAAATAGGTGCACCATTAAAAGATGACAAACTTGCCTTTAGAAAATGATATAATTTTTGGATGAAATTGGATTTAAATTATCTTATTCCAATAAAAACTATTTAAACAATTTTAAAAAATTGGATTGAATATATATATAAAACTAATATAATAAACTAAACTTAGTTAATTTATTTTGTTATGAAAAAATTCTTTTGGTGCATAGTTATTGCTTTTTATAAGAAATGTACTTTTATGATCAACTAGATTTTACAGTAATTTATAATTAATTAGATATCAATTAATCTAGCCATATATTTTAATGTGTTATTAAATTCTAGTAATACTCATTCTTCCTATAGCTAGGTGATAACTTACTTCATATATAATTGAATTAATAGTATATTGTTGTTTGTTTAAGCTCTATGTTTCATGCAATGTAAGTTATCAAATAAATTAAATATATTTAAAAGGATACATTAAATAAAATCAAAGTATGTTATATTCATCCCCCTTCAATAAATTTCATCCTTGAAATTTGAAATTTCACTTTCTAAATCATGTTTTTGGTATTTATAAATTTCTTTTTGGGAAAACTAGATCTTAAATAGAGTCAATAAAACATCCTCTTAATAAAAACAGAATGAGAAATATGATGGTCACTACAAAATTAAGATTTAGAATAGATGAAAATTTTTGGAAGGTGAAAAAGTGGAAAAATAATTATAAATAATGATAGAGGCCATTTATCAAAAGATATTAAATGATCAATACAATGTTAAGGGAATTAATGAAATAACTCATTGAATATTTAAAAAACCATTTGTTTCATTAGATATATAGATGATAGGATAACATTTTTGTTTCAAGATCCTTTTTCAAATGTTATTAAATTCCTTAACAATTTAGATAGCGCTCTCAAGATAATAATCTTACTCAATTTCATTCCATGTTATTTGTATAGTCTTATCCTTTAGTTGTTATTCGCTAAATCTTCACATCATTTCATGCACTAGGAGACGAATATTCAAATTAATGTTATGCCTGAATAAATTTTAACTACTCGTAAGATATGTAATCCATTCCTTTTACATTTTAATATTTATCAAAACCAAAATGGTTTTCATAGGTTAATATGATAAGTCATAATTTATCCTCAAATAATAATATGCTTAATCTATTCCAAACTTAGTTGACCACAATACTCATCTAAAATACACATATCCAAATTGATAGTCCAAAAATTTACATGGAAGGTCACTACATTTCAAAAATTGTCTTCACATTAGATTCCCTAAACAATATAATGGATCTATTAAAATCAAATACATGAACACGTCAATCACCAAAAAAATTTAATGAAAAGATTAATGCTCTAAATAATAAAATACTAGGGTTTCAAATATATTACTTAAATAAAAAAGTGTAGTAAACCCTACAAATTTAACAAAATCCCTCAATTCCATACCTAATTTCATGGACATCAATACTATTCGATAAATATCCATGTTTCATTATTATCTCAACATCAGGTACATAATTAGGGTTATCTTCTAAAAATCACGTGTTTTCCAAAAGTTCAACTTTCCACCACATCACTTCTCTTGGTTACTGGTATTACTCTCCACATGATTAAAAATTATTAATTGATAAGTAATTCAGTACAACCCTTATATATCTCATTATTCTTAAAATAGAGCATCATTTATAAAATAATTCTTCAATACAATTAAAAAATAACATTAATCATTCTTCCCCATTATTAAACCATTTCCTATACTTCATAATATTATTCATTAGTACCTATTTCTTTTCATTTTTTATTTTTAGTCTCTTCATCGTCACTAGTATAATTTTTACACATATAACCTTTCTAACTAACTTCACAAGAACTCAAACATAGAAAATTATTTTCATAATTCCTATATATTATAAATTTAAAAAAATTAAACCATTGATTAATTCTTAGGTAGAAAACTATTATCATCTATTTCATTACCAATGCATTTAATGTTTCCATGGAAATTAATTTCATTGTGTCTCTTTACCCTCCCAAAATATTTTCGCATTCCTCTAAGATATTCACTTGGGATTTTCTTGTCACATTATTCATATATAAGAAACATAATCTTCTTTCCTGTGTGGTCTCCACCACCCATGCTCATAAAGAAACATAATCCTTATCTAATTTGGTGAATTTGAGAGTTTGTTTAGGTTCTAATTGTTAATCATTGTAATTGTTTAGGATTAATCACTATATCCTTCTCTCTAGTCACAATCAACAGATTATGTAACACATTCATTATTAACTCAGTTCGATGTTGTTCCATTCATTGACTAAAACCAAAAAATCATAGTCAGAGAAACACTAATCATTGTTGTAAATCAAGTAGTCATGAAGAACCATTTATAGTATTTCTAAATCATGAAACTTTCTCAATCTATAAAACATTATATTTAACGTAAGATATCTATTGTCATTAAAAAATATATTTAATGATATCACATAAAAGGAATAATAATTAACATTATTCATAGTGTTATATTCCAAAATCTATATTCCCCTAAATCAAGGTCCCATGTTTTCTAATAAGCTTCCTCTGATGCAAATTTAATTGCCTCGACACCAGAGGCTTGAAGTTAGTGACTTAAATCAATACATTAGTATGATTACAAGGAATCTCATCTTTATGGACCAAATAAATTATTATTCATGGTAAAGTAGTTGTAAATTTGAAATTAAAATTACATATTTAACATAAAATAATAAAAGTTTCGTCATTTAGAACACCATTATTAACCAAAGTGTGACACTAGAAATTAATCAGAATAAACTCCTTGTAAATCATGGGAAAATAAAACATGATAAAGTGGTGAGCTGAAAATTACCATTATGGATTAATTAAAGTGGTTGGTAACATGAATAAATAATAATAATCAATATGGAAAAGTATGTAAGTGAACACACATTCCATTTAATAAATAAACTGTAAAATAAATGCATCAATAATTTTTTTTAATAATGAAAATAACAAGGGTAATAATAATAACTCAATTCTGAATTCATGCAATGCTTAATTATTGGACATCATGTATCTATCAAAAGATAAAATAATTTTGATACCTTTCAGAATATGTCTTAATCTTTATGGGTACAAACCCATTTAATGATATCTTAAATGATTCATCCCATGAGTCTACCAATGCATCTGGGGGCTATCTTTAACTGGGTATCACCCATATTTTCATATCCAAATAATTCCTTGTATATCGAATAATAAATTTAATTAATAAAAAATGTGTCTTACCATCAAATATATGAAGGGAATAAATGATATGTATTTATAATAATTTATAAAATTAATCAAACAACCTTCAATGTATGAAACCATATATAAAAAATGGTAAACGGTCTATGAAATAATCAAATGAATTTATGATTTCTATAAACTGTAAATTTACGTAAAACAATTGTAAATACAATATAAGAAAATAAAAAATAAATTCACATAAAATATATTCCTCACATAATCAATGAAATATATGTTTAACCTAATGAATTTAAATTGATTTGAGAAATACATTTCGACTTTGTAATATGTTTAATCGTATACTCTATAAATTAATTACATTTAAAAAAGCATTAAATTTCATTAAAATAAATTTATTTATTATATTATATATCATAGGGAAGTATATATACACCACTTAGGATATGTAAGTGGTGACTATGGAATATATCACACAGAAGAAAATGTTATATGAGAAACCCTTACCAAGAAATTTCCATTTGTTGAATGTCCTTTATCTTCATATAATTTTTTTTAAATAAATTTATTAATTTATAACAGAATCATTATAAAATTTATTTTATCATATATTATTAAATTATATCATATTATGACACGTTTTTTAATATTATATAATTATTTCCATTGTTTCGGGTGTTAACTACATTCATTTTCAAGGCATGTTTTGTCGTGTATGTCCTAGTACTTGTTCATAGGATATAATTATATCATATATAGAATGAATTTAAAGAAATATATATAATATATATTCATTATAGAAATTTTTATATGCATTCATTACTGGAGAACATGAAAAATTATTCACATCATATCCTCGAGATGGTATGTCGTACAAACACATGAGCAACGATATCATTACCGTAATTGTGAAATGGTATAGAAGTGGATGGTATATTAAATTCTCTGTAGAGACCCGTATCTTGACGTACATGGACATTAAATTACATTTGCAGAATACTTAGTACATAACAAAAACACACACACAAGGACCGTAATAGTTTAGTGTCTTTGGAAACTCGGAATATAATCTTCTAATCGTGGTGAAAGATCTTCAACATCTCCCATAAAGATCTTCTTTTTTTTATACCTAAAACCTTTCTTTATATCCTGGGGAAAAGAAAACATAAAAGGGTGATCTCAAATGCTCAGTAAGGGTAAACAAAAGAAATATCAATCACATCATATACATAAGCACATAATTTTTGGAAATCTTAACCTGCAAAAGAGATCATAATTTCATAACATGGGGTAAATCAAGGCAGTGAAATGTAATCACAATAATCATAACATAAAACATGAAAATTTGTGGCATTCACACATAATCATAGAGAATCATTTCTTGTTAGTCAAGACTCATTGCCAAGACTATCTTAGTGGACAAAGTCCCTTTCTGAATCGAGTAACCCTCGTTTCAGTCCTGTTTCACTGAACCGGTATAACCTACCGTTCCAGCCCTATCTATCTCATGAGATATAAAATCTTTATCCAATTCATTGGAGGGAGATATAGGTCCCACCCATCTCATAATGATACCATTCTTATGTGTGCCACAAAATCATAAATCATACATCATTTCATAACCCATGTAATAAAAATGGGATTCTTAAACAACATGACATCATAAAACAATTCATATAAGATAAATGAATTCATAAAAATATTTCCATCACAACATAATAAAATCCATGTAATAATAGGGATAAAAACAGAACACTTTTATTATCTTAGATGGAAAATAATTTTGATAAAATACTTGAACTCCATTCTTGAGGAAAATATCCTTTCAACTTCAAAAACACTTTTCCTTTCTTAACATGTCATACAATTACAAACTAAAAGAAGTTGATTAAAAATAAACTTGAAAACTTGTAAAGGAATCTTCTTGGAAATAATGTTTTAAAAATCCATTAATGCCGTATAAGTTAAAAAAAACATTCTTCGTACTTTTGTCGGAAAAGTCAAATAGTACCTCGTACGAAAAGAGACAAAAGATTCCTTTCATATTCTTTACTAAAAACTCACCTAAGGGTAAAATTGGATTTAAAAAATTGTATGTGGATGTAAATAACATTACATATTGAGGAAAAATGGATTTGGATGATAAATTATACCCCAGTAAATTTCAAAGTACAAACAATCTCGGATAAAAATGAGATTGTGATATTTCCCTTACCTTAGGTCTGATTTGCTTTGTTCGTGTCCGAATCTCCTGTATAATGGTTTAAATAATGTTATTGACTTATTCCAGAATCATACATATTGATATGATATCATATATGGTCATATTATTAGCTTCTTGTTAGTAATATTTCATTGTTACATGTTACTCGGGTCTTTATAACTTTTTGTTCTTATGCGTGTTTTGTCGAATAAATTCCTATTCTTATCTTTAGGTTATAGATAATTCATTTATATAATGGTATTAGTGTAGTATATACCATATTCATTCATTCATTTCATTTATATAATCATTATGAAATGAAGATCATGTAGAACGAGTCGCATCACATCGTGGAGACGGTATTCCTTACGTACGCACGAGTGATGATATCGTTCCTATGATCGTGGAATTGTATTGGAGTATATATATATATTATTTCAGTATCAATATTACTTCATAATAATAATATATAGTTACTCATTACACCATTATACCCATCCTTGTAAGGTGATGGTGGAAAAATAGATTACACCACGGCGTGGAGACGGTATTCCGTACGTACGCACGCGCGGTGATTTCATTTTTCCGTAGGATGGATAGAAGGTGAATTGGGGTTGTTTCATATTTATAATAACATATAAGTATGTAATTAATACTGATGTTATTAATTTATCATGAAACAACTAAAGAAGAAGAAGTTGAAGAAGAAAGAAATTGAAAAGATCGGTAATGGATATTACCTCTTCTTTGGAACGCCTCTTTGAATCCTCCACTTAAGGAACTAAGATTGGTCTTTGGAGAAGACCAGGACCTCTAGGATTATTCTAGGGAAGTGGAGAGGAGAAAATGGCAGGGGTTGGCCGAGATTAAGTGCTCAAATTGGTGTGAGGAGGAGGGGGAGGAGGTGCCCTTTTATAAGGGAGGAGAGGGGCACCTTAGGAATATCTCAAAATATTATTTTATATTAAAGTCAAAATCGGTTTATAATGGTTCCAAAGGGTCTTATTTCGAAGCTAAAGTGGGGATGGGTCGAAATCCTATCAACCAATAGGATTTAGACAAGTTTAGGGTATTATTTTAACCTTATCAATTAGATTTAACTCTAAGTTAATTAATTTAACTTTTACCGTGTCTTTTTGTTTTCTTTAACTATATGGTTAATACACTAACTATAACATGACAAACGAACCCCAAATTGTTTATTATTAATATATATATCCTTATCTAAGTCATTTTGCCGAACCTTAGATTTTTAGGAATACAATAACAATTAATAATATAATATTTGATTTAAAAACTATTTTGTGTCAATTTTGACACTATTTGATATATGATTTTTGTGAAAGTCATAACAGAATTATATGTTCGAACCAAGTTGATTAAATAAACATTAATATATAATAGTAACCTAGAAAATTAGTGGAATTCATAAAAAGTCTCAAATTACATTCATTTGAGCATTTATAACATCAATTATGTTAATATTTCCTTAAAAGGGTAATTACTGCATCATCGTTGTGTCATAAATAAATTAATTTATTTAAAGTCTAAAAATTATAAATAAAATATAATTATGTAGGAAATCTTTTTAGCTTTCTAATGAATATTTATAGTCGAATTTATCTTATGTATAACCCCATATTAAAAATGTTTTAGTTATTAAACTTTGATTTTAACTATTTTAACTATTCATTAAATAATATAATATTAAATGTCATAATCTAATCCAAGTGGACCTAAATGGTAATATTATATTCATAAGGTTGTTTTTGGTCGAATTACACTTATCCAATAGAATTAGTACATGTGTTAGGGTAATAGTAATATCATATTTACCCTTAGTTACCCTATTTACTATTAACCGTGGTAAAAAAAAGTAAAAAGTTACTATTCACCAAAAATTATTTTCATCTCATTGAACCACATTTTACTTATTGACATCAACCGTGTCTCTTGGATTTTTGAAATTCCATTCACAGAAGCGGTAAAATTAAGATTTATGAAGAAATTAATTTTTTTTTAACTACCACTTAGTAGTTTCACTATTCATCAAAAATTGATGTTTTTCCGAACAATGCCAAAATTTCATCCTAAGCTATATTTCATATTCCGAATTCAAAAATGAAGTCTATTTTACCAAATTCATATCATAGAATTTTCATTAATTAATTTTATAATTAAATCCTGCTGTTAAAACAAATAGCGTGTTTTTATGAAACAATATCTATCAAAAGATTGACACTTGATTATGTCTGGTTTAAATGTGAAATTACATCCAATGACCAACATTGTATTAAATTGTAAAAATATATTCTAAATATACTTTAAAACCACTCAAATTAATAATTTATCACTATTAATTATTTCAATTAAAAAAGTTGTTTTTAATTATAATTTAGTAATTTTCACTATTCATCAGAATATGAAAGTTATTCGAAAAGTACCACAATTTCACCTTAGGCTAAATTCGATACTCCGAATCCAAAAATGAAGTTCATTTTGAAAAATAAGATTTACAGAGTTTTAAAAAGTGGTTATTACTATTCATAACGGCTAGTTTTAATAATATTTTAATAGCATATCGTTGTTTAGTGAAACTCGGTATTGCGTATTACACACGCTATCGAGGAAGGTCGTGATTGCGTGTAATGCAAGGCAAGTCAAGGATTCGTGTTGTGCAAGCTCCTTTTGGTGTAGCGTATAACACAAGACTTTAATAAAATTAAAAAGAATATTTTTTTATAAAATCTTGGGTTGTTACATTCTACCCCCCTTAAAATGAATTTCGCCCTCGAAATTCGTCGGGGTTATAAATGGTTTACTATTCGAAAGTTTCTTGAATAGAAACCCACATCATAATAAGGAATATCAAAACCAATATTTAAAAACAAAAGTATGAAACGTAACGGTTACCCAAATAAACTAATCATTGGGTTTCCACATAGGTGAAAATATGGATATGGAAGGGAAATCTAACCATCATGTTCTGATGGAGAGTGGTAGAGAACATGGCTATGGAAAAGCCAGTAATCACAAATCCATAGATTTGTGATGATATAAGGTACCATCTGATTCATCAGGTATAAGATCACTAGGACAACATTTTTGGTTTTCAAGATCATTTCCCTAAAGTTGAAAATTTAAATTAGAATAAATACTTACTTTATTTTGGGTACAATCTCACTGTTGTTCGTGCCTTGAACAATTTCCACTTCATCTCTTAAATAAATGAAGTTGAATTTGTTATTAGCAGATCATGTGATAGAATGACGGGTCATTCCATCTGTCTCAAACAAAAGGTTAGCAAAAATTATATGCATAAGTCGATCTATAGTGAGATTAATCATATATGGTTCCTAAAATGGACTTATACTTCATATATCATACTGATTAATATAATAAAACTAGTTTCTACTAAACAGGGACTTCCTGTAGGCCAGTGGTAGGCGATAAAGGCCAGTCGCACTTCGGTTGTGGGTTCGATTCCCACAGCCTTGTCTGAAGCGATGGGCTGTCGCCCGTCCTGCAGGTTGTCCTTTTTCCAAAACTATATAACATCCCATCAATAATATCGAAAAAACAAACAATACTAACTTATGTCCAACATAATCCATTCCAATCTTTTAGGCTTATCCATAATACTGCAGTCGACTCTCATAATATAGTGAAAATGATTACCAGAGATTTAACACCATCATCGATACCCATATATCATAAGATATGTTTTGTTGGTCACATTCCAAACATTCAAAGTCCTTAATCGTGTATTCTCTTGAATACCTTAGTGAAAACATGAATGCAGTTAAAAGTTAACACCTTCCACATACTAAAATCCTCAAAATTCTATATACTCAAACCATGATATCACTTAGTCCTTATATCAATCATGAGCTCATGAATACTGTTAAACATTTCATTTTCTCGTTTTCCCTTCATTATGCGCATAATATCTCAATCACTTTGAATACCACATTAGACCAATACATAAATATTCCAATATTCCAAGATACAACATTATTTTGGAATCCCATTACAAAAACACTTAATCATTCCACCACATCTTTGTCATATTCAACCTTGCCAATAGTGATCGCATGTGACTTCCCTTTGTCCTTTGCCTTAAGCGGTTGCTCATATCGATCATCACTAACCCTTGGATTAGGGCATTTATTAGCATAATGCCCCATTTCCTTGCACTTGAAGCATTGAAGTGTTGGTTGTACATTCTCTGCAGTGTTTGCTTTATTCACTTCATTAGAATCCCATTTTCCATTACTTCGACACTCAGCTGCTCGATGACCTTCTTTTCCACACTTAAAACATTTTCTAGTCCCTTTAAGACAATCTCCACCATGCTTCTTTCCACACATTGTGCATAAGGAAACATTCATCTTCTTTTCACCATTATTCTGAGTTTTCTCCTTGAACTCCATCTTTCGTTTCTTGTTAAACCCATGAGATGGATATGTAACACCAACTTCCATTTCTACCTTGATAGCACAACACACAATTTCTTCATAGCTACTGAAGTCTCTTATAGCTAATGCCCTTCGAAGACTTGGTTTTAAGCCACTGAAAAATCGATCAACTTTACTTTCAGGTTGGATGATAATTCCAGAAGCGTACCTTGCAAGTCTTGTAAAATTCGCTTCATAGGTACCAACAGATTCATCATCCCTTTGCTTTAGTTCAAGAAACTCTTTCTCCATCTTTGTTCGGAGAATACGAGGGAAGTACTTATTGAAAAATATGTTCTTGAACTCGTCTCATTCCATAGACTCAATTTCATCCCTTTGCCTCGTATTCTTAATAAGATTCCACCATTGATCAGCATCTCCTTCCAAAAGATACACTGCTAGGATGACTTTATCATGTTCAGAACATTGAAGAACTGAAAATATCTTTTCAGTAGTACTAATCCATTGTTCAGCAACTAATGGATCAGTAGACCCACTGAAAGAAGGTGGACGCTGCCTCATGAAGGATTCAACAGAATGTTGCTCCTTCCTTTGCTCGTTTGGAAGTCCTGCATGATTCATAGCTTGAGAAATTTGTGTGAGCATGGCTACAAGATTTTGCATTCCGGCTCCCATATCGTTTGGTTGCTCAGGGGGACAATCATTGCATTGCCCATCACATTCCGCATTAACACGGTTCCTTCTGGTTCCAGCCATCGTCTAAAACCCCAAAAGAATAGTATGAGAGGCAAAAATCATGCTAGGGAAAACAACATAATAAAGGGGTAGTACCCTCAATATCTAACATCTTAGGTTAAATTCGAAGATCGTTAGTGCAATTCTAGGACTATAACCTATACGTATACTTAACCTTAGAGACATCCCTAGACATACCTTAGAAATATCTCTAGGGATCTCACTAACGTTTTCGCATCCTAGTTTCCAAAGGTTGACTAAACCTTTCCTCTGATACCAACTGTAGAGACCCGTATCTTGACGTACATGGACATTACATTACATTTGCGGAATACTTAGTACATAACAAAAACACACACACAAGGACCGTAATAGTTTAGTGTCTTTGGAAACTCGGAATATAATCTTCTAATCGTGGTGAAAGATCTTCAACATCTCCCATAAAGATCTTCTTTTTTTTATACCTAAAACCTTTCTTTATATCCTGGGGAAAAGAAAACATAAAAGGGTGAGCTCAAATGCTCAGTAAGGGTAAACAAAAGAAATATCAATCACATCATATACATAAGCACATAATTTTTGGAAATCTTAACCTGCAAAAGAGATCATAATTTCATAACATGGGGTAAATCATGGCAGTGAAATGTAATCACAATAATCATAACATAAAACATGAAACTTTGTGGAATTCACACATAATCATAGAGAATCATTTCTTGTTAGTCAAGACTCATTTCCAAAACTATCTTAGTGGACAAAGTCCCTTTCTGAATCGAGTAACCCTCGTTTCAGTCCTGTTTCACTGAACCGGTATAACCTACCGTTCCAGCCCTGTCTATCTCATGAGATATAAAATCTTTACCCAATGCATTGGAGGGAGATATAGGTCCCACCCATCTCATAATGATACCATTATTATGTGTTCCACAAAATCATAAATCATACATCATTTCATAACCCATGTAATAAAAATGGGATTCTTAAACAACATGACATCATAAAACAATTCATATAAGATAAAGGAATTCATAAAAATATTTCCATCACAACATAATCAAATCCATGTAATAATAGGGATAAAAACAGAACCCTTTTATTATCTTAGATGGAAAATAATTTTGATAAAATACTTGAACTCCATTCTTGAGGAAAATATCCTTTCAACTTCAAAAACACTTTTCCTTTCTTAACATGTCATACAATTACAAACTAAAAGAAGTTGATTAAAAATAAACTTGAAAACTTGTAAAGGAAGCTTCTTAGAAAAAATGTTTTAAAAATCCATTAATGCCGTATAAGTTAAAAAAACATTCTTCGTACTTTTGTCGAAAAAGTCAAATAGTACCTCGTACGAAAAGAGACAAAAGATTCCTTTCATATTCTTTACTAAAAACTCACCTAAGGGTAAAATTGGATTTAAAAAATTGTAGGTGGATGTAAATAACATTACATATTGAGGAAAAATGGATGTGGATGATAAATTATACCCCAGTAAATTTCAAAGTACAAACAATCTCGGATAAAAATGAGATTGTGATATTTCCCTTACCATAGGTCCGATTTGCTTTGTTCGTGTCCAAAGCTCCTGTATAATGGTTTAAATAATGTTATTGACTTATTCCAGAATCATACATATTGATATGATATCATATATGGTCATATTATTAGCTTCGTGTTAGTAATATTTCATTGTTACTTGTTACTCGGGTCTTTATAACTTTTTGTTCTTATGCGTGTTTTGTCGAATAAATTCTTATTCTTATCTTTAGGTTATAGATAATTCATTTACAGAATGGTATTAGTGTATTATATACCATATTCATTCATTCAATTCATTTATATAATCATTATGAAATGAAGATCATGTAGAATGAGTCGCATCACATCGTGGAGACGGTATTCCGTACGTACGCACGAGTGATGATATCGTTCCTATGATCGTGGAATTGTATTGGAGTATATATATATATTATTTCAGTATCAATATTACTTCATAATAATCATATATAGTTACTCATTACACCATTATACCCATCCTTGTAAGGTGATGGTGGAAAAATAGATTACACCACGGCGTGGAGACGGTATTCCGTACGTACGCACGCGCGGTGATTTCATTTTTCCGTAGGATGGATAGAAGGTGAATTAGGGTTTTTTCATATTTATAATAACATATCAGTATGTAAGTAATACTGATGTTATTACTTTATCATGAAACAACTAAAGAAGAAGAAGTTGAAGAAGAAAGAAATTGAAAAGTTCTGTAATGGATATTACCTCTTCTTTGGAACGCCTCTTTGAATCCTCCACTTAAGGAACTAATATTGGTCTTTGGAGAAGACCAGGACCTCTAGGATTATTCTAGGAAAGTGGATAGGAGAAAATGGCAGGGGTTGGCCGAGCTTGAGTGCTCAAATTGGTGTGAGGAGGAGGGGGAGGAGGAGCCCTTTTATAAGGGAGGAGAGGGGCACCTTAGGAATATCTCAAAATATTATTTTATATTAAAGTAAAAATCGGTTTATAATGGTTCCAAAGGGTCTTATTTCCAAGCTAAAGTGGGGATGGGTAGAAATCCTATCCACCAATAGGATTTAGACAAGTTTAGGGTATTATTTTAACCTTATCAATTAGATTTAACTCTAAGTTAATTAATTTAACTTTTACCGTGTCTTTTTGTTTTCTTTCACTATATGGTTAATACACTTACTATAACATGCCAAACGAACCCCAAATTGTTTATTATTAATATATATATCCTTATCTAAGTCATTTGGCCGAACCTTACATTTTTAGGAATACAATAACAGTTAATAATATAATATTTTATTTAAAAACTATTTTGTGTCAATTTTGACACTATTTGATATATGATTTTTGTGAAAGTCATAACAGAATTATATGTTCGAACCAAGTTGATTAAATCAACATTAATATATCATAGTAACCACGAAAATTAATGTAATTCATAAAAAGTCTCAAATTACATTCATTTGAGCATTTATAACATCCATTATGTTAATATTTCCTTAAAAGGGTAATTAATGCATCATTGTTGTGTCATAAATAAATTAATTTATATAAAGTCTAAAAATTATAAATAAAATATAATTATGTAGGAAATCTTTTTAGCTTTCTAATGAATATTTATAGTCGAATTTATCTTATGTATAACCCCATATTAAAAATGTTTTAGTTATTAAACTTTGATTTTAACTATTTTAACTATTCATTAAATAATATAATTTTAAATGTCATAATCTAATCCAAGTGGACCTAAATGGTCATATTATATTCATAAGGTTGTTTTTGGTCGAATTACACTTATCCAATAGAATTAGGACATGTGTTAGGGTAATAGTAATATCATATTTACCCTTAGTTACCCTATTTACTATTAACCGTGGTAAAAAAAGTAAAAAGTTACTATTCACCAAAAATAATTTTCATCTCATTGAACCACATTTTACTTACTGACATCAACCGTGTCTCTCGGATTTTTGAAATTCCATTCACAGAAGCGGTAAAATTAAGATTTATGAAGAAATTAATTTTTTTTAACTACCACTTAGTAGTTTCACTATTCATCAAAAATTGATGTTTTTCAGAACAATTCCAAAATTTCAACCTAAGCTATATTTCATATTCCGAATTCAAAAATGAAGTCTATTTTACCAAATTCATATCATAGAATTTGCATTAATTAATTTTATAATTAAATCCCACTGTTAAAACAAATAGCGTGTTTTTAAGAAACAATATCTATCAAAAGATTGACACTTGATTATGTCTGGTTTAAATGTGAAATTACATCCAATGACCAACATTGTATTAAATTGTAAAAATATATTCTAAATATACTTTAAAATCACTCAAATTAATAATTTATCACTATTAATTATTTCGATTAAAAAAGTTGTTTTTAATTATAATTTAGTAATTTTCACTATTCATCAGAATATGAAATTTATCCGAAAAGTACCAAAACTTCACCTTAGGCTAAATTCGATACTCCGAATCCAAAAATGAAGTTCATTTGGAAAAATAAGATTTACAGAGTTTTAAAAAGTGGTTATTACTATTCATAACGGCTAGTTTTAATAATATTTTAATAGCATATCGTTGTTTAGTGAAACTCGGTATTGCGTATTACACACGCTATCGAGGAAGGTCGTGATTGCGTGTAATGCAAGGCAAGTCAAGGATGCGTGTTGTGCAAGCTCCTTTTGGTGTAGCGTACAACACAAGACTTTAATAAAATTAAAAAGAATATTTTTTTATAAAATCTTGGGCTGTTACATTCTCAATAATAAATATAATTTCATAATTATAATATATATCCATTATTTCAATAATTATACCCATCTGTGTAAATATGTGACTAAAAAATGGTTTTGTTGAGATAGATGAATTAATGCGATGGAAATAAGTGAGGGGGAAGGTTCCTTTTTATAATTGAGGTGTGCTTCACTTTCATAATTTCTCAAAAAATGAAAACATAATAAGCATATAATAGATAAAAAGTCTTCTAAATGGCCTATAAATTAATTGGGGATGACCTTTTCTACTA
Source organism: Viscum album (assembly GCA_963277665.1). Taxonomy (NCBI): domain Eukaryota; kingdom Viridiplantae; phylum Streptophyta; class Magnoliopsida; order Santalales; family Viscaceae; genus Viscum; species Viscum album. The sequence goes on from OY728137.1 coordinate 376,384,909, forward strand.
TATATTATCCGCTTTTAGATTATTTAATATTTTATTATTTTAAAATAATTTAACAATATATTAATTCCAGAAATTCATTATTGTCAAATTTGATCATATTAATTTAATTAGACAAAAAAACATCAATAAAAATTGTGGACTATAATATATTTCTTTCAATCCTCTATAATATTTCTAAATGATATTTAAAATTCATTTCATAAATTAACTCAACCAATATATTTATAAATTAATATTTTTTAAATTAATTTATTTATTTTCTGGTTAATTAACAAAGTATTGTGTTGAAATTAAAAATTCATTTATGGTAATTATATAATTTATAAAAAAGGTAAATATATATAATAAAAATTATTTCATTAATATGATAATATAAAGTTGGGTTTGTTCATATATTTATTTTTTATCTATGTGGACATAAAAGATATCAAATACAAAGAGAGTGATATTTTGTAACTATTATTGATTTAAAAAATATATAATTCATTTTAATATAAAAGTGAATATTAATGATTTTAAGTTAATAACATCCACTTCATAAAATAATATCTAAACATGTTTAAGTCATGGATATGCCCTTATCTTGGTGGTTTTTCCCATTTTGAATCCCTTTAACTCTTACATTAACAAAATTAATTTTTAATCATTCAGGGTTTAAATATTTACAAAATAAATACAAAAAATCCCATAAATGGATCATTTAGATAATTTTAATAATTACCACAATCATTGGGCCTAATTTATTATTTTTATAAATCTTATATGATTTAAAAAAATATTATATTATTTAGAATAACATTAATGTCAATTTTGAAACTATTTATTACATTGACATTTACAAAAATCAATGCAACAAGATATATTTGAAAACGACCTTTTAATACAACTTCAATATGTCACGGTAATCTATCAAATTCACGGAATACATTAATTAATTAAAATTATATTTATTTTAGAATTTTAATAACATTTCTTTTATTCTTTGAATAATTGAATAAATATAAATTCATCATTGTTTTGTTTTTTAATTTTGTTATAAGTTATATAAAAAATAAAATAAATAAAAATGATTAGAAAAATTATTTTAATATTTTAAATATCTATTTATATTTGAATATATCTTCAGGATAACTACTTATTATAAACATTTGTGTGTCAAATTTCACATTTATTAAAAATAAAATACTTTAATAGGATTAAAGTCAACCAAGTAGCTCTAGGTGGTCATATATTCATTCGAAGGAAAAATAATTTCAATAATAACTCAAAAAATTATATCATGTCTTAAGGAAATTTTTTATTTCTTATCATAATTATCATTACACTTAATTTCCAAATTTACCCTTAATCGTTGTGACAAAAATTACTAAAGTTACTATTTATTATGGACATAAATAAAACGGGACTATTTACGTAATATTATCCTTATGGTGAAAAATATGTAATCTTTTTTTCAAAATTCATATCACATAATTGATTATAAATAATTTAAAATTATTCTAATCGACGTGGAGAGAAACTAGTTTTTTTAAAGTTAAAATCATCAGTAGTTTGAAATGTTTTTTTATCAAAATTCATTATAGAAATTATTCCAATGACCTTAATTTAATTAATATAATTATATTTTTTCTAGTTATACAACAAAGTAAAATTAAAATATAATTTAACATTATAAATAATTTATACAAAAAGTCAGTTCTTTATTAAAATGTAGTATTTTTTACTATTCACTAGAAAATCAACCTTTTTAGAAAATTACAAAAAATTCACCCTAAGATATTTTTTCAATTTATCATATAAAAATTAACATTATTTATTGAAAAATATTTTATAAAAGCGATAAAATTTATTTTTAAACCAATTTTTTAATTAGAAGGTGACAAAAATGTGTTTAAAAAAATGTAGCATTTTATATGTAAAATTGGTTTTGTAATTATCTTATTCCAATCAAATATATTTGATGAATTTAAAAAAAAAATTGAAAAATTATATAATTTTCATTAATATCATCCACTAATAGTAATTAAGATAATTTATTTGGATGAATATATTTTGGTTTATAATAATATATTTTTTAAAAACGTTTCCTTTATATTCAATTGGATTTTATAAACATTTATAATTAATTGATAACCATTGAATTCAATCATATATTTTCATTAATTAATTAATTATAGTCATACCCTTCTTTCCAATGGTTATATGATAAATATATGTTAAATAATAATTATCATACTATATTGTGGTTCATTTAACCTCGATGTTTCATGAAACGTAAGATATCTACGAAAATAAATTTACTTAAAAAGATACATACCATAATGTAATGGGGTAATGAAAGGTGGATTGTGTGGTGTTGTCATGTATCCATTATACTATAATCAACTGAGTCTAACAAAAGTAGTCATTAATTCAAATGATTGTTAGAATACAATTTTTTTATTTCTTCTAATGAATTTAGCCATAATAAAACAAATATTTGGTAATATAGTTTGACTAATTGGATTCAAATATATATGTGGTTAACAACTTCTTATGTTTTAATGTGATTTATTTTTTAATTTTTCCATAGGTTTGATAAGTCGATTGTTGTAATTTTTTTAAATTCAAACATGTAAAACTATTATAGTGTTCACTCAAGGACGTATGATGAAAATAAGAACCGCATAAAACCAATTTTTTCATAATTCTTAGTTTAATTACTTTGATGTTTTTTTATTTGATTGTTTCCGATAAATATTTTATATTTGGTAATTAATTTTACTTTCACAATTCCTATGTTCTGATATTTTTATATAAATTGTTGTCTTATGCCATAAAACATGAATTATATTAGACCAAAATATATGGTGGATACATATTTATATATTTACTGGTTTATATCAAGTGATTTGATATATGCACATTCCTATTGGAAACATGTAATAGTATTTAATAGTTTATAACAATGTACTACACAAATAATACTTATGCTTCATGGAATCCCTACTTTTTATTACATACCTTTTCATTACTTCGTAAAGACGGTGGATCTTTTCAAGTTTTGTTTCTTGTAAGAAAAGTACATACTACATGAAAATATAAAACATTATTATAAATCGCTTGAAATAAATCTTAATGGGGTCACTAAGGATAATTTTACTGCATCTCACATCATGGGGACACACATCAAAGGAAAGGGGTATGAATAAAGCCTAATATGGGAATAATAATGAAAGACATATAGAATTTGATCTTGAGACATATCAATAAGAACATGAGGCATAACGATAAAGAATGATCAAGAGACAAATCACCATAATAATAAAATCAATAATAACCTATAAATGTAGCTACATCATTTAAATAATATATTCATAGGCATGTCACCATGGATTTTCACCAATGTGTCATAAATGAAACATAGCAATCTTATTCACCAAAATATTGTAAATCGTGTCATATCTAGAAAATAAATCATATACCCAATGCATTAGGGAAATATCATAGATAACCATTCATATGTACTAATCTAATTTGATCCATATAGATCATAATAAATATATTCATAAAAAACACATAGAGTATTACAATTGGTTTCATATAAAAAATATTTTCATAAAAAATATTTTAAAGACATTGTTAATGTGTCATTTTTAAACCATGAATGAAATGTTTTGTTTCATATAGGTAAATCATAAAATAAAAAATTAATTTCTAAATCTATTTGAAACGCATTGAATATAAATGTGGTTTGGGTATTCAAATAAAAAGTAAAAGTGAATTACTCATGTAGAAGATGAGGATACGAGAAGAAAAGTCGAAAACCTGATAGGTATAAAACATGGTTCTAGAAAAGTGAAAAATTGTAGTTGAAAAGGGTCTAACATTCATAAGAGACACTTCTTATAGTAATGGGATAATAGAAAGTGGAAAAAAGAACATGGTTTTGAAATTAGATGACACACCACCAGAATAGGGAACATGAATGGAAAATGGGAGTTTATATTTCCCTTATCGTGAGGTGTGGTTTCTAAAAATGTGCATGGATCCATGGGGGATCCAAGATTCCATTGGGGGACTCATAGGGAGGGAAATCCTTATAACCTCATTGAGTGTGGATAGTTAGTGAATGTAAATAGATAAATTGGTTGGTATTTTTATAAATAGTATAGGATTTGTTTAATAATTTCTAAATATAAACCTTGGAAATCCTGGTGGTGGAAAATGAAAAACAATTTCCCCACACATGTTTTATGTTCATGGTTTTAGGAATTTGGGTCACATTGGATGTTATTTTAATCCACAATAATCAAACATCATTTTTTATTATTTCTTTTTCCATGGAAGAGTACATATTCAATAATGTAATGTTTTTAAAAACCAATTTTTTTATGAAATCATCCTACATTCACCACAACCAAAATTTTGACATGCTGATTTGTAAAATGAAGTTTATTTTAAAATAAAAATTCTATAAATATGATTATTTTAACCTTTATATATAATATTCCATATTTATTTCAAAAAACATGTTTTGAAGAATAATCAAATTTCTGGCATTCATAAAAATATTCATAAGCCTTTATAGTATTATTTTATCATTATAAATGTCATTAAAAGACTACTTAATAAAAAAACTACTTTTAAAATTACCTTGATTTAATAGGAAAATTTTACATATTTTCTAGAAAAATAAATATATGTTTTGTTTACATCCAAAAATGAAAACATCAAATTTAACTCAGTTAAACAATTATATTATTAATAAAAACTTCAAATAAAATTGAATTGTTAGAATAATAATTTTATTTACACAAACGAATATATGATTTACGTAATTTAGTCTTACACTGAGTGAAAATTCTATTTTTTAGATTTTTAAAATTTATTCTTTGTCATTGAGGGGTAACTAGAACTACATTATCAAAGCATCACATGGGATACAAATGTAGTGAGAAACCATTAAAGTAAAAAAAAATTAAAAAATCTAGAAAAATAAAATGGGGAGATGATGATATATGATATAATGGTATCATTGAATGTCACGTTATGGTCCATCATCAGACACTGCATTCATCGTCCCCCACCAGCACCATCGTTGTCGTCACCAACTAATCACTGCAATAGAATGTTGGAGACAACCATTCACCAGAATTGATCATCACCGCTAAGAAACACTATAATCAAACACCCTAGAAGCCAAGAAAGATCACCAAATCTACAAACTTCTTTCCTTTAGGATAGATAACAAATGAAATGATCCAAATTACATGATTCAAGACCAAACTAGTGGCATCAGTTATGATCTCTATACTACAAATGCATCTCCTTCCATCACACAAAACATCCAAACAATGGTCTCGCCATCTGGAAACCATAGGCCGCTCAATAACCACATCCCAAAGCTCTAGAGAACCAACAAATTGGTACGAAACATCATTGGTGGGACACAAAAATAGGGAAAATCATATTTCCCTAATACCTCAATATAGGATTGAGAGCTTCACCAAGAACAGGCCCAGAAAACCTATAACCAACACAGAAACCCCATTCAACGAAAAATCCATCTGAAAAAGACCATGAAATTCTAACAAAAATTCAATAAAAAATAGGACCCCATCATCAAGAAGAAGATGTAGACCAGTAGAAGAGGGAGTTCCATCACCCGCCTTCACTAAGATAAGGGAAAGGATGACAAGATGCCATCCCCTTCCTTCATCAAGGTGAGGATAGATAATAACCCCCCAAGTCCCACCTTCAGTAGGCCTGAGAGTGGAGACAAGCACCAAGGGTATACAATATCACATAAATGGAAGGCATTACCATTTTATAATACAAGATCGGTAGAAAAGATATTAAATCCCAGCTACACCAAAGACTAAATATAAGAGTAAATTCCTGAATCCATTCCCACATGAATGTTCAAAATAAACTAATATAAAGTAAGAAAAAATACAAATAAATTACTCAAGAAGAGAAACTAAATAATAATTGAAATTATCCGTATGCTGAGCTAGTAAAGTCCATCATGGCCTTCAATGTCTTTAGGGAAACCTAGAAAATAATTTTACATATGTTGGGTGAGAATATACATATACTTAGTAGAGAAAAATAATGCTACTCATGCACAAGTGAGGGAACATACTAATTCCTCTGTGATAAAGAAGTCTAACCTCAAGCAACTACAATGTAATACAAACCTTCCCAACCTTAGCAAGGCACACTCAACCAAGTAACAAAAGTTAACTAAAGTAGTAGTATAAGGACATCAATATTTTGGGCACTCATGCACTGCATTTCCCACTAGTTAACTACTCATTCCTAATGATCTGATGCCTTTATGCTACCACTCTTTCCACATGTAGTCCCACTGCCACAACATTCCCGCACAAACCTGGGCCCCAACCACACACAACTATGCTTATAGTCACCTGGGATATGAAAACCACCACCACACCTAAAGACACCTAGGCCTCATCCTGAAGAAACTTTGGAAAACAAACATAGCCCCCATACACCTAATCCCATCATCCAAAACAATCCTTTTCAAGAATAATCATAGACTATGTTTGTCATGAACCAGCCCTGGTCGAACCTGAACCGGTCACCCGATCCGGTCCGTGGCAAGTCCCAAGGGGCGTTCCCGATCCCCCCGGGATGGCAACCAGTGCCGGGCATTAAAATTTGATCATTGGGAACGATTTCAGCCCAAACAAAATTAAATAGAACAGAACAAATAAACACTAACAGCGGAAAAGAAATAAAAGCCACACGACCACATACCTCCATGTGACCTCTCAGGTCACCACCCAACCAGAGAGCAACCTCGCTCCAACACTGAGCGACTCAAAACAGAAGACCTGAGAAAGGGAAGACCTGCAACTGAAATGATAATATAGGCGTGAGCATTAAAAATCCCTAGTAGGTAAGCCAAAGTAAACCACTGAATCCAAATGTTTCCTTTCCCGAGCAATCCGTTGACACAGGTTTGAAAATACAATTTTAAAAATAGGGTTTTTTTTCTTTTACATTTTCAAAATAAACAACATGTTTCCCCCATTTGAAAATCCAACGCACACTATAAATCACTTTCAAAACCATTTCCTGTTTTTATAAACAAAACTAAATACCGGTAATACTATGACTGTGCTAAAAAGGAATAGGTGAACAGTACAGGCTGAAAACAAACCAGTGAAACAGGAAGTAAACAAGCAATGCAAGATGCAAGTAGTGAAAAGGACACAAGTAACAATATGAGCTGTAAAAAAGAAATGTAAGTAAACAATCAAGGAAAAAAGTAACCATGGTTGATCCTAAACATCCCTAGAAAATCCATGGACGTACTCGGGTTCAGACTACCTGCCAGCGTGGTACTCCATAGTCAATAACCAACTGGCCGCCCTAATAGCCAACCAGTGGAACATCCCACCTGGTCTGTCCACAACTCCAGGGGGTACTAACCCATCTAATCAGGGTTAGCAAGAAACTGTCACTCGATAATCTACAAGACGCCCAGGAACCCATGGTGGTTTTTGTAACACTGTGTAAGTGGGAGACCCTCGCACGCGTGACTCATCTCACCGCACTTGCCAACCCCTTACACGGACATCGTTACACGAAAACCCTCGAAGGGAAGTCCCCCTGTAGAGGTACCCTCACAAGTACGTATATATATATATGTGTGTGTGTGTGTGTGTATAACCACTTCACATTTAATAAAGTGCCAATCGGGACTTCACGCCATTTAATTATCAAAACCACTTTATAAAAATACTTGAAGTCGCCAAGCGAGCACTCCGTTTTTACAAAAATCAAATGACTTTACACGAACATTTCACAATATCTTTTTCAAAAACTCAAGCGCTGCTTTTGTATTAAAAGAAAGTCCAAACGGGCATATTTTCGTAGATTTCTTTTTAAACCAGTTCGATGTGTCTCATGAAGAGGCGAAAACATTTTGAAACCAGGAACCATTTAGAAAAGTCGAGATTTTGAGAAAATAAAAATAAATAAAAATAAAAATAAATGGTAACAATTTCAAACACCATCTTCATTTTAGGGCACATCCATGTGTGCACCTGGTGAACCCATGGATGTGTCAACATCCAATGGTGCGTCAAACCTGCAAAGGGGCACGACAACACTTCCAAATGATACTAAATTTCATAAGACTAACCAGCGCAGGATAATACGATCCAAGAATGATTCTTTATTTACAAAAAGGAAACACCGCTCAAGACAACCAATGATAACATAAGAGAACATAAGTATTTAGTTCCACGTTAGCTGGCAACGCCGAAACAGGTGCACTATATAAACAATAAAAAGTGCAAGACAATATCTAGTGCACAACTACCTTGGCATAAAATATAATTGCTTCAAACATAACTTTCGAGTAAAAACTATAGATTTTTACAACACCAAAATAAGCCGCACAAGGATATCATAAACACGCGAATCATGGAATAAAATTTATTTAAAACAATTCTAGCATCAGCAGAGTACCTCGAAAAGGAAACAGTTGAGTTTGCCTACCTCAAACAAGGAGCGGACGCGACGGAACCCAGCAGAAAGTAGAACGAATCCCTGCAGACTAACTGCGTACGCTGAACAGTGAAAAAGTACATGTTACTCAACCCGCGACAGAAAAAGGATTAATCCAAATTAAATAAAAACACCGATATTGAATAAAGAGAAAGGTAAGTAAACAATAAGAAATAATTTCAATAATAAATAAATAATCAAAAGAACAAAATAATAAACAAATGAATAAGCAAATAGATAAATAACTAAAATAATACATAATTGAATGAATAAATAAATAATTAAACAAATAATTAAATAGATAAATTAATAAATGAAAGAAAGAATGAATAAGTAAATAATTAAATAACTAATTAATTTAACAAGTAAATAAATGAACAAATAAATAAATAAATAGATAATTTATTAATCAATTACTTAATAAACAAATAAGTAAATAACTAAATAATTTATTAATTAACAAATACTTAAATGAATAAATAAATAAATAGATAATTATTTAATTAATCAATTAATAAATAATAATAATAATAATAAGATGTTAATAATTAAAATGATAATAAATATAATAATAACAATAATAATAATAGTATAATAATAATAATGGTAACATAATAATAATAATAAAAATAATAATAATATAATAATAATAATAACATAATAATAATAAAAATAAAAATAAATAAAAAAACAAACATACAACGGAGGGAGGGGGGTTGCGCGGGGAAGCCGGGACGGGGCCGGTGTGAGACTGGGGCGCCGGCGGGGGTGAGGGCGCCGCCGGGGCGCGCGGAGGAGGCCGGGACAGGGAAGGCCGAACGACGGTGAGGGCGACGCCGGGGCGCACGGAGGAGGCCGGAATAGGGAGGGCGCGGCCGCGGGGAGAGCCGGAACAGGGGGAGACGGTGCAACCGGAGAAGGGGAGGTGGGCGGTGGTGGGACAACGGAGAGCGGCGGAGAGGGCCGGGGAAGGGTGGCTGGGCGAGGTGGGGTCGCGCGAGGGAGACGGAAGGGATGGGGAGCGGGGACGCCCGGTGCGGGTCGCGAAGGGAGTTGGGTGCTACGAGGAGGCCGAGACGGCAGGGATGGGGAGCAGGGACGCCGGGTGCGGGGAGCGGGGCGGGACGCTGAAAGTGCTGGGGTGAGCGGGAGCCGGTGAGGCGGAGGAGGCCGGGACATGCGAGGTGCAGGGGGTGCGGTCCGGTAGAGGGCGTCGGGTAGGGTGGAGATTGGGGAGTCGGCCGAGGCTGAGGAACGGCACACGCAGGCGAGGGGTGCGGGCCGACGGCAGGACTGTGCAGGGAGGAGGTCGCCCGGTGGAGGGCACCGGAGCAGGAGGCCATGGGTGCTTGAGGTGGATGGGGAAGGCGCGGCAGCGGGCAAAGACCGGGTGCTGGTGCGTAGAGGAGGCCGGGAACGGGGAAGAAGGAGGAGAAAGGGGAGAGAGAGAGGGGGGGGGGAAGGGTGGCGGCTACGGGAGTAGGGGTAGGGTTAGGGTTTGATTATGCTTATATATATATTTATATATGATAAAAATAATAATAATAATAATAATAATAATAATAATAATAATAAAACTTATAATAATAATAAATAATAAATTAGTTAATTTAAATAATAATTATTTTGATCACGTATTTACAATAATAATTATAAAATAATTTAATGATGTTACACATATATATATATTTATACATATATAAATCTATATATATATACATACATTATTATATATATATATGTATAAAAACATATATAAATATATATACAATAATAATAACACAATTAAAAAGGTATTAATAATAAAATACCAACATAAAAATTATAATATTTAAAACACCGGGTGAACACACTGTCACCCGGGCTGAACGCACGGTCAACGCTAACGATGCGGTGACTGCGCACCGGCGCAAAACCACCAATCACAATTAATCTTCGAAAAATTTAAACCGGGACCAAGAAAGGAGAAAAAAAGTTCGAACATCCGCGGTCGGGGTGTGACAATTCTCCCCACCACAGACACTTTCTGCCCCCAGAAAGTCACCAGGCCAAAAGTCGGTAAAGATTTAAGTCCATGCCCCAACGGAACCAAAGTAACCGAAGAGAACTGAGAATCCCGGGATGACCTTACTCTACACAGGTCACACCCGACCGATCCAAGAGAAAGATGAAGCCCGAGGTTGAGGGGAGAACACGAAGGGGTTCTCCCCACCACAAGAGCTCAACTTGTGCAGAAACATTGACCATCTAAATAGACAACCCTAGGAAGAAAAGGGGGTCGACGCGGGAACTCCCAACCTATTCAAACCAAATCTTATAGCACGATTAAAACAACACCTCCGTCGAGACATTGAATCCTCGACTAGAGTCAACAACCTTCAACACTAGGGGGAAAACCTATGGAAAACATTTAACCAACATCAAATTGGGGACATGATCCACCGAAGTCCACAAAAATAACTACATCGACAACATAACTAAAACGAGGTCAACCCACATGAGGTTCAAACACACTTTTAAGAAGGACACCCGATTTAGAAGATCACATTCACACAGACAAAAAATCTTGGACTATAATTGAACAAGTTCATCATTACTTCATAGCGAAACAACATACTTACAATGACTTTGAAACTTTAGTAGCAGGAAAACAAGTATCAAAGAGGTTTCTAATGGTTCCACCATCAATATGAAAAACAGAACCGGGACCAAGGCTTCACAACCCTGGGAACTCCTGACTGTGCGCAAGCTTCACCCCAAGACTTGTGGCTGGGGCTCTGATGGCTGAATCATGTTCTGCCTCACAGTCAGGTACTGATATCCGCCCATCACAGCGTCCTCTTCAAGCGACGCTTCCTGCAAAACTTCTCCAGATGACCTAGACAACCGCATCGATGACACGTATTCGGAGGGTTGCGACACGACGGCTTTAAATGCCCGAAACGACCACACTGATAGCACACCATTGAACGATCTGATGAACTGGAAACTGGGACCAAAGGGGATAAATCCTTAGGAACGGGTATCTCTGGTGCCTTTTCCCCACCAGAGGGGAAAGTATTACGAACAATAGGGGACGCTGAAGTATTAACCACCCGCACACTAGAAACCAACTCAGCCAAGAAAGCATCCTCCACCAGCTTCTCGAAAGAAAGGTCTTTAGAAGGGAGGACTCGCTCCTTGATCTCTGGATGAAGACCCCCAGTGAAAAGAGAGACCTTCAAGAGCTCGTGCGACGCTACATCTGGAGAAAAGGAAATTAGTTCCTTGAAATGGTCAACATATGCCTTCACCGTCCGTTGACCTTGTTGAATATGCACAAACTCTCTCTTTTTCTCCAGCTTCACTTCCTCAGGTACAAACCATTGGATGAAAACAGTTTTAAAGACATCCCATGTCATTTCACCTTGCGTTGACGGTGGGGTAACCATCTTCCACTAGTCCAGAGCTGGACCCTCAAACAACTCCATAATTGCACGAACCATAACACTATCGGGAGTTCCCAACGTTCTAAAGACATGCTCCACTTCCTCGAGCCATTTCACTGTCTCTAACGGACCCTGATCACCATGGAGAATAGGAAAAGTCTGAGAAGGACCAAAAATGGGGCATGACTTATCTGAATCCATAGAGACCCTTTTGGGCAGTATTTCCTGAGAGATATATAAAACACAATTTCCAAAACCAACATCAAACCAAAGCGACGTCAATAAAAGTGCCTTCATCAAAACAATCAGCACAAGGATCAAACAAACACAAAGACAACCCAAATTAAAATATCCTTTTTAAAATCCCCTTTTTTTATTTCAAAACCACCCTTTTTTAAGATCACTTTCCAAATACCAATCCACTTTCAAACCAAAAACTTTCCAAAACCGTTTCCCCTTTTTAAACCAATTGAGAAAACAAAGTCAAGCCTTTAATTTCAAACACAACCAGGTACTCCCAAGACCCGTTGCACATGTCTTTATCCACATTCCATTCATACGTGCATCAACACACACTTTCCATGCATTCTCACACATGTGCAGACGTTCATAAAGAGGAACTGAGGTTTCAGCCCAAATCATTCTTAACCAGTTCCGAGAAAACAACAGATTTCCAAATCAAGAGGTTTCAGTTTTTAAAACCCATTTCATATGTTTAATGTCCTTTAAAAGAAACCAGTCCAATTTTTCAGAAACCCTTTTTTTTCAAAAACTTTTTCATTTCCAACAACTTAGTTACACCGAACAAAACAATAGATGAATCCAAATCTACATCAATCACTGAAATGAGGGGCTAGTAGTCACGCTCAACCTGGTGACATGGTAGTGGGCCATGTCCCAAATCAGCGTCGACCACTAGGAAGAATTCAAACCATGTACTCGGACTCCACATGTGTCACTACTCCATGTGAAATCACGATGTAACGTCGGCTTTCCTACATTGTCATCTCCCAATCCAAGACAAACTAGAAAAGACAAGGACACAATTCCCGAACTACCCCTGGTAACTTGAGGATCAGTGCGAGCAAGAGTTCGCGACGCTCTTCCTGTACTTACCCCTCGAGTTCCGACAGTCCTAATCTCCTTCTACCGGACAACCCAAATAACAAGAACCACCTTTGATACCTTTTTGTCACGAACCAGCCCGGGTCGAACCTGAACCGGTCACCCGATCCAGTCCGCGGCAAGTCCCAAGGGGCGTTCCCGATCCCCCCGGGATGGAAACCAGTGCCGGGCATTAAAATTTGATCGTTGGGAACGATTTCAGCCCAAACAAAAGTAAATAGAACAGAACAAATAAACACTAACAGCGGAAAAGAAATAAAAGCCACACGACCACGTACCTCCATGTGACCTCTCAGGTCACCACCCAACCAGAGAACAACCTCGCTCCAACACTGAGCGACTCAAAACAGAAGACCTGAGCAAGGGAAGACCTGCAACTGAAATGATAATATAGGCGTGAGCATTAAAAATGCCCAGTTGGTAAGCCAAAGTAAACAACTGAATCCAAATGTTTCCTTTCCCGAGAAATCCATTGACACAGGTTTGAAAATAAAATTATAAAAATAGGTTTTTTTTCTTTTACATTTTTAAAATAAACAACATGTTTCCCCCATTTGAAAATCCAACGCACACTATAAATCACTTTCAAAACCATTTCCTGTTTTTATAAACAAAACTAAATACAGGTAATACTATGACTGTGCTAAAAAGGAACAGGTGAACAGTACAGGCTGAAAACAAACCAGTGAAATAGGAAGTAAACAAGCAATGCAAGATGCAAGTAGTGAAAAGGACACAAGTAACAATATGAGCAGTAAAGAAGAACTGTAAGTAAACAATCAAGGAAGCAAGTAACCATGGGTGATCCTAAACATCCCTAGAAAACCCCTGGACGTACTCGGGTTCAGACTACCTGCCGGCGTGGTACTCCATAGTCAATAACCAACTGGCCGCCCTAATAGCCAACCAGTGGCACATCCCACCTGGCCTGTCCACAACTGCAGGGGGTACTAACCCGTATAATCAGGTTTAACAAGCAACCATCACTCGATAATCTACAAGACGCCCAGGAACCCATGGTGGTTTTTGTAACACTGTGTAAGTGGGATACCCTCGCACACGTGACTCATCTCACCGCACTTGCCAACCCCTTACACGGACATCGCTACACGACAACCCTCGAAGGGAAGTCCCCCTGTAGAGATACCCTCCCAAGTACGTATATATATATATATGTATAACCACTTCACATTTAATAAAGTGCCAATCGGGCCTTCACGTCATTTAATTATCAAAACCACTTTATAAAAATACCTGAAGTCGCCAAGTGAGCACTCCGTTTGTACAAAAATTAAATGACTTTACACGAACATTTCACAATATCTTTTTCAAAAACTCAAGCGCTGCTTTTGTATTAAAAGAAAGTCCAAACGGGCATATTTTCGTAGATTTCTTTTTAAACCAGTTCGATGTGTCTCATGAAGAGGCGAAAACATTTTGAAACCAGGAACCATTTAGAAAAGTCGAGATTTCGAGAAAATAAAAATAAATAAAAATAAAAATAAATGGTAACAATTTCAAACACCATCTTAATTTGAGGGCACATCCATGTGTGCACCTGGTGCACCCATGGATGTGTCAACATCCAATGGTGCGTCAAACCTGCAAAGGGGCACGACAACACTTCCAAATGATACTAAATTTCATAAGACTAACCAGCACAGGATAATACGATCCAAGAATGATTCTTTCTTTACAAAAAGGAAACACCGCTCAAGACAACCAATGATAACATAAGAGAACATAAGCATTTAGTTCCACGTTAGCTGGCAACGCCGAAACAGGTGCACTATATAAACAATAAAAAGTGAAAGACAATATCTAGTGCACAACTACCTTGGCATAAAATATAATTGCTTCAAACTTAACTTTCGAGTAAAAACTATAGATTTTTACAACACCAAAATAAGCCGCACAAGGATATCATAAACACGCGAATCATGGAATAAAATTTATTTTAAACAATTCTAGCATCAGCAGAGTACCTCAGAAAGGAAACAGTTGAGTTCGCCTACCTCAAACAAGGAGCGGATGCGACGGAACCCAGCAGAAAGTAGAACGAATCCCTGTAGACTAACTGCGTACGCTGAACAGTGAAAAAGTACATGTTACTCAACCCGCGACAGAAAAAGGATTAATCCAAATTAAATAAAAACACCGATATTGAATAAAGAGAAAGGTAAGTAAACAATAAGCAATAATTACAATAATAAATAAATAATCAAAAGAACAA
The DNA here is from genome assembly GCA_963277665.1 of Viscum album. Classification (NCBI taxonomy): domain Eukaryota; kingdom Viridiplantae; phylum Streptophyta; class Magnoliopsida; order Santalales; family Viscaceae; genus Viscum; species Viscum album. The sequence continues at coordinate 376,400,221 of OY728137.1, forward strand.
AATAATAAACAAATGAATAAGCAAATAGATAAATAACTAAAATAATACATAATTGAATGAATAAATAAATAATTAAACAAATAATTAAATAGATAAATTAATAAATGAAAGAAAGAATGAATAAGTAAATAATTAAATAACTAATTAATTTAACAAGTACCTAAATGAACAAATAAATAAATAAATAGATAATTTATTAATCAATTAACTAATAAACAAATAAGTAAATAACTAAATAATTGATTAATTAACAAATACTTAAATGAATAAAAAAATAAATAGATAATTAATTAATTAATCAATTAATAAATAATAATAATAATAATAATAATAATAAGATGTTAATAATTAAAATGATAATAAATATAATAATAATAATAATAATAATATAGTATTAATAATAATAACATAATAATAATTTTAATAATGATATAATAATATTAATGATAATATTAACATAATAATAACAATAATAATAATAGTATAATAATAATAATGGTAACATAATAATAATAATAATAATAATAATAATAATAATAATAATATAATAATAATAATAACATAATAATAATAAAAATAAAAAAAACTTACAACGGAGGGAGGGGGGGTTGCGCGGGGAAGTCGGGACGGGGCCGGTGTGAGGCTGGGGCGCCGGTGGGGGCGAGGGCGCCGCCGGGGCGCGCGAAGGAGGCCGGGACAGGGAAGGCCGGACGACGGTGAGGGCGACGCCGGGGCGCACGGAGGAGGCCGGAATAGGGAGGGCGCGACCACGGGGAGAGCCGGAACAGGGGGAGACGGTGCGGCCGGCGAAGGGGAGCTGGGCGGTGGTGGGACAACGGAGAGCGGCGGAGAGGGCCGGGGAAGGGTGTCTGGGAGAGGCGGGGTCGCGCGAGGGAGACGGAAGGGATGGGGAGCGGGGACGCCCAGTGCGGGTCGCGGAGGGAGTCGGGTGCTGCGAGGAGGCCGAGACGGTAGGGATGGGGAGCAGGGACACCGGGTGCGGGGAGCAGGGTGGGACGCCGAAAGTGCTGGGGTGAGCGGGAGCCGGCGAGGCGGAGGAGGCCGGGACATGCGAGGTGTAGGGGGTGCGGTCCGGTAGAGGGCGTCGGGCAGGGCGGAGACTGGGGAGTCGGCCGAGGCGGAGGAACGACGCACGCAGGCGAGGGGTGCGGGCCGACGGCAGGACTGTGCAGGGAGGAGGTCGCCCGGTGGAGGGCACCGGAGCGGGAGGCCGCGGGTGCCTGAGGTGGATGGGGAAGGCGCGGCGGAGGGCAGAGACCGGGTGCTGGTACGCCGAGGAGGCCGGGAACGGGGAAGAAGGAGGAGAAAGGGGGGAGAGAGAGGGGGGAAAGGGTGGCGGCTACGGGAGTAGGGGTAGGGTTAGGGTTTGATTATGCTTATATATATATTTATATATGATAAAAATAATAATAATAATAATTATAATAATAATAATAAAACTTATAATAATAACAAATAATAAATTAGTTAATTTAAATAATAATTATTTTGATCACGTATTTACAATAATAATTATAAAATAATTTAAAGATGTTACACATATATATATATTTATACATATATAAATATATATATATATAAATACATTATTATACATATATATGTATAAAAACATATATAAACATATATACAATAATAATAACACAATTAAAAAGGTATTAATAATAAAATACCAACATAAAAATTATAATATTTAAAACACCGGGTGAACACACTGTCACCCGGGCTGAACGCACGGTCACCGCTAACGATGCGGTGACCGCGCACCGGCGCGAAACCACCAATCGCAATTAATCTTCGAAAAATTTAAACCGGGACCAAGAAAGGAGAAAAAAATTTCGAACATCCGCGGTCGGGGTGTGACAATGTTAATCCTCATGCCATTATAGCCTACATTGATACACCTGAGTAGCACAATTTAGAAGTGGGTGTGAGGAATAATATTAGTAACCATCCATCCATCCTCCCACTATGATGTTGGGAAAGACACCCTCCCCCATGAAATGGAGGTGTACGACACATTGTGATTAGCAAGGGTGGGGTGCGTATATAAAATAAAAGGAACTAATATATATATATATATATTTATATGTAATCAAACACTCATCCCCAATCTAAAAGTTTCATAAAATAGGCAAAAATCATGCACTAGAACTACTTTCGTTTCTACTCATATATGCACAACCATACAACATCCACTGCTAATGCATAACTCATCCCCACATTCGTTTAATTTATATTTATCTATTTATTTGAGGGGATACACATAAATTGTTCCAACACTATAAGGAAACTAACAACCATAGACACACTTAGAAATCAAAAAAACAAAACTATATCCCACAGTACAACATCACAAAACAATAACACAAAATAAGAGGTGCAGTCCCACTGCACATCCCTATTCAACTACTATCTAGTATTATTCTCCATAGTAAAAACTACACATTCCTTATTCCATGACCCATCATTGTTGCCCCGCTGCCCAAATAAACCCCCAATACAATCCCACTGATTAACGAGTCTACAATTACAACACAATCCCAATACTCTACCTCACTTCATGACCATAACACAAAAAAAGTCAGTTTAGATGCCTCCAAGTTAATACATTCCCATATCAATTTGTCTCTCAGACTGGGATACCAACACACCCCTTGTACCACCCCACATACCAAGCCTACAAAACATAGACCCAAGTACACAACACCTAACTATAACCATCAACCAAGAGTATTCAAATATATTCAATAGGGGTTCTTTAATTTCTAACATAATGTAACATGGGTGATCATAGAAAAAGTTTGATCCTGTGGAAACCATTTATTTAATTTAGTGTACATGATTAACCATTTTTCTGTTATCACTATATATCAAAACATCATAGTGAAATACCACCTATTCAAAAGAAAATTCCACCAATGTTCATGATTTTTTAGAGTCATACATCCACGACACCCATAAGTGAATAAAAGATAACAAACTAAAAACATTCAACCAATATCAACCACTCCCTAACCATTATTTCATTTATGCATGTTATCTTTTGATCATATTAAATTATTTTTTAATTCTCATTTCATGAAGGGTATCATATAGTTCCTCACAATAAAACCATAATGTTCTCACCCCTCATGAACCTCAATTAAAGAGAAAAAAAAAGGATATCTCTACATGGATGATCCACAATCGATATTTACCTCTTACGCAAAGAATAGGGGATGATGTGACTTGCAGGAAGAACCCCAAGGCTAAGTGGGAAGCGCTTCAGTATGGATGCATGATTCTGTTCGTGAGGAACTCTTGAGAGGCACTAAGAAAGATGAAAAGGATGAACTGAGAGAGGATATCAGCTTAATAAAGGGCTAGATCCTAAAATCGGGGAGACTATTTCGATTTACGTAAAAGACAGATCAGGGCTTGACCACATTGCTCAGCAGTTCACATGTTAGAATCAATTGAGTCTTAATAATTCCCCTTAAAAATGGTTTGAAAAGACCTGCAGACATCTATGAGTTGATAAATCAACTTTAAATGGATAAAAACACATAACAGGGAAAAACTAGGAAAACAAAAAAACCTCGGAAATGTGGAAAAGGGTGTGACACCGATAAAATGGCTATGAGTATTGGTATTTCAAGGATCACTCGACTCTTAAGGGATTTAAAATATCATTTACGGACCTTAACTCACTTCGAATTGGGTATTAAAACACTTTTATGTTAAAAGAGATGTTACTATATTGATACTGAATATTTAGATAGGCTGGGAATGAATCACCAATGGACGAGTCACTAACACCTTAGAACTAGTGCCCTGGCATTGATGCCCTTACACCGGATGGTGTGGCACCGCTGTTGATCGGTGCCACTAATGCCCATCGGTGCCACCGTTTGTTCAAAATAAAATTTGGGAAACTTCTTAATGAGTCACCGATGGTCCCAAGGATACCTCAAACATCCAGATTTAGAAAATTAATGTACAATGAGGGTAAACAGCATTACATTAGATACCTCTAAAACTATTTTTACCATCTAGTATTCAATATTAATCCTGAAGAAAATACAGGGGGTCTTAATAACCACCTCGTAAGATAACTCTCAGGGACAAACAACCCTAGAGGTGTTTGAAAGATGGAATAAAAGCTTGACTTCCTAGAATATCTCTCTCACATATATCTCATGAATAACTATAGAAACATTGATGCTCATATCCCTCAATTAACCAAAAAATCACAAACAGTAACACCATCCATCCACATGGGTTAAGGAGCTCTTTCATCCTTGTCAAGATACTACCAGCTTTCGGCGGAACTAACTCATTCGTACAGGTTTAATCACATCCACATTAATTCATCTTGATTAGGGATCAGGTACTCTCCTCCACATATTCAAGACATTTCACACAAAATAGATAACAAGGAAACAACTTATCATATAGTATGTGGGGTTAAAAGTTTCTTTATAAGGAAGGCAAGAAGAGAACACAAGATGAAAACTCAGAATAGCTTTAGGTTTTGGTAACTCATCTTTACCTCTCATTCCCAGGTACTCTCTTTGATGCCCCCATTCCTCAATAACACATGATCCAAGGGAATGGTTTATCCATGAAGCACCTTCTACATAAAATCCTCAATTCTCAATGGCCATTCCACGAATGTCACATCATCCAAGATATCTAACTCTCCCTAGCCGAGGATAAGGGTGTCATTGTGTAGATACCTACAGAGTTGAGAGACATTAAATAAATTATGGATCCTCTCCAACCATGGTGGTAACACCAGCTGATATTCCACCTTGATGACTCATCACAACACCTAGAAGGGTCCGATAATCCTGGGAGATAGCTTACTTTTCTTGCCAAACCTCCATGGTCCACACTGAGGGGAGACCATTAACAACATGTGGTCCCCAACCTCAAACATCAAGGGTCTCCTCCTATGATCGAAATAAGATTCATGTTGGTCCTAAGCTACCTTCATCCTTTCATTCACAAGATGAACCTTCCCCATCGTGCTTTATACCACCTCTTGGAAAAGAACACCTGCCTCCCCAACCTCTGTCCAGCACACAGGTGAAAAAAACAGTCTTCTATACAAGGATTCTAATGGTTCCCTTCCAATGGTGGAGTGATAGCTATTATTTTTTTGCAAAATACACCATGGGAAAGTGTCATAATCATGATCCTCCATAATCCAGAACACATGTTCATAGCATATCCACCAACTTCTAGATGGTCCTCTATTTTTTCCCATCCATTTGAGGGTGGAAAGCAGTGGTGAGGCATAGATGGGTGCCAATATCTGGTTGCAATCCCTTCCAATCTCATGAATTAAATCTTGTATCCTGATCCAAAATTATGGTTATATGAACACCATGTAGCCACATGACTTCACTCACATATATTTGGGCTAAGTAATCCACTGCGATCGACTCCTTAACCACTAATAAATAAGAGGATTTCATCAATCACTCCACCAATACCTTGATGGCATCAAAGCCTCCCTCATACCTGGGTAGTCCAAGGACGAAATCCTTCGAGATGTCATCCCACATCCACTCAGGAACGTCTAAGGGCTACAACAGACCACATGGAACACAGTATTCATCCTTCACCTACTGACACATGAGGAAATCATCCACAAACTCTTCTAGTGCCTTTTTCTCTTCAGGCGACCAAAATTGACCTCTAAATCCCCGGAACCACTTAGAGACTCTTGGATGTACAACCAATGGTGATTTATGGATCTAAAAGGGAACTCCCTTATGTATTGCCACCTAGACAAATATATTCCCATGGAATAATATCTGATTCTAACAATCCAATGGACATTCTTTTGGAGCATCACCATTTCTATCACGATCACACATCACTTTAGCCTTTATGTCTCCCAACTAAGACACTTCCAACTGTTGTTCCAAGGAAGACTACATTGTCATCTAAAACAGACAACCTCAACCATCATTCACTCTCATGCCTAGACGAAAATAATCTAACTCCTCCATTTCCATCCAAGCATCTGCTGACTATCGAACTATATCCTTCTATGATTTCCTATTTAAGGAATCTTCCATCAAGTTCCCCTTTCCTAAGGTGTTGGAGATAAAAAATATGTTTTCCTAAAGATACTCCATCCTCCTTCACTGTCCCATGTTCAGGTCTTGTAAGTAGAAGATGTACCTCAAGCTTTTGGGATCCATGAATACCACAATGCATTCTCCAATGAGGTAATACCGCCACAGATTCGACGTGAACACAGCCTCTACAAGTTCTAGGAAGTGGGTGTCATAGATATATTTATGAGGGAATAACTTCTTAGACCCATAAGTGATCATTACCCGCTGCTACATCTGCACACACCCCAAGCCTAGACCAAATGTGTCATATAACACTTCAAACCTTACCCCTTCATTTAGAAACCTCAGCACTGGGGCACTGACCATCTTCCCTTTTAGATAACTGAATTACACATGGCTTTTCTCACTCCATAAATAATCCTGTCCTTTTCTAGTCATGGCAGTCAAAGGCAAATCAACATGAGAGAAGTTGTGTATGAACCATAGGTTGTATCCTGTCAGTACCATGAAACTACAAACTGATGCCATGTTCCTTGGTGTTTTCTAATAAACAATCGATTCAACCTTCGAAAAGTCCACTATTATTCCTTGTAGGAACACCACCTGTCCATGGAAGTGCACCTATCATGTCTAGAACATGAACTCTGAAGACATCTCGTAGAGCTGGTGGTACCGGAGGACCTCCAAAACATCCCTTAGATGCATTGCGTGATCCTCCTCTGATCATGAGTAGATCACGATGTATTCGATGAACACGACCATGAACCCATCGAGATACTCATTGAAAACATATTTTATGATCCCCATGAACATGGTTGGTGCCTTCGTAACACTGAATGGCATGACCAAAAACTCGAAGGGCTTGTACCTGCATTAAAATGAAATCTTTGGGATGTCATCCTCATTCACCCTCAATTAGTTATATCCAGAATGCAATTTGATTTTAGGGAACCCTTCTTCTCCCTTCAACTGGTCAAAAAGGTCTTCGATCCTTGCAATGGGGTAACGGTTCTTGATGGTCACCTGATTCATTGCTCAGTAGTCTATGGAAAACCTCAGACCACTATATTCCTTCATAGTGAACAAGACCGGATCAACCCATAGTGCTTCACTTGGTCAGATAAAACCCCTCTTCATTAGTTAATCGACCTAAATCTGCAACTCCTGCAATTAAAAGGCACCACCCGATAGGGATCCATCAAAATTGGATTCGTACCTTGTTATAAGTCTATCCCGAACTCTACATCATGTCGATGGGGTAGAGTAACAACCTCTATGGGGAAGATGCTCAGGAACTCACTGAAAATCCCAAGAACTTCTACCATCTCTGAGTCTACCGATTCCACTAACAGCTCATCTAACATGGAAATAAGGGGTATCACACACCATCTTACATCTTGGAAACCCAACACACTAATGAAAGATACACGTTGGTTTCCCATATCTGAGAACATGGACCTTCTTTAGAGAAGTTGATTATACCATGCATGAAACACGACCATTCAATTCCCATGATGACATCGTATGGATGCATTTGTAGTAGAAAGAGATACAAACTGCACTAATGCGACCCCAACATCAGTTTGCATCCTCGACAAACATAAAATAAGCAAGTATGACATGAAAATAGCGTACTAAACACTAGGGGAATAGAATGTCTCCCTACATCAAGACCCAAGACATGGGATATAATTGGTGGACTAAAGAAGTGTGAATCTACTAAATCAAACAACATACAATAAATAGTAATTAACAGACTTATCGTACCTCGAACCACCTCTGGACATGCTGGAGTTGTTGCATCTGTGCTATGAAACTTCCCATGCAAAACTCCTATACCATTTTCCTATTGACCACCTCCCCAACCATGCCCTGTTCGAGGTCCCGGAGGAGCACCTTGAGGTCAGCCTCTTCCGGCCCCATCCGCCCTTAGTGGAGAGGGAGCTTGCTGCCCCTGCTGCTAGAAGGGGTTGGTTGGAAACTGTTGCTACTTAGGTGAGCATTGAACCCGCCCACCACACCCATACTGTTCTCAGACATGGGACTGATTCCTATGATTACCACGACTTCCATATGTAAATAACTTTGGTCCTAGGCCCATGGAGAATGGATGAGGACTGGGAGATCAGAACTGGAACTGTTGAGGTCATCTCCCCACTGAATGAAACATGGAAGGCCCTAGTGCTGGAGGAATTCTACTAACAACCTTCCCCTCTAATGAACTCAATTGGATCCCCTCATTCCACACACTTCCCAGCATGTGCATCCTCTCCACTATATTATCCTTCTTCTGAACCTCCATGCACTTCAGTAGAGTGAAGGGAGTAATAGCTTAATAAAGAGAAGGTCAGTGTGCCTCCTCTAAGTGTCTTGCCTACGACTCCTCATCAATAAAGAGGTTCAGATCAAAAATAGGAGATCCTTGAACATGATCCCGATTTACCTCACCACCATACTCCCTTGGTGGATGGAGGGAAGCTCTTTCCTCCTTTTGACATTCATCATAGAAGACATGAATTCTGCCTAGAACTCGTTTTCAAGGCTAGTTCACAAAACCTCAGTTTCCATCTTCTCCCAGAGGTAAATAATCCATCACTGATGCACCTCTCCCCCACATTTGGCTCATGAATATGGGATTCCAGTACTCTGTTAGATCTGGGATCAAGATGAAATTGATTACCAACTCCTAGTATATTCTTGATAGTCTATTGTCGTAAGAAATAAATCCTTTTCGACCACTAATCCTCCTCCTCCTCTCGATAAGCCCTCTGATAATAAACCAAATCAACCTGTTGGGACTCGACTACCTGCACTACTCTTGGATGATACCTGAGTACTGTAACCGAAAAATGAAAACATGCAATTCCTATGCCCGAGTAGTGTGGAAAAAAAATTCTTTTTTAATTTTGTTTGAACTGTTTATTTATTTTAACTACCAAAACAGCCAATAAAGATAAGAACACTAGTCATTATGATGCATGTACCTTTCCTAGAATCCCTACTCTACAATAATTTTAGAATCACTTGGTCGTTCAATATGTCTAGAGTTCATTCATTAGATCACAGGGGGTCCTAAAATCATGTGTCTTAGCCATTATTCCTTGTAATACTTCACACACCACGATTTCCTAACATTTTCCCCTACCATCCTATGAAATCCTAACTATTTGAATCCTTAAACTCTATACCATCACTCATCCATCACCACTGATACCATTCTATCATGACTCAGCTTCTCTAAGATGAGGGAAAGGAAAGGGAGATGCCATGCCCATTCTTCTTCAAGTTGAAGTAGAGATAATGACCCCCCCCCCCCCAAGTCCCGCCTTCAGTTGGCCCTGGAATGTCGACTAGAACCATGCGTATAGAATCCCACAAAAATGGATGAAATTAACCATGTTATAAAAAAATATCAGGAGATAAGACGTTAAATCCCATCAACAGCAAGGACTAAAGATAAACGTAAATCCAAGAGTCCATCCCCACAATCATGTCCAAAATAAACTAATTTAATGTGAAGAAATAATCCTAAATAAAGATCAAAACAAGAGAAACTAAGTATATATATAAATTATACCGACAATGACCTAGTAAAGTATAGCACAGTCTTCAAAGTACTTATAGAAACCTGAAAACAGCTTTACCTATTAAGGGTGAGAATACAAGTATACTGAACAGGGAATACTAAAGATACTCATGCACAAGTGGGGGAATATATCAATTCCCTATGAGAAGGAAGTATAACCTGAAGAACCTACCAAGTAATACTAACCATCCCAACCACACAAATAAACACTCTCCCAAGTAAATAAAGCTATGAAAATTAGTTTCATAATCACATAAATATATTGGGAACCCCACACACTCTTTTTTCCACTGGTTAACTGCTCATTCATAATGATCTGACTGCTTTACATTTCCACTCTTCCCACACATAATACCATGGCTACAACCTATACACAGAAACATGGGCCCCAACCACACACAACCACACCCAAAGACAACTGGGCCACAACAACTACAACAACGCTTAATGAATCAAGGGCCGCATCCTGAAGATGCATGGGAAAACAAACATGTCCCACAAAAAACAGAGCCCCTCGTCCAAAACAAACCTTCACCCGAAGAATCTTGGACTATGGTAAGACTCATGCCATTACAGCCTACCCAGATATTCCCAAACGGCATGATCTAGAAGTGGGTGTGAAGAAAAAATCAGTAACAAGCCATCCATCCTCCCACCAGGATGTTGTAAAAGACACCCTCCCCTTTGAAGTGGAGGTGTACAACATATCGTTCTCAATGAGGTTGGGGTGTGTCTAGAAAACACCAGGAACTAATATATATATATATATATATATATATATATATATATATGTTATCAAACACTCATCCCCAACCAACGAGTTTTTAAAAAAAGACAACAAGCCCACACCGGCACTGCTTTCACTTCTACTCCTCTACGCAAAACCATACAACAACCACTGCCAAAGCATAACCCATCCCCCATTTTGTTAAATTTCCATTTATGTGGTATTAAATTAAATTTATCCAACAATAATAGGCAACTAACAACTAGATCCACACCAAAGAACCAACAAAATCAAACTATGTCCCATTAAACAATAACACAAAACAACAACACAAAACTAGACGTGTAGTCCCACTGCACATCCCTATTAAACTAATATCTACTATAATTATTCAAATTAATAACATCCCATTTATTACTCCATCACCGATCCATGTAACCACGCCGCCCAAACAAACCACCAATGTACTCCCACCGCATAAGGGTTCCACAACCGCACCACAATCTCATTTCTTGATGTTTCTTCATGACCACTACTCAACAAAAAGGTAGTTCAGTATCCTAAAAGTTCATCCATTACATAATTAATCACTCTCTCAAACTGGGATACTGAAACCCCATGTACCACCCCACATACAATGCCCACAAAAACAAGGCCAGAACACATGACACATAACCACTATCATCAACCAAGCGTATTCAAATTTAACCAACATTGGTTATTTAATTTCCACATTAATGTAACCGGGGTGATCATAGAACAATCTTTATCCTTGAGAATCCATTTATTTTTCAAATTGTATTTGATTATAAATATTTGATGTTGTCTCCATATATCAAAACATCACGGCAAAATACCACCAGTTTATAAGAAAAGGCCACCAATGGTCATGATTTTCAGGATTCATCATACCACAATACCCATAAGAGAATCAAATATAACAAAATAATAATAGGTGAACTAGATATACCATACCATGCCCATTATTTCATTTATTCAAGTTATATTTTGATCAAATTAAATTATTGTTTAATTCTCATTTCATGAAGGGTATTCGGCAATCCCTTCTAAGTAAAACATAATAGGTAGACCCCTCGTGATACACAATTAAAGATAAGAATAAAAGGTATAACCAACTTAGATGATCCAGGATCAAAGTTTCCCTCTTGCACCAAGACCAGGGGATGATTTGACTTGCATGAAGAACCAAAAGTCTAAGCGGGAAGGGTTTCATCCCGGGCACGTGATTCATCTTGGGATGAAGTCTCAAGGATCGCTAAGAGAAATGAAAATGAAGAAGGAGGATATGATATCATCTTAAGAAGAGGATAGATCCTAAAATCAGGGAGACCATTTAAAAGTAAATAAAATTAATATCATGGCAAGACCATGTGGATTAGCATTTTAACATGTTAGTATTATTTGATATTTACTGATTGACCTCAAAAATGGTGGAAAAATAGAAGTGAATAGCTGTGAGTTTATAATTAAACTTTAAACAGAGAAAAACACATAACATGGGAGAAACTCTGAAAACTTGGAAAACTGGGCAAGGTGGAAAAGGGTGTGACACCAATAAAAAGGCCATGCATATTGGTTATTCAAGGGTTGCCTAAATCTTAGGGGATTTAAAATATCGTTTACAGTCCTTAATTAAATTTGAAAGTGGTATTAAAACACTTTTAATTTAAAAGAGAAGTTACTATAGTAAAATTGAAAGGTACATGAAGAGTTGGGAATGACTTTCCAATGGGTGACTCACAGACACCCTAGAACTAATGCCTATGTACTGGTTAGTTCTACTGATGTGTATCAATGCCGCTGATGGCCAATTGATGCCACTGATGCCCATTGGTCCCACTAATGTTGATTAGTACCACCGTTTGTTCGACTTGAAATTTGGAAAACTTATTAATGAGTCACAGATGGTCCCTATGATACCTCAATCATCAGGATTTGGCAATGTAATGGACCAATAGGGTCTAATCCATTTCATGGAGGAAACATGGTAGTGGGGAAATGAATAAAGAATTTTTGAAGAACCACACTGAGACCACTTCTAACCCCTTTCAAACACTATCCAAAGTTCACACAAGACCCGTAGCAAGACTGGCCAAGATGGGGTCCATCAGGATGGATTGGCCATTATTATTAGTTGAGTATAAGAATACTTGATTTCACAACTAATGATAACCCATCTCAGTTGAAGCACCGACACTCAAACATCAAATAGAGGGATAAAGCAAATGGATTAGGCGGAAAGAGGGGTAGTGAGAGATGAACGATGTATACACTAGCAGTATATCTAGGAAAGTGGGGGAATAAAATATAAAACTGAGAAGAGAATGAAACTTTATAAGTATAGAGGAGCACCATCATCACTAAATTGAACCACGTGAACCCTAGAAGGGAGGGGAAGGATAAGAGGATTTTGTAATGGTGGGAGTACCAAGAGAGTGGGGATCCATCCCCATAACTATGTCCTAGACACATACCATGTTATTACGACTATATATTTTAAGGGTAAGGGGTGAGAGGATGGATGTTTTGTGAGGTTCCTCATCTAACATCGAGCTAGTGGTAATAACTACTTAGTTGAATGTCTTTTATAGGTTGTTTTAATGAAGATTAATATGCTGAAGCTCATATTGGTCATGGTAAAGGGAAACCAATGGTGATGATATTTCCCTTCCTTATTTAGACAAATGGGATTTAAATTACATTCCTCGACTAGTTGAGGCCATTGATTTTCCTTTCAATATCAATTATCCTTTTTCATTAAAACTCATACACACTGATAATAATTCATTGATTATCAACCAATGGTATAGTTTCCAATTTTCATATTGGAAAATGGTCATATTGACCAACCATATTTTTGTGGTCAAATCCCAAAGGTCACATTTCCCTTTATAGCATTTAAATACAACTTATGTATTTCACTCAAAATTCACAACAATTTATAATAAGTGTATATTTACATCTCCATAATATTTTGATTGGTTTACTAATACTATGTTTCATTTATAGATAATTTTGAGTGAAAGTGATGATTTTAGTAGATTAGGTTGGTCCGTAATTTCCAATTTTAGGTATTCTATTGTATATTATTTCACTAGTATTAATGTTTGGTATTTAAACTGGTTTCATAGATATCTAAGATAAATGTTAATGAGACAAAAAGTGAATTATTTTTATTTATACGGGAAATATATTATAATTTTTAAAAAATTGTTATTTAAGAAACATACATCATTTAAATGGTCTGGTTAGTTACATTTTTTCACATATGATATTTCATCCTAGATATTTTATCTCGTTTTCTCAATTGAGAAATGATGTGGATACTTCTATATCATTTTATAATTTATTTCCCACATCTCATTTTCATATTTATTATTACATCATGAAACTTAGAATAGGTGTGTGGTCTTGTTACATAGAACCTTTTATCTATTCTCCATGATCTCCACCAGATGCTCATTATAGAAGAGGTCATGTTCTAGTTATACACCCTCCGGATTGTGTACATATGAGGGATGTGAGATGTACTTCCTTAAGATAGATACATAGAATACATAATAAACTTGAGAAGGATTTTGTGGAATTTCTAGCCAAAGGCCACTTCTCCTATGCGATCAAGGATTTCAAAGGGCCCAATTTACCAAGGTCTAAGTTTCTAATTCCTTGAAAATTTAATGACTAACATATATAGTGATATTTGGAGGAAATGTTTGTCTCAAACATCTATCTCCAAATCGCTTTTATGGTTATCAGTATAGCTCTTTATCCAAAAATGAGTAGCATTTATATGTTGTTGGATGGAATAAAACATCTCTATTTTTTAATGCAGAAGATTAGGCCCAAGATATTTCCTCTCACCAATATCATCCAATCATGTACCAATCTAAATCACTTTTCCATGTTGATCTTCTTATAGTTCCATTTGAATAATCGAGTAGAAGCTGTTGTTGCATGTGAACTAAAATAATGAAAGGTGTTGATCCCATCCACTATTAAATTTAATTGAGAATGTTCATAGAATGTGCTCATTTTTCTAAATATTCTTTTTAGATTGACCATCAGTTTGGGGGTGATAGGCCATTCTAAAATTCAATTCAGTATTCAAATCATGTTGAATACTTCTCAAAAATGTATATGTGGTCTTTGGATCATGATAAAAATATATAGAATGTGCCACCATGTGAAGCCCCAAAACATCTTTTATGTATATCATGAAATATTATTCAATATATAAATATTATGAATGAGTGATGAAATGGGTTTCCAAGGTGATATGTTCCACTATAACCCAAATCACACAACTCCATTTGGATTTTCCTGGGAGAATAGTGATGGAGACCATAGTGATATTGTATCAGTTTTATTTTGTATGGGTAGTGGTTGAAATACCCATTTAGGGAATTTTATCTATTATTTCTCTTACTGGAACACCAACCACCTTTCAGTATAGTCAAAAATATCCATTTTCATATTATCATACCATTAAAGATAAAAAATCTCCCAATACATTTTAGTGATTCCATGAATTCTTGAGAATTTAAAAATATGAGATTCATCCATCAGATTTTTCTTTATCTTTGAGATAGATGGGTCATATATCCTTGTAAAAAATCTAAATATACATTATTGATTATTACTGAACTCAGAAAACATCACATTCATCAAATCCTTTATCTTTCTTTATCAAAAGGGATATTATCTTTGTGTTTTCACGATATTATAGAGTAATGATGGTTGAGAAATCATTTGGGATAGGTTTGATGATTTTAACATCACTTACTATTCCCATATCCAATTTTACTAGTACCTTGATAAAAAAATCTCATTGGATTCTCATGATTTCTATCACAATAGGGAATTCCGTAGTAAATGAATCCATGAATTCTTTTCTCTTTTGAGGTGATAATTAATTGAACTATAATAGTCATTAATAAGTTTCAACTGTATCCTATGTCACATGTTCAATTCCTATTATGTGAAAATATAACTTAGACTTTTTTGATCTATGTATATGTCACAATTACCCCTATAAAGATAATGGATCTTCATTTTCAAATCAAAAATAACAGCAGATTTATCCAGATCATGCATAGGATAATTTTTTCATGAGGTTTTAACTATCGAGAAACATAATTAAAATAATTTTAATTTTTCATGAGGAAACAACCACGACCTTCCAATTACTAATCACTATAAACAATGAATCCTTCTTCTATATAGAATATAGTTAACATAGATGCAACAACCAATATCTTCATACATTTTAAAAACTATTCATCACACTATTTTGTACAAATTCAGTTTCCTCATTTTTTTAGTTAGCATGGTTAGTATATCATAAAGTAATTATTTATTTCAAAAAACTCATATAATATCCTTTTAAACCAAGTAAATAAAAATCTTAGTTACCATTATAGAATTTGGCCACTCCTCTACTGCCATTTTCTATGCATGGGTAAACTATGATTATTTTACTAGATACAATGTTCCTCCAGGATGCACCATTCTATAATGAAAAATAAAATTTTATAAATTTTTTAAAAATATTATCCTTAAGAAATGTCTCCAAAATAACCATAAGATTATCCCCATTATCCTCAATCATTTTGGGATTCATAAGATTAACATCAATAAAAACCAACCATGAATTATCAAAGTATAACTTCATGAATATATTTAAAAATCCATAAATGTATCATGATAATTACTAAAGAAGAAGGGTATAATGAAAAACACATAATTCCCAAAACTTGTTCATAAGTGTGTATTTGGATAACTTATTTCTTCTCCCTCAATTCATGATACCCATATTGGAGTTCAGTCTTAGAGAATAATTGATCCCCATAAAGCTAGCCAAATAAATGATCAATCCTTAGGCTAGTGTACTTTTTCGTCACTATGATACAATTAAGTTATATATAATCAATGCATATTTACATTTATCCGTCCTTCATCATAATTAGAATATATGATCATCTTGGAGATACACATTTTTAGATAAATCCATTCTCTAGATAATCTTGATTTCGTTTCATTAATTTTTCTAACCCTATATTTTCTATTCTATAAGGGGACATATATATTGTATTAAATCTAGGTATGAGTTTAACAGAGATATCTACCACTCTTTATAGAGGATTTATAGGTAACTCTTCATGAAAGAAATTAATCTATTTTGAAACAATGGGGACATTACATATCTTTATACATTCATTTACTTTTTCCACATGGCTGATAATATATATAAAAAAGGGCATGAGAGGTGCTAATAGAAAAAAAATTGGTTGGGATATCTCTCCATTGAAAATAATTATAGTAAAAACATTAAAAACTACTAAAATTACATCTATCCAAAAGTGGATCATAGAATTATACATTGAGAGCTAGTACATCCCTAGTATAGTGTTGAATTCAACCATGGGAATAACTACTAGATTTGTGATGATATTTTACGCACCAATGTTAATACTATAGTTTCCAGAGAATGTTGATGCTACGATAATTCTTCACATGGTCGTGACTGAAAACACTACATCTACTAGTTTATGGGTTGATTCAATATTATATTCAGCAATCGATGAAATAAAGGAATACATAGATTCATAATCAAACAAGGTACTTTTATATTTTTTATCCCAACTAGTGTACCTCCCACAACATCATTTGAAGCATATACATTATCTATCATTATTGAAAATGCTCGACCATTATCTATTAGAATATGATATGAATGATAATTGATTCCCTAAATTATATTTTGATGTATTCGTTTATTGGAATTGTTCCCATGTGTTACAAACATGATGCATTGATCTTTGAGGTGGCCTTACAATATTTCCCATTTCTTGATAGTGTCGAGATATTGAGGCTTTACATCAAGAAAATATTTTTGAGATATATGAATATATCCTCCACACATATAGAACTTTCCATTCCAAATAATGAAGTTTATTGAATTCTTCATCATCTATTTTTTTCATGTGGGAAGTTCCACTTTCTGTCATCCTATTCCATGATAAAATTGTCTCGAAATGTTTGGATACATTAATATAATCCTTACATTCAATTTATGTGACCTCTATGACTCTCAAAACTCTAATTACACATTCCATACACTCCATACTATCTCATCATAGCTTTTATAATCTCGAATTTTTATATTCCTATGTAGATTGGGTGTTAGTCCATCAAATAATCTATAATCCTTTTAATTAAGTTACATAACAATGCTAATGGTTAATCAAGAAAGTAATGTAAATATAATATCATAGTTTCCGACATGTTAATTTTTATTCTTCATGATCTCTATGAATTACATCTCTATTTTTTCCCACAAATCTAGGAAAATAATTATGGAAAAATATTCCCTTGAACTCTTAACACTCCATATCATCGATCATCCTTGTTGGAATTTTGTTTTTAATCAATGTACACCACTAGAAATCATATCCTTATAAATATTATACTAATAGGGTGACATTATTTTTCTCTAAACCATGGATTTGAGAAAAGAACTTTTCAATTGAGTTTATTACCTTTTTATTTTTCAATGGGTTGTTATATCAACTCAAAGAAGGTGGTTGTTGATTCATAATGGACTCAATGAAATTTTGTTCCCTTTGAGATGAATCTAGTATATCGACTTGAATTTAGTTGTTATCTATAACATGAGCTATTTTATTTATCATCCTTGTGAATTTTTCCATTCCATTGTACATTATAACTCTATCAGTGCATCTTTTATTGCACTCATCATTTTCATGGTTCCACCTATTTCACTTCGTTTTTATAAAATAAGAAAAAATTATTGAGAAACATGTTACTTGTTTAAATATTATTATTCTAATGGTATTTTCTATACTTAAAAATAATTCATAAACATGTTATTAATATCTTCAAATAAAAATTATATTTTCTATATATCCTTCATAATGGTTCAGAGAAAGCTTCTGATTTACCAAACATGTCCCACGAGAGTGTAAACAAGAAGCACAGAAAGGCTCGTTTTCACGCACCAGTTACAATTATAGTCTATATAAAAGAGTTATTTTTTATCTTTACACTAGTTACATATTTTATAGATCCACATCCACTAGTTCATATCCACAAATTGTTTTCATTTACGGAAACAACTTACATAACAATTCACATAAATACCATGATGATTTCGTATATTTAGACTTTTACTTGAGGTAATTCCAAAATAAATTGAGTCATTATTTTCAAATATAATTAATCCATACTTTTTACACTAACTATGGAATCCCATTTTTTTCTAATAACTTGTCATTACATCGTAAAAACAGAGGATTTATTCATGTTTATTTTCATGAAAAAAGGTACATAATGCTTGAAAATATTAAAAAAATTTATAATCCACTTGATTCACATATTCATGGGTTCTCCCAAAGTTACTTTTTCTGGATCTCATATCTTGGGGAACCACATCATTGAAAAGGGTTGAATATGAGGCTTAATAGGGAATAATAAATAGAGACATATAATATGTGATCTTGGGACATTGGAATAAGAAAATGTGGCACAACGATAAGGATTGATCAAGAGGCACATCATAATCATAATAACATGATTAATAATATATAAATGTGTCTACAACATATAAATGATACATTCTTAATCGTATCACAGAGGTCTATCAAAAAGGATTATTATAGGAAATTACCAACGTTATTCACCAAGGTATCATCAAACATGTTATTTCTACAGCTTAAATTCATTACATAATGAACTAGAGTGATATTAAGATGGTCAATTAATATGTGGTATGTTCATGTGATCTATGTTGATCATAATAAATTATTTCATTCATAACTAGTGCATATAATATAATGGTTTTCTTATAAAAAATATTGGCATGTAAAAGAACTTAAAAACATGATAATTGCACAAATTATTACTCATGAAAAGAAATTTCAGTTCTATATAGGTAAATTACCAAATTAATAATTAATTTTAAAGTATAGTTGAAAACCTATTTAAAATTAAGGGGTTTTGATTATTGAATAGAAGGAAAATATAATTACTCATGTAAAAGTGGAAAATTTCCAGGGAAAATTTGACAGCATGACGTCTATAAAATGCAGTATTAGAAAATCATAAAATTATACAGTTCAAGGTTTTTTCATTCATGAAAGTATCTTATTAAAATAGTTTTATAACATAACATGTAAAACATAACATAGTTTTTAAATTATAATAGTTACTACATAGTATATGGAACATCAATGAAAAAGATGAGTGATGATTTCCCTAACTATAAAAGTTCTTCCTAAGATGTGAGTATGTAATATTGGGAGCTTGAGTACACCTTGGGGGACTCCATGTAATGAGAAATCACCATAAAATAGTTGAGGATGGGTTTGGAGTTATAGGAAATGGATAAATGGATAGGTATTTATAGAAAAAACTAAGGATTTGTTTAATAATTTAAAAATATATGCCATAGAAATCTTGGTTGTGGAAAATGGAAAATCATTGGATTTCCCTGGGGTTTTTTTCTCTTTCTTTAAAAATATGGCTCAAATATTAAGTTATTATAATACACTATAATATAACACAATTTTTATTACTTATTTTTCATGGTAGAGTATATATTCAAAAAATAATGTTAATAAAAAATTAGATATTTCCTTTTTAGCGTTTGGAAAGTAATTTATAATTATGAAAATTGATTAAAATCTATTAAAATAATAAACATTAATAATCTAAACTATAATAGGTATTATATTATGATTAATTAATTTTTGCATCATTATGACATAAATTTTATGTCATATAATATACTGAAACCCTAAAATTATATGTTTTATTATTCATGAACAAACAAATGTATTTTAGAAAAATATTATAAGGTCACCCTAAAATAATAAATTGTGATAGTTTCAAAAATTATGATTATTTTATAAAATAATTTGAACATTTCAATATAGTAATCATTACTTATTTAAAATAGTAGTTTTAATCCATTATCAAATTTCTATTACCTACAAAAAAATCATAAGCCATTATAAAATTATTTTGACATTATTAAAGTGTTTTCAAATACTATTTCATTAATAAAATCTATTCATAACTACATAGTTATTATAAATACAATATTTATTTTCCTGATAAATACAATTATTTTTTATTTGTTTCTGAAACTAAAATTATCAAATTCACCTAAATTGAAGATATATTTTGTTAAAAAAATTATTATATAAATGGAATTGTGTGATTATGAATTTTATTTATACAACGTAAAATGAACTTAATGTATCTAAATTCATAGATATGTAACCCTTTATTACACATGCATTCTCCCTAAGGGTATGGTGTGTTATGGTTGTATTTTTGTGTGGTGCCTCATCTAACATCGATAGAGTGGTTACACACAATAACTAGAACATCGATCATAGGAAATTTTAGTATTGATTCACTTTCTAAATAGAATCTTTGTATTCGACATGGTAAAACCCATGTAATGATTCCTCCCTCCCAAGTTCACATTAAATGGTCTTCAAATGGCATGATTTTTACTAGTTGAGGCCATTGATTATCCTTCTTGTATAAATTATTCTTTTTCATTACATATTTTAAACAGTAATCATAATGGAATGATTTTCAACCAAGGGTATAGTTTCCAACGGTCATAGTAGGGTTGAATTCCAATGGCCAAATTTCCATTTATAACATATAAATATAAATTCATCCATTCACTCAAGGATCACTACAATTTCACATAATGTTATATTTTCATTTCCATATGATGTGGATTGGTTTATGAATATTTTTTTATTTTTATATCATTTACATTAGGGATGACGAATCTAGTATTTTGGGGAGATCTATACTTTCCCATTTTTTCTATTCTATTCTATATATTACTTTCAATTGTATTTTCTGATGTTTTAATAGGTTTCTTAGATTACTAGTTTCATTGATAATGAAAAAAAATTGGTTACTCTATATATTATATGTGTATCATCTTATAATATTTTAGAAACATTCATTTAGGAATCAGAAATCATTTAGAAAACTTGTTGTTGTTACATGTATCTTCATTTGGGATTCATTTATGATTTCGTTGGATTTAAAGGGAGTTACTACATCATCATAATGGTGCTGGAAGAAGGAATGATCAAGGTTTATATTTCTTACATAATGTACAACGTATTATAGAGGAAACATGTAGAATAACAGTTTATCCAAAAATTGTTTGAATGTTACATTATCTCAAATCAATTTATGTAATATAGAGATAACGGAAGGATACTTTCATGATTTATGGAAATAAAAAAATTGTTATAATCATTCGTAGGGAATTTCACATTCAATATCTCGGAAGATAAAGTAATAGTGAAACTAATGGATTCATTTATAAACATGTATATAATAAAAATATCATTAATGAAGATTTATAATGCATATGTTTCTCATGAAGAGATGTTTGGATAGTTGAAATGTTTAGACCATTGTAATTAATTTAACAAGATCTCTACTTAAACTAATACACTTAATGTTACATTCACATATGATATAATTGTATTACTTATATTTTAATAACTACTAACATGTTTGGAGTTGATGGTCATATTTTATAGTAATATTAATTCAAATTCAAACCTTATCATTAAATAATTAAATGATTTAATAAATCATGAAAGTCTCGGGTTGAGGGAATTACAAGAACCTTCTAAAAATAAAATGAACATATAATTTTTTGTAAATTCATGTGACGTAATGTTGAGTGAGAAGAAATTTAATTACTTTTGAGATTAGGGTAGATTTAAATATACATAAACATGACCAACATTTCCGAAATATAGTACGAGTTTGAATTTAATGATATACTAAAGGGTAAAAAAGAAAAAATTTGGAAAATATTCCCATGATATTAAAATTATTATAAATCAATAGAAGTTTGCTTGGTTATTCTAGTGATTCTAAAGGTTATATATAAATAATGTGTTTTTTATTACTTAATGGAATACAATTACTTATCACATATCAGTTGTGGAAATTTTTTTATTCAGAAGGTATGTAAAGGTATATGTACTATATAATGAGTCCATTGATGTTGTTAAAAAGAATGACATGAATGTATTGATCTTAAAGAGGATCATGCATGATTTTTTTTTGGTTTGAGGCAGCCCTTGATTATAAAAATTACTATTTCTATGGAACATCCTAAAGAATAAGAAGAACATGGGATGATATTTTCTAGTGGATTTTGGAAATTTACTAAAGGATTAATTGTTTTGGAAAGAGGAGATAATGATGAGATATAATATCAGACCTGATATCTATATAGATATTCATTTCATTGAAATACAACATTCAAAATTACAGAGTTATGAAAAAAGTTTATCTATCTTCTAGGTAATAAGAAAATTGTGTTTCTAGTTGAAGAGGGTTTACTAGAGGTAACCCATAATAATGATAGAACATGACAGAGTTATATATTCTTGAAACTAGGGAATGATTTATTTAATTATAATGGATAGATACCACACATATCAGAGCCTATTCATCTAAACATTTGAGGATCATTTCCAATATGATATGATGAGGGTTCCTTGTATTTTTCAATTCTGATTGATGATACAATAAGATGTTTTTATATTTCATACAACATATGTTTAAACAATTCATTCATTTTTTTCATAGTGTAAATACATGGTCAAGAGAGTTACTAAAAGAAGGATCAAAACACATAGTTCTTCTAATGTTAGTTTATACAATGGATAATACTTCAAGTCATACTACTAGAATATGGGAATTATCTTGTGAAAGATTATCTAAATAATCAATAAAACATTGTGGATTAATGGGTCAAAATGGAATATAAGGAATGTAGAATGATGATTCACATAATTTTGTATAAATAAATCTTTGAGGAATCACATAATTGTGTTGTGTTCTTGGTAAACTAAGACTCTTTGTCACTTGTAGAGGTGGTGATTCATAAGAATTTGAGGTATGTTAAAAATGTATAATTTCGTCATATAAATGTTTATGAAAGACTAAATTATAATCAATTTTATGTTGAGGGTAGTGATAAGATTAAGTAAATGTAAAATATATATTATGTTATGGTTTGTTGGGATAATATTGTTTGGCATCAACTTAGGGTTGACAATCATTAATTTATCATTTCTGCATGAAAGTATTTCTTCGATTAGAGGGTACTAATGGAAGAAAAGAACATGAATAGGTAGAATTTGGTCTCTATAAATCATCCCGCATGGCATGTATTGATCAACATGGGATAACCATAAATATAAATCTTCCAATTAATTTATATAATGTAATAATTTTTTTCTAAATTTATCCTAGTGGAATATATACTTGGATCTAAAATATATATAGAGGATTGAATAATAGATTTATAATTTCAAGCACCAAATGATTGGTAACCAAAACATATAGCACCAAAATTTTCAAAATTGAATACTAAGAAAATATCATCTTACATATCTTGAGGACCAGTATATCGGATTTTTCATAACCAATACTATTACTTCTAATATATGGGGTAGAACCTGATAGCCAATAATTGAAAACATCACCCAGTGATATTAGTATGTAATAATTTGGTTTTTGTGTTGATGGATGATGTTCATGAATGAAATAGGTATAAATCTATATTTTTGGAAAAAGTGTTTTAATAGGATAAGAGAGAATGATTCTAAAAATAAATTCAATTTTGCAAACACTTTATAATTAATATGATCATGATTTTGGTTTCTACCAATAATGTATTTGTAAGAAAATTAACTGTTTATATTGTATTCCAATATGGTGATTTAGAAGAAAATGGTTACCTGAAGTGTCCAAGTGGATTCATGGTTGATTGGAGTGAGGAATTTTTATATATTCATAACTATATTATTTATAGATTTAAACAATATCTATTACAATGTAATAGTAAATTTAATGAATTTATGTTCAGTGGTGTTTTTATACATTGAAAATAAAATCATTATTTTAGGCAAAAGGTATTTATTAATGAAATCTTTATCATTATACTCCTGTATGTTAATGTACGCTTCAATGGGGTGAAATCCATCGACATATCTAGAAATTAAATAATGAGTTCTTTGGAACATTTTAAATGAACGATATAATTTTTTAAAAGAATGTTCATGTTATGAGGACTGAATGAAATATAATAATTGGTAATCTATTTCTTTCTCAATGTGAGTTAATTAAAATTTTAATTGTGTGGTTTGTAATGACCACGCATAAGTCAGTTTTAACTCTTTTGGTTGGGTAAATCAAACAATGAATGTGGAAATCCCCAGAAAAAGAAGATGAGATGAAATACATTGAAAGAGATTACATTATTTGGAATAAATAAATTATAATATACACATTAATTTTCAATCACAATAATAGTGTATTTTTTATTGGTGAACCCAGATAATATATGGTAAATAAAGGGAATGAAAATTGATAATCCATGAAGTTTTATATCAATGATATCAAGTCAACAGAAGAAACTAACATCTATTTTGGGTTTTCAAAACCATTTCAAGGGTATGTCAATGAATATTTTATATTATATTTTGATACTCAAAATATTGAAACTATAATTGTGTTTTTATATTGCTGCATGAGAATCATATAAATATTTTGGTTTCAACAAGTAGTTTCACTATATAATACACATGAATAATTATTTTTTAGATTAAGTAGAGAAGAAAATTATTTTGATAAATATTATTTGTCGAGGTAATTGAATTATATAAGAATGTGGGTTACTCAATAGTTATAGTTTTATTGTGGTTCACTTAAAAAATCATAAGATTCATTCAAGAAAAAAATACATTAAAAATAATTAAAATATCATTTATAAAATTATATAGGGGGGGAGGTAGATATATAGATCATTTTTAGAATCAAAATAAACTTTATATGTGTACAGCTATTTTGATCTATGAATTTATAAGGTATAAATCTAAATTATTGGTGTTTAGGTGAATTTATGGTGGGGTAACGAACAAAATATATATATATATATAAGACTGGGATGTTCAAATTTTTCAATTTTTTAACTTATATTATGGATCCTTGAGGAATACCACATATGGAAGATTTTAAGGGATTGCAAGGTGCATCAAATCACTAAAAGTATTGGATTATTTTCATTAGAAAAATTTTGGGGAGTGAAAATTTCAAAAAATGATAGACCTATCATGTTAAATTTTTAATGAGTTTTGAAAAAGATGGATCCCTTCATGACTTCAACGATCAATAAGATAATGATGCAATGAATTTTATGGAAGTAGGTAGTCATTCCATAAATTCATATAGAATATTAGTGGTTATAGTTTCTAATGGATGGAATCCCACACACGTAAGATGTTGTTTGAAAAAATGGGAAGTTGGATTCCTCTATATATATATAGGGGGTAACACCTACTATTTCATAATTGGATTACATACTTAAGTTTTCCTTATTTATGTAAAATCATAGAATGTAATATTTATTATTCTATATATATATATATTAATATTATATTGTTATCCTGTGGTGGTATTATGAAAATAAAAATGACACAAAGATAAATTGTGATATACTTTTTAGTTTTATTTCAAATTTAAATCCATTTGTATAGAGTTTTTAGGAGAATTTATTTGTGATGATTTAGTTTTATTGCAAGTTACTGATATCTATATTATTTATTTAGATTGGACCATATATAGTACAGGATATCTAAAGAAGGTGAGAATATGAGGGACTTTCATACTAAATTTAATGGTTTAAAAATAATGATTTCATATATGATCCTTCAATTAAATGTATTAATACACTTATATTTATATCTAATAATAATAATACTCCCCATAACTCATTTGATAAATTATACACTAAAATCATTTAATACACGAATTACAGTTCTTGGTGTGGAGGATCAAATAAGAATGATTTTTAATTTGATAATTCCCTTAAAATTATCTTACAATTTATAAAATCCCATAAATGGACTATAAAAACCCACCCAACCATTGACCAAAAAACTAAAATATAATTCTAAAAAAATCAAACTTCAAAATTATGTGTGTGTCATCAATAAAATTGACTTAAAAACATAAAATTTTATAGCCGCTAATGACTTTATTATATTTTGAAAATATTATATCACCTTCAAACAAATCGATCAATTCATATATGTAGTTTAATGTTAATGAATTAATATCAATATTAAAATTTTATATTGACTACCCCTTAAAAATCTACGATGAATCATTTGATTCAAGTGACATTCCTTATTCAGAGAAACAAATTCACGAGACCACATAAATGAAATAAGTCCTCAAAAATCCATTTATTAATGATTTATTATTATATTATAAAAATGATATTAAATATAAAAATATAATAAATTAATAGGATACATTATTAATGAATGAAATATTTAAATCAACATTATCTGATGATTTTGTTAATTTTTCTTCAAATAAATTTAATATTTTTATTATTTTTCATCACAGACAACACAAAATTTAGATTGTATTATGGGAAACACTGATTTTAGCTTATGTTACATGAAACAGTATGTTTATATTGCATTATAGAATCACCGAGTACAAATGAAATGTGAGATACTTTTGAATTATTATTATTTAATATGATAGATATTACCTAGCCATCTTAGTGAATTGTTTGAATAATATTAACTAAATTATAAAAATTAATGGTATTCACATTTACATAAAATGATGTCTTTGGTAATAGGTTAATTATATATAAAAATAAAAACTCTTTAAATATAAAGGAAATAATATTTGGAAAAAACTATTTTTTGTTCAAAAACATTGTTATCTAAATAAATTAAATATATAACTTTTATAGAATAATTTTAATGGTATTTTTATATTTATTTCAATAAAATGTTTTTACTTTCATCTTATGTGTTTTTTGGCATAGGATAAGAATAAATCAATTTTTATACTTAAAAATAGTATTTATAAAAATAAAAGTTTTTTCATACATTTTACACTTATTTTAATTTTTATGTTTTGTACCTTGTAAAAAAAATAATTCAAAAAAATGTAATTTATTTTTTAATTTATCATTAATAAACAATCTTAGGGTAAATTTATATGAATTTTATGAAAATATAAACTTCTCAATGAATAATGAAAATTCATAATTTTACTAAGAATTTTCATTTCTTTTAATGAATTTAAAAATATAAAGGTTTTTCCTAGTATTAAAATAAAACATATTTCAATTATATATCAACTAATTCATTTTGATTCATTATAATAAATTCTATATTTATTTGTTATATAATTCTTTTAAAAACTATTAAATCTTTTCCATTTAGAAACTGACATGTTCATCGAGTCTACAAGATTAATTTTAGAATACATTTTGACACTTATATGAGTGGAATTTGGAAAAATGATTTTTATTTTAGTAATAAACATAAATTTTATTATATAATAAGATCAAATTAATTTTTTACTATATTTAATAGTAAAAATAATGAAAAAATTAATTATCATGTTTAAGGTTAAAATGGTTTTACTAGAGGTTAAACAAAAATGATAGGGGAAATGTACCGAAATATTTTAAAAAAACCACAATATATATCTATATAAATAATTAATTATGTCTACTTTTATATACTTCAAACAAATTTCCTATTTTATAATTTGAGGAACATAGATACACCTTTTTCCTTTCAATTTTTTTAATGTGCCACTCACCTAACTTTTAAATGGCCACTACTATCCTCTCTTATTCACACTTGAAAAGTACAATTTTCATCCAATAAAAAGAAAATCTTACTTAAATTTCACCAAAAATTTTAGTGTCCTTTAGGTGATCATAAATCCAATCTTGGATATCTTTATGTTAATCCTAAAAAATGTCTCTGAAGAAAATGTTTAGTTTTTTAGTTTGTGTTCTTATTTTACTTCTTCAAAAAACTCCGAACATTATTAATAAATTATGATGATTTTATGAAAATATTATCTTAAATATATATATATATATATATATAATTATTGTAATTTGATAACCTATATCTATCTGCACCACTATCAAATGGCTCATAATTCTAGCATTTTTGTGTATGGTGGACTATGGTCTTGCGAACCGATGTGATGTGTTTTCCCATTTCTATTTTACATGGATGAAAATAAAGATAGAATATATATATATATATATATATATTATTTGTAACATAATTATACCTATATAATTATAATATCACCTATTACTTCTGGCTTTCTAATCTGTAGAGATATGATAACATCCTTCTTATTTATTGCAGTCAATTGTCTCCCTAATCAATGTGAGCCATTTTAAAAAAAAAGAATATTTTCATATAAGTTAATAAGGGTAAATGTAATCAATTAATGTGACAAATATGAAATTTAAATTATTATTAAAAGGTATCATATTATTCAACTTTTATTCATTTCATCTGCAGTGAAAATTAAAACTACATTCATGTGTACGTACGACCTCCCTTCTCCATGAATGATGAATTTCCCTTTCACTCGTTATCTTTTATGGATTAAAATAAATAAATATATATTTAATATACATTATATTTATTTTATTTTTAAATTTATCGATATTATATAATCATGATCAATATTAGAGAACAAAAAATATAAAAATCAAAACATACATGGAAAAAAAAATATTACCTTAAATGTGACTTCAATAATGAATCATCAATGAAAGGGTAATTAATGGTCATAAGTAAATCATATATGGTGTGATATATATTACTTTTTATATAATATAAACATATATATAATAAACAAATTTTTATTATATATAAGGTTTTGACATTTACAAAGGAAGTTGAGACTTAAGGAAATGGATTTTTATCTCAATTTTCTTTCTCTGAGACATATGTTGTGTTTTTCACCTATCTTATTTTATACATTTTTCATAAATCATGGTTGCCATATTATATTACAAATATCATTATATTTATGATATTTTATGTTTAATTTTATGTTATACTTGTATAGGGCTTAAAATTCAATGATTCCTAAGTGTTATTTGTTTTTTCATATAATGTCATCTATTATAGAAATTATTTATGTTCGATCATTTAATGATGAAATATTACATCCATATGTGATGAAACTCAAGAAATTTATTATCCACTTGTTTTGTCCTGAAATACATGTTTCCCTTCATTTAGCACTTTTTATATACTCATTATTTCAACGGAATGTTTTTAAAAAAAGCGTCTTTATATATCTTATTTGTTGAAAACAAATTTTTCTTCCCAAACCATGTTTTTTAAATATATTTTCAATTTTTTAATATTATAGAAAAAAATTATTAAAAACATATTTTCACATTTTTTTATTCTTTAAAATTTTTTAAATGGAAGATTGAATAATTTTTTCATATGATTCTTTATGATTTATATATATTTTTCAAATTTTATTTTAAAAGGAAAGGAATTTTAAAATGTTTTTTGTTTTAAATTTTTTCTCAATGTGGAAATTATAATTTCCTCTTAAAATGTTTATAGTGACATTTAAAAATCATTTTGTATCTATGATTACATCCTTTTGTGTTACTTATGTTATAATGATGGTACAATCAAAGGATGCCATTCTTATTATTTTTTCTAGATGGTTTATGATTCTGATGACCTGATTTCTTAAAAATCCTATTTTATTTCTATTGAATACTCAATGATAAAATTATTATAAAACCCACTTATATTTTCAACGGTTATGATATGTTAAAATTATGTAATTATAATAAAAATATTTTTATTCCAAAGGTTATGATATTATGAAATGTTAATGAACCCCATTTATGTTCAAGGGTTCTGATATGATAGATATATTATGATATTGTGGTTCACATACGTATGATTTTCATTGTTTTACTAGTGGAACCAATATTCCCCTCCAAGTAATTATGTAAATATTTATATCTCATCATATAAATAGGACTACAATGGGGATTGATCCCATTTTAGTGATGGTCTTTGTACAGTATGATAATATTGGTAGTGAGCCTTGACTATTATGGTGGATTTTGTAGTGAATCCATTAAACTATGATAGTCTGGAAAATAATTCTTGTACTAAAAATTAATTGAATTTATATTCTTATGTGCATGACACAGATCTATGTATTATACCAATTTAATTTCCCCATGTCTTATTTTCATTGATTCTATTATAATTCATTTCTTATGAACTGTCAATTTTTATGGCACTATCAATGCTTATTATGTATGGTACGAAGGATGTGGTTTTAAAATATTATTCTCATGATACAATATCATTATTCTCATTATATATTGGTATTTCTCTTATTTACCCTTACTAAGCCTGTCAACAAAAAAATTATTATGTTTCCTCTCCCAGGTTATGATGAATGTTTTTATATAGTCTATTTCTAAGTAGAGTACTATATAGAAGGAAAATTAGAGGATATATTGAAGATATTTAAAGATATAATAAAATTATTCTTTTCCTAAAAATAATTATACCTTCAATATCATAATCAATGTTTTTATTTAATTTAATGAATATTCATCTAAGAAGATGTAATATCAATGTGTGAGAAGTATGGGCCTTTAAAATTGATCTTTAAGGAATGGTTTTGGTAACGTTTATAAACTATTATGAGACAATTTTAGTGATATCTCTTGGGATATTTCATTGGACATTTATATGTATATGTCTAAGGATAAATATTATAATGAGTCATACTATATAATAATGTATGGAAAATTTGGTAAAGGATAGAGAGAGTGGATTCCAAGATATCACATCCCTGTATAGTTGATTCATGTTGATGTTTCTCTATCCATAAGGTTACTTTTCATAATAACTCAGAAAAAGGGAGACTAAGCTACACTTTTTTTACTATGTGGATGAAAATTTTCCTTGTTATACCCCTTGTAACGATCCAAACTTTCATTTATAGAAATCCATGTTGTTCTAATTAAATGTATCTTTATGTAAAATGTTTATATAAAATGTCAAATTCTTTGATTTTATGTTATGAAATGAGACCGTTTCTAATATAGATCTTGAATAGTGATGTCATGATTAGTATAAATATAGGGCTTTAACGAATCCAATTTACTCAGACAAAGGAAGAGATGGCCTCATCCAGTAGATGTGCCCCATACGAGGCCCATTTTTAGAGCTCAGAAATTTGGTTGTGCCTTTGGGCTTCGATCTTGACCAAGCCCAGGCTGAGATTGAATATGATTAGCTTGAGTGGGACAGCCTCTGGGAAAAGTGGATGTTGATAGAGATTACCACCCAAGCAATGTTATCTGAGCAACCCCAAGAGTCTGTCACCATCGTACACCTTACAATTCGGTATTATGTTGGTGTTATAAGGTGTTATGTAACAAGACCTTAGAACTATGGTCATGTACATTATTTTTTGTATATAATAATAAATATAATTTCATTTTATTATTGTTTCCTTGTAAATAGTTTTATTTAAAAGCTCAAATAGTTTTTTTACATAAAGTTCAACTAAGAAATATTTTTTGATGAATTAATGGATTTTTTAATTATATAATATTTTAATAAAATAATAATAATATTATTAAATAAATTTTTATTAAATATAAATGATCGAATAGTTTTATGAATGCAATTTTAATATTTATTACGGTTCGAAATCCATTTTTGTCAAAACCCATGAATTTTTTATAAATGTCAGTTTTTATTTTTAAAGTGAAAATTAAAATATTTATAAAATTATTTATATAAAAGAAATATTATTTTTTGGAATCAGGACGTCGAAATTATCCAACGGTGAATTTTTCATAATTTTTTGAGACGGTCAAATTTTTGGTAAAAAATTAAATACCATTTAAATATATTATGTGTTCTATGACATCATAATGACCCAATAGTGATGTAATAAAGTAATATAAGCATTATTTTAGGACAATATATGTTTAACATTAATATAATGTGATTTTGAGTTTGTTTGACTTATTTTACAAAGCATTAATGGACCCTTCAAGGCTTATTTAACATCTTGTCTTTTTAAATTGTTTTCCTTGGGAGTGTGACTCACCTCCACATATGCAACCGCATTATTTTAAGAATTTCAGAATTTGAAATTATAAAATATTGTTTTCCACTGCCTTTTTTCAAAAACCATGGGCTGGTGTTTTTTGGATTATTTTAATGTGAGGTGTCCCAAACCTAAAAAATAATGAATTCCCTCACCTTTCCTCTATAAACCCACCCATGCTCCTACTTCCTCCTCCCTAAAATCCTTTGGAGTTCTTCCAACCCCTTCCCTACCCTCTCAAGAATACTCCCATGGTTCCCCAAGCTCCCAAGAAGCCTCTCACAAGCCTCCCTCAAGCCTTTGGAAGCACACTTCCAAGTAAGGGGTTTTTTCTGCCTTTCTCATTTTTGTCCAGTTTTCTTAATGTTGTTATTCCCTTTTAATTTCAATTATAAATTTCGGGGTATGGTTTCTCACCTCCCCTATACTTTCCCCATTTTGTTTAAATGATGGTATACCCCATTCTCTTTCATTAAATTCCTCTCATGTACACCCGTTACTATGCCGAAATTCCAAAATAAATTTCTCTCTCCTCTTTTACATTCAAGAAATTCTTTTGTATCATGACTCTAAATTTCATTAAAATTGTTGGGATATGTATCTATATAAACCCCATACTATCCATTCCACGTACATATTATGAGACACCCCTTTCCCTCTCATCAACCGTTTTTATGAATTCTTACGTCACACCTTTACACTGTCGAAATTGCACCGATTTTCCAAGCCACTATCATTGTGTAGTGAATACCATGCTCATTTCTCAATCAAGGGTATTCACATTTATGCAGATTTAATTATTGATTATAAAGTGTCATGTATTAATTATGCATTCCTTTATCATGGAATAAGTGATTCTGTTTTATGAATCCATGTTATATGATCCATGTGGGACACTTATGCATGAAATGAAATGTTTATGAAGGGTGTTCCCTTATAGTGCTCCAATGCATTGGGTGAAGTATAGTATCATTATACATCTTGTGAAATGGGTGTTTACTCATGCTAATTCAATTGCAACTAGGTTTTACTTGTTCTTCATGTTAAATTAGGATATACTCATGCTCCATGTGCAATGATCCTTGGCTCATTCTATTTCCTTGTTAGGTATTGTTGCCACATTTGCATGTTATAATTATCATGATTTACCATGAATTTATGTTTATTCTTCTCTTTTGCTCTATTTATATGCCCATTGTCCAACATTTATTGTATTCCTCATTTTATTCCATGATTATTCCATTAGTGGGCTTTATATCTCACTCTTTTTAATGCATGTCATCAGGTTATCCCATGCAATTCTAAGTACAAGGGAATGTAGTGGTCATGTAAAAGAGGTTTTCAATAAATATGTTTCATGTTTTATGTTCTAAGTTGTTATGTAATTACCCAAATCCCCAAATACAATAGACCTCTTGATCATATATGTTGTATCAAGTAATGTTTATTGTAATAAAATAAGTTTAAGTGTTTAGTAAAGAGTGGGGTAGTCACACACCTGGTTTGATAGTCCCAAGGGATTCATTTCCAAAAATCACAAAATCATTAAAAACCATTATCAAGGAACTCATTAATGACCATTATTGACATATTTTATGTCAATGGTGTCCAATATTGAAAAGGATATGTCATTAGTTAGACATATTATAAGTTATTTTTCATTATTATGTTCTTTCCCACAATGATTATTATTACTCACACTATTCCTTTTCTTTTATTAAATGGATGGAACCCTAAGAAATATACTTAATGAGGAATCAAATGGAAAATGAAACTTTTTTACTCCTCAGTAACCAAATTTTATAGGGGTTAGAATGAATAATTTAATTTCTATGATCTCATTAAATTCTATGATTCTTAGTGAATATATAAATGGGAAAAAAATAATTTTTAGTTTGGTCATTATTGAAGAAACACCCACTTTCAATTAGTGGTTCTTATCATACACTATTTGTTAACAAATGGATCATCATAATTGAAGATGTCTTTTCTATTCAGTAGTCTTTTCTAATGGAAAAAATTCATCTTTGTTTCGTATTATTTAGAAGTGTAATTAGATAAATGGTGGACTCTCGTCATAAATATGAGGCATGATTTTGAATTTAAAATCATGGATTGGGATAAATTTAAGAGAATATTTTTTTTAATAAGTACTTCCCTTATATTCTGTGTATAAAATAGAGAAGGGGTCCCATGAGATTGATTATAAGGATTATGAATTTTCTATTAACTATAAGGAAACTTTTACAACACATCTGAGTTATGCTTCTAGAATTATCATTAAACCTGAAATTAAGGTTGATATATTAATCATTACCTTAAAAATATGGCACTGAAGAGAGTAATACATAATGGAATTAGATACCTTTGGTAACACACCTGGATTTTTAAATATGACAATAATATTAAATAGTTTATATGACACGTAGTGAAGAATGTTATGGTTCTTCACTCCCCAAATATGTCGAAGTTCTCCCCTAGGGTTTTCTGATTCTTCTTGTGGCATGTTTCACCTCATCATGCTTTGATGGAGGCTTTTTGATCCCAACCATGTTCTCTATTCAATATTTGATTCTTCTACTTACTATAGTTCTGGATACCCAACTCTTATTTCATTTTCTTGTTTATATCATGATTTCTATTTTCAGATCGCTTCATCTATAGATCTGATTTAGATTTGGGCTCACCACGTGTAGATCGATGTTCCACAACTACGGTGGAATTCAACTGGTGATTGCTTGTTGGGATGGGAATGTATAAATTTTCAAGGATGTGGTGTTTTTATATCTTAAAGTGGATTTAATTTTCTCAAGTGCTGATGCAGGTGGTCTAGCGATGGTTTTTTGACGGCAAATGGGTAGGCGAGGCGTCATAGCCTTGTGGGAGGAATTGGATTGTTGGTGGTTGAGATCTGGGTTGAAGGTGTTCTACTGGTCAGTGGCAGTCAGGTTTGAAACTATGACATAGGTGCTAGTGGGATGTTGTTGGTTCCATAGGGTCATGTGGTTCTAATCCACTGATATTTTTTATTCTAAAGGACTCTGGATTTTTGGGACTATTTATTTGATGAGGGTGCTAGTGTTGTTCTGAGCTTTGTATCTTTTTTAATTTCATCTAGTATGGTACAAAAACATGTAGGTACTACTGGGTGGGAGACCATGAAAGAGGGATGGGTCTACTAACACCCACCATCATCTATCTATTCAAATCATTGTATATATGGGTACACTAACTTGAATCCTCTCAATGTTTTTGGTCTTGATATTTGTTTCCTCAAGTTTACTTGTTGTGATATTTTCACATGCTTTATCATGTGGGCATGTTGAAAGAGATATGGGTGTGCTGGCATCTATTTTCCAGTCATTCCTTCACTTTTCAGTTTCTGAGGGTTTTTCTTACTTGTTGTGATTCCAACGGGACACATTTTTGGAAGGGGGTGATTCTTATCTTTGGTTGAATCAACTGATACATTTTTTTTAGGGGGTGATGACATCTTATCCTTTTCATATCATGATATCTCTCCATTTTTAATGTTCTGGTCCTTTTCCCATCTCGTGGGATTTTTTTTTCACAGCAATTTAAAGAGGTTCCATCTTACCTCATTTTTAAAATAGATTCTTTTGTATTTTGTTCAATAAAGGGGGATTGACCCTCAATTCATTTAGAAAAACAGCGTATATAACATGAATCACCGATCATATATGAGAATATAACACCCCAAAATATTACATTGTGTTTTTTAAAAAATGATTCTTGTTGATAACTTGTGGTTTTTGGTAGACTAATATTTTAATGAAACACTATGTTTGATAGTGCGTACAACATGCAACATCAAACGTCAATTGACATCAATTTAATATTTACTAAAAAGATATATTTTCCAATGAATATTGAAAAACACCAATTTTTATTGAAAATATTATTTTTGTTTCAACCATTTTAAAAGTTCTATTTTTTAAATATATTAAAATTTAAATTAGTTATATAATGTTATAAAAAATCCAAATAAGTTCATTTGAATCAATTATATTATTTAATTAGTTTTAAAAACATTTTTATACTCAAAAAAGGGAATTTTAATGAAAAAAATGTTGTTGTGTTTTTAAGATTAATTTTCAATTAAATTCATCAACTTATATATTTTAAATTTTGAAAATTGAATTTTTTTTATTTGGATATTGCAGTTATAATATTTTTAAATACTTCCCTTTTATTTTTGTTCAATATGAATATTAATGACTGTAATTTTTGTTACCATCGTAAAAGATAAGTCCAGTAATTAAACTCAAAAAAATGATAAGGATTACATTATGACCCTAAAACATTACTTAATCTTATTGGATGATTAAATTACATAAATAATAATATTATATTTTGTTATATATCATTTTATAGAAATTTGGAAGGGATAATGACCTTTATAATATTTTATTTCAAAACAAGTGAAACATGTCACACTCTTGTTTTTAATAATTTTATTATTTAAATTATGGGTTTATCTATAGGATATGTTTGACTATAAATATAAAATTTAATAATAAAATATTTATATTAAATTCTTACAAAAAGTACACATAGTAATTATTACATTAATGAAAAATTCTATAAATTATATTTAAAATATTAAATATATTATAGTTTTATATAAATAATCCGATACAAAAATATTATAAATAAACATGCAATTATAAGGATGTAATTAAAAAATAAAACTATATTTGTTTACTATATAATATTAAAATAAATTTAATGAATAGTTCTAAAATAGACAATATTGTTATTTTATTGAAAATTTATTTATCAAATGATATAAAATTCATAAAAATACTATATTCCCAAAAATTAATCATATATGGCTAATAAATTATACCATTTTCCATTTCACGATCATTGGTCATTATATTGTAAAATTATTTACCCATAAATAATAGTAAACCACAATAGTATGTTTATTTTCAAAGGGTTAATGGGGGTTAAAACTAAAACATATGGGTGAAGATATATCCAAAAAATGTCCAAATATTATTATATTAAAATATTTCAACTTAAAATAATCTTATATTATAATTATATTAGATTTAATGATTGTGTACATGAGAAAATATATATATTGAATAAATATTTTTTGAAATTCCAAGAAATACCCTCCTATAAATTATAAAAGGGAAGGCATTCCATCACTTATTTAGAAAAATGTGATTGATATGGACCAGAAAAAACATAAACATTTCCCTTCTAAAACTAACTTTAAAATATATTAATGTTCTGATACCACCAATATAGACCCCTATGTTACGCCAAAATATATCTAAAGGGAGTCCAATGAAGAAGATGTGATCGTCTTTACTAACTCTTTCATGATTATTTCTTCCTCTAAATTCACTTTATTTATTTTAAAATCCTAAATTAAAAACTCTAATATCAAAAATAAAATTCGATTTTGTTATTATTATGGTCAAACCATATTCAATATATTTTAAATCATATAAAATTTAAAAACATTACATGTGCGTATGTACGGATTACTATCTCCACGTAGCGGTGTAATTAATTTTTCATCACTAAATAATATGGATGGTGTTAAATATGGAACTACTATTATATATGATATTTACGACATAAATTTTACACTTAAATTTTCATTTATCTTTCATATTTTTTATTTTATGTCCTTTGTAAATTGAAAAGTTGTGTTCCTGTGTAAGTAAAACATATAGTATCCATAAATAGTGTAATTAATTTTTCATATATATATGTGTATAGATGACTATAAAAAACTATATAATTAATATATATTATATTTTTACTAGAAATAATATTATCGATATTATGATACCATGATAAATAAATATGGTCTGGAACTAACCAATGAAAATATCCATGAAAATTGAAACTTGTACCACCCAAAATAATGATTTTTACAACGAATTTATAATTAATGGATTATAAAAAAATATAATTAAACTATATATGGTTTGAAATACGTAAGTATAGTTCTTGAATATTTTCATAATTAATCAATATTTATTACATAGGAGATTAAAAATTATACAAATTGAATCAAACCTAAGGTAGGGGTTTCTTGTCTAACTTTTAAGTCCTTGAAACAGATTCCATATTCACCACTTATTTTTCTTATGGGGTGTGTTTACAACATATTTGATATATTATATCAGGAAATTAATTTTATTAATAGTATTCAAATATACATTTGAATATATTTCTTTCATCTATCTTATGATTCAAAACAAACTCTACTGGTAAGGGTTTATTTAACAATCTCATCATTATTAAGGATTGTTTATTTAAGTCTCCATTGGTGAAACATTATCTATCATATCCATTTTTTATAAAAATATTTTCATTTTGGTTAATGTTATCCAATTATTATTTATATTTATTTTTACCAATTATTTAATTTTTACCAAATGGTTTTCAAGGAATCATATTGTTGTTTTTCAAACTAGGTACAATTCAAAAATTCCATCAATAATATAAATTGAATTTTTCATTTGACTTACATAGAATGAAAAATATTTCCCCCCATCATGAATATTTTATGATATTATTCATCATTTAAATGTATACAAGGTTATTTCCATGGAAATATTTCTCTTTTAAATATGTGATTTTTTAAAAAATAATTGATTTCAAGATAAAATGGGTGATTTCATCAAATGTTTTCTGATGATCTTTCACATCTGTCTCCATCAATTTCAACATACTTTTTTATTTATTTATTTACTATGTTAATTATATTATAGATCCACATACCATATATTATTGTATGGTTTATGATTAATTTGGTTTTACATGTGAAATTTTAATACCATTATCTATATTACATTGGTTGTGTTGTGATTATGATTACTAATTAGGATAATCAATAACTTTTATATTTTAGTTTAAATAAAAAAATTGTGTTCATTATGTTTTAAAACAATCATATAAGGAATTAATTTGAATTTTTATGTGATGGTCAAGGCCCACAATATCCCCATAATGTATCTTCAATCCCCATTAAGAAAACTAGCATGGGTAATGTATGAGGCCTTATCAATTAATATAATATGTCTTGGAATGAGGCATAAATTATATGTTTATAGTGGATGTAATTATGAATTTCCCTTATTAAGATATTAGTTATTTATTTCCATGTAATTAATTAATAATTTATTAAATCATTGGATATTTTTTATCTAATGTTATTACTTATATAGAATTATTAGATTTACATTTACCTTCATCTATATTATCCGCGCCTTATTTAGTTTTTGTTGTATGCATGACTATACTAAGACTCTTAAAAAATCCTTTTTCTTATATTTATTCTCTAAAGGATGTTAATAAATATAT
The DNA here is from genome assembly GCA_963277665.1 of Viscum album. Taxonomy (NCBI): domain Eukaryota; kingdom Viridiplantae; phylum Streptophyta; class Magnoliopsida; order Santalales; family Viscaceae; genus Viscum; species Viscum album. Next base: position 376,440,071 of record OY728137.1, read on the forward strand.
TTTGATTTATATATGGGGATGATATAGAAGAATAATGGTGTTATCTAGTTAATTAAAATGTTGTATTTTATGATTTCAATTGTAATGTATGATTCAAGTATATATATAATCTTCCAAGAATACTAAACTATTTGGTCCTTTGAGATGAGATTCCATGTAACTAGTTCCAATGTAATAATGTAAGAACCAAATATAGGCTACAATAATTTGTGTCTTTTCATTTGGTATTAGATTAATTTTAGTAAAAACATTGGGAACTATATTTCGGAAAACATATAATTTACAACATAACCTCATAATAAATATTGAGGATATGTATAGAAGAAAATAATAATGACTGAGTAAGATAGTGATTTTGTGGGTCATCCAAGTAATAAATCCCTATCTCGATACTAAAAGAAGACATGGCTATGTAAATTTTGTAACAATGTTTAATAATCGTGAAAAAAGTGATTTGGGCTTGACTTTAGTGTTTCCTTAGACACGAAAAAAAACTTACAATTCCCATGGTCATACACTCAAGGGGATATGTCTTGGTTAATTCACAATTTCATTTTTATCCATCATGAAGGATTTTAATATATGATTACCTTGAATAACCAAGGATAAACCTAAGGTGACATATATTGAATTGATTTTTTCATTATTTAGACATTCTATAAGTGATTATTCATGACTATGTTACTTCCCACTATGATTAAGGTTTCTTATAATGTGATTTCATTATTTTACTCCATAGATTAATCAAAAAATAACTATGTCAAAATTTAATGTGGTAGAGATTGTGTGGATGAACAACCATATGATATCATGATTGGGGTGATAAATATTGTGATTATTCCAAATCATTTTATAGGATATATGTTTAATAACATATGCCTTAACTAATTCCCAAAATAACCTAATAAGAGATAAATGGGATCCACTAAGAGATTTAACAATGGAGACAAATGGAGTATATAAGGCTTGATACCCTTCAAGTAACACCCCAATATTTTTTGTTATGTCACTTTCTAAATAAATTTAATCTCTTTGACAGGTTTTGGTTCACGCAACACACAACATAATTGAAGAATGAAATATTTTTATGTGATCCCTATAACGTAGTCGTTAAATTTGAGAGAATGAATAGTATTTTCCAAAACATGAAATATATAATTTTATTACTCATTTCTAATGTATTAATTAAATCCTTGTTAACAAGAAGTTTATTTTTTAGTAATGTCGTTTTATTCATTAAAAATATGTTTTCCTCACAAATGGTTTCCTTACTTTTTTTATGAGTGAATATTATATTGAATTTATAGAAATTTTATAATTTAAATTAAATAAAAATAGTAAAATTTTAATCATATTCATATTAAAATTGTCTTCTTTAGAGTTGTTGGGAATTTTATGAAAATATTTATTTTCTAATTAATAGTGAAAATAATGATTTTTATTAAACTATTGTTATTTTTTATATTAAAAATATTTTTAATTATTTAAATTTAATATAAATTTTACATAAATGATATTTGGTAATATATAATCTATTTTATTATATTTTGATAATAATTATTCCATATGTTGATATAAATATAATTTTGGGCTTAAAATTTCATTTTTAGAGAACAGGTTTTTCATTCTATTTTGAGAAATTAATTTTAAATTGAATTATGACAATTATATGTTTTTAATTTTTAAAAATAGATTCCATATATAGAATCTGGGGGGAAATTTTATTAATTAGTTCACTTTTATTTTTTGGCTAATTTTAATCGCAATTGTTATAATTTTTCTTTCCATAGAAAATGGTAAATTGGGTTATTTAAGTTTTTACTGAAATAATATGAACTATTAAATGACCCAAAACATGGATAAATATTATTGGGTGATTTATTTCCTTCCCAAATCATTTTATAGTTAGATATATATCCATTTATGTCTATTTTAATTAGATTTTGATGTTTAAAATTATTTTATTTATTTATAATTAAAATATGTCACATTCATGTTTTAAACAACTGTAATAAAGAACCTTTGTGGTGTTTTAATAAAAAAATAATTTTTTGAAAAATAATTTTTTTTTGTATAAGAATTTTTCTATCTATGAATTGGATCCATTTGCATCAGATTTAGATCATTTGATTCAAAATATTTAGAAGAAAAATTTATTGGTTGTGATGAGTTTTTTTTTCTTGAAATATGATAAAGAATAATGATGTTGAATTAGAAAAAAATAGGTTTTTGAGACCAACGTTTTTAGTTGAAGATTTTTTTTTGTTGAGCGGGTTTGTTAAAGAAAATTAATTCATGAGTTATAATGTCTTCAAAATTTCTAAACTAAATCAAATGATCCTTTGTTGATTAAGAGGATCTCACATATCATTAAAACATTCATGATAAAATATTTTGACGAAATATTTGATAGGTTTTATTCAGATTCCCATAAAATAAAAAGAAATAATATTTATAATTATCGTTCTAAAAATCATATCCATCATTAGTTCTCTAAATATATTATCCATAATATTATGAAAATCAGATCAACCATTATTATTCTGAACAGAGGATCCAATATAAACCGAAATTATATTTACTGAAAAGGAAAAGTCTAGTAGTTGAGGAGGTCAAACATGAAATTGAATTTTTCATAAATCCTAGAGAAATCATAGGTTGTTTGAAGAAGTAAAAAATTGAAGTTTGAAATGTGAGAGATTTTCCGAGTTCTTATATTTAAGGAAGTAGGGAATGATTTCATGTTTGCCACCTTTGTTTTTCAAGTTCCCTATAAAAAATTTATCAAATCATTCATCCATTTCTATATTTCTACATACATATGAAAGGTAGAGCTCCGGTGAAATAAAATTTAATGTTCCAATCTGATTAAAGATGAACTCTATTGAGAATTCGATCAGAGATTGAGTTTTTCAAATAGTTTTGAGAAAAATGGATACAACATATTATAAAAATGGGATCCAAAATTGTATTTAGAAAAATAGATCCATAATTATGAGAATATCAATCCAGTATTATAAGAAAATCATAACCAGTATTTGTATCAAATAAGAACTAGTATTCTGGGACAATCGGAACCAGAATTTTGAAATAAATCATATCAAGCATTCTGAGAAAATCAAATATAGTATTCTGAGAAAATAAGATCTAGTATTTTGAGAAAATAACATATTTTATTCTTATAAGAATAGATACAATATCTTGATCAAATATGAACCAGTATTCTGAGAATATTAGATCAATAATTTTTAGAAAATCAGATGTAGTATTCTGATAAAATTGAATATAGTATTTTGAGAAAATTGTATCTATCATTCTGTGAAATTGGAACCATTTTTTCTTTGCAAATTACAGCCAATATTCTATGAAAATCAGACATAGAATTCTGTAAAAAATCAGATGCAGTATTCTAAAAAAATTTAGAACAATTATTCTACAAAATATTGATCTGAAATTCTGAAAAAATAAGATTATATCCATCCCAATTAGGCTGAGGATTCAGACTAAGAAATTGTTGATTATATTCAACAATGTCTTTATTGTTTTTTGTGGCTCAAATTGTTTATAATAAAACATTTTTAACTAATTGGATATTTTATAATCATTATTATTGGTATATAGAAGGTGTATAATGGGGTTTGGCACATGTTTTATTTAGTTTTTCATAATAGTTAATTTCCATAGACCCAAGAGAGTGGATGTGGAAATGATGTAGGTTCTCACAATGAGGCCAAAACTTGTAAATCTTGCTTGATTTTAATTATTTCCCACATTTTCAAGAATTAGTATTTACTAAAAAATTTTAAGTAAATAAATCTTAACAGGTTACAGGTGTTTTGTTTCAAAACATTTAGAAACATACAAAAATTTTACAACTGATTCAACCCCCACCCCCCTTCTAAGTTGTTATTTGATCCTTAGAACATAAATTGGTAACAGAGTGTTCAAGTTTCCTGGTTGAATCCTTATCATTGTTAATATCAATTCTTTCAATAGTAGAGTAATTTCATAATTTTATAGAAAAACTTTTATGGATAAAAAAATAAGATGATTCTTTGTCTTCTATCTCTTGTCCTGGAAGTTGTTGATGTTTCTTCTATTGGTTTTCCACTAATTTAAAATGATGGCCCTATGAAATTTTCTTATAATAAAAATGAATAAGATGATGGGAAAGGAATAATATTATTCTCCTGTCCTTATTAGAATTTTTTTTTCATAAGATGATGGGTCTAAAAACATCAAAAAGCATGTGGGGTAATCTATAATGTGTTTTCGAAGGGAAAAAAATATGTTAGGAAGAAAAGCAACACATCTAGAATTGTAAGTATAATGAAATCAAAATGAGATATGAAGAATCAATTTGTGAATACATCACCATAGTAAATGAAACTTTTTACAACATCAGGGGATTATTAGATGATTTGTATGACACTTCAATTATGAAGAATCTTATGAGAAACTATCCCAACATGTTTGATTCTAAACTTTCTTCTTTCATATATAATGATGGTTTCTCTCTTGATGAATTGAATAACATTAATTTTTCTTATGAATTGATGAAATCCCTAATTAATTAACAGAATATGAATGATTAAATGGATTTTGAAGCCATGATAATGATGAAAATACTAGATTTATAAGAATATGATCCTTGTATGTCTGAAGATAAAGACAATGATGAGATGAATAAAAAAAATCTTGTTTCTTATATCCAATATCTATCAAAGATAAAGAAAAAAGTATGTAGGTAAACATCCTCTAAAATTTTGGGAGTGTAGTGGAATCAAACTATTTGTAATTAATTACCCAAAGAATAATGTTGGAGAATATTGATATGATTTTAACAAAAAGACTCTATGTATGAAGTGAAAAAAAAACAATAATGATGAAATGTTTTCTAAAAGATACAAGAAGATGTTTACTGAAAACAAAAAAAATAGGTCAATTAAAAAAGTAGAATCATTTTCAAATGAAAAAAATTCATATGAATATTAATATTCATAAAAATTCAGTACCATCATTGAAACATTTGGGAAAATAAATGATTTTTCAGATAGAGAATGAAGTTGGTAAAGAATATTTTAGTAAGTTTTAGCTCAGAAATGAACTTTTTCCATGTATTGAGATAAAAAATACTTTCATGAAATAAATTAGAGTATTGAAGAAAGATCATGAAAGTGTTTCTATTTGAAGAAAATATTTCATCAAGTAAAAGGATGAATATATTCATGAGATTTTATGTTACAAAGAAAGAATTACTGAATAGGGAAATATGATTGATGTTCTTAGAAAGAAGCAAGAATCAAAGGATGAAAAGTTTTACAAGTTGCAATAGAAACATCTTGAGTACTAAACTACCTCCAGTAAGATGAATGATAATTTCAAAAAATAATTATAAGTAAAAGCGGATACTTTTAAATTTTTTAAGAAGGCTCAATACGAGAATTATATGAAATATTTTCTTACCAAATATAATTTTTCATCTAATTATTTTAATACTCCAGGTTTTGAAAATAAAAGGTAAGTAATGGATAGAGATGGGATGCTAGAAACCTATCAATTCTAAAAATGTTGAAATGTCACTCAATAGTGGAGAGGGTCCACATCCTGAGCATTCTAGAGCTGAAAGAAGGTACCAACCTCAAAAATGTTTTTATAGAGAAAGATCTTTCTTGAATAAAAAATCTAGATTTTATGGATATTACTGGTATTGGGGAATCTATAGGCTTAGAGATTATAATTGCTGTCACAACATATCATTACCTGAAAGATGGTTTGAGAAAAATGGATGATATAGGGAATGAATAATTAGTAACTTTCCTATTATACATGACGGTGAAAAGGGGAATTATCAATATGATATAAACATTCCGAAATAATCAATTTGAATTTCTTGAATATGTTTCTGGAAGATTTGATTAGTCTGGTAAACATGTCGAAATATGTATGACACTCCTTCCGGAAAATGATTCTAATGAATTAAAATAAAAAACAGCTAAAAAGGAGAAGGTTGAGAAAAGAACTTTTGTTGTTGATACAACATTGAAATCACGTAATAGGAAAAAAACATGTATACTTGATAGTGTTATCTCTTTACATAAGATTAGTGATACAAAAATCAAGACACATATTCAAATTTATGATGGATGAGTAGTTACATTGTCAATGATTGTTCCTTAACAATTAGAGGGGTCATACATCTTTTGACATGTTGACCAGAATAATCAAATCATTAAAAAGGTTTTTTAGAAAATCAATAGTGGGGTATTTAATAACCTTTTGGTGTTTTAACAATTTTTTTTATTTTTTGATAACTTATTTTTTTTATATGAATTTTTCTTTTTTTAGAATTGGATCCAAGTGCACCAAATTTAGATCATTAGATTAAAAATAAAAAAAAGGAAAACATTATTAGTCACTAGGAGTTTATCACTTTGGAAATATGGGAAATAATGATGTTACTAACTTCAGAATAAATTATTTATTTAGACATAAGTTATTGGTTGAAGAATTCATTTTTTTCTGAAGTGTTTTGGTGAAGAAAGTGAAGTCATGTGTTAGAAATTTTTCATAGTTTACAAACTAAATCAAAAGATTCTTTTCAGATCAATAAGTTCACAAAAATAATAAGAACATTCATTATAAAAGTTTTTGAACAAACTGTAGATAGGATTGATTTCTACTTACTAAAATGAAATTAAAATTCAATCTAGCATCTTCAGAGAATTTGATCCAACATCATTGTTCTGAAAATATAATCCAGCATCTTCTGAAAACTAGATCAAGCATTATTATTTTGAAATAAGATTCAATATTATTATTCATAAAATAATATCCATCATATTAACATAATCAAATACAAAATTATTGTTCTAAAAATCCAATCCAGCATTATTGTTCTAAAAATTGGATCCTTCATTAATGTTCTAAAAATCAGATCCAGCATTTCAAAAAATCAGAACCAGCATATATTGAAATCAGATTCACTCAAAAGTAAGATTATTGAAGATAATGAGGTCAACCATGAAATTAAATTTTTCATAAATCTCATATAAATATAAGGAGGTTTTATGAAGTCAATGTCGATATTTTAAATGGTGGAGATTTTCCAAGTTATGAGATATAATAAAGCATGAAATATTTCATGTTTCCCACATTTTTTTTAGTTGCCTATAAATACAACATAAGATCATTAATTTATTTTTAACATTATACAAACATGAAAAATTTGGAGCACTTGAAAAATCAATGTCAAACATCCCATATAATTGAGGAAGAACTATATTGAGAATTCTAGTAGAGTTTGAGTTTTGTAGATAGCTATTAGATAATAGATCCAACATATTTTTAAATTTTGATCCAGTAATGTCTTTAGAAAAATGGATATAGAATTCAGAGAAAATATGATCCATCATTTTGAGAAAATTGGAACCATTATTCTGATAAAATTAGAGTCAGTTTTATGAGAAAATCGGAAGTAGTATTCCGAGTAAATCAGATCCCGCATTCTTATCAAATCAAATCTAGTATTCTGAAAAAACTAAGTCTAGTATTATAAGAAAATCAGATCCATCATTCTGTGAAAATAGGAACCAGTATTCCAAGAAAATCAAATCAAGAATTTTTAGCAAATCATATTTAGTATTCTGATAAAATTAAATCCATTATTCTAAAAATAATTGGATCCAACATTCGATCAAATTGAAACTCAATATTCTAAGAAAATTAGAACATACATTCTGGGAAAATTGAATCTGGAATTCTGTAATAATGAGATATATCATTCTTAAATAACTGGAACCAATATTCTCTAGAAAAAAGAGATCAATCATGTTGATAAAAAAAACTCAGATGCATCAATATTATATTGTGTATTTGGAGTGAGAAATTGTGGAGATAATTCAAGAAAGTATTTATCCTTTTGTTTGGATCAATCATATTATGTGAAACCATTACAAACTGATGGTATTAATTAAAATATTTTCAATTGGGAGATAGAATGTGTCAAATAGGTGTTGGCACAAGTTGTATTAACATCATCATAATAGTATGTTTTTGTAGACCCATAGGAGTGTCTAAGTCATGGACATAGGTTCTGACATTGAGGCTGAACCTTGTAAATCATTTTTTCTTTTCATTCCTTCCAACTTTTTCATTCATAAGTATTTACTAAAATTTTCTAAGTAAACAAAACATAATTGGGAACAAGGGTTATGTTTCTATGTGTTTTGAATCTTATGAAAAGTGAACAGTTGATTCACCCCCCCCCCATTTGTTATTTGACTCATGAAGCTTCATATAAATTTTTCATATGGTCCTATCTAGAGAATATATTTTTCTATAAATATTATCTTCTAAATTAAAATACTTAACTATATAATACAAATTTATTTTTAATTTTTACTGAATAAATATTTACATTAAATGATTACACAACAATGATGGAGTGAATATTTCATTAATGGAAAAAATCAAATAAATGACATTGAAGATGTTAAAATTAATATAATATGAATTAATTAAGGATATATGTGTATTTTATAGATGTTTATTTCATATTAGGGATGCATTAATTGATTTTAATCTACGTTATCTTAATTTATTGGTTTTATTGATTTCAAAGTAATGAATATTGTCAAAATTGATAATAATCATATTTCATGCATAGAATATATTGTTATATTATTTACAAATAATAAAAATAATAAAAAATTAAAAAAGTATATGATATGGACTAATATGTCATCTGAAGTAAATTTATATTCCATTTTGATGCATTTGGATCTAGAATAGTCTTATTATATATAAATATTTTGAGAAATTCCTAAAGTACCTCACACCTCAATTTTAAAAGGGAACTCATCCCTTCACATATTTACACCACATTGACCCATCTAGTGTTACAATATCAACCCATTTTTATTAAAAAAATCATTATTATATATAGGTTTTTGTTCTTCTAAAATACCAATGTGAGATACCTTAAGAAGATATCTAACATAAGTCTTCCAGAAAAGTGGTAATAATCTTTACCAACACTTTCATGTATATTCCTTATTTTACATACTTTTAAAAAGTTTTTTAAATAATTATTTAATAACTACAGTATATACATTATTCTAATAATTTATTTCATTTATTTGTCAAACATAATACAATTTTAATACATCTTATGAAAAATGAAATAGCCATGCATGCTTACATATGGATTACCGTCTCCACATAGCAGTGTGATTAATTTTTCGTCACCGCTTTACTGATATGATTGTAATGATTTATGTATGATTATATATTATATTTATAAAATAAAAAGGATTCTAGAAAGATTAGTTATTTTTTACCATCCTTTTGTTTCAACCGTAGAATAATGAAAATAGTGTTCATTTGTATGTAAGTCATAATATCTCCATTAACACTGAAATTAATATTTCTATCTCTATATTTATGGGTGAATATATATATATTATGATATTTTCACCCTAAATAATATTATGGAGATGATGCATATATAAGGACTAGATCTATTAAATCAAAACATGTAGAGACCCTAACCCTATCAGCTCTATGTTTGAGGCTTACTACATTACATTGGAAAAATATACAATGAATCACATCCTAAATGACCAAATAATTTATAATAATTTAAAAACCAAATACATACACGATTATTATATTAAATTTTAATACAATAATTAGAATTTTTTCTGAAATATCTTAAAACATTCTGGCATGTTCATAGATATATTTCATAGTAAACATCATGGAATCTTTAGGAAAAGAAAAAAATATATGTGTGACCTCAAATTCATTTTAAGGACTAAGTACATTGAAAGAATTCATGAATCAATAATAATAAATATGGAAATGTAATAACAGAAAAAAAGATTTATAATAAATAAAATGAGAATTGATTTTATCAAGAGATAATATCAACCTGAAAATATCTTGGATAATAATCAATATAACATTGTAAATATCTAAGTGCAAATTCAATTTGAATTACTTAATAACAAATATAATTATGGGATGGTAAATAACTAAAAACAGATTTTGTTTAATCAAAAAACTGATAATGAAATGAATCCATATATAATAGTATTACTAAAATATCTTTGATAATAATGAATGAAAACATATTAAACCCAATGAATAATTATCAGATATCATGTCTTAGACATAAGAAACCTCTACTGTCAAGACTATTCAAAATATGGTTTAATCTATAGGTAAAACATTATTTAATTATAACTTCATTTATTTATCTTATAAGATCTACTGATGAATCTTGAAGATATATATTTTTGGTGCCCACCAATCACCAGAGGCCCAGAATATTTCCTCATATATTTAATAATTGATTTAATTCATTAAAAAATATCCCTTAATATATAATATTTATTTCGTGTAAGTGAAATAGATTTATCAATATTACCATAGTCAAACAAATAACATTCGAAGTAAAACACCATATTTAGAAATGTTATATGGTTTAATCAATTATAATATACATGATTAATAATATGGATATTTATTTTAGATTTAATTTCTAATAATCACATGAAATTTCATATCTCAAGGGGAAGATAATGACTAAAAAATGAAATGAGGAAGGTAATTAAAAAACTATCCATCTTCAATAATATCAAAAACTGTCCAAATAACGAATAAGGTTGGTATAAATATATACACATTTGAGTAATAAAAAATGGATTTTACATTCTTTAATATAAATACCATAAAAATATTTTCAATTAAATTAGGAAAATATCCTTTTCATTTTAAAAAAACTATGAAATTCCCTTTCAATGAAAATCACTTAAAAATTTTATTAAAAGGGTCCTATTATGTAGGAAAAGTTAGATTCAATGAAACAATTTTCATGTTGTAGTTTAACTCAGTACATTATGAAAAAGTATAAAAATAACATTCCTTTTTCACTATAAAATGTTAGGATAATTCCACGTTTATAAAATGATAATAAAATTAATTTCCTGATTTTGTTAAAAGAAAAATAAAAATTGTTTTGAAAATAAAATAATATTTCTATGAAAAATATTTTTAAAGAGATAAAATGATTTAAAAATCCTTTTATTAGACATTTTAGAATGATTAAAAAAATGAAAACATTTTTATAAAACATGGTTTTGGAAGAAAATATATTTTTGAAACAACAAAAGAAATTAATTTGGAATTTATTAAAATAGTTTCCTAATTAATTTAAGAGACAAGAAGCCTAAAAAAGGTAAAAATGTTTTAAAATATCATGAATAACTATAGTATATTAATATTAAAGTGATTAATAAATAATTATAAAATAATTCCCTTCAATTGAAATTCTAGTGTATACAATTTCAATTAAAATGAGATTGTGAAATAAACCCTTGGAAAGATCATAACATTAAAGTAATAATCAATGAAGGAATTTATATGGTTTATTATATTTAAATCAATATAAAACAATTTTAAACATAGTTTAAGAGTATATAAATTCATTATAAAAATAATTTTAGTGTTATATAATCTATTAAGTTCAAGCCTATCGCAATGAACTGAAATTGAGTTAAGAAATTTTTTACAACATTGTAATATTTAATTCAAATCCTCTCAAATTAATTAAATCAAATTGAAACATAAAATTCCGTAAATAATGAATTATTTATGATATTACATTTTAAATTATATGTATATAAACCATATAATATAAACTTGGATCATAACATTACAATATTCCTTAATAAAATTAATTTGAGATAAAATACTACCAAATGCTCCCTTTTAGTTGAACATTATTTAACTCCATGTATTGTGATTTTAAACATATTATTAACTTTTATTAGAACCATATTAATATTAATGAATTAATAAATTATTCCTTTTACAGAATCTTATCTCAAGTTATTTAATAATGTTTCATTATTTTCATTGTTTTGGGTGTTAATTGCTTTCTTTTCTCATGCATGTTTCGTCATGAAATATCTAGTTATTTTGTATGTTATAGGATTCTGTCATCTATAAAATAATAATAATGACATTATTATCAAATATTTACATCAATTTAACTTTTAAAACAAATCATTATTGATGTTTATGAAAAATGAAGTATGTTATGATCAAAGAGACGGTTAGTTGTATGTATGCATCGGTATCACTTCAATTTTTCAATGATCATCTTGTAAATAAGTTAACTAATTTTTTCCATTAAATAATGATAATAATATCATAAAAACCATATTATATACTTATATATACCATATATGTGGTGTAGTGATGAAAAGAGAGTCACATCGCTTCGTGAAGGAAACCCTCCAATGGTATAAAAATTATGTTTTCATCATTACATGGGTGAAAAGGAAATAAAAAAATTATATATATATATATATATATTGATAAATATTTAATTGATATCGTAATTATCTCATGTATAAAAAATATAATAATTTAAATTATTCTTTATTACCTTCAATATAATGTATTAGTGAAAGATGAATAACATCGATTCGTGAGGTTGTAGTTCACCATACATGTGACGAATGTTATCGTGTATCCTATAGAATGAAATGTAATAATATATTTATGATATAAAGGCTCCATTGGTATAATAACTGAAACACCCCAAGCTTCTACGGTACACTTCTCTTTGAATAATGTGATAGCGTGTGTCGTACGCAACACCGAGTTCTTACACACCATAACCAATCAAACTAGCCGTTATGAATAGTAATACCTAATTTTTTAAATTATATATATTATATATTTCAAAATGGACTTAATTTTTGGATTTGAAATATCGAATTTAGCCTAAGGTGAAATTTTGGTACTTTTCGGATAACTTTAATATTTTGATGAATAGTGAAATTTACTAAATTTTAATTGAAAACAACTTTTTTAATCAAAATAATTAATAGTGATAAATTATGAATTTGAGTGGTTTTAAAGAATATTTAGAATATATTTTTACCATTTAATATAATTATGGTCATTGGACATAATTTTACAATTAAACCGAACATAAACAAGTGTCAATCTTTTGATAGTTATTATCTCTTAAAAACACGCGTTTTGTTTTGGCAGCGGGAATTAATTTTAAATTAATTTCTGCCACTTCTGTGTTTTGAATTTAGAAAAATGGATACCATATTTGGAATCAGGGTTTTCAAATTGTGTAAATAGGTAACTTTTATTTTTAGACATTTTGAATAATTACTGCGGTAAATATTTTATTTACCATGGTTAAGGGTAAATTCGGTAAATAAGGGTTAAAAAATAATATTATAATAATACTAAATTACCCTAAAACGTGTCTTAGACTTATTGGTTGATATTTTTTCGACCATAGGCATCTTTGGGTTGATTTTGGGACCCCATGGTGCCACTTGTAGGTGATAGGGACACTTTATTTTAATTAAGTTAAAATCAATACAAAAATGACACAAGCATATATCTTTTAGAAAAACAATTTTTACATAGGGTTATATATGTTGGATTTTAGATTATAAGTATTCATTAGAAAGATAAAAATATTTCATACATAACGATATTTTATTTATAATTTATAGACATTAAATAAGTTAATTTATTTATGACACAATGATGATGAAGTAATTACTATAATAGTGAAAAATTAAAATAATTGATATTATAAATACATAAATAAATATAATATGAAACTTTTAATGAATTAAACTAATTTTCTAAGATAATATGATATATTAGTATTGATTTAATTGACTTTTTTCTAAGTAATCAATCTGTTATGAGTTTCACAAAAATCAACTATGAATAGTGTCAAAATTGACATAAAAGAATTCTTAAAACAAATATTATATTATTAATTGATATTAAATTCTTAAAAATCTAAGGTTCGGCCAAGAGACTTATATCATGATATATTCATCATTAATGGACCACTTGAGAGTCTCTTGGATGTATATAGTAAGTTTATTAACCATATTATATAAAAATACAAAGAGACATTCTAAAAGTGAAACTAATTAACTTAGAGTTAATACTTAAAGATAAGGTTAATATAAGTACCCAAACCTGTCTAAATTCTATTGGTTGAGTTTTTTTCGACCCATACCCACCTTAAAATTTAAAAAATCAACTTTGGAGCCTTTATAAACCGAATATGAATTTATTATAAATTAATATTTCTAGCTTTTCCAAAGGTGCCCCTCACCCCTCTTATAAAAGGGTACTCCTCCTTCCCATTTCTTCACACCATCAAAGCCTTTTGGTTCGGCAAACATCTACTCAAATACTCTCCCAACTTCTCTCACTACAACCTAGAGGCCTTAGTTTGATCATAAATCCAACCTAAGGAGCCCTTTTGATCAAATCAAAAGGAAGAAACCGAAGAAGAGGTAATGATTTCACCACCCTTTTCCAAGTTCCTTTCTTCTTCCACTTCTTCTTCCTTTGTTGTTACCATTATAAAATAATAAATCCAGTATCATATATATAATGTGATGTTATTATAAATATGGTACAACCATATTCATTATTCTATCCACCCTTTGAATAACATGTCATCATACGTGCGTACGTACGGCTTACCGTCTCCACGTCGTGGTGTAATTGTTATTCAATATATTATTATTTGGATGGGTATAATAATGATGTGTAACTCATGTAAATAATAAATATTACATGTTAAGGATTATTTATATATGATATACCATCCATTTATATATTTTTTTAATATCAAAAGAATGATATTGTCGCTCGTGCATACGTACGGACTACCGTCTCCACGAACGCGATGAGATTCATTCTCCAACGTATCCATTCAAGTATAATTATCATTTGATTGTTTAAAAACGATGTTTAAGGACTTGATATAATTCTGTATATGAAAAATATACAACCTATCCATGATAAACATGTATTATGTAACAAAACATATAAAATAAAACGAGTAAGTTAACACCTGAAACAACGATAATTCAAAGATATCATTAACAAATCAATGTTAAAAGATCATATATGATATCATATTAATATATATGATTCTTGTATAATTTAATAACAATTATTTCACCATTATACAGGAGGTTAACCTACCCCAACCAAGGAAAAGTACAAGGTAAGGGTTATTTCACAATCTCTTCATTATCCGAGGTTGTTTATACGTAATAATCTATTGGGATCTCTTTATCATCCACATCCATGTTTCTTAAAAATGTATTTCAAAACATTTTTACTATTCACAAGAATATGGGTTAATGTCATTTATACCCTTGTTTGACTTTTTATAAGAGGTTTATAAAGGAATCTTTCCGTCGTTTTCCCAAACAAGGTGCTTTTTTACCTTTTCGACAAAATTAAGGTAAAAATGTTTTTTTTAACTTATACAGCGGGTGCGGCAATTTTCCGCCGTTATAAAATCATCGAAGCTTCCATTAAAAGCTTATAAGAATATTTTCAAAGAAAATGTTTTATTTTATATGGATCTTAAAAGATTTCAAAATAAAAGAGATATTTCTCTAAAAAGAGTTTTGATTTCATCTATTGTTGGATTTTACGCTTATGTGAAGTTTATTTATTATGATACAAAACTTCTATGTTGTATTAATGGTTTTGTGATATGTTTGACTATGGATGTTCTATTTTTATACCATTCATGGTTTATGGTGAAAGTATTGACATTTCGTATGCTAGTTTTAATACGATTGTTTATGTTAAGTTTAAACCTTTTCATAAGGGAATGCATTGGACTTAATATGTGACGGGTGGAGCCCGCTATAGCTCCTCGATGCATCGGTAGGTCTCATGAGACAAACTAGTGTCTTGGCACAAGGCCTTGGAAAAATCTTATTTGTAGTCTTGGCATGAGGCCTTGGCTATGTGGTTATGATAGCCTGTCATTATGCATTCCAACATTATAAAAGTGGTTATTGATTTTACATGTGATTATTCAATTAGTAGAATATCTATGTGAATAAGTAAATAGAATTATTTCATTTTATTTATGCCATACCATGTTTAAAGTTCAAGTTTGAAGGGATTCTGTTTTAGTTATACATTTCCTTAAATGTTTATTCTTATTTTTGAATGTTTCTGCTATATTGTTATCCTTACTGGACATTTGAGATCACCCCTTTTCTATGTTTTATTTTTCCCAAGAAGTGAAGAAGTAAATTGTGAATGACCTGCAGGGATATTATGTGGGGATATGAGTGTGGATTATGGAGTCAATATGTTGTTGTAGTAGTTTTTCATTTTATGATGTAATGTAAGACTTATGAATATATCTAGTGTTTCCAAGGCTACTAAACCAATCGGTCTTTCGAGATTTGATCTTTCTTGTGATCATGCCAATGTTATGTAATAATGCACCGACTCTGGGTAACTAGGGTCGGGGAATTACAGTTGGTATCAGAGGAAGTTTAGTAGAATCCTTGGAAGCTAGATTTAGATAAACTCTAATTAGAGCACGTAGACCTAAGATGAACTTTGAGGATTAGTATAAAAGAACTTCCTAGAATTTTGGTATTGTAGAGATTTTGTGAGTTTTCCAAGAAATACATCCCTGTCTGGATACGAGCGGGTAGAGGCGGCTCTGGCACAGATGTACCTAGGGGTAAAACCCGAAAACACCGCTTTGAGCTAGACTCGAATGGGAACTGGTGCACGACAACGGGCCTTGCTGCACTCTTGGTTACGACACTCCCGGGGGATATGCTTAGGATAACTCTCATTTTCTTTACAAATCATTATGAAGGGTTTATGAGTATATACTTCCTCAAAGAAAACATTTTTATTATTATGGATTATATCCATAAATAGTTCAATTTATGTTAAGTGTTTTATAAGTATGGGATTATGTATTTTGATTCATAAACTGATCTAATTTATGCCATTGTTTAGAAATGGCGCCTAGTAGAAGAAATGGAAACCGTATCAATGCACACACTCCATGTAGGGATTTCCCTCCTGCTCAAGATAATTATAGTGGAGTTGGTGATGAAACTGGTGCCGATCAGCTAATCACCATACTGGGACAACTCACTCAGGTTATAAATAATAACCTTACCCGTATGGAGCACCCTGATCCACAGCGTGGAGGACCAATGTTAGATCAATTCATGAGGCAACAACCACCAATGTTCAATGGGAGTACAAATACCTTAGTAGCTGAGCAATGGATAAATTCCCTAGAGAAAATATTTCAGGCTTTGGGGAGCAGTGAAAGGGAAAAAGTTATCATGGCAGTTTACCGCCTCACTGGAGATGCTGATCAATGGTGGTCATTGATTCAAAACATGAAGGAAGATGATGAAGTATCAAATATGGAATGGAGGGAGTTCAAAGATCTGTTTTTAGAAAAATACTTTCCTCGCGACCATCGAGTAGATATGGAAAGACAATTTCTGAGTCTGAGACAAAAGGAGGATGAGAATGTCACAAAGTATGAGGCTAACTTTACAAGATTAGCAAGGTATTCTGGAGATTATATACATAACCCAAGAAGTAAGATTGATCGTTTCTTTGATGGGTTAAAACCATTTCTTCGTCGAGCATTAGTCTCACAATCCTTTTCATCGTACGAAGACATTGCCTCATGTGCTATCAAGACAGAAAAGGAATTCTCTAAGTCTTATGACTTTAAAGCATAGAAAGAGAAGAAGAAACCTGCTGATCAATCTGGAAATGGAAATAAGGGGAAGAAAGGAAAGGTTGAATATCCATCCTGTGGTAAATGTGGGAAGAAACACCCAGGTACTTGCTTGAAGGGAATGGGAGTCTGTTACAAGTTTGGTGAAAAAGGCCACCATGCTCATGATTGTAAGGGGAAGAAGGAAGCTACCAACGTTCAGTGCTACAATTTCAGGGAGATGGGGCATTATGAAAATGAATGTCCTAAGCGTCAGGAGAACCTACCTCAGAAAAGGCCAAGGGATCAAGGCCAGGCTTATGCTATCACTACTGCTGAGGTAGAAGCTCCGAAAGACGTGGTGGCAGGTAATTTAATGGTTTCCTCAAGTTTAGAAAATACATTATTTGATTCTGGATCATCGCATTGTTTCATATCTTACCAGTTTGTTAAGAAAATTAGATATTTCCAATTTGATTTAATAAGGGAGTTGTCAGTTAAAACCCCTAAGGGAAGTATCATTGCAAAAAAGTTTTGTGAATCAGTCCCCATTAGAGCACATAAATGTTCGTTATCTGCTGATCTCATCGGCATACCTATGATTGAGTTTGATATAATCCTCGGTATGGACTGGATTTCGGACTATGATGCGAAGATTTATTCTAAGAAGAAAGAGGTTACGATTCTTGATGATAATGATAAGGAACACCTTATCTTTAGAGCAGAATCATCACCACCTAATTCTTATTTAGATCCACCCTCAACAGCTCAACTAAATTCAATTATTGGGGAGGAAGAGAATGAAATAACTGTGGGTGAGGAAAGGAATGTTCAAATAGAGGATGTACCTATTGTGAAAGAATTTGTAGATGTATTTCTGGAAGATTTACCTGGACATCCTCCAGAACGAGAAGTGGAGTTTTCCATTGATTTAATTCCTGGATCAAGGCCTATATCAAAGACCCCTTATAGAATGGCCACTGTAGAGTTAGTCGAACTAAAAAACAAATAGAGGAATTGAGTAATAAAGGATTTATTCACCCTAGTGTTTCTCCTTGGGGAACCCCAGTTCTTTTTATTAAAAAGAATGATGGATCTATGAGGTTATGTATCGACTACAGGGAGATCAATGCTATAACAATAAAGAACAATTATCCCCTACCACGCATTGATGGTTTATTTGACCAACTGCATAGAGCTCAATAATTTTCAAAGATTGACCTTCGATCTGGATACCATCAGTTGTGTGTGAAGAGGGAAGACATTCCGAAAACAGAATTTTGAACCAGGTACGGGCATTATGAGTTTACTATAATGCCTTTTGGATTGACTAATGCACCCTCTATATTCATGGATCTAATGAATAGAGTTTTTAAGGAGTATCTCGATGAATTTGTGGTGGTATTTATTGATGATATCTTGGTATACTCTAAAACCTACGAAGATCATGAAAATCACTTGCGCATTATCTTGAAGACTCTGAGGAGGCATGAATTATATGTAAAGTTTAGAAAGTGTGAATTCTGGCTCCATGAGATTTCTTTTCTTGGCCATAGTGTCTCTAAAGATGGAATCTCGGTTGATCCTTCTAAGACCAAGGCAATCCAAGAATGGCCATCACCTACGAGTATAACTGAGGTACGTAGTTTTATTGGTTTGGCAGGTTATTATCGACGTTTCGTCCAGAATTTTGCCCGATTGGCTAACCCATTAACGAAGCTCACACGTAAAGGGGTTAAATTTGTTTGGACAAAAGAGTGTGAAGAATGTTTCGAAGAACTGAAGAGAAGATTAGTCAATGCTCCTATATTGACTCTACCATCGGGGAATGATGGGTTCATTATTTATAGTGATTCATCGAAGAAATGACTTGGTTGTGTCCTTATGCAGAATGATAGAGTTATTGCCTATGCATCATGACAGTTGAAAATTCATGAACAAAACTATCCTACTCATGATCTCGAGTTAGCAGCTGTGATCTTTTCTTTGAATATATGGAGGCACTACCTCTATGGTGAAAAATGTGAGATTTATACTGATCACAAGAGTTTGAAGTAAATTTTCTCACAAAAAGAACTCAACATGAAGCAAAGGAGATGGCTTGAATTACTCAAGGATTATGATTGCATGATACACTACCACCAGGGGAAGGAAAACAAGGTGGTAGATGCTTTGAGTAGAAAAGACCACGGAGTTTTGAGCAATATGAGAATTGAAAGGGATCTAATTTTCATGGATCTAGTGAAGATGGACATGGGAATAACCAGGGAAGGCGAAACATCAATTCTTTTTCAAATGGTTGCCAAACCATCTTTACTAGAAAGGATTAAGTGTTCTCATACCGATGATGAAGAATTTAAAAAGAAGATTAAAGATGTGAATGATGGGAGATTGAGAGACTTTTTGTATGAAGATAGAATTTTGAAATTCGGTAAGAGACTTTGTGTTCCCAATTTACCTGATCTAAAAAGGGAATTGCTGGATGATGCTCATAGTTCCAATTTCTCTATACACCCTGGGAGCACCAAAATGTATAGAGATTTGAAGGAACATTTTTGGTGGGACAACATGAAGAGGGAGATTTCTGATTTTGTATCAAGATGTATGGTTTGTCAACAAGTGAAAGCTGGAAGGCAACATCCTAGAGGAGTCATGCAACCTCTTCCCATACCGGAGTGGAAATGGGACAATATTACGATGGACTTTGTCATGGGGCTACCAAAGACTCCTAGAAGGAACGATGCAATATGGGTTATTGTTGATCGTCTTACCAAGTCAGCACATTTTCTTTTTATAAGAGAAGATCTACCCCTGGAACTTCTAGCAAGTCTATATACTAATGAAGTTGTGAGACTTCATAGAGTACCCCTATCGATTGTTTCGGATCGTGATCCCCTTTTTACTTCAAGATTATGGAAAAATCTTCAAAAATCCCTGGATACTGAACTTCATTTGAGCACTGCTTACCACCCTCAGACAGACGGACAATCAGAACGAACAATTCAGACCTTAGAGGACATGTTGAGATCTTGCTCACTTGACTTTCAGGGTATGTGGGATCAATATTTACCTCTGGTAGAATATTCCTATAACAATAGCTTCCATTCGAGTATTCAGATGGCACTATATGAAGCGTTATACCGAAAGAGATGTCGTACACCAACCTGTTGGGATGACGTTGGTGAAAGAAAACTTGTAGGCCCAGAACTGGTGGAGGAAACGGTGGAAAAGGTGAAGGTAATCCAAAATCACATCAAAGCAGCTCAAAGTAGGCCGAAGAGCTATGCCGATAATCGAAGGAAGGATTTGGAATTTCAAGTCGGTGATCATGTTTTCCTGAAGGTATCTCCATGGAAGGGAGTCATACATTTTGGTAAGAAAGGTAAATTGAGTCCCAGGTACATCAGACCCTTCAAAATTCTAGAACGAATTGGGGTTGTAGCTTACCGATTGGCAATGCCTCCAAGTCTCTCTAAAGTTCACGATGTGTTCCACGTATCTCTATTGAGGAAATACATGCCTGACCCAATGCATGTACTCACCTACATGGAGTTAGAACTGGAACCCAATCTGTCTTATTGTGAAGAGCCCGTCAGGATTCTTGATACGAGAGAACAAGTACTGAGAAACCGGACGACGCGTCTGGTAAAAGTTTTGTGGAGAAACCATAAGATGGAGGAGGCAACGTGGGAACCCGAGGAACTTATGATGAAGAACCACCCGAGTCTTTTCATGTGATAAGTATTCTAGAAATTTTGAGGACGAAATTATTTTAAGGAGGGGAGAATGTAACACCCCAAGCTTCTACGGTACACTTCTCTTTGAATAATGTGATAGCGTGTGTTGTACGCAAAACCGAGTTCTAACACACCATAACAAATCAAACTAGCCGTTATGAATAGTAATACCTAATTTTTGAAATTATATATATTTTATATTTCAAAATGGACTTCATTTTTAGATTTGGTATATCGAATTTATCCTAAGGTGAAATTTTGGTACTTTTCGGATAACTTTAATATTTTGATGAATAGTGAAAATTACTAAATTTTAATTAAAAACAACTTTTTTAATCAAAATAATTAATAGTGATAAATTATGAATTTGAGTGGTTTTAAAGTATATTTAGAATATATTTTTACCATTTAATATAATTTTGGTCATTGGACATAATTTTACAATTAAACCGAACATAAACAAGTGTCAATCTTTTGATAGTTATTATCTCTTAAAAACACGCTTTTTGTTTTGGCAGCGGGAATTAATTTTAAATTAATTTCTGCCACTTCTGTGTTTTGAATTTAGAAAAATGGATTCCATATTTCGAATCAGGATGTTCAAATTGTGTAAATAGGTAACTCTTATTTTTAGACATTTTGAATAATTACTGCGGTAAATATTTTATTTACCATGGTTAAGGGTAAATTCGGTAAATAAGGGTTAAAAAATAATATTATAATAATACTAAATTACCCTAAAACGTGTCCTAGCCTTATTGGTTGATATTTTTTAGACTATAGGAATATTTGGGTCGATTTTGGGACCCCATGGTGCCACTTGTAGGTGATAGGGACACTTTATTTTAATTAAGTTAAAATGAATACAAAAATGACACAAGCATATATATTTTAGAAAAACAATTTTTACATAGGGTTATATATGTTAGATTTTAGATTATAAATATTCATTAGAAAGATACAAAGATTTTATAGATAATTATATTTTATTTATAATTTTTAGACATTAAATAATATAATTTATTTATGACACAATGATGATGAAGTAATTACTATAATAGTGAGAAATTAAAATAATTGATATTATAAATACCCAAATAAATATAATATGAAACTTTTAATGAATTAAACTAATTTTATAGGATAATATGATATATTAGTATTTATTTAATATACTTTGTTCGAAGTAATCAATCTGTTATGAGTTTCACAAAAATCAACTATGAATAGTGTCAAAATTGACATAATAGAATTCTTAAAACAAATATTATATTATTAATTGATATTAAATTCTTAAAAATCTATGGTTCGGCCAAGAGACTTATAACATTATAGGTTAATCATTAATGGACCACTTGGGGGTCTCTTGGATGTATATAGTAAGTTTAGTAACCATATTATATAAAAATACAAAGAGACATTGTAAAAGTGAAACTAATTAACTTAGAGTTAATACTTAAAGATAAAGTTAATATAAGTACCCAAACCTATATAAATTCTATTGGTTGAGTTTTTTTCGACCCATCCCCACCTTAAAATTTAAATAATCAACTTTGGAGCCTTTATAAACCTAATATGAATTTATTATAAATTAATATTTCTAGCTTTTCCAAAGGTGCCCCTCACCCCTCTTATAAAAGGGCACTCGTCCTTACAATTTCTTCACACCTTCAAAGCCTTTTGGTTCGGCCAACCTCTGCACCAATACTCTCCCAAATTCTCTCACTACAACCTAGAGGCCTTAGTTTGATCAGAAAACCAACCTAAAGAGCCCTTTTGATCAAATCAAAAGGAAGTAACCGAAGAAGAGGTAATGATTTCACCACCCTTTTCCAAGTTCCTTTCTTCTTCCACTTCTTCTTCCTTGGTGGTTACCATTCTAAAATAATAACTCCAGTATCATATATATACTGTGATGTTATTATAAATATGGTACAACCATATTCATTATTCTATCCACCCTTTTAATAACATGTCACCATACGTGCGTACGTACGGCTTACCGTCTCCACGTCGTGGTGTAATTGTTATTCAATATATTATTATTTGGATGGGTATAATAATGATGTGTAACTAATGTAAATAATAAATATAACATGTTAATGATTCTGTATATATGATATACCATCCATTTATATATTATTGTAATATCAAAAGAATGATATTGTTGCTCGTGCGTACGTACGGACTACCATCTCCACGAACGCGATGAGATTCATTCTCCATCGTATCCATTCAAGTATAATTATCATTTGATGATTTAAAAATGAAGTTGAAGGACTTGATATAATTATGTATATGAAAAATATACAACCTATCCATGACAAACATGGATTATGTAACAAAACATATAAAAGAAAACGAGTAAGTTAACACCCGAAACAACGATAATTCAAAGATATCATTAACAAATCAATGTTAAATGATCATATATGATATCATATTAATATATATGATACTTTTATAATTTAATAACAATTATTTCACCATTATACAGGACGTTAACCTACCCCAACCAAGGAAAAGTATAAGGTAAGGGTTATTTCACAATCTCTTCATTATCCGAGGTTGTTTATACGTAATAATCTACTGAGATCTCTTTATCATCCACATCCATGTTTCTTAAAAATGTATTTCAAAACATTTTTACTATTCACAAGAATATGGGTTAAAGTCATTTATACCCTTGTTTGAATTTTTATAAGAGGTTTATAAAGGAATCTTTCCATCGTTTTCCCAAACAAGGTGCTTTTTAACCTTTTCGACAAAATTATGGTAAGAATGTTTTTTTTAACTTATACGGCGGGTGCGGCTATTTTCCGCCATTATAAAATCGTCGAAGCTTCCTTTACAAGATTATAAGAATATTTTCAAAGAAAATATTTTATTTTATATGGATCTTAAATGATTTCAAAATAAAAGAGATATTTCTCTAAAAAGAGTTTTGATTTCATCTATTGTTGGATTTTACGCTTATGTGAAGTTTATTTATTATGATACAAAACTTCTATGTTGTATTAATGGTTTTGTGATATGTTTGACTATGGATGTGCTATTTTTATACCATTCATGGTTTATGGTGAAAGTATTGACATTTTTTATGCTAGTTTTAATATGAATGCTTATGTTATGTTTAAACCTTTTCATATGGGAATGCATTGGACTTAATATGTGACGGGTGGAGCCTGCTATAACTCCTCGATGCATTGGTAGGTCTCATGAGACAAACTAGTGTCTTGGTACAAGGCCTTGGAAAAATCATATTTTTAGTCTTGGAACGAGGCCTTGGCTATGTGGTTATGATAGTCTGACATTATGCATTCCAACATTATGAAAGTGGTTATTGATTTTGCATGTGATTATTCGATTAGTAGAATATCCATGTGAATAAGTAAATGGAATTATTTCATTTTATTTATGCCATACCATGTTGAAAGTTCAAGTTTCAAAGGCTTTTGTTTTAGTTATACATTGCCGAAAATGTTTATTCTTATTTATGAAAGTTTCCGCTATATTGTTATCCTTACTAGGCATTTGAGCTCACCCCTTTTCAATGTTTTATTTTTCCCAATAAGTGAAGAAGTAAATTGTGAATGACCTGCAGGGATATTATGTGGGGATATGAGTGTGGATTATGGAGACAATATGTTGTTGTAGTATTTTTTCATTTTATGATGCAATGTAAGACTTATTAATATATCTAGTGTTTCCAAGGCTACTAAACCAATCGGTCTTTCGAGATTTGATCATTCTTGTGATCATGCCCATGTTATGTAATAACGCACCGACTCTGGGTAACTAGGGTTGGGGCGTTACAGTTGGTATTAAAAATAACATATATTAAATTGATATGTTTTATCATAACCAACCATGATAGGTGGATTTTGAAAAAATTACATCCGTTTGTGAGGTGGTTGTCCACCGTAAACACAAACGATGATTTTATAATCGATTTGATGAAAGTGTGTCCATTTTTAGCTCATAAAAATATCATAACAACATATTTTTATATATAATATAAATGTTTTATTATTTCAACTTGGTTTGTAAAGAAGAGTTGGAGGATCAAATAAAATGATGACACTTGTTAAAGAACATTACCTCTCATTCGGGTACCATCCTTAGGTTTTCACTAAATCCTTCAACAATTTACTTTCTTCCCAAAAAAAGGCTTATGGGATGATGCTATGGAATTTTTAAAGTGATTTGGGATTTTTTTTTCTGTCAATTAGTTATCTGATGGTTTAAAGAAGGTAGTGGAGGGTTGCCTTTTATAAGTGGGTGAGAGGACACAGTTGGAATTATATTAAAGAATTGAGTGATCCAATGATTTTTATATGTATCATGGGTCCAGAAGAGAACACTATCAAACCTTCGAGTAGTAATGGACAAAATATGACCATAAATGTTTTTATACAAATTTATAGATCATTTATACACATATATTTTTAGTTTAACAACTTGGAAAAAGAATTTTTATCTTAACCACGATAATAAATTTGTACTCCATTAAATATTCATTTGCTAAAAAAAATAGGTTTCCGATAGTAGAAATTATAAATTATGATGATTCCAAATTTTGAATAAATTTTCCAAAAATCCAACCACAGTAGTGGAAATAATTAATTTTAAATTCATCTGGTAGACGTGATGAGAATGTGGGGTTTTAAAAAGAAAATTTTCAACAGCTTATATTCCTTTTATATCAAAAGTTAATATTAAATTGATTACAGTTACCTAAATTGGATTTATAGAGTTAACATTTAAGTAATTTTTATTTAAATATAATTTAAAATATAATTAAAATCTAAAAATTATACAAAATTGATGGATGTTTTCAATTAAAATTCTGTATTAATCACTATTCATTCAAACCATTAATCTTTGAAGAAAATACGTATAAAATAACAAAAATATAATATTTTTATTCTTATTTAAAAAAATTAAAATTATTTTTTCTATTCACGGTTAAACTGTCTTTTAGGATAATACAGTTTCTCTTTAAACATTTCATTTCCATTGAAATGGTTATTATTATTATTAATGATAAATATATAAAAATTAAATGTGTATAAACTACATATTTTCATAAGTTATATAATACTATTCATAAACTCCATTAGAATAGCTATGAGATTATTTAAACATTAAATAATATTATTAATAGTATGTTGTAGTTCTGTAAAACTCAGTCTTGTGGGTAACACAAGATTTTAAAGAAACACATTATTTCATATAACACATGTTAAAATCAATTTTTCATAAAAAAAGATATATAACGTATTGACTTTATTTTATATAATAAATATATTATGATGTCCTGGGATGTTATATTCCCTTCTACGCATGGTGTTTTGTGTCATACATATTATCTAATATGATATTCATATTTAAAAATTTCTAGGTGTTACATTCTCTACAACTTAAATAATTTTAATCATTATAATTAAAATATAATATTGGTAGTTTAGAGTTTCATATTTTATGAAAACCATTTTAAAA
The DNA here is from genome assembly GCA_963277665.1 of Viscum album. NCBI lineage: Eukaryota > Viridiplantae > Streptophyta > Magnoliopsida > Santalales > Viscaceae > Viscum > Viscum album. The sequence goes on from OY728137.1 coordinate 376,466,906, forward strand.
ATACCACAACATATAATTTTTAATAAAATTTACCCCAAATAAGAGAGATAAAGAAATTTGATGGTTGTCTACAACAAAAAATTACCATGTTCCTATTTAAGAAAACATTAATGGAATGTGATGATATAGACATGAAGGAAGATTAAATAAATTTAGGGAGTGATTGAGGACATTGATCATCATAAATTGAGTGATTTATGGATATTTAAGGGCCTCAAATCGATAGATTTATAATTATTTTAAAGACCATGTAATTCATCAAATATGAATGTAATATGGTAATGTTTTTTAATCTCATGATAAATTTTACAATGTTCAGGAATTCTGTTACTCTCTACTAATATAAGGAAATATACATACATGATATATTTTTATTTCATAAACATAATTTTTATCCTCTTTTCATGCTTCGATATCTTACCCCAAGAAATTAATATCCAAAAATCAATTTTTTATACATGAAGAACTGAAATTTAAATTTAAGTAATATTAAGATTCAGGAAGCGGTAAAAATATTTCTTTTTGTCTAGAATTATTTTCCAAAACTAATATATTTAGCACAAGAGATCCGATATAATAAATGATTCTCTAAACCTAAAATGTAACAGTACGAGTTCATCATTAATATTTATTCATATAATTATTGACTAAAAACATAGATAAACTAACTAGGATGTCACATATTCCACTAGTAAGTGTGAATCTCATTTCAATAACAATAAACATAGGTTAATAAATTTTAAAGGTTTTATTATCCATATATCTCTTCCACAAAAAAAATATACTCGCCATAATTTCCTCCCAAAATTCCCTTATTCATGTTAGTTTATCATCACATTATAAATAAAAAAGAGTTTTTTATGGCATTGGTAATATAATCAATCTTAAAATAATTACCTATGATACAATCCATTACTCTTAAGTTATTAAAGGCACATTTCATTTTAAAATTTACACAATACATATATTTTTCATGATTTTTATAACCAAAATTACATTTCTAAAATTACTTTTTCAAATAAATTTTTGATTCAATGTATAAAACAATCATCCTTTTTTACATAAAAATAGGTCCTCACTTAGCATAAGGTTATAAATAAGTCATTATTTTTCATTATCTATTCAAATCCATTATAATGGTTTTTGAATAAAATGTTACTTATCCAAATAATATCTTACAGGGGTATCGAACCAAGTGCATATTATGGACCATTATCATGAACCATATGATAATTGGTTCAGTCCTAATGTTCCCTTTATCAAGTAATTACCCCAAGGTACCTCAGTGCAAGAACCACATCCCTATGCATTATCCAGATAGGGATGTATTTATAAGAAAAAACACATAATATATACCTAACCAAAACATTAGAGTGCTTCTCTTTACATGTCATTCATTTCTATCGTAGGGAAATGTTACCAAATTTATGATTTTCTTAATATAGTTTCCAAAAAATATACTAAACTCCCGCTGATACTAACTATTGGGACCCTAACTCGTGAATCCCTGAGCCAATGTATTACTATTTTACAGTTTCATAAGATACAAATAATAAACTAGAAAATTAATTAATAGTATAATAGTCTTGGATAACTAGATACATGCATATTACATACATTAAATTTGAATAGAAAAGATACAATTTTATTACAATATGGTTATTCTGACTAGTATAATATTTCATATCAATTATATTAAACTTATTATATTCTAAGGGAAATGATAAAAACAAGGGTGAGATCAAATTCTCATTAATGGTTATGTGCAACAGAATCATTTAAGAATCAAAGAAAATAATCAATATAGAAAGGTAATAAATGAACCCAAATTTCATATAATAAATAATCTATGATGGATGATCATCCATAGTTAAGTTTAATTCAAAAATATCATGGATAATAATCCATATGGAAATATAAATAATAAGGAATAAATTCAATTTAAATAACTCAATAAGGAATAACCAATACGGATAGGTAAACAATAGAAAACACATTCCATATAATAAATAAACAAATAATGAATTGAATATAGAGATAATATCCTTGTGAAAATATATTGGATAATAATATCTAAAAATCTAACACATTAAGTATTTAGTTATTGGGATTCGTGTCTCCATATAATCTTAAATATACTATTAAGACCATTCAAAAGACAGTTCAATCTATAGGCAAAATCTTATTTAATTCTAGCTTAATTGTTTTTCCTCATGAGACATACCAACACATAAAGATGTTATATAATGATGATCCTCACCTAGAATTTTAGGTGAAAATTATTCCTTATATATAAAATAATTGATTTAATTTATTAACCAATATAACTTAACATTAAATATCCATATTGAGTAAGGGATATGGATTTATCAATATTTCTCAAGTCAAAAAATAACATTTATAGTAAAACAGTGTATTTATAAATGTGATAATTTTTAATAAATAAGAATGTCCAAGATAAATAATATGGATGTTTAGGTTATATTTAATTTCTAAAAATCACGGGAAAGTGAATATTTTAAGGAGGAGTTAATGACTGTAAAATGAAAAAAGGAACTGATTTTCAATAATACACTAGGTTAAAATAATCTGAAACTGTCCATATGAAACATAAGGATGGTATAAACATATACCTATTATTGTAATAATAAATGGTTCTTTATTGATGAATAGAGTACCATTAAAATACCTTTAAAATATTCTTGATGAAAATTACCTCTTCAATTTTGAAAGAAAATTTGAAAATCCTTTTATTTGAAAGATAATTTGAAGAAATATTATTTAATAAGATCCTTGTAAATTTAAAAAGGATGATTCAAAAAAAACATGGTCATGATAGTAGGTAGTTTAGTTTATACTATAAATTTTAAAAAATAACTTTCTGATTGCACTTTGAAAAGGTTATGAAAATGCATTGTTTGGAAAATGAAAAGACGATTCCTTTCACATTTTCTCTAAAAGAAAATTGGGCATTATTTTGAAAATGACATATGATTCCTTTGAAAAAAAAATTAAATAGTAAAATGAGTGAAAATGCATCTGAAGAATTATTTTCATAAGTGAAAAAATAATATTGAAATCTCTTTTGAAAAACGTGGTTATAGAAGAAAACATATTTATGACAAAATAGATAAATGAAGTCGAATTTTATTAAAACATTTTCTAAATATAATTAAGTACCAATTATTGGAAAATGATACTATTACATGAAAATATCATGATTAACCAGTGGATAAAATAACTAAAGTGTTTATTTAATAATTATAAAATAATTTCCTAAAATTGAAATTAAAAAATGAACAATCTCAATTAAAATGTGACTGTGAAGTAAACCCCTGTAAAGATTAAAAAAATTAGGTAAGAATCAACCAATGAACATATTATGTGTATGAAATATAAATACACATAAAACAAGTTGAAATAAAACAAATAATAATAAAAATCCTTTATACAAATAATCTTATAGAGATATAATCAATGAAGTATACATTTAACCAATTGAATAGAAATTGAGTTATGAAATTATTTAACATGTGGTAACATTTAATCGATATCAACCTATATGAGATAAGTCAAATTAAAACATAAAAATATCATTAATAATTAATTATTCATGATATAACATGTGTAAGGGGATGTTTATACACAATATAAATTAAATTAGGTTCGTAACATTATAATACGCCCCCAATGAAATGAAATTGTGGCTAGATACCCTACATTAGGATTCCTTTTGGTTGAACATTCTTTAACCTGTTGTATAGTGGTTTTAAATATATTATTAACTTATACAAGAAACATATTAATATATATGATATTATATATGAACCCTTTTATAAAATAGTTTCTCCAATTTGGTAATAATATTTCTTTATTTTCATTATTTTTAGGTGTTAATTCCCATGTTTTATCATGAAGGCTTTATAATGAATGTTCTTGTTCATGGGTATGTTATATAGTTATATCATATAAATAATATAAATAATTAAATTATTATCATATATTTACATCAATTTTACTTTTAAAAAGAATCATGAATGACGATTATGAAAAACAAAGTATGTTATGATAAGGGAAATGGTTTTCCCTCACCAAAAAAACATGAATTTAGCAACATTTATAGCCAGATTTTATAAAAACATTTCTAATTTTTAAATTTATTAACTTTTATTAAAAATAATTCTAATTTAGTGATATTTCTAGAAATCATCGCTAATTTATCGATGTTTCATGAAAAATATTGTTAATTTAGTGAAATTTCCTAAAAACATCGTAAATTTTGTGACGTTCAAAAAAATGTTGCTATTTTATTGACATTTAATGAAAAATATCACTAATTTAGTGATATTTCCATTAAATAATAGTATTGTAGTGATGTTTCATATATAACATCCCTAATTTAGCAATTACTTATATACACATCATTAATTTAGCAACGATTCATGAAAAACATCACACATTTAGTGTCATTTCATTTAAATGTTAGTAATTTGGTGACGTTTCTGAAAAAAAAAATCAATAATTATAAATGTTTCTATAAAAATGTTTCTCTATTAGTGACATATCTGGAAACTTGTTACAAAATTAGGGTCATTTTTTGGATACTTTTCTAATTTAGCAACATTTTTAAGGAAACATCGCATATTTAACAAAAATTTTTAGGAAATGCTTCTAAATTAGTGATGTTTTTTAGTCTCTATAAATATAAATATTTATATACACCATTTACCCACAACGATGTAAATATATACATTATTATATATATAAACACATACACACAAAAAGATATAAATATATATACATATATAAACAATTATACTAGAATATATGTACACATATATATAAACTCATACAAACTCACACACAAACACACACACAGATATATATATATATATTTATATATACACATATATTTTTTAAATTTTTCCTCATTTTTAAGAAAACATGGCCAATTTTGTGACATTTTTTCTATTGTTTCAAGGCGTGGTTAATTATATATATAATTATAATTATAATTGTATATATGTATACAAAAACATATATATTTATACACTAACACATATATAAACACACATATAAACTCATGCACACACAAATATATGTAAATATATATATATTTCTTTATTTATTTATGTATAAACCCAAATATATTTTATAAATTTAGCCACATTTTTTAGAATTCAGGGCTATTTTAGTATCAAATTAACCACTATTTAAAAACGTGGATAATTATATATATAATCATAATTAAAATTATGTATTTATATATTGACATATATATTTACAAACACACACAAATATAAACACGCAAATATATATACAAACATATATATATATATATACATATATATTCATATAAATATATGCTACATATAAAATATACACATATAACATACATATTATATAAACATATATATATATAATAAAAATATATAAAAACATAAAATATAAACATATATATTATAAAATATAAACATATATAATCGTATATATATAATATATATATATATATAAAAACATAAAATAAAATGTATGAAATGTAAAATATAAACATATATATATATATGAATGTATTTATATTGATATATAAAATTATATATATTCAATATTAATTTTCAAAATACATACACATATATAAACATATATAAACACAGACACATATATTTAGATATATATATGTATCTTAATATATATATATATATATACATAGTCACATATATAAAAACACACACACGCACACACAGATATATATATATATATATATATATATAAACACACACACAAACATATATATAAATTTAAAAACATACAAATATATATATATATATATATATATATATTTATCTATAATATATATATATATATAATTTAAACATATATATGTATAATATAAAATATAAAAAAAATATTAACATAAAAATATAAACATATAAATATTTATATATATATATATATTATATGTATATAAATATATATAATACTAATTATTTAAATACTGATATCTGATTAAATATATAAAAAAATATAATACAATTAAATATAGTAAATATTCTTAGTGAGTTAGTTTCTCATTTGGGGGTGTGAATATAGACGTATTAGGTTCCAATCCATATGATGGGGAATTTCTTCCCCTTTTCTATGGAAACGTTGCATTGAGATATACCTGTGTGTAGTCGGTTTATGGGTGTCAGTGTGTAAGTGGGAACTGTGGGATGTGGTCAGCATGTACCTGGAGGTGGTGGCTAGTGGAATAGGAGGGGCACCTGGGGCCAGGAAGAAGGGAAAGGGTGGGGCTGGAGTAATTTGTTGATTTTGATGAGGTTATTATGTACTAGGTGGTGGTGGACAGAGGAATGGTTCAGGTGGGATCATCTGGAAGAGGGGGATGGGGTTACTGCATTTTTTAGGGGGTTTCCAAAGGAACGAGATCAGTTGGGGATGGGCAGGAGGGAATGGGGGTGGGGCAGTTGCAGCAAGATGAGGCGAATGGGTGCTGATAGGGTAGTGAAATATTTTTCATTTCATTTTTAATATATATATATATATGTAACAAAAATTATATATTTCAAAAATAAATTAACGATATTTTTTTGAAACATTCGTAAGTGTTGTGTCTAAATAACATCAATAAATGAGGTGTCATTAAAAATGAAATTTATAAAAATCTCTATTTTAGTGTCATTTATTTCGTAGTTTTTATAACAAGTGTCGGTAAATGAGATTTCTCTAAATAGAAACAGTTTTAAAATGCCAGTAAATGTCATGTTGCTAAATAGTGATGTTAATAGACATCATTAAATTTATAATGTTTATAAATTTCTCTGAATTAGAGACATTTGTATAAATTTCGAAATTAGTGACACCTCTTTTAGGTATTTTTTAAGAAACATCAATAACAGAATTACATACTTTTTAAAATGTAACTAATGAAAAAAATGTCTCCAATTATCATTTTTGCAATGCGTACATACATATGATTGTTGTTGGCCCTTTTCAATGATCATTATTAAAAAATATATATGAATTATCATACCTTTACAAAATGATATTAATTTTATATATTCCATATTATATACTAATATATATCATTAATTTTTTCCAATGATGAAAAGAGACTCAGATCACATTGTGAAAGTGGTAGAACACATATACACAAATGATGTTGTCATATTGACGAGGGAGAAATGAAAAGAATGAAAAATATATATATTATATTTATTTATTGATAAATATATCCTCAATATAATAATTATTTTGTTTATATCACATATAATCATTAACATTATTTATTATCACCTTCCATGTAATGTTTTAGTGAAAGATGAATCACATCGCTTCATGAGGCGGTATTTTTCCATAAATATGAGAAAAGTTATAATCGATCCTTTGGAATGAAAGATAATATATATATATATATATATATATTATAATGACTCCAATACTAGAAATTGGACCAAGAGTGACGGCCATTGGAGTTCGATGTTGGTCTTTAGAGACTGCCAATGGCGGTCGCATTAGGCAGGTCGTTGTCGGGCTACACTGACTGCAAATGGCTGTCTCTGTAGGTGATCTATCGCTTGGATAAATAGTGGTGGCTATTGGGTCGAGCTAAAGCGACCGACAATGGAAGTTTATGGGCTCTAAAAAACCGCCCATTAATGACCGCCATAGGCAACCGAAAACCTGGGAATTTTTAAAAAATAACAATAAGACTTCTAAAATTTCAGAAACATGTCTAAAATCAGAAAACAAAAAACAATTCGAAATAGAAGAAACACCATGATCTTCAAAAACAATAAATGACATACATACTTATTCACATATCCTGTGATCCAAACATATCCAATCCATTCCAATCTTCTTCTTCAATAAACCTACAAATATATACAAAAGAAACACCTAAACAAAGAAAACTGATGTTGGACATATTTAATCCATTGGTATAAATATATTAATCAAATTGGGTTATTAGGCCATTAGGCTATTTGGGAATTTAGCCAATTGGCCAGTCTCCATTTATCCAATTAGCTTTTAGGAGAATTGGCCATTAGGCCAATAAGCTAATACTCCATTAGGCCAATAGCCTAATAGGCCAATATGACATTAGTTAATTTGGATAGTATCCCATTTGGCCAATTTTCCATTAGGCCGTTGGGCCGTTGTTAGGTCGTTGGGTCGTTGATAGGACTTTGGGTCGTTTTTAGTCCATTATTATGCTAGTGTTAGGCTTTTGGGCCGTTGTTAGGCCATTGGGTCGTTGTCAGGACGTTGGGATGTTGTTAGGTCGTTGGGCCATTGTTAGGGCATTGTTAGGTCATTGGGCCATTGTTAGGTCGTTGGGCTGTTGTTAGGCCATTTTTATTCCATTGTGTCGTTCTTAGTCTATTGGGTCGTTGTTAGGTGGTTGGGTCGTTGATAGGCCCCTGGACTGTTGTTAGGTCAAGGGGTGGTTTTTTTGTCATTGGTATGTTGGTTCTTTGGGCCATTATGGTGTTAGGGCATTAGGGTGCTTGGCCGTTAGGGTGTTTGGCTATTTGAGCATTTCTGAATTTGGCCAATTGCCCAAGTCTCTATTTTGCTAATTGGACATAAGTCCAATACTCTAATATGACATTGGGATATTTTGCCATTAGTTTAATAGGACAATATACCATTAGGACAATAGGAAATTAGGTAATTATGGAATTAGGTATTTAGGAAAGTAATCCATTTGGCCAATTTTTCATTCGGTCGTTAGGCCGTTAGGGAATTGGCGCGTTAGGGCAGTAGGGAATTAGTGCATTAATACATTATGGTTTTAGGTCATTAGTCCATTAGGGCCTATGTCCATTTAGGAATTTGTCTAATTGGCCAAGTATACATTTATCTAATTTTCTATTAGGAAAATTTTGACATTGGGCCATTTGACTCACTACTCTACTCTATTAGGGACCTACTATGTTTATCGTACGTAATGAGTTGGTTTGAAACGAGGATTGGACAACCATCCAGCTATGTACGATCGACATTGAATTATATAGACTAAAGCATAGTACTAAATACCCCCCTTAGATAGCTCCACTCTCCCCCCCCCGGACAACCCCCACCTTCAGCATCCCCCCCTTCACACCCTGACCATCTCCCCTCCTTATAGTCACCCTAGAGATCCCCCCCCCACACACACACTCACCCTGGACATCCCCCCACCAATGGACATCCCCCCATTAGACAGTACCCCCACCCCACCCCTGGACAACCGCCACTCTAACCCCCCCCCCCAGACAGCCCCCAGCCTGAAAACCCCCCACCCGCTCCACACATTGAACACCCCCCAACCTACCCTAGACATCCACCCAACCCCATACAACCCCCCCCCCCTCCACACTCTAAACATCCCCCCCCCACACACTCACCCTAGGAATCCCCCCCCCTCCCTGAAACAGCCTCCCACCCCCTAGACAACTGCCCCCAAGACTCCACCAGGATATCCCCCCCCAAACCACTAGAAAGCCCCCACTCTAACCCTCCAACAGCCCACACTCTCCCCAGACTGCACCCACCCTGAACAGCCCCCCTCCCACCCAAAATCATCCCCTCCCCCAGATAGCCCCCCTCCCCTCCAAAAATACTGCCCCTAGATAGCCCCCCCCCCCCCATTCACCCCAGACTTCCCCCACCCCCGGACAGCCCCCACTAGAAACCCCCCTGGGCATCCCCCCCCCAACACCCCTAGGATAGCACAACCCCCACCCCCGGACAACCCCCCCCCCCGCCCACTCACCCCCCGAGAGCCCCCACCCCCCCACCCCCTCCCCCCGAAATTCCCCCGGGACAGCCCCCCAAATCTTTACATCCCCAGTCCCCCACCCTAGATAGAAAACAATCCCCCCTCCCAAACATCCCCCCCCCACTCACCTCATACAGCCCCACCCCCCATACAGCTCCCACACCCCTCCACACCGTGAAAAGTGCCTCCCCCACACACACACACTTAGCCTGGAAAGCCCCCCCGGGACATCCCCCTGAAACTCAGACACACACACACACCCCAAACAGACCCCACCCCCGGAGGACTGATATTAAATTTATAGATCTCCCAGTGTACGAGAGTGGTCAACCAAGGTCTTCTCCATGGAGGGCTAATATTAAATTTTCTAAAAAAAAAATTTTTTTTTCTATTTTTCTTTGTTTCAAATAATTATAAGTATAATAGAACATGGTGTTTAGTTGTGCATTGTGAAAGGAAAATAATTAAAATACATGTAGGCGAATCTAACACAGTTTGAAAATAATTGACATATCCAAGGTTTAATGGCCCATTTCATTATAAGATATGAAAATCATGGGAAATTTGAAAAAAAAAAACCTGAAGAGGGATTTGTTTTGAGAATCATGATTCATATCATAATTCCAAGGATTTCAACGTCTTAGGGGTGTTTTGGATATGTATAGATGAATTGGAGGTATTATGGGTTCTTATGTAAAAATTGAGTAGGGTTGGGGTGGTCCTATAGTTAAAATTGTACTTACTGGAACCAACCCAGCCCGACAACACCCCCCCCCCCCCGGACATCCCCCTATCCTAACCACCCCACATCCCTGATAGCCTCCCCCCCACAGCCCCACCCCTTCCACCCAGCATCCCCCAATAGCAGATTTATTTTCAATTACACATGTGCAATTTTTCAATTTTATTATTATCAAATTATAACCAATACAAGATTCATTAAACATGACTCCTAATAGGCCAATAGTTTGACATTGGTTATTAGGTGATTATTTCATTTTTTTCATTTAGTAAAACGGACATTAGCCCATTATTCTGGTAGGATAATATTACATTAGTCCAATAGGACAATAGGTATTTAAGAAATTTTTCCATTTGACCAATTGTTCTATTTGGCCGTTAGGCCATTCGGGTGTTAGGCCGTTGTCACATTAGGTCATCAAGGCGTTAGGTTGTTCGCTAGTTCGGTTTTTTCTTCGTAGGGGTTTTGGGCCATTAGGGCGTTAGGTCATTGTGTCATTCAAATTTTGGGGCGTTGGGGCATTGGGGTGTTAGGTTGTTGAGGCGTTAAGTCATTGGGGTGTAAGGCCATTTAGTCCATTGGCGCATTTGTCCATTTCAGTCATTGGGTTATTCAGACATTCGGCCGTCATGCCAATAGGCTAGTAGGCCATTTGGTGCTTAGGCCAATAGGCAATTAAGCTATTGGTTCATAAGGCCATTGTCCCATTAGGCCATTGGGCCACCTAGCCTAATTAATTTATTCCAATTGGGATTATAAGAAATTATCTATCATAATAAAGTATCCAATTACTGATCATAGTCATAAAATTATTAAACATTACAGTTTTTTAAAAAATAAATTGTTCTAATCTCAAACAATTCTATATTTAAAGCTAAAATCAATATATAACATTAATTCAATAATAAATATAAAATAAACACACCTCAAGAATATGTTGTTCCATGCGTGGTCATGGCTGATAACTCCATCTGGTGTGCCAGGGGCCTACAAAAAATAAAAATTATGAAGATTTTAATAACAAAAATAATAAAAAGTAAATAAATAAATTTAGTATAAACCTGAGTCGTATTATCCCATGAACCATCACTCGGACGCACATATTTCTACAGTCTTCTAACATCAGAGATAAATTGCGCATTTATCTCTTCAGAAATGCACAACTATGCCATGAAATCTAACCGATGTTGTGTCATCTGAGCAACAGTAGAACCGGGAACCTCAACACCTGATAATAAAAAATGATGAATCCCCATTCTATAGGTCAAACTATATCCATTCCTATCACGGCCAATAATATGATGGAATACCTCATCCCTTTTCTTGGGAAGTTGTCACTGGTCCTCTGGCAGCTGTTATAACTCAGCTTCAAATTGATCTTGTGCAATATTTAAATATATATACATGTATAAGTTTATATATTGATGCTTGTAAGTATTGGTTAAGAGTACATGCATTTTCTTTAAGAGTTGTAGCCTCTATGTCATTTCAATCAAAAGTCCTCATCCACACCGACATTTTCTCAGTTGGTGCACCTTACTCCCGTAACTGTATAGCAATAAAATATTAAAATATTACAAAAAACTATATTAAATAAAAAATTAAAAAATGAATAATAAATACATCATGTCGGATGTGAGACACTTGACGAATTTCGAGCCAGTGAGGTGGTCCCCCCAAAACTCGATTCTCGGAATGGCGTGTTGACACCTCCTACATTCAATTAATTCAAATTTCAAACTAATATAATGGCACGGATTCTTGAAAATATATATACCACAATAAATATACTAACCACAACGGCTTCAGTAGACCAAAATGAAACTATGGCGCGCCATTGATATGGGAGAACAACTGTCTGGACATTTTCTAGAATGTATGGGGCACCCACGTTTGGTACCCAATGCTCCCTCTTGATTTTTTCATTTAAAATTTTTCCACATCATAGGAAATTTTCCCATACACACCGACCGAAACTCATTGGGCCACACTTTCAGATTATTCTATTTATGAAAAAAAATTCACACTTGTTAGTATTTTTTGAACATTGAAAAGAAACTGAAATGGTGTTCTTACCTGAACTTCCCTCAAAGTCGATCTAATGTATCATAAGAAATAGAAGCCAAGTCGCGTGTGGTCAATGGAAATCGATGTAGTCCGCTTATGATATAACCTAGCTAAAAAGTAAATGTAGTGGTAGTCAGTCCCACAATTTGAAATCTCTCATCAAATGAAACACCAAAGGGTGTGTCAGAATTCCATGATGAAATTCCAGGAAAAGGGCCTCTCATGCGAGAAGAAGTAGTAATCAATTCCGATCATGTTGAAAAAAAAATTATACATAATTTGAAAAATGTGCATATATATATATGTTAAATAAAAAATAAATACAGTAACATTCAAATATACCATGACCCTGAGATGTAGATGGATCAAATGGATGATGTGGATGTGCTGCATATTCCCCTAACATGCATTATGTCATAGAAAACATTAGTAAGGGTAGATTCAAAGTCTCAAAAAGATAAATTGGATTGTATTTAAAAAAATATGACTTGTATAGTTTTTAATAAAACAAAATGGGACAGAATAATTAGTTGTAAATGGACTTTAAAAAAACAAAAACAAAAAAAAATATGAAATTATTTACAAAAAAAGGATTGTTTTTAGAGGGTTCTTTTAATGTGATGTGATATATTATTGTGATCTAATTTACTTAGTTATTAAAAATTAATATAATATAATACTTCTTAGCTTTTACAATAGAAATATTTTTCAAATTTTACAGTATGAAGTTAAACATTATTTTATCAGGGGTATGTATGGGGCTGTTCGGGGGGAGGGGTTGGGAGTGGGGTTGTCCGGGGGGAGGTTTGGTGGGTGGGCTGTCTGGGGAATGTTTTATTTGGGGGGGCTATCCAATGGGGGTTGTGTATGGGAGGGGCTGGGGTGGGTCTATCCTAGTTCTGGGGGATTTCTAGGGGTTTTGGGGGTGGGTTATCCGGGAAGTGGGGTAGTCTAGTGGGTTTCGGAGTTTGGGGGGGTAGTCCATGTGGAGGGGTTGGGAAGGTGAGGGTCGGTGGGGCTAGGGGATGTCTGGGGGGGATGTCAGGGTGGAGGGATGTTTAAAGGGGGTTGGGAGTGGGAGGGGCTGAGGGTGGGGTGGGTTTGTCCATGGATGGGGGGTTGGGGGCTATCTAGGGGGAGTTTTGGTGGGTGGGTAGTTTGGTAGGGGGGTTTCCCAAAGGGGGTGGGTGCCTTCCAGGGGGCTCTCGATGTGGGGGTGTACAGGTTAGGGTGGGGGTAGGGGTTGTTTGAAGGTGGGGGGGGGGGGGGGGTTGTCCAAGGGGGGTTGGGAGTGAGCGTTGTCCGAGGCTGGGGGGTGGGGGATGTCTAGATGGAGGGGTTGATTCTGACTAATACTAAACAAAAATTCTTATGTACCAAATTAATTTTTGGTTGTTTTAAACATATTTAAAAAAATGCATTAAACTGAATAGAGGGAAAACAATTATACCTTTCATTAAACATGAAAATAGACCATTTATCCTGTAACAGCTTATCTAAACCAATAAATATCTTCTTCACATTGAGCTATGGTATTTTGTTCATGATGTTGGGCTAGAAACAGAATAGTCACGAGTGCATCTTATTCTAATAAAATAACTCCTCACCGGGACATTTTCACAACTTTCCAACTATGATTTTACGAAAAAGTAATGAAGAATACTTTTTCTGCTTGTGATGTCATAATGAAATGTTCATTATCAACTTGTTCATTTTTATATACCATATAGTTTTAATTCACCAATGTAAACTGATATTGATCGAATTAACTTCCACGCACTGGAGCAACCCAATTTCACTTTAACAATATGTATGCCAACTCGTGTTCATATATAACTTCAATGATGTCTATCAATTACCATAATAATAACTAGAATCGATGAATATACAACTGATGCTACGATTTTTTGTTTATCATTTGTGTTCAACATATTTAATGCGAAATAAAAAGCCATTAGCATCTATATCTTTATAATGATGAGCCATTATAGATGGACCCTTAGTTAGTTGGATAAATTCTTCTGTTATCATGGGTCCACCTAACTCCCTCAAGTCATAAACCTATATAATTGACAGAATTCAATAATAACTTATAAAGATAGAAATTAGTATATTACATCACTCATAATGAAAACTAATTTATATATATATAATACTTAAACCAATCATGAAATGATGCATAATGAGATTATTGAATTTGATACTAAGTCGCATGAGATATCTCTTCTTTTAGCTCATTAATGTGTTTTCAGTAAATGTTAATGTGATGTTTAAATGATAAAATTATTTAAACAAAACATTTAAATGTTAAACAATAAAATTTATATGTCACTTACTGCATTAATGGTTCAACTAATGGAGTATTGAACAAGATATATCATTGTGATTGTATCCACTCGATGTTTCCCATATCAAATATGGTTTTTTCTCCAACTGTACCACCATGAATACAAGAAGTATTATCTAATTTTTTTAACATCCATAAGATATTATTCCCAAAATGTAGTTCATTAAACCCTAAAAATAACTACTGTCTACTGATTCCTCCAAACGAGCTCTGTTTCATACAAATCGTTTCAATGTATTCAGATACTATTCAATTGGATACATCCACCTGAATTTCACTTAACCAGCAACCATCACTTCATCAGTTAGGTGCACTGTCAAGTGAACCATAACATCAAAAAATTTCAGGGTAAACCATTTCTCAAAGTGACAATATGTAAGTGAAATTTGGTCCTATAAACTTTTTAAATCACTCATTCGGTGATTTCTCAAACCAAGATGATTAAAAAATTTACTTATCTTAATCCATTTTTGAACAAAATTGGGGGACAAAAAATTATAAATTGTGATTGGAATCAATTGATGAAGTAGTATGTGATTGTAATGACTCTTCAAGACTTGCAATTTCCTTCTCCTCAGATACACACACTTTGAAATATTAGAATAGTAACAATCAAGAACCTTGAGCATCTTCAAAATGGAAATAAATGTCTCTTTCTTTTTTATAGTCATCGTATACTGTGAAGTAGGCATATATGCCATATTTACCTCATCAAACTGTAACTGAAACTATTTCCTTAAACCCATTTATTCCAAATCAAGACGTATATTAACATGTTGCTTTGATTTTCCACTGACTCCTAAAATAGTTCCACAATATTTTATCATAAACATTTTTTTAATGTGCATGAAATCCAAATTATTTCTTAGGATGTTAGTTTTTCAATAGGGGAGATCAAATGAAATACTTTTTTTCCAATTATGACTACGTTGTATACCTGCACTGTGAATATTAGGTAATGGATGAGCCACCAAATCCTGAAATTCATATACTTTGTGGATATTTTCTCCTTCAATATGTGATAACATTTAGACTCCTGTCATGATATTTGGTGTTGGGATAAACTCTATAGACCCATAAAATGTCACTCTTTCCTTTTTTTACTTGTTCTGAGGGGGGATAAACATTCCATGGCCGATGTATGCCTATTTTCTAGAATGTTTAATCCATATAGTTTTTTTACAATTATTGCAATAAGGGATAGTAAATTCCTCTTTCGTACTCCAGCCAGATAAATTTCTATAAGTGGGGAAGTCATTGATTTTTCACAGTAAATAAGCCCGCAGTTTGAACATTTTATTCATTTCACAGTCATAATTCATCACACCATCGCCCCAAAATCCATTCAACTCATCCATCAATGGCTGAAGGTAAACATCAATCTTATCCCCTAGAATTTTAGGTCCATAAATATGAGCGTAATGTAATATAAATTTTTTCCCCATAAAATTCCAAAAAGGATGATTATATGGAACCAAAACCACAGGCCATGTTCTATGAGTTGAACCAACCATATACTTTAATGGAAGGAAACCATCTACTACTGACCCAATCGGACATTACGAACATCTTTTACAAAGTCAGGGTGTCTCTTATCGAAATCCTTCCGTGCACGAGAGTTTGCTGGGTGGTTAACATATCACTTTCTTAATATCATTTTACATGTTATTTCATTAAATTAGATACCTTAGATAACATAAAAAAATATTTTCAACCTCATATTTAGGGGAAATTAATTAATTTTCTTTGTGGCAATAAGTTTTCCCTATTTCACATTCAGACTTTGATGAGCCTAATTTCCCTGGTTCTCTTTCCAGCTGGAAGTGCCGTAAATAGTAAAAATATCCAAATGGGTTGTTTCTTTTCTAAACATCATAGAGTTTTTTTCACATTCATCTATGATATCATTTGTAAAACCTAAGTTCTCTATCAACATACGATCATGGTAATAAGACACAAGAATCTTTGCATCGACAGAATGAACCTTTTTCTATAACACCAACAACTAGGCGAACAATGTGTCTGCCCACTTATTCAAAGTATCCAAATTAAAAAAATCCACTATAAACGTTAATTTATTGTAAGCAGTACAATTAGGATTTAATTTTTTTTATCATCAATTACATCATAAAATGTCCACAAATCAAAATCTATACTAGAGCACAGATTTATCTCACCGGTCTCAAAATTATAGATGTTAATGACATCAGGAGCCAACCCACATACCATTTTAGTAAGAATTTCATTCATTGCATCATTCTTACTTGCATCAACATCCTTTTGAACTACATTTTTATTTTGAAAATTAATATATTATTCTCCATGACATGTCTAACTC
Source organism: Viscum album (assembly GCA_963277665.1). Taxonomy (NCBI): domain Eukaryota; kingdom Viridiplantae; phylum Streptophyta; class Magnoliopsida; order Santalales; family Viscaceae; genus Viscum; species Viscum album. The sequence continues at coordinate 376,484,166 of OY728137.1, forward strand.
TTATAATTTTTCAAAAATCCCTTCCAGAATATGTGCTCCCTCACGGTATCTCGTGTGAATTGATATGTGTTTTCACATTTTCTGCATGGAAAACTAATATAGTAACATTAAAATCCTCAAATGAACTCAATAAACTACATAATTCCATTAAAATATTCTCTAGACATTCAATTTGGAAGATCAATCCAACTCTTATGCATAATAATATCTGTACAACAAGCATTTACACAAGACTTCATGTTAAATGAATTTTTAATATCAAAAATATTTAAAATAAATACTATCCAATTGAATGTGGACCATTGATAAAATAAACAATTTATATATTTAAATAATAAACAAGATAATAGATAATGGAATGGATGTGAAAGACCATGTCATCACCACCATGTTTGTATCATAAATCAAATGATGATTCTATATTCAAGAAGCTATATTGAGAATGAATTTGGTCTATAATTCTGTAGAGTAAATATTTGTCAAGAAAGGATTATTATTACCTTCATGCGTATGGGGTATGTGAAAAAATTCATCAAATATTTATCATTAACTATCAACCTTAGTGACTAAGTTAATCCCTACCGATAAATCAACAAATATAATTTGTGATAAAAGTTCCCAAAATTTATCAGTGATGAACAGTATTATCAAAATCAGAGAAATAGTATCTTTGTACAAATAATTCCTCACTCCCACATGGATTCACACTGCCTTTTTTCCATCCTAGGCAGTAAAGATTGACTATCAAAGATGGCAATAAATCAATAATTTATGGAATAATAACTAATCTATATCATGGATAACATCATCTATACACAATTACAAAAAAATAAAATACCAATTTATCTGGACTTTTATTATCAATAGTGAATTTTTGGGACAATGAATGAGATTCCCCATAAGAAATCATAGGGTCCAAGACAGTGTTCCACATGGACTCAAGCAGGTATCCTTTTATACAAGATGTTTGTTGCTGGTAGTAAGGGTATGTATTACATTAGTTTAGAAAATATATTACTTGTATCAATTAAGAAAAGGATAAACAATAACATAATAGAGTCAATAAACAATGAAAAAACATATCCATGGTTTGTATCTCAAGTCATATAGTGAAACCCGTAATACCCCCAACATGTTAGGTTATTAAAAGTTTGGTAAATAACAATAATGTGAAAAAATATTGATACATCACTATAAATACCATCCCAATTATACCCCTAAACACCATTCTTCATATCCTTGCCCCAATCATTAGGGTCTTTCCCTTGTATCCCAGACTATGAAGTCTTCACATGCATCAAGATGCCCATGTGTGTTGGGAATATGAAAGTAGTAGGAATCAACCAATTTTCCTTAACACATGTGAAATGGTATAAGAGTTTATGTTGTGATAATAAAGAAATGTGCATGACATAAAACACACAACCATGTTAGGAGTGGTCATGTTCTAAAAAGGATTGGCATCGTGATGGAAATGTAGTTATAAAAAAATTCATGAACATAGTCAACCACAATTTCATGTCATGTATTCCAAAAAAAAGTAAGAGTATCAAGTCAAACCATAGAAGTCTAACAAGACCCATCCCTCTCTCAGTTAATCTATATGGATAACACATTTGTACACTCCCTTGGGACATCATATCCCAAAACTATGTGTCAAATCATGTTCTTGAATACCATTATGCCCCACTGTCACCTCAAGGTTCGGATCACATTAGTCTACCATGACCCTATGTGAGGTTAAAAAAAATATAATATACCTTTTCATCTATCTCAATCCAATCTTCATGGATCATACATCATCTTTTCATGCTCTCCATTAAGGGATATTGAGCCATGATGAGTACACCAGTAACACTGGTACCATGCATTGAACAACACAATATAAAATATACAAAGTAATTCACATTGAAACATGGAATATATTATAAAGGAACATCATATAATATTAATAATAACATATAGTATCAAAACACATGTGATCAAACTCAAACATGGGTCACATGGGCTATGCTAGCACACACATGTGGTCAAACCTCAAAATTGTTATTAGGGGACACACACACACATAAAGAAATGTAATAAACTCAAGAATGGTATAAATCAAAAAAACACACCTTAATATCAATCCAATCAACATATACAAGGACGCTCCATTGTATGTAACTTCTAGCCTTATGTAAAGTGAGAAGTCTTCCTATACACACACTATCAACACACAATGTGTAATAATTCTTCATGAAAACAAACTCATATACACCTGAAATTATAAATATACACATTTTATTCACACACAATATTCATAAAACCTCCATGAATTCCAAATATGTGATGTAAGTTCCCAAAAATTAAAACCTTAAAATATAAATTAGGGCCTGCATGATAGCGCGAAAAATTCGGAACTGAGGGGAGCAAGAGGTGGTGTTGCGAAGGAGAAGAGGGGCACCTGAGGGGATCCGGAGTCGGAGGCTCTGTAGAGTTCGAGGGGATAGGTGGCGATGGTGGTAGGGAGACGTAGGAGGAACCTGTCAGGTGGAGGCAGTGCAGTGAGGGAGGGGACGGGTGGTGTGATGAGAGAGGGGACGGGCGATGGTGTCGGTGGGGATCTGGATGCGGAGGTGGTGTGGCGTCAGTGGTGTAGCGGTGTCGGAGTAGTGATGGAGGGGAGGCGGTGCAGTGGAGCCAGAGAAAGAGGCATTGGTGCGAGTGATGGGATGAGTGGCAGTGGGGTAGGGTTCAGGATCGGTGGGAGGGGTGCCGAATTTTTTTTTTGTGATGCTTTGCGACCGCTGTTGTGGGTCGCTATAGGGTACCAATAGCGATCTCCAATGGAGGTCTCCTATGTAAGGGGCCGCCAAAACCCCATTTTATAGTAGTTCTCCTATGTTATATTAATTTTATAAAAATCATATATTTAGTTTTTATCAATCATCAAATCCAACCTTGAAATGTGGAAATGAAAAAATAAATGACATCTATTCGTGAGGCGGTAGTCCTCTGTACACAAGAATGATGATTTATTAACCCATTTGATGGAAGTGTGTGATATTATAAGTTATAAACATAACATAATAACATCTTAATATATGGAAGATTATTATTTTATTATATCATAATTATTTGAATTGAATTGATGGTGGTGGCCTAGGAAATAAAATGAAGACGCTTATTGAAGAACATTACCTCTCCTTCAAGTATCCTCATTATGATTTAACTAAATCATTAAAAAATCTTTATATTAAAAAATTTATTCTAGTATTAGGGTAAATAAGTTGATACATTACTTTTTTGGTATTGTTCAAAAAAAAATTATGTGTGAAGAAAAGAGGAGAGTTGGTGGCCTTTTATATGTTGAGAGAGGACACACGTTGTATTTATTAAAAGAATTGGGTGTTCCCCCATTTTTCATATGTGTCAAGAGTCGATATCAACGCATTATTGAGCCTTAAAAGAGGAATAGTAGAAATATTTGAATGAAATAGTTTTCAGACTTTTTTATTGGTCGTTTCTACCATTAACTTTTCATTTTAACATCCATGAAAATAAATTTTACCTTAAAGGGGGTAATTAATTTTTACTACATTCACTGTTAAATGTTTCCAAAAAACAATTTTACCATAATTTAATTTTAATATTATTCGGATTCAAAATATATGATTGATTTTTTGCAAATTTAATTTGAAAACGTGGAAGTTTTCGATTTTAAATTAATCCAGGAAAAATGTTGAGAATGCGAGTTTTTAATGTAAAAATGTTCAAAAAATTAAATTGTTTTCGTATCACAATTTAATATAAAAATTACTATAGTGACCTAAATTGGATGAATATATTTAAAAATTGATCATATTTTAATATAATACCAATTAAAAATATATATTAAAATCATAAATTATTTAAATTAAAAGGAATTTTTCAATTGAAATTCAGTATTTCTCACTATTCTGTGAAAAAGTAAACATTTATGAAAAATAACATACATTAACCAAGGATAATAAGAATATTATAATTTCAAAAACAATGTTTATCTTTTCGGATAATGTTTTGAAAAGTGTTAAATATTTAATTTTCAATTAAATAAATCAAGTATGGCTACACAACCTTTTTGGAAAATATTGTATCTATAAAAACATTAATTTTTCTTTTAAATGATTCTTATATTTAATTATAATAAATATAAACCTAATTAATTTGTGTAATATATATTTTTTCATAATTTATTTAACCCTATTTATACCCACCATTCCTATGGTTAGGTGATAAATTTCATATTAAATAATAATAATATTATAACGTTGTTCAGTAAATATCAGTCTTGCATGTAATGAAAGCTATCAAAGTTACTCGTTGTTACTTGTAACGCTTTTTAAACTAAGTGTCGCATGAATTTAAAGCTATAGAATGTGTTTAATTTATTTAAAATATTAGAAATATCATATAAGTCTCATGATATTATATTTAATTATATACATTTTCTTGTGTGTCATTCACACTACCAAATTTAATTTTCACTTTTAAAAATTTAGATGTGTTACAAAACATACATGATAACGAAGCATATACCACTTGAAACTGTGATTTTAAAAACTATTTGATGAAAAATGAGTTATAAAATAAAATATGTAAGTAATATATTATAAGATATATATGAATATGGTTCTTGAATTTATGTTTAATAAATCTATATTTTATATCCAAGAGATTAAAACATTTACAAAGAAAATCGAACCGTAGGTATGGTATTTTCATCTCACATTTACTCATTTGGAATATATGACTTATTCACCACTTACTATTTTTTTTGGGGTATACAATAGAAGGTTGATATATTATATTATGAATAATTATATCTTAATGGCATTTAAAATATCATTTTATGTTATTTATTTAATGGTTCGTAAGATTCAAAAGTTACTAATGTAGTAAGGGTTTATTTAACAATGTCCTCATTATTTATGATTTTCTATATTTATTTCATTGATGGGGAATACTTGTTTTCATAGTCCGTGTTTACTAAAAAAGTTTTCAAATTTTTTTTTCTATTACCCAATCATTATTTCATGTCCTTTTATCACTTCTTAACTTTTTAAATATGTTTTAGAATAAATATATACATAGTTTTCCAAACAAGATACATTATGATTTTTTTGAGAAATTAGGAGAACAATGTTTCTTTAACTTATTCACCATGAACATAAATTTTCCAAATAATATCACCATAAAAAATTCAATCTTTCATCACAATTTTATAAATTTCTTGTCAATCAAAATAATTTATTTATTACATTAGCATTTTCTATATTTTAAAAATTATATTCATAGTAAAAATGCTATATTCCTAAAGAATTAATACATTATTATCATTAGTTTATTTTAATATATGTAAACATACTTTGTTAAATCTTACGATTAGGATATACTCTATTGGTACCATTAGAAATATTTATTTTCATTTTTTATCACTTTAAATGGAAAATGAATTAATATTTCATAGTACTAGTTATTATAACATGAATAGTTATTGATTTCCTTATAGAATGTTGATTCTAGTATATTATTTATTTATATAAGGAATTAATTTCCCTTATAAAGTTATAGGTGGGTTCCTTTATAGACCTTCTATGAATATGTAAGTCCCATGAGACAAAATAGAATCGGTTTTGGCCAAGACCATACCCATTTATATAGAATTCATAGTTAATGCCTTAATGGTATGTTTTATGTTTATCATAGTATGTATTCCATATTAATGAGATTAATTATTGATATTCCTTGTGATTTTTTAATTAATAGAATATTCATGGTTAAGTTTCATTCTCATGTGATTATTTGTATGAAATTATTTGACCGTCATTTATTCCAACCAAATTATTCTTAAGTCATTGAAAAAATGGAATATGATTTAAATATTTCCCTTTAAATATTGTTTATTCCTTATTTATACATAGATTTAATTTTATGACTACACTTGAAAATCATTTGATCTCACCCCTTAATTAAGATTTATTTTCCCCTAGTTACTAGGATGTATTTTTTGATTGAAATGTTGGGATACACTAAGGGGAATGATGACCCTAACAATGAATTTTTTATTATTATATATTTTAACCGGAATTTAGAGTATATATCTAGTCTACCAGGACTAATATACTATTTGGTCCATCACAATGTGTTTACATGTAACTTATTATAATGCTATAAGGTAACTACTGACTCTCGGTAACTTTGGTTGCAGTTATTATAGTTTGTATAATAGAATTTTAGTAGAATCCTTGGAAACATGATTTTGGAAAACATAGATTACTGAATATAACCTATTCCTAACATTTAGGACAAGTATATGCATAAGATAACATCCTATAGATTTGTTAATAAACATGATTAACCTAGGTTAAAACTATATACTCGTTTATTGTGAAGATTTTATGATTATTTTGACACTATTTGAATAATATTTCATTATAGCTCACTTAGTTGATTGTATTTTTATTCTTGAACATTGAATTTTGGTTTTAGTCAACGGATATATCTAGGATGAATTAGGTTAATGATGAAAGTGATGGAACTTTTTTGATGATAAACCAATGGTATGATGATTAAATTAACAGATACTGTGTTATTCCTAATTGTTATTAATATATATGATTAACACCGTTCAAATTGACCAACTCTTAAACTCACCAAAAAATATAAGGATAATGTTCACCAAGAGCACAAGTAGTGGATTCTCTGTAAGAATGAATATTCATTTTTCTATATTTCATTAATGTGGGAAGAAACACCCAATTAAACGTATAATAGGAACGTGCAGATAATCTGGGTGTAGAAAATAAAGACACAAATAAGGTTATTATCAACGAAAATGAAAAAAAATTCATGAAATAGATTGGAATAATGGTCTCTATATGTTATTATCAATGGTTGGATTATTTAAATTTCGAATTATTTAGAATTATGAAAATATATTTTCTATATTTAAATCTTGGGGATAGAGTCATCATATTTGTACAAGTAATGGTTATATTTCTGATAATGAAGAGACCATAAATGAAATATGAATGGAAAGATATATTAAAGAATATTATTAATGAGTCCAAGTTAATGGTTAAATAATAAAATTGAATAACTAAAATGATATTGTATTTTTATTGTTGAAAAATATTGTAAATGTATTTTATTAATGATATTTTCATTTAAATAATGTTCAGATATATATTGATTGTAATGCATTACTTCATCATTAAAGAGTTGTAATCATTTGTTGAAAAGAACCAGTAAACCTATGAAGTGATTATATGCTATGTTTATATTTTTGGAAAACACATGTTATAGGGAAGATAGCCCTAATAGATTTCTAGTGTTGAGAAAGAAGTAAATGGATTCTTATTAGTGACTATGAAGGTTTTTTGTGATTTGATTCATGATGGATTTTAATGCAATTTTCCTATTTATGAAATATATTTGATTACTTGATATTTTATCTTTTGAAGAATGAAAGTTCTAAATAATGTTTTGTGGTGATTTAAATTATTACCATATTTGGGGGGGAAATTAGATCAATTTATTCATATATTTAGAATGTGACATTGTGAGATACATTAGGTTGTTTGGTGAATATAATCATAAAATGATTTTTTAAATTTAGTGACTTTAATTCAAAATTTAGGGTCTTTGAATTTGGACAGATACATTTTGGATGATCCTTAATGTCAACTATTAATGGAATAGATTAAGTTAAACTTTTTATATTATTATTTAAGGTTATCATATGATTTATCATATTAGATAACATGTCATAAACATTTTAATTTTGAAAAATATTTACAGGATGATGGAATGCCTTGTGAACATTATATTACATTAAATGTGTTTCATCCATGAAAAATAATTCTTTTATATCTATCTCGAAGCATATTAATTGAATTGGAAATAAATTAAAGCACATATAAATGATGAGATTATACTTATGACATGTAATGAAATCAAGTAAGATTATTTTGTCATGTTCATTATCTAGATAGTAAAATAAACACACAACTCAAGGAAAATGATTTTTGGAATAGAAATATTATCTCTTTGCTTTTACTAAAGTTAAATCAATGATCTTGTAATAGATCAGGGATTTATGATATTGTGATGGTTAAATTTTTCATGATCAGGTTACCTATCACACTCGATAAGTACATGATTTTAATTTTTCTATTCTATATCTATGTTTTCACTTACCACTTATTTTCTCCTCTATGAAATCTTATAATATTTTATTACAAATGAACTTCATACTTCCCTTTCATTCTTTCAAAGTAAATGTTTTATTTACCCTTTTTGAGATGTTGAATTTCCACAAAAGAATTATAAAAATATAAACCACTGATTTTTTATGTAAAATTTTAAATTATGAAGAAGGAATTCATTGATGTATATTGAACTGAATCACTTAAAAATTTTATGGTCTTTCTCTTTTTAATATAATTAAATCTCTTTGATATCTTATATTTCACACAACACCTAGTTAACTTGAATATTGAAATATTATTGTGTGTTTGTTAAAAATTCACCATTAAATTGTAATTATTGTATAACATTAACCACATTATTAAATATTTAAGTTTACTAGTCATTGTGAAATTATTAATTAATTATTTTTTTATATTCACTTTATTTTTTGTAAACTAGTTTCAGTCTTTAATAATATTTTCTCTGCAAAAATGTTTTTTTTATGACTGAATATAATAATCAATTGATGAAAAATTGATAAATTATATTTTATAAAAATAAAATCCTTTTAAAAATAATAATATTATAATTTTCTTATGGTGATGTTTTTAGATTTTTTTGAATAGATTGAATTTCAAGTGAATACTAAAAGACATTAATTTTTTTAAATATGTCATTTCATTTATATTAAGTAAGTTATTCATTTCTATTTAATATAAAATTAAATTAAATAATATTTAGATATATATAATATATTTAATTGAATTTTATTTATCCTTATAACGTTTTTTCATTATCAGTACATTGATTATATCAAAAATGCATTTTCAAGAAAATTGTTTTTCGTCATGTTTTGCGATATTAATTTTAAATTGAATTCTTAAAATTATATGTTTGGAATCTTTTAAAATTTACTAAATGTTTATATTTATGAGGTCTAAATTTATTAAATTTTCATCTTTTATGTTTTTACAATTTCACTGGTAGCCCTGTTAATTTTTGTTACCACCTTAGTAAGTAAATTGGGTAATTTAGGATAAAATAAAGTTATAAGACCCTTTAAATGACCTAAAAGCCTGAATAATATTATTTTATAAGTAAAATCTGTCCTTGATTATTTAGAGTTAGGTTATATGATCATTTATATTCATTTTAATGAAATTTTTATATTTTTAATATTTTATTTAATGAAAAGTAAATGACTTCCCACTCATGTTTTTAATAATTATAAAATTTTTATAATGGTGATACACAGAATAAATATTATAATATAAATATTTTTTTAAAGATAAAAAATTTCACTACGTAATATAAATTTATTTTGAACTATTAGAGAAGAAATATTTACCTTAAATGATTGGACAACGAGGATGTAGTAATAAATCAATTGATGGAAAATTATATTTTAAAATTTTAAACTTAATTTAATTGGAATTAATTAGTGTGATCAAGTAATTATATATATGAATATTTCATATTATAAATTTATAAAAGTATTTTTCTCGATGTTATATTGTTATGTTGATTTTATAAAATTCATTGTAATGAATAGTGTCAAAACTGACATTAATTAGATTTTATGAATATAATATTTTCTGATGTCATTTAAAAAATATATTTTATAATCACAAATAAGATATTATAGGGTCTAAAAATTAATCCTTTATGTGTTTAGAGAAATTTGTAATCATTTTTTTCTAGTATATTCTTCTTAAATTATAATCTTTTGAGAAATTTCTTAAGTTCACCTTTACTCAATTATAAAAGGGAACCCCATAATTCACTTATTTACACCACATTAAGCCTTAAATATCAAAAAAACTTTCTATTTGTCTTCAAAAAATAATTATCCTGGTTCTATATGTTATGTTCCTTCCAAAATACCACCCCCTATATCCCGTAATAAGAGATCAAATGGAAGTCCACTGAAGAAGAGGTAATCATATTTACAAACTCTTTCATGGTTATTTCGACTTCTACTTCATCTATATATTTTTTCCTTACTAATTAAATAAATACAAAATATTCTATTTATTGAGTTTTTATTATGATTATGATATAACAATACTATACATTTTATCCATCCTCTAGAAATCAAAATCACTACATGTGTGTACATATTTCTTACCATCTCTATACAGAGGTGTAATTCATTTTTCATTAACACATTACTAGGAAAATGATAAATATGGAACTAATGATTATATATTATATTAATGATATAAAAATTAATCTATAAAAATTAATTATAATTTAAAATTATTTTGTTCCATCCGTATAAGAATGAAAATAGTGGTCATTCATACGTACGGGCTACCGTCTTCATCAACTATGCAATTCATTTTTCTATCTCTATTATTATTGATGAATATAAATATATATATTTAATATATATGATTTTTACATCATTATTAATGTTCATGAGATTATTTAACTTTGAGGATTAGAACAACTGAGTCAAAGAATAAATGAAAGTGAAGCAGTTACCAAGATAAATGGTGATTTTAATAATAAATTGATAACAAATGGGTGAAAAAAATATATGTAAATAATATATGGTATGGTATATATGAATATGGTTCTAAAATATATTAATAATAAATATATATTTATTATCTAGTATATTCAAACATGTACAAAGGAAATCAATCTCGGGAAATGGAATTTTAATCTCACTTTTACTTCTCTGGGAAAAAAGTCTAATTCACCACTTATTTCTATTATGTGATATATATACATCACCTTTGATATATTATATTATTAATTAATTTATCTTTATTTTTCTAATAGTCAGTTTGTTTTTACATATTTCATGGGTCTTACGATTCAAAAGTTACTATAGTGATAATGGTTTATTTCACAATCTCATCATTATTCGATATTTCTTAATATTATATCATTGAGTGGGAATATTTCTTTTATAATTCATGTTTTCTAAAAAAAATCAAAAATGTTTTTAATATTCCCAAAAGATAGTTTAATTACATTTTAACATATTTAACTCTTTACAAAATTTCCTAAAATGAATATTTCAATCACTTTCCAAAAACATGTACTTTATGAATTTTCTTGTGAAATAGTGAACAATTATTTTTAACTTATATTACATGAACAAATTCCCCCCCCCCATCATGTCATAATAATTATTTAAATATTAGTTTACATGTATTCAAAAATATTTTAAATTATAATGACTTATTTATTGTGTTCTAAATTTTAGTGTTATAAAAACAATTTTCAATGTAAAATGGTATTTCATCATGAAATATTCTTGTAATATCTTGAAATTATTTTCATATATGTCAATATAATTGGTTGAATCATTTGTTTTGGATTTAATCAAGTGACACCATTCATCATATTAAATTTTTTAGTCTATGATCTATTTCAATGGGAAATGAATTGATATTTTTTATGGTTAATTCTTCCAGTACAGACAGTTCTTAATTTTCATAAGTCATGTTTATTTTTTTGTATTATTTATTAATATAAGTAATGAATTATACTTAGTAGGTGACATTCATGGCCTTATATGGCCCTTCGATGTATCAGTATTATAAGGCCCCGACCTTAAACCTTACTTAATATTTATTTAAATGAATAATTCACATTGGGGATCTTTTCATGTTTAGAGTTTTAGAGAATTAGGACATAACTATTACATCTCAAAAGATTACAAAGTAGACAATTCTACTACGTTTCCATAGAATAAAAATACTTAAAAAGAAACATGTCTAGTTCCATGTTTTATATAGCATGACTTTCCCTTGATCCCATCCTTGACCCTGTTCTACATTATGTCCTGTGAAAAACATTTCAAAAAACTTGGGTGAGCATAAAAAGCTCAGTAAGGGATACATAAAGAATGAAAATTGTTAGTTTATCAAAACAACAAGTAAACTATGTATACTTTATCAAAGTAATACTTTTCACCTTTATGAAGTAGTAAAAACTCTTCACTGAATAAAAGATCATTACATACCCTTTTGTAACCAAAAGATTACCATAAAACCCATATAAAGATCACATAACATATAAAGGTAACTTGGGACAGAAACATACTTAAATGGAATAACCATACGGTTGACTTCAACACATTTTACTTAATGGAATACCCATACAGCCGACTTCTATACCCAATGCATTAGAGGTTATAATGTAACCACTCGTCCTGGTATTCATGGCACCACCCGTCATATGGTTTATCACGTAACCACCTGTCTAATGTCCAAGTACCATTATAAAATCATAAGACAAATAACAAATATAATGGAAATAAAAAATTTCCACTCTTTTATCACAATATATCACTTAAATATATTGACATAACAAATCCATTATAAAAACCATTTTCAATACCAAAATACATAAAAGAGTATATGGTATTTATTTTATTTTAAAAACATTACGGCTTGTTGAGGAATCCAAAGACCAAATAATACTCGCGGCAGCGTAAAAGGTTGTTGTCACCGTGTATGTTAAAAGAAACATTCCTTTTTTTTATTTCGTAAAACGCTTTGTATAAAAATATTCTTTTTGAATAAAAGTCAAAGTCAAAGGGGTTTATACACCGTATAAAAGAAAGTTGTGTATAAAACAAAATATGCTTCAATGAAAGGAGATTGAGACGAAGTCCCATAAAAAGATAATTTTTAAATAAAATAGATCTATTATGTTTATTCACTATAATTACACATAAATAAAGTACAAATACAATGTAGGACATAATAATATCATGACATAATTTGAAAGTAGGAGATTAACCCAAAGAATGAAAATTGGGTTAAGAAGTTCCCTTACCTCGGGTCTGACTTGACTCGATCGTTCTTTAACGTACTGAATAATAAACTGGAGTTAATTTATACTTGATTAAGAACCATTTCAAGTTCATTATTACATTTATATCACTTATTACCATGTTATAAACATTATTTAATCAATTAAGTTAATAAATTTTGTTTTGTCGATATTTGGTTCTTAAGTCAAAAGTGGACTTCTTACAATTACACGTTGTTCGTGTGGTCAATGTTTCATTATATCTAGAATTATATTCATGATTTGGATATCAAATATATCATATATATCCAGAATATACATGTATTTATAATATTACATAATCATTTAGAGGTAATAAATGAAATGCATCATTCATGGAGACGGTAAGCAGTATGTACACATGAATGCTACTTTCATTTCTATGTCATATTAATGGAATTAAAACTAAATGAGAGGTATGTGTATTTTAATTCCAGAATTATATTAATCATTTAGATGTAACATACATCATATATATCCATTATATATATGTACTTATAATAGTACATTACATTTGGAGATAAGAAATGAAATGCACCGTTCATGGAGAGGGTAAGTCGTACGTACGCATGAACGCTACTTTCATTTCTATCTCATACTTTAATGGAACGAAATAATAATTATATAATGGTATATTATAATTCAAGTATATAATCATATATAATAACTTTAAATACATCCTTTATACGTCCCACATATGGAATTAATGAATCAAATCACTTTGAGGGGGTGGTAGTACGCACTTCCTAAAATGAAGATATCGTGTATACCAATAATGGAATCCATAAAGGTATGATATTAATGAAAAATAAATAAGCTTAAAGAAAACATAAACATATTATATATCATATATAAATAGTGTGAAATCTTAATGGCCACCATTAAAGGTGTTAAAAGAAGATTGAATAGTCATCGTTTCGTGAGGCCGAAATTCGCCAACCACAGAAATAGTATGTCCTTTAACCATTATTTGTAGGTGTGTGTAAGTTTAGCTCGAATGCTTCTTATAAAAACATCCTAGTATATTTAGGATACTGTAGTTGTTACAAAAGAAAATAATAAAAAGATTTTAGGGGGTTTTAGAAGCAAAATAAAACAAAAGAACACAAGTGAAGACATTACCTTAAAATCGGGTAACTCTCTTAGATTTGAGCTCAAAGGCTTCCATGGGAAGACTTCTGCCCAAAGTGAGACTTCTAAGAGTACGATAGGGATGTGTAGAGAAACAATGGGCAGGTGTTGGCCCATCCAAAGGCTTTGGAAGTGTGGGTAAGGTGCTAGAAGTGGGGGCCTTTTATAAGAGGAGAGGAGGGGCACTCTTGGAATGTTATAAAAGGTTACTTTATCATAAAATGATTTTCGGATTTAAAAGGTCCCAAAATTATATATTTTGAGTATAAGGTGACAGGAGCTCGAAATAAACTCATCAAATAGGTTTTTGACATGTGTAGGTCTTAGATTTTACATTATCTTTTCATATTATTTGAATCGTTAAATAATGAGGTAATCGCTGCATCATCATGATGTCATAAATAATTTAATTTATTTAATGTCTAAAAATTATAAAACAAATATCATGATGTAGTAAATCGTTTTATATTTCTAATGAATATTTATAGTCAAAAATATGACTTGTATAACACCACATAAAAATTGTTTTAGTAAAACAACTCATGTTTGTGACATTTTTATTTTAACATTAAATAAACATTTATTAATGTCATTTTCCTTCCAAAGTAGCTCCATGGGGTCCCCAAGTTGACAAATGGATTGTCTAGGTCGGCAATGACACATCAAATAAGGGTAGGGCACGTGTCTAGGTCATTTCAAATTATTAAAACATTATTTTTAACTTAAACCACACTAATTACATCTAATCGCGATTAAAAACATAAAAGGTACTATTCACCAAAAAATTATTTTAATCCCATTGAACCACATTTTACTTCTTAATGAAAATCATGTATAACAGATTTTTGAAATTAAAAACACAGAGGTGGTAAAATTTCATTTAAACGGAAAATCAGTACCACTTAGTGGTTTCACTATTCATCAAAAATTGAAGTTTTTCAGAAAAATACCAAAACTTCACCCTAAGATTTATTTGATATTCCGAATTCAAAAATGATGTCTATTTTACAAAATTCAAAACATATAAGTTTCATTAATTAATTTAATAATTAATTCCCACTTTCAGAGCAAATAACATGTTTTTATGAAACAATAAGTATCAAAAGATTGACACTAGTTTAAGTCCAATTTCAATGTGAAATTAATTACAACAACCAATATTGGATTAAATGGTAAAACTATATTCTTATTCAACTCTAAATCCAATTCAAAAGATAATATAATCATATAAAAAAATTAGATTAAAAAGAGGTTTTGAATTAAAATACAACATTTTTCACTATTCATTAAAAAATGAACTTTATCGGAAAAATACCAAAAATTTACACAAAGTAAATTTTGATATCCCGTTTCTAAAGAAGAGTTTTATTTGGTCCAATATAATTTATATGAGTGACCAAAACTATATTTAATGACGGTTCTCCATCCAAAGGCAATAAGTGAACCTTTAGTGAAAATTAGGGTATAAATGCCTAAAATTGAATTCTTTCGGTATTTTAGGCCTTTATCTTTTATTGGATAAATTTAAAAACATTTAAAAACATATGTAATCATATTTTAGTTATTTCTATCTATTCCTGCCAATACAACAACTATGTGTTAACTACCGTTTAAAATAATATTATTTTATTACTAGTGTGCAACGTAAGATTTCAATGAAAATCTTTGTTGTGTATCGGGTACGCTATCGAACATAGAAACCCCTTTAAAGTAAAATTAATATTTAATTAATAAATATTAATAAAAATGAAAATGATTTATTCTTTATTTACCTGGGATGTTACATCCTTCCCCCCTTTTGGGAATTTCATCTCCGCCATTTTATTCACTTATAAAAATAAGTGGGGGGGTATTTATCCCTCATAGAATTTTCAGATTCCAATGTTGCCTCTTCAACTATATGGTTTTTTCATAAAACCTTTACCTGGTGAATTACCTTATTTCGCAACACTTGCTCTCTTCGGTCAATAATCTAGACTGGCTGTTCTTTATAAGAGATATTCTCTTCCAACTGAACTACCTATGGGCACAAAACATGAGATGGATCTGGCATATACTTTCTCAACATCGAAACATGAAAAACATTTTGTACCTGAGATAAACTCGGAGGTAATTCCACTATGTATGCAACTGATCTGACTCTCTCTATAATTTCATATGGTCCAATGAACCTTGGACTCATCTTTCCTTTCTTACCAAATCGCATCACACTTTTCCATGGAGAAACCTTGAGAAAAACATGCTCACCTACCTCAAATGATAGATCCTTCCTCTGGTTATCTGCATAACTTTTCTGTCTCCTCTGATCTGTTCTCATGTTTTTCTGAATCAACTGAACTTTTTCTGCCATATCTTTTACCAATTCTGTTCCCATCAGCTTCCTTTCACCTACTCCATCCCAATAATCAGGAGTTCGACAACGCTTCTATATAATGCCTCAAACAGTGCCATCTGTATACTAGAATAAAAACTGTTATTATATGAAAACTCAACCAAAGAAAGATATTGGTCCCAACTTCCCTGATAATCCATAGAACAAGCTCGTAGCATATCCTCCAAGGTCTGAATTGTTCGTTCTGACTTCCCATCTGATTGTGGATGAATGGTTGTACTAAAATTTAATTCAGTACCCAACGACTTCTGAAGGCCTTTTTCAAAAGCTAGAAGTAAACATGGGATCAAGATCGGACACAATGGAGAGAGGAACTCCATATAACCTGACTATCTTTTTAAGATACAAACGGGAAAGTTGATCTAGGGAAAAAGTATCATGTATGGTAAGGAAATGAGCAGATTTAGTTAATCGATCAACAATAACCCAGATTGCATTATTACCTCAAGGTGTCTTCGGCAATCCCACAACGAAGTCCATGGATATATTCTCCCATTTCCACTCTGGAACTGGTAAAGGCTGAAGCATCCCTTTTAGTAATTTTTTCTCATCTTTAACATGCTAACAAGTCAAACACTTCACAGTAAAATCATAAATAACTATTTTCATTCCATCCCACCAGTAATACTCCCGCAGATCTCTGTACATCTTAGTACTGCCAGGATGAATTGAAAACAGGAAACTATTAGCCTCACATAACAACTCATTCTTCAACTGTGAATCACCAGTCACACATAATCTCTTCCCAAACCTCAAAACACAATCATTATCAATGTTTAATTCAGTCAACTTACCCTTCTGAACCAGCTCTACCTTTTTCTGCAACTCACTTTCTTCCCTCTGTGCTTGCTTAATTCTATCTGATAGGGAATATTTCACTGATACCTGAAACAAAACAGAATAAATTACTACACCAACAACTTCTATGCCAAATTTCATCAAATCAAAAACCAAAGGATCTCGTTCCAAACGTAGTATGGTTAATGAATCATTACTTTTTCGACTCAAAGCATCAGCCACTTTATTTTCTTTTCTGGATGGTAATGAATTGTAAAATCATAATCCTTGATTAATTCCAGCCATCTCCTCTGTCTCATGTCCAATTCTTTATGAGTGAATATATACTTTAAACATTTGTGATCAGTATATATTTCACACTTTACTCCATACAAATGATGCCTATAAATTTTTAGAGCAAAAACAACAGCAGCTAATTCCAAGTCATGTGTAGGGTAATTTAACTCATGAGTTTTCAACTGACATAAAGCATATGCAATTACCTAATAATTCTACATAAGGACCCAACCAAGTCCATTCAATGAAGCATCACTGTAGATAACAAACTCACCATTCCTGGAAGGAAGTGCCAAAACTGGAGCATTCACCAATATTCTTTTCATCTCATGAAAACAATCATCACATTCTTTTATCCAGATAAACTTAACACCCTTCCAAGATAGCTTAGTCATTGGACTAGATAACCATGAAAAATTTCTAACAAAGCTTCTATAATATCCTTCCAAACCAAGGAAGCTATAAATCTCAGTTACATTTGTGGGTCTTTTCCATTCTTCAACAAACATTGTTTTTTCAGGATCAATAGTTATTTCATATTTATAAAAAATATGACCAAGGAAAGAAATTTTTTGTAACCAAAACTCACACATGCTGAATTTTCCATATAGTTTCATTTCTTTTATGGTTTTCAAGATAACCCTTAAATGACTTTCATGCTCCTCTTTACTTTTAGAAAATGCCAAAATATCATCAATAAACACAACCACCATTTACCACCTGATTCAATTGAGTCATCACTGCAGAAAACTACTCAATTCTGATTCCGACCATCCCTGGTTGCTGATTCGGAAAGTCATTCCACTTTATATGCCTTCCCTGAAAAGCTTCTCTGTTTCCTTTATGAAAAATAATTCTTAACACAGACATATCTTAGTCGAAGCAACGTGGAAATCTGTAAATGCTATATCATTTCAATCATACCATAAACTAATTTATAATTTAACAATTTTCTAACTCCTAAAGTTGTCTAAACTGACCTTTGATACCAACTATAAAACCATGGCCTTAAACCTTACTTAATATTCAATTAAATGAATAATTCACAGTGAGGATCTTTTCAGGATTAGAGTTTTAGAGAATTAGGACTTAACTATTACATCTCAAATGATTACAAAGTAGACACTTCTACTAAGTTTCCATAGAATAAAAACTCTTAAAAAGAAACATGTCTAGTTCCATGTTTTATATAGCATGACTTTCCCTTAATCCCATCCTTGACCCTATTCCACATTAAGTCTTGTGAAAAACATTTCAAAAAACTTGGGGTGAGCATAAAAAGCTCAGCAAGGGATACACAAAGAATGAAAACTTTTAGTTTATCAAAACAACAAGTAAACCATGTATACTTTATCAATGTAATACTTTTTACCTTTGTGAAGTAGTAAAAACTCTTCACTGTATAAAAGATCATTAATTACCCTTTTATAACCAAAAGATTACCATAAAACCCATATAAAGATCACATAACATATAAAGGTAACTTGGGACATAAACATACTTAAATGGAATAACCATAGGGTCGACTTCCACACATTTAACTGAATGGAATAGCCATACGGCCAACTTCCATACCCAATGCATTGGAGGTTATAATGTAACCACCCATCCTGGTATTCACGGCACCACCCGTCATATGGTTTATCATGTAACCACCCGTCAAATGTCCAAGTACCATTATAAAATCATAAGACATAAAACAAATATAATGGAAATAAAACATTTCCACACTTTGATCACAATATATCACATAAATATATTGACATAAAAAATCCATTATAAAAACCATTTTCAATACCAAAATACATAAAATATTATGTGGTATTTATTTTATTTTAAAAACATTATGGCTTGTTGAGGAAGCCAAAGACCAAATAATACTTGCGGCGGCGGAAAAGGTCGTTGTCACCATGTACGTTAAAAGAAACATTCCTTTTTGTCGTTTAGTAAAACGCTTCATATAAGAAGATTCTATTTGAATAAAAGTAAAAGTCAAAGGGGTATATACATCATATAAAATAAAGTTGTGTATAAAACAAAATATGCCCCAATGAAAGGAGATTGAGACGAAGTACCATACAAAGATAATTTTTAAATAAAATAGATCTATTATGTGTATTCACTATAAGTACACATAAAGAAGGTACAAATACAATATAGGACAAAATAATATCATGACATAATTTGAAAGTTGGAGATTAACCCAAAGAATGAAAATTGGGTTAAGAAGTTCCCTTACCTCGGGTCCGACTTGACTCGATCATTCTTTAACGTACTGAATAATAAACATGAATTAATTTATACTTGCTTAAGAACCTTTTAAAGTTCATTATTACTTTTATATCACTTATTACCATGTTATAAACATTTTTTAATCATTTAAGTTAATAATGTTTGTTTTGTTGATATTTGGTTCTTAAGTCGAAAGTGGACTTCTTAGAATTACATGTTGTTCGTGTGGTCAAATGTTCATTATATCCAGAATCATATTCATAATTTGGATATAATATATATCATATATATCCAGAATATACCTGTATTTATAATATTACATAATCATTTAGAGGTAAGAAATGAAAGTAGCATTCATGGAGACGGTAAGCCATACGTGCGCATGAACGCTACTTTCATTTCTATGTCATATTAATGGAATTAAAACTAAATGAGAGGTATGTATATTTTAATTCCATAATTATATTAATAATTTATATTTAACATACATTTTATATATCCATTATATATATGTACTTATAATAGTACATTACATTTGGGGATTAGAAATGAAATGCACCGTTCATGGAGATGGTAAGCCGTACGTATGCATGAATGCTACTTTCATTTCTAAATCATACTTTAATGGAAAGAAATAATAATGATATAAACATATATTATAATTACAGTATAAAATCATATATAATAACTTTAAATCCGTCCTTTATACGTCCCACATATGGCATTAACGAATCAAATCACTTTGAGGGGGTGGTAGTCTGCACTTCCTAAAATGAAGATATCGCATATACCCATAATGGAAGCCATAAAGGTATGCCATTAATGAAAAATAAATAAACTTAATGAAAACATAAACATATTATATATTATATATAAATATAGTGAAATCTTAATGACCATCATTAAAGTTGTTAAAATAATATTGAACAATCATCGTTTCGTGAGGCAAGAATTCGCCAACCACAGAAATAGTATGTTTTTAACCATTAAGTGTATGTGTGTGTAAGTGTAGCTCGAATTCATCTCATAAAACATCCTAGTATATTGAAGACACTTTAGTTATTACAAATGAAAATAATAAAATGAGTTTAGGGGGTTGGAGAAGCAATATAAAACAAAAGAACACAAGTGAAGACATTACCTTAAAATCGGGTAACTCTCTTAGATTTGAGATCAAATGATTCTTTGGGAAGACTTCTGCCAAAATTGAGGCTTCTAGGAGTAAGAGAGGGATGTGGAGAGAAACAATGGGCAGAGTTTGGCCGAGCCAAAGGCTTTGGGAGTTTGGTTAATGTGCTAGAGGTGGGGGCCTTTTATAAGAGGAGAGGAGGGGCACTCTTGGAAATTTATAAAAGGTTACATTATTATAAAATTCTTTTCGGATTTAAAAGGACCCAAAATTATATATTTCGAGGATAAGGTGTCCAAAGTTTTAAATATACCCATCCAATAGGTTTTTGACATGTTTAGGTCTTACATTTCACATTATCTTTTCTTTTTATTTGAATCGTTAAATAATGAGGTAATCACTGCATCATCATGATGCCATAAATAAATTAATTTATATAATGTCTAAAAATTATAAAAAAATATCATGATGTAGGAAATCATTTTATATTTCTAATTAATATTTATTGTCAAAAATATGACTTTTATAACCCCACTTAAATTTTTTTTTAGTAAAACAACTCATGTTTGTGACATTTTTATTTTAACTTTAAATAAAAAGTTATTAAAGTCATTTTCCTACCAAAGTGGCTCCATGGGGTCCCCAAGTTGAAACATGGATTTTATTGGTCGGCCATGACACATCCAATATGCGTATGAAACGTTTCTAGGTCATTTCATATTATAAAACATTATTTTTACCTTAAACCACAATAATTACCTCTAACCGCGATTAAAAACATAAAAGGTACTATTCACCAAAAAAATTATTTTAATCCCATTGAACCACATTTTACTTCTTAATGACACCCATGTATGTCATATTTTTGAAATTCAAAACACAGAGGTGGTAAATTTTCATTTAAACGAAAAATCAGTTTTTTTAAGTACCACTTAGTGGTTTCACTATTCATCAAAAAATGAAGTTTTTCAGAAAAATAACAAAACTTCACCCTAAGCTATATTTTATATTCCAAATTCAAAAATGATTCCTATTTTGAAAAATTCAAAACATATAAGTTTCATAAATTAATTTGATAATTAATTCCCGCTGTCAGAGCAAATAGTGTCTTTTTATGAAACAATAAGTATCAAAAGATTGACACTAGTTTAAGTCCAATTTCAAAGTGAAATTAATTCCAATGACCACTATTGGATTAAATGGTAAAAATATATTCTAATTAAACTCTAAAACCAATTCAAAAGATAATCTAATCATATAAATAAATTATATTAAAAATAGGTTTTGAATTAAAATACAACATTTTCACTATTCATTAAAAAATGAACTTTATCGGAAAAATACCAAAAAATTACACAAAGTAAATTTTGATATCCAGATTCTAAAGAAGAGTTTTATTTGATCTAATAGAATTTATAAGAGTGACAAAAACTATATTTAATGACGATTCGCCATCAAAAGGCAATAATTGAACCTTTAGTGAAAATTAGGGTGTATATGCCTAAAATTGAATTCCTTCGGTATTTTTAGCCTTTATCTTTTATTGGATAAATGTAAAAACATTTAAATAACATATATAATCATATTTTAGTTATTTCTATCCATTCCTTCCAATACAATGGCTATGTGTTAACTACCGTTTAAAATAATATTATTTTATTACTACTGTGCAACGTAAGATTTCAATGAAACTCTTTGTTGTGTATCGGGTACGCTATTGAACATAGCAACCCCTTTAAAGTAAAATTAATATTTAATTCATAAATATTAATGAAAAATAAAATTCTTTATTCTTTATTTACCTGGGATGTTACAAGTATGACTCATGCAATAAACTATTTGAGGTTTTGGATGAGTCCTTCCCCATTTATAATGCATTATTAGCTGAGGACCTAACGGTATATTTTAGATATCCCATATTATACATTCAATCATATTGATAATAGTTATAGATGTTAAATATGATTATTTCATTAATAAACAATCCATATATTTGTTTCATTAACATATGATTTTTTATATGGATTTTTTAGATCATTTTTTATTCCTTCCATATTATTATAATTTTATTCATTAAATGGCATGTGTTTTGGTTATTTACCATTCCATGTTGTTTAGGATTTATATACTAATAGATTCCACTATATGCCTACCCTTACTGAGCATCCATCCTCACTGATTTCATATATTTTACATTTCCAAATATGTAAGTATGTGTTTTGTGGTTGATATATAGAAATACACTAATGGTAATAATAGAATTCTCAAAGAATTTTTTTATGTATTCTATGATTGGAATTATTATGTGAATTTATAGTGTATATCATATTTAATAGGACTAATAAAAAATTATTTCCTTCATAATGTGATTCCTTGTATATTAATTCAAAGTAATAGAGTATTCATCGGATCTTGGTTATTATGACTAGGGTCATTACAATTCATGTAAATTTTTTTAAAGAGACTCCCAGTAGAGTGTCTCAAAATAAAAATATAATGTTTTATTTGTGTATAGAAATGACATAAACAATTTATAGATAATGGAAAATTAATTTTAAAATAAACTTAATGTAAAATTATAATTTTATCATTGTGTTATTTTTCATGGTTGCATGTTTTAATTTTTAAAATTAGAGAACTTATTTGTATTAATGTTTTATAGGGAAAATATTTTGAATATAATACCTAAGTCTATGTGTGTAATGTTTATATTACTAATTATGAAGATAATAAGAATTACATTTGAAAGGAATGATGTAATAAAAAATAAGATGATTAAACCTAGTTAATGGTTTAATAATGAATGGTAATGATTAATGTGTTTGAGTTTGGATTCAGGGATTATGTTATAGGAGTAGTTTATTAATGAAAATTTGTTTATAAACATTATAAAATACATAAGAATTTTTTATTACTATTTCTTCAATTATTTAAGAGAATATGTTGAATCATGCTAATGAATTGATAAAGTGACTCAATGTAATGTTGATCCTTTGGATAAATTCATGATTAGGGGTAGATAACGCTTAATATGTTAATATAGTTGAGATAAATATTATAAAGAGATATTTATGGGATATTATTAGTGACTATGAAATTAGATATTGGTTTGATGGTTTATGTTATTATTATTGGAGTTTAATACATGTTTGGATTTAAGGAATATATTTGACAACCTGCAATTTCATTTTTTTGAATCCTAAAAGTTTCCATTATAGTTTTATGGTGATCAAGGTATTCAATTATTTTCTATGAGACATTAAGAGTTGCATTATGTTGTTTCTGGGATCTGATGTTATGTTTATTTTTGAAATATATAGATATTCTATCTAAATTTTTAGACTTTGAATATGGAAAAATATATTTTAGAGAAATCATATGGTTAACTATTTCTAGAATGGATTTTGTTAAACTTTTTTTGTTTTTTGATAAATATTTTAACCCTTTTTCATCAAAAATATCGAGTTAATTGGATGAATAAATTGACCTTATTTTATTGAGCTTATGATCCATTAAATGTTTACTATTGTGATTGAGGAATAATAATTCTAATTGGATATTCATTTCTTGGAGTAATAGGTGATGTGAAAACTGATCAAAGTACATCCACCTGATGATGTTATTTCTATTAAATAAAAACATATCAACTCACTATCTTTCAATATGTTCTCAATCTCAATGAAAAAGGAATACCTCAACTATATGAAAAGGGAATTGATGAAATTGTAACCATATTACTATAATATCTAATTAATCAATGGGATTTTTTACTCATCTAAGATTTATGGTTTTGTTTTTGTTTATATTATCTTAATAATTTTTTTGTTATGATCAATTACCTATATAACCCTCTAAAATTATTTTGGGGTCATTATTTTCTTCTATGTCTATATCGACACTTCTAACCTATGTTCTCCAACTTAGAATCCTCTTTATGTTATTATTCCAAATGACCATCGTAATTCCCATTATCTCTATTCAATGAGGTGTTATATTAACCCTTCTCACATTGTGGGATTTCATTATGGTATATTTAAATTCCAAATTTTTATCATTGAGATCAAGTTTATATTATGTGGATGCAATTTACAAAATGGTGTAGAATGTAACACACTGAGATTTTAAATGAGGAACATAATATACAATATTGTATATGAAATGAAATGCTCATATTAGAAGAGAATGTAACACCCCATGATTTTTTACATGTTCCAATTTAAATAAATTTATTCAATTTGATATATTTTGTTGCATTCAACCCTGATAATTTAAGAGAATATTATGTTTTATTTATTATACAACATGCAACATCAAGCTTCAATATAGAAAAAAATATTATACAAATATCACCATTATAACATAGCCATTAAATTTGTGTGAAAGGATTGTATTAACATAATTATGATATATAAATATATATGAATTATTATGTTATAAAATTTGATTAATTATTATAAATTTTTTTCTAAATTTTCATTAATGTTATATTATTCTTTAGAAGTAAATTTTTTTCAAAAATGATTTTTATTTTAAAAATAATATAAATAAATTCTGAAATATATATTAATTTTATTTTATACAAAAATATAACTTTTTAATTCATCACGTCAATATTATACTTGGTTGAAAATTTTTTATTTTCAGAAAATATTTATCTTCCAATGAATAGTGAAACTACTAATTTTTATTAAAAGCGATATTCAAATTACACCCATTTCTAATATACTTATTTATTTTAAAATTGGATTAAAAGTAATATATATGTGTGGGTGTTTGTGTATGTTTTTGTGTGCATTATGAATAATTTAATTATGTTCATTGGATTCAATCTCATGGTTGAATTTGGAATAAAAACATTTTTTTAAGGAAAACGGTTCTCTCTCTGAAATAACTGTTTTCAATAGGGTTTTCCAGTTTTTTTAATTAAATTATCCCACATATGTGTAATTAATTTTGAAAACATGATTCTATATATGGACTCAAGAGGTTTAAATTTATTTAATAGTTCCCGTTTTTTATTTTTTCAATATGAATAATAATTTAAGTAATTTCTTTTGCCGCTATAAATGGTAAATTGGGTAATTAAAGTTAAAATTATAATTATAACGGCAATTAAATCACCCTATTACATTAGTTAATCTTATTATATAACTAAATTCCATCCATAATAATCCAATAATCGGTTATATGTAATTTTATGACCATTTGGATGAGATTATGATCATTATTGTATTTTATTTCAAGAAAAGTCCAACGTGACACACTATTTTTTAAAAAAAATATAAAATATTTAATATGTGGATATCCATTTTATATTTTAAAAAATTAAATTAAATTTTAAATAGAAATTATTTATCTTCATCATGGTATTTTATTTTTATTATTTAGTTTATAAAAATTTATCTTAAATGATTATACACCACTGATGGAGTAATTACTAAATTAATTAAAAATCAAATAAATATTATGTAAAATATTAAACGTAATATAATTTGAGATAAATAATGTGATAAAACAATTTTAGAATTTAACATGACATATATGTTATATTAAAAAATTATAATTATAAGATTTTTCTTGATGTCATTAAATTCAAAGCATTGAATAGTTCTAAAAATTGATAATACCGATATTTAAAAATAAATATGAATTTATTAAATAATATAAAATTTATACAAATATTTGATTCAAAAAAAATAATCTGATATCCTTAATTACTTCTACCATTATCTGTTTCTAGTTATTTTTTCATTTTAAATTTAAATTATTGACCATTTTAGAGTATCAAATATTAATAGTACAGTAATTGTCAAAAGGGTTAATGTAGGGCTAAAACTAAAATATTTGGGTGATAACATATCTAGAACAGGTCATAAATTTATTGGAGGAAAATAATTCAACTTATATTCACCTTATTTTAATATTATATAAATTTTGATCCATTTGTTGAGGATAAATAATATATATTAATTTAATATTTTTTGAAATTCCAAGAATGACCTTCTCCTCAATTATAAAAGAAAACCCCTTCTTTCAAATTATTACACCATATTGAGCCATATATTTTGACCAAACCCTAACCATTATTGTTATCAAAATCCTTATAAATTTTTTTCAGGTTCTGTACCTTCTAAAATAGTAACCCAAGTTCTCTTCAGAAGATATATAGTAGGAGTCCACTGAATAAGAGGTAATTATCCATACCAACTCTTCATAGTTTATTTATTCATATATTTCTGATTAATATGTTTTACCCATCCTAAAATTAAATCTACTATATCAAGAATATATTAGGGTTTTATTATGTTTATTGGAAAACCATATTGAATATTTTTTTATCCCAAAAAAGTGGAAAAAAAATGTGTGCGTATGTGCGGCATACCATCTCCATGTAATAGTATAATTTGTTTTTCATCACCACATTAAATGGATATTTATAAATATGTAACTAATTAGTATATATTATATTTATGGAATAAAAATTATCCTTAAAACAATAATAATTTTTTATCATTATTTTATTCAATCCATCAAAATGTGAAACCAACTTTCATTGGTACGTACGACTTACCGTCTCCATGAAATGTGTCATTTTTTTATCTTGATCATTATGGATGACTATAAATATCATTATATTTAATATATATGATATTTAGGACATAATTAATATTCTTTAAATTATTTAACCTTAATAAAATCATAAGTACCAAATCTTCTGAATCAAAAAATACATGAAAAACAAAGTAGTTAACACCTGAAACAGTTATTTAAAAATGATTTCCTAGTAAAAAGTTGATAAAATATTATACATAAATTAAAATTTCTATTTTATATATGATTATTACTCTATATTATATTAATAATTTATCTATATTTATGATACATGATTTTGAATCTTTTAAAAGGGATATTTAAACTCATGTTAGCGTTTCTCATCTCACTTTTACTTATATGAGATAAATTTTATATTTAATGAATATTTATTTTGTGAGGTGGATATACTAATAATTAGATATATTATATCATGAAGAAAAAATTTATTCATGATATATAATTAATAATTTTATGTTATTTATTTCTTAGTGCATTCGATTCTTATAAATCACAATCGGTAAGGGTTTATTTTTCCAATATCATCATTATTTAAGGTTGTTTATTATTAAGTTTCCAATATAGAAATTTCTAATAGATATCCATGATTTCAAAAATATTTTATAATTGGTTTTTGTAAGATTTACCAATTATTTATTAAATTCTTTTTTTAACTGTGTTTTACATTTTATAAAATGGTATGAATCTAATATTCTTGTTGTTTTCCAAACAATGTAATTTTAAACCATTTCGAAAAAAATATGAAATGAATGTTTTGGATATTATAATTCATTAATGGATATTACCACATTCATAAAACTATAGTTATTTAATATTTAATTATGTGTATATACTTTTATTTTCCATGGAAATGTTTCTTTTATATGTGCGTTGTTTCTAAAAAAATTGATTTCAATGTGAATAAGGTATTTTAAACAAATGTTTTATAATTTTATTTTAAACTAATTTCATCTATGTAAATGTACTTTGAAAAATTTTATGATTTTTAAGCTTACACTATTATGGTACCATATACCATATTTTATTATTTGATTTATAATTAATTTTATTGTAGATTTTTTATTTTAATATTATTCTTTATATTACTTTGGATGGTTCAGGATTATGTTTATTGATTCTGGTAATTTTATAATTTCTAATAATATTTTCATTATGAATTTTTATATTAATTTTGTTTCACTCATTTTATATGAGAAATGCATTGGACGTGGTTAGAGACAGGCGGGTACCACTATATCCCCTCAAGGAATCAGTACGTATCATGAGAAAAACTAGCATGGGTAATGACTAAGGCCTTATCCATTTATGTAAGATGCCTTTTAATTTACCCTCGATAATATTACTAGGATATTTGGAAGTATTCAGTTCCCTAATTATGTGATTAGTTTTTTATTTAGATGTTATTATTTTATTAGATATGAATTTCATGGATATTTTTTTTCTCATGTGATTATTCTTATGGAAGTATTATATTTCCATTTACATCCTTATTTAGTATCCATGCCTTATTTTTTCTGCTATATGGATAACATTACTCAAAATCTGAGATAACACTTTTTATTATCATTTTTCCAATTTATGATAATAATTATATTGTGGTAAGTATATAGGGATAATGTTGGGAAATAATGGTGATCTAAATGGAATTACTATGTTGTATTTCATGTTTTCAATTATAATTTATGCATCAGTTATGTATCTAGATGTCTAAGACTACTAATCAATGAATTCCTTTAGGAAGTGATTAATTATATCTAGTGAAATATTTAATTAAGTAATCTCTAACACTATGACACTAAAATTAGGGTATTTAATGATATTATGATATAACTTACTATTCCATAAAGGTGGAGTTGGACATTAGATTTACCAAATGATCACGCTGTTTATTTAATAACAGAATGAGGGAATTCAAGGGGAACTCTAAAAAACAATTATTAAATGAATATGATCATTAACTTATTCCTAATGTTTGGATTATATAATGAGAGAAATTGTATTAAAATGGATAATAAATTTATAATTATTTAAAGTAAGTTCATCAAGATATTTAATTTCAATGTGATTGGAAGAAGTGAGATACATATTGAAATAGAGAGAAAGATGAAAATAATGCACCAACTACACTCCATTTCATCACGTTCATGTATTTTTGTAGATTATGAAAATCAATGGCCTAATCTAAGTGATAATATAGATGATAATCTACAAAAACCTAAAATGAAAAATGATCTATGTAATGCTTTTAAATTCATAATCGATGAACTGAATCATGATAATTACATAACATCTATCCCTCTAGTAGGGAAATTCACCTTTAAATTTGTATGAATGAGATCTATCAAATTATTTTTAGTTAAAATTTTGTTAAATTTTATTTTATTTTTATTATGGATTATCTCCCTATATATAGACTATAGAATAATAAAAAATAATTTGATATTCTATCTGTACAATGATGATCTCAACCTTCCAATGGAAATTTATTTGTATGAGGTAAGAACTTGTTTAAGTAATAGAGGGTGAAATATAGTTTATAAGCATATATGACTCCAGGTACGATAAATATAAAAGTTATGGATTCCATAATGGGTTTATGAGATTAAGGATAACCACAATTAAAATTTCATTGACATATATTTTGAGACATTAGTTATGTTTTTTTATCAGGATAAAGGATATTCTGACATACATTTATGAAAATAAAACCCTATAGTTTTATATAAGTTTTTGTGAAAAGGATACTTTTTGAGGATTTGTGTTACACATTGTGGAAATATGATTAAATTTATTGGTTCCCATATGTGTTTTTCTTATCTTTGATGTTGAGGTAATTATGTATTGTGGTCTATCACCTTACAAAGTTAGTGAAATTTATTATTATTATTGAAGATTTCTCTTTGTATCATATCTCCGGAATATAAATTTAGTAATTGTTTTGGATTAATGGATTAAAACATTAAATTAAATATTACTGGGATGTGAGGGTTACCAAAAAAATCTACAAATGTCTTCATCAAACCCTTGATACAAATTTATGTATCAGCACTGCGTATCATCCCAGAAATATGGCAGTCTAAGGGAAACTGTCAAACCTTATAGGACAGGTTGCTACCCAGTTCTATTTATTTTGAAGGGTCTTTGAAATCAATTCATTCCCATAGTAAATATTTATTATAACAATATCTTTCACGTATAGATTCATATGGCTTCTTAAGAATCCCTTTATTGAAATATGTTTCATACTCCAACGTACTATGGTGGAATTGTAGAATTAAATCCATTAAGAAGTTATCCAGTTGAAGAAAAGAAAAAGAAGCATAAAGAAACTAAAAAATTAAAAGGTTAGCATAAATTTGAAAAAAAAAATTATACTGATAATAATCAACATTACCAATAATTTTAGAATGGTTAAAAGGAGTTTCTAAGAATTTTTCCATCAAATAAGGTTATTATTTTTGAGAATAAATCAAAAATTATTCTCTTGGTATATCTATCCATTAAAAATTATTGATCATATTTGGACCATAACTGATTGGTGTAACATCAAAAAAACCTCTATCATGGTTATAATGGGAACCATTTATCTCTCAAAATGGAATGCATAACTCATACACCACATGAATTAGACTCATATTTTTTAATGCTAGAGCAAGATCAATCTAATTTGGAATAACATGTGGAGATTCTGGATTTTACAATGAAATTACTAAAAAATAAGACCACTCAACTTCTCAATGTTTTTTTGAAAACCCCCCAATATGAGAAAGCTACGTTGGAAACTAACGATGTAAGGAGGAAGTATTATCCTCAATTATTAGTATTAAAATGATGAATTTTGAAGGATAAATTCATTTTAAGGGGGGTATAATGTAACATCTTTTGATTATGTGAATTGTTTTCAAAAACATTAAATATTTTTGATATTTGGAATTACTTATAACACTATATGTATAATGATTTACATGTAAAACTAGTTTTGACATTGGTTACATGAAATACTATGTTTATCTTTTGTAGCACACAACACTGAGTTCAAACAAACCATGACATACTATTAAAATTTTATTATTTGTTCTTATAGTTATCATTTTTCCACTGGAATGGATGTTATGAATAAGATTAAATAAATTATGAAAATATGTGGTTTTAATATTATATAAATTGAATATATTTTGTGACCAATTAATTTGAAATTAAAATATAAACAATATAGAATTAATGTTAAATATCTCCTAGAAAAAAAATTTATGTGGAAAAAATTATTTTCAAAATAAATAAACAAATCCCGTTTGGTGAATAATTTTAATGAAATTTTTATATAATAAATCATTAAAAAAATTTATCATTTTCTTATGTGTTTTCTTTAAATAAGATAAGTATAAATACAATGTTATATTTAAATAATGTATTTTTCAAACAAATTAGGTTTATCATATTTTCACAGTTATTTTTATGATTAAATTATGAGACGTTATTAAAACTTATTTGAAAAAATGAAATTAATTTTCAAAATTATAATTCTAATATTATCTAATGGATAATTTTATAGAATTTTTTGTGAAGTTATATTTTTTCAATAATTTTAAAAAATACTCATTTTTATTAAGAATTTTCATTTCATTAATTAATATTACAATTACAAAAATTATTTGAAGAGTGTTTTTATGATAAAATTACTTGAATAATATATCTATTAAACCAATTTAGTTAATTAAAATAAATTCCATATTGAATTTTGGTACAAAAAATTTTCATTATATTGATGCCTTTCTCTTTGATAACCCTCTTTTTCATCACATTTATTGGATTATTTTTAATATAACTTTTCCCACTTCTATGGATGTAATTTGGAACAAATGATTCTATAAGTTAAACTAGAATAATTTATGTTATAAAAAAACATAAAATTATTATCATACCATAATGAATAGAGAAAATAATAAAAACATAATTACCACGATTAAGGTTAAAATAGTTTTACAGGGGCTCGAACAAAAAAAGATAAGGCATAAATTAATCAAGAAGCTTCTTCAACACCAATTTCAGGTCCATATTCTATACTTATAACCACTATGGTTCTATTAAGAACAAATATGAATATGTTTGTAATATTTTGAATTTTGGGACACCTTTTTATTTTCAAAAAATAAATTTTTCTGAGTCACCTCACATATAATGGGACACCCCCTCCCCTATGCTCTTAAAAATTAAAAAACCCTTTAGTTTATCCTAGATTAGAAAAAATTTCTTCTGTCAAAATATTCTATCCTTAAATATTTATTTGTGAGATCATAATGAAAATAAATTTAGTATTAGGATGCACCTAATGATTTTGTCCAAAGAAAAGATAATGTTTTTAACTGTGTGATTTTATTTTACTTATTCTTCTAACTCCATAAAATATTATTCTATTACCCTAATATAAAAACAATTGTATCTCCAATATACATATATTTTATTATTTTAATGGTATAACCTATATCCATCACCACCTATATCAAATGTGATATGAAATCAAAATTATTGGGCATAATGGACTACAACCTCATGAACTGATGTAATGTGTTTATTTGTTTTAATTTTACATGGATAGTAATAAGGATTAAATTATTAATTTTTATCATATATATATTTGAAATAAATATATCACATATAACTTCTTATATTCTATTCTGTGGGGGATACGATAGCGTCAATCATGTGTACAAGGGACTACCTCCTGGCGAAGTGATGTCATTCATATTTCACTAACTATTTGATAGGAGGAAAATATTGATATATTTAATTAAAATATGTGATATATATGAAATAAAATTATTAATTAATGTTTATATTTTTTTCTATTATTTTTTTATCTATTGAGAGAATTTGAACAATGTTCATGCATATGTATGACCTATCATCTCCATTAAAGGTGTATTGTATTTTCTATCACTATAAGTTTTTTTATTAATCTAAATATATATATTCTTAATATATATGATATGTATATAATTTTTTAAATTCTTTATATTATATATAAATGATCAATTAGAGAGGATATAAAATAAGAAATCCAAATCAACAAGATAAACATTTCAGTTATTACAGAAAACATGATTTTAACAAGGAATCTTTAATAAACATGTAATAAATGGTAATAATTAAATCATATATGATATGATATATACTATTATATCTCTATATTATAGGTATAAAAAATTAATTACTATAATTGAGGTTCAAACATGTACTATGTAATTCAACACTTAAGGTAAGGGTTTTTTGTCCCAATTTTCTTTCTTTAAGAACAATTCTATGTTATGTGCCTATCATCTTTTAAAAAGTGTATATACTACCCATTTTACATTTTATATAATGAATATCATTATATTCATGATTTATTATATTTCATTTATTTTTATTTTTTCATTGGTCTTGTGGATCAATGTTACCAAAGTGGTAATGGTTTTATGAGACAATATCATCAGTTATCATGATGGTTTATGTCTTGGCTTCTGATGATGAAATATGATCATTTATATCTCAAGAAACTATTTAATTTCGTTATCCTATTTTTATAACACGAAAATACACGTTTTCCCATATTTTTCCTCTTTTGATGACCTTAAGAGTTCCATGTAAATGTTTTAAATAAAATTACGTCTTTAATTTGATATTAGGTTGAACACATGTTTTTCTATAATAACCATGTTTTATATAAATGTTTTCAAAAATTTCATTAACCTTATAAAATCTATTTTTTTAAAAACACTTTTACCCATAAATTACATTAAAATTTTATTTAAATGAATCTTTATATCATTTTCCAAAAAAGGACGATTTGGATGTTACAAAAAAAGAAAATAATTCTACATATTAACATGAACTTTATGAATGAGTTATCCAATATCATAACATTTATTTCTTTTGAATTCTCTTTTATATTATTTCAAATGATATGTTAAAAATAAATGAATTTTTAAAAATATTTATGTTTTAGTAAAATACATTTCAATATTAAAAGGGCATTTCAATCAATAATTTTTTAAAATGATTTTAAATAATCATTTATAAGTTCCAAATATTATGTCTAAATTAATGGATTTTATAGGAAAATACGTATAAAAATATGTTTCTCAAATTTTAAAGGCCATTTTACTCAAAAAAATGTTCCAAGTGATAGTTCAAAATCATCTTTCATCTATAATTACAACTTTTGGTGTTAATTTTTCGTTATTGGGGATATTATATAAGGATTCTAATATTATTCATTATCTTGATGGAATGTTTTTATGATAAAAAAAGTTTATGAAATTTACTTTTTCTTCCAAGAGTTACACGATGTTAATTTTTTTAACCCAGTTCTTATTTTATGGGTTATATTCTGAAGAAATGATGAAAAGATTATGAAACTTGTTTCATTTCTAGTGGTTAAGCATGATGAAATATTTAAGAAACCCATTATATTTCTTGGGTTCTGATATGTTCATAGAAAATATTTTGTCATTTATAATGTTTTCTTCCAAGATCATTGAAATATAGCTTGTGGAATAATCATTAAAAAGTACCCAAATTATTCTTAATTATTTGATATGCCATATGAAATGTTTCTGTAATCATTATGGATTTAAAATTTCATATATGATACTTTATATTTACAATATAATGAATATATTACTCATCATATAGGTTTTTGAACTATCAATATTCATATTATGCATTTGAAATTACATTGATAAATTAATTATGAATTAATTATTTTGAAAAAATTTATTTTAAAATAATAATAAATTATTACTGAGAAATGAATATAAATATTTATTAAACCATATTTAAATTAAAAAATTATCATAATGAATACTTTAAACTGGTGTAATATTTTACTTTTCATCCAAAAAAATTAAATTTTAATAATTTTAAAACAAATAATGGTACAGGCTATAATTATATATATATATATATATAAGTGTAAGACTCTTGTTCAAATTAAGAAAATATATTTTAACAAATAATATATACAAATAACAATAAAAATTATATAAGAAATTAATTTTTGGGGATTAAGTACATTACATAACTATTAATAGAATGTACTATTATATCATCACTAGATCAAATAATTTTATATGAAATAGTAAATATATAAAAAAGATTTATAAAATTATTTATATGGTAATAATTATTCTATATAACGATTTCATTATAATTTATATAGAGTAAATATTTCTTTTATCATTTGTATCCTCAATGAAAACATCATCGATTTAAAGAATATATGAAATGACTACATCACAAGTATTCTATGTTATAATTTCTCCCAATTACTCTATATAAATCATTCAACTAATCCCTTAAAATTCCCACTTTGGGTTACGGATTTTGTCTAAAAAAATTAATACTTTAAATATATTTTTATAATTACACAATTATTTTCAAAACTATAATATTATTATGAAACTATATACATTCTATATTCAATTTATTATAACAATAGTTATATTTTGTTACTTGTTTTATTTTATTATTTATATTTACCATCAATATATATCTTTTTTACATATTCTTTTACAAACAAATAAAAAAAATTACTTAATGTTTTTGTGTATAAAATATATTTATTAATGGAATAAGTGATTAATTTTATCCATTTATAAATGAATTTAAATATATATTATACTGAAAAACATTAAATATATATATATATGGAAATATTTTTGTGTCTAAATGTTGGTATGTAGGTATAAATTTGTGTATGTTTCATTTACCAAATGTATACATTCCTTCGTGTGTATATATATATATATATTCACACATATATATGTATGCATGAAATATTACATATGTGTATCAGTGTATACTTATATAAATATATTTACCATCTCAAATATTTCATCCACTATTATTATTCCCTTTTATTTATCATTTATTTTTAAATTCCAATTGTATCTATATGTTTAGAGTTATCATTCTTAATTACAAGTAAATAAAAATAATGAAAGTTAATTATACTATTTTTATTTATATTTTAGAAAATGTGGGTTCCAAATGATAAATTTATCCAATTTACATGATAAATTTATAATCCACCTATTGATAATATTTACATTACTATAATAAAAACATAATACCTTGATAAAAGAATCAAATGATTTAAAATTAATACATTCCAAAAAATAGTGATATATCATTATTTGAATATGTCTATTGTAACATAAAACATAGTCGATGTGTTTATAGATGAACCAACTGATAGAATTTTATCTTGTTATGTTATGTTCGCAATGATTTATAATTATATATATATGTATGTTTTAATCAATAAACAAATAAAATATTAACAATTATCTTGAATATAAATGTAATACGATAGAGAATTTCAGTAGTTTAGTATATCATAATTTTTGGGGTTTCATGAAAGATAAAATTTCCCCAATGAATTTAGTTTTTATGGATAATGGTATAATTATGACATATTATATACTAGGAATTTATTGTAATATTTCTCAACTTTATAAAAACAAAAGTATCACACAATCAGTTGATTATTGTGTTTTTAAAATCATTTTTAAGGTATGATGACTTAATCTCCTATTTTTAATTCTTTAAAAAAATTATAAATCCTAATTAACTACTTTTATACATTTCATGCATAATTTGGTACCAGGAAGAATGTTTCTAAAATCAATCATTACAAATCTAGGATAATAGAGAAGTTTGTTATCTTAATATCATCATATTTTTCTGATTCTATTATGAAAATTTCTTCCCCATTCCATTTATTATATACTACACATTAAGGTAATGAACACCTTATAGATGGTCCATAAGCAATCAAACAAAACCTGTATTTTATTAATTTCTTTTTAACTCTTATATTTTATCTTACAAATGAAAATATAAAATTTATACATTTTTGAAATATAAGAAAGATATATTATTTAGTATATTTAAATTCATAAAACATTCCTCTATGATAATGTAAAGTTTACCTCATGTAGTTTAATGGATTTTTAATCATTTTTTCTCTATGAATTTTCTATCCATTAATGTTCTCAAATATGGAGTATAACATTTTTAAATAAATTGTTTTAAAAATAATGTAACCACATGGATTATAAATCTTATTCATTGTTCATATTCATTTGATTAATATATCCCCATCCTGAACCCTATTAATTTCTTATATTTCTTGAAACTAATAAATTTTTTACAAAGATAATTTATCTATTGGATATTTATTCTAAAATATAGAAATTTACATTTCATTTAAATGTGGATATTTTCCATACCAAATTTATAATTTTACTACATAATGGATTTCTAAATAAATTAATAATCGTATAATTAAAATATATTATGGTCTGTAATAAGATTATGTCTATTCATAACTAAAATTTCCCTAGATAATAATTCTAAAATGTTATCAACCTCATATCAGATGCATTTATCTTGGAGAGTGTTATGATTTTCGCATAGATTATTATCTATAAATTGTTTATTATTTCTATTTTTTATCTCCCCACATATGTTGGAAACCTTAAACAAATATTAATAAATATATGATTATAATACATATGAAATTAAATATTGAATAGTAGATTAATTCATTTTCGTTATACATGAACTATTTATAGAAAACTAAATGTTTTATTTTATGGGTATACATCCTTACTCAATGAAAGAGCTAAAATTTAATTTTAAAATATCTATGATTCCCCAAATTAATAAATAACAATTAGGTTTAGTGATATTACCTTATTCACACATATAAAGATGATTATTACATTAAAAAAATTTCCATAATCAAATTTTATTATCCTATGAACCATGAGAATAAAACACACATTACATAGTCATAGTGTATATATAAAAAATATTTTTTAGTTTAGTAACGTCTGTTATCTATATATAGATATTCTGGTGATCATTTTAATTTTTTTTTCTTTATTAATTCATATAAATTAATAATGAAGTAATAAAAATTTAGTTATGGGAATTATATAATTTTTCTAACTTATGGTGAAGATCCGTTAATTCATTATTGTATAGTGAATTTTCTATAAAAAATAATTTAAATATAATTACAAATGATTTTCTTAAGAAATTGATATTATTTTAACATTCGTAGCATTTTTTATTGACCACAAAAAAATTTCCTTCCATGAAGTCTTGGTATTCTAATGGGAATATGAAATGGATTTCCTATTTTCTGTATATTATAATTACTACCTTATATATTGAATAATCAATTATGAACCACATCCAAAATTATAGGTCATATAATATATTCTTGGACCACACCTAAATATAGAAAACCCTTACAATATAAAATAATTCATTAAATTTTTTTTCTTGTTCACATAACATAAAATATTCACTTCATTAGAATAATTATTAAAATAAGGATATGAAAAAGAATGTTTTTTATTGACGATAATTTTCTATCAAGGTAAAATATTATATTGAGAATTATACCCACAAATTGATAAGTCATTCCATACAATAAATATTAATGAAATAATATATTCTCATTGTGATGTTCTATTTAAATGGATGAATAAGAAAAAAAATTTAATGTAGTCAAAAATAAATTCATTAAAAAATATATTATATGATAATAATATATAAAAAAAGTCTAATTTAAATTTTTAGTAAATAACTCCTTATGAATGAACTTATTGACCAGTCTGCAATTATAATGACTGTTCAATTGGGAAATTACATGGATTAGCCCAAATATTTATCATCGTGAATAAAATAAATTAACTAAATTATATATTTCACAATAAATCCAAAATATTTGGAATTTTATATAAATAATAATGTTTCTTAATAAATTTTATGTGTATTTAGTCAATGATGATATGAAATAGTTTTAATAAAAGGAACCAAGAATATTACCAAAATTTTATAACCCATGGAAGGACTTTTCTTTTAGAGAATTAGAAACTCAAACTAGTATATAATTAATTTAATATTAATAAACATTAATCATAATCATTGTGTTTGATGAAAATATACCACTAAGAACCCCTCTCAATCCTTCACTAAATACAAGGGTGAACTCAAAGGCCTGGCTCCCTTAGGCCCTAGTTTTGTGAGTATCACCAAGGGTATAATACATGAAAATTTGATGTATTAAACCGATAAAACATAGGAACATATATAAAAGGTTCTATCCAGTAAAAATATGTAACAATATTAAAAATAAAATGATATACCCTATAACATGAATATCAAATCAGAAAAAAATGAAAATAATATAATAAAACAAACACTTAGGCATCCACTCAAACCAGGTCTGAAAACTCTGAGCAATTATGTTTTGACTCAACATAAAAAATATTCATAGAAACCTAAATATATATTTATAGATATTGGGGGATCATTTATACTATATATAATCGTTCTCATGTTCTCTCAGTTGAATGTGGAAGAAACATAGTAATCCTTTATAAAATAAATAATAGAGTGAATAATTACCTAAAAGACTATCTATCTCCTAACCCCAATATGGTTTGCTCAATGAAAATTAAATGCAATTATAATAACATTATAATATAGTCATATATAAAGTTACAACATCAGAACAACATTACCATGTTTTTTTCTATCACCCACCAAAATTGAAAATTTCATGTTCTTGCAATCACTTCTTCAATCCTGCCACAACAAATAAGATCTTATATCACAACCATGACATATATCATGACCATGTCCTCACCATAGCATCCACATAATCATAATAACATATCCACCACCACATATCATAGACACATATCTATTATAGTATAGATTTGTGGAAATGAGGCACATCAACCCCATGTGAACCACCTACAATACATGACCCAAACTATATAATATATTCTCATTTACATCATTGGGGCATCCGATATATCTCAAACCTAAAATAAATCCATTATATATCACATTATTATAAATGTTTTTTGTCATCCAAGCTTGTGATATACCTGGTTGGGGGATCTATGAAGAGGGACTAATCATCCATTAATTAACCTAAATAACATTGATGCGTGGAAAAATCCAGAAACCTAATGAAAATTATTTATATTAAGGTTATCAGATTCATGTGGGGTGAATATTTAAATATGATTAAAAATATATTCATAGTACCATCATACACAATCCCAATATTATGGGAACATTAAAAATAAAATTTTCCTTCTAATCAAAATCAATACACTACTATTACCACACACTACCATATGATTCAAAATCTGTACCACAAAATAGTCCATGATTCCAAACAAAAGAGATATGATATCCAATGAAATTTATTATTTAACAAAATTAAATTTCCAAATTTAAATTTACCATTCTCAAACTGTATTAGATTAATTAACCTATTTAATTCCATATTTGATGACAGCACATTCAATATCAATTGACTTTATTTCACCCCAACAATTACCCTCAATTAAATTAATTTATATATAATTCATAGTAATGAGTTACAATATTTTAATCCAACACCATTTATTGAGATCTTAATTACGGATCGCATTCCCTCACAAATTTGAGACTATAAAAAATCCCATGAACATCTACTGATTGCCACAAAACAATCCTATAAATTAGTCTGAGAACACCTTTATCATTCATAAAACACTCCCTATATCTACAAGACAATCTATACAACCGTTCCTTGTCAATTATATAAGACTATATTTCCATATTTACATTTTATCCAAAACACATACTAGAAATTCGGCACAAATAGGCAAAACATAACAAAATAAATCCCCAAACACAGTCCAAACAAAAAAAAACAAAAAATAATCATTCCAATTTGGAAAACATCAATTTTAATAAATAAAACACATTCACACTCCTAGAATAAATTAAACATTATTAT
The DNA here is from genome assembly GCA_963277665.1 of Viscum album. Lineage (NCBI taxonomy): Eukaryota > Viridiplantae > Streptophyta > Magnoliopsida > Santalales > Viscaceae > Viscum > Viscum album. The sequence continues at coordinate 376,525,626 of OY728137.1, forward strand.
TAATTAAATATATCATTCCTGAATGATAACAAAACAAGATATATATTTTAAAAAACTAGTACATTATAGTTATTATATTATTAGATTTTCATGAAGCGTCATTTTATAATTTTATTAATTGATTTTGAACAAGTAATACTGTATTGAAAATAGTTATCATTATTCCCCATAAATAGTAAAAAAAATTGAAGGAAAAGTCACATAAACATATAAAATTTGTGAATCAACCCCTTTCCAAAAATTTCATTCATTTATTTTTTTACATTCACTATTAAATTTTTTAATATCTAAAAAATGAATTACAAATCCTAATAATACAAAAAAATGAATCAAAATAAAATGATATTTCATGAATCCCCTACCATAATGGAAGATTAAAATATCTCTATAACATCAATATAAGGAAATTATTTTATCACTAAGATAAATTCATGAAGTATAATCATCAGCTATCTAGATCAAAATAATCCATATCAACAACATAACTCAATATAACCAACATTGAATCATAACCACTTGCATATCCCACCTGGATAATGAATTCGTATAGAACCCAACATGAAAATAAAGTAAACTCACAACTTATCACTAGTGGCCAGTAGTTTCAAGATTATTGGAAAAAGAAAAATAAAATGTTCTCAATGTACTATATGTTGTTACCTATTATTGAAGTAGGCTTGATAGATTTTTAAGGAAAAAATAATTTAGATGAACTATATAATTTATACATAACAATTTAAATTATATATTTCATGTAATTATAGAAAATAGTCATGTTCTAATAGTAAATATTATATCAAGAATCTGGAAATCAAATAATGAATTTTGTTATTCCTCCTAATTCAATTATATGTCTATCATTCTGTATGACCTAACCAAGAAAACTTTGGTCTACGCCCAATGCTTCATTTCATGAGGACGCTTAAAGAAGAACCCTAAAACTGAAACTCAAAATCCTTATAGAAAAAAAAAGATGTTTCCAAACTATGAATTCCAACTTGATGAACCTACAAAATCATTCTCTTATGATCTGTTTTATAAAAGATATATCCATCCTACAAATCCTATCACAAAAAAAATCAAAAAAATATCCAAGGCATTATCATGGGACCAACCAAACTCCAATGTGATGACAAGGATACTGATAAAGTAAAAAATTGAATCATTAATAAAAACATTGAATGAATCGTAAAAAATCATATAGGACTCATCCCATCAACTGTGAGGATTATCAAATTTCAAAAATTACCATTAAAATTATTCATGTTTTTACACACAATATCAGGTAGTGTCCAAGAATCTGCCATGATATTTTTGACACAAAATAATTCAGATCCTCTATGGTAGGACTTTGTAGACTGCTTTGTTCAGTGACAGAAAAACTCAAAAACAACACTCTAATGTTTCAAATCCTTCATGCTATGACTCGATGATCAAGATGTTACTACCTTAACCCTACTAAAATATATTTTCAATGTCCAATTATCATTACCTATCAGTATCCCATGAGTATCCAACACCTCTGTCCCAAAATATAATGGACATGAATGGTATAAATAATTACATTAGCTACCTCTAGAAAATTACTCCCTATGAATCAAAAATATTCCCACATTAAAATGGGAACAAAAAAATCATCCCTTGGGTTAAATCATTAAAATAGAGGCAATCACACCACGATTTAAAAAGATCACATGAAATCATAAAAATAATGAAAAATAGACATAAATAAAATAATCTAATCAAATTAATATTAAATAAATAATCCATCACCAAGAAAATAAGGTAATGAATGACTTAGGATAAAAAGCCATAAAATTTGAGTCACATTCCCTCATATAAGCCAGTCTAGTCAAAAGCGATGCTTCTCACTATTTATTAAATTAAGGAAAATAGTACAAAGGAGAGAGAAGGGGAAAAATAATGAGACTTTACCTCATCGGTAAAAACACAATGTTAAAGATCATAGAAAGACATATCATTACCATAATCAGAGTCATATATAGTTTCCCATATAGAGTGGCACTTACCCTGAATGGGGATCATAATAATATTATAATTAGACTTTCCTGAAATCTTAGAAGATTGATTACAAACAGTGCGAGGTGTATTAGAGTCATTCTTCCTAAATCTTCTCTTTGAGGGAGTAGGAATGTAGTCAACTTCCCCTTTTACATAAATGAGTGCATATTTGAATGAAGTAGGACCACCACTACCCACTGCAATCCCTTCTGCCTCCATGATGTCATCCCACATCCTAGATATCCTAAAATAATTCAAAAGATTATGGATCTCTATATGTCAATCATCATTTTGAGGACCCCCAGCATAAAAAGTCATCTTAATAGTATTATCATGTAGAAAACCTTCACCATGACTGTCATTCATGTATATATTTGAGGGGTCATTGCAAACAGGTGATTCGACAACATATTGAATAACATTTTTTTCCAGTCTCAACTAATCCTCTGGGAGTAACATCACGACTATCCTTGGGTGTAATCTCCTGGGACAATCATCCCAATTAGAAGAGGGACCACTCATCGGGAATGTAGAGTTTTCCCAAATATTAGAAGGACCACTATTGGCTCTCAATATTGACAAATCCACTATCAGTCCTTTTCATTTCAAAGGTATTTCATGTTCTTCCTCAGAATCCAATGACTCTCCCTAAAACAAAATACACAGGAATATCATTAATATATGGAGTTTTTTTCCACAATATTAATTATAGGTGAGCCACTCCATGAATGATGGTTCATCAATTACATAAATATCATAGAAATATTAAAAATTTGAATCATTATGGTGATTTCCATGAAGTAGTGACACCTAAAAAATGTTATTTGTCTTCTATTTCTAAGTGGGTAAGTTCCAATTTTCTTCCACCTTGCCAATATATCCCACAACCTAAAAGGGAATGATTGACTACAGATAGATACAAATACCTTATGAATTCTATTTATTCCCATGATGTGGATAAACCATCAACATGGAATTGTTCCGACATTTGAACTTAAATGTTATATTCCTCTAATCCAAATAATAATTTTGGAAATCCAACAAAACCATCATCATACCTCAAATAAATTTATATATTTATTTCCTATTATCAACCAAATAAATCCAAAGAAGTTTCACTCATTGGTCATGATCCATCATATTACTGATTTTCAGGGGGACACATTAAACACCTCAAATGAAAAGATTATAAAAAAAGAATACTGGTTTTTTTAATAAGATGACTCTAAAAATAGTATGTCATTCACCTATGATATACTAATATCCATGGTGAATTATCAATGTTTAAACAAATTTTTTAAAAAATTACACATTATTTGTACATCCCTCTATGGGTGGATACTGGTGTTAAATTATATTTTGGATCCAAAATAATTATTAAGGACTTTTGAGGAACATGAGATAAAAATGGTTCCACATAATATAATTTGGGCCCTTGTAGAATATAATTGCTCATTATTTCATACATATATTTCCTCTCTAATAGATCAAGAGTTCATGACACACAAATCACCTGAAAATGGTCCAAAGTCAACAATATATCCATTATTACCTAAATAGGATATCCTACTCCTTTAACATGTGGTAATTTAATGATTAAATACTTACATATATCCTCTCAAATACAATCATGAACACCAAATATTAATAAAAAACACCACAAATAGTATATTTTCCAATAACTTACTATCTAACAAAACATCATGTCATGAACTATACCATAGGTCGCATCATCCTAGGCCACCAAACCAAACACCTCATGCAGTTATTCATCTAGGATATAAATGGATGCACTATTATTATTAATCTATAAATCTCATTGTTAAATTCCAAGTGTGTCAAAAAAATTTTAAAAAAATATCCCCTAAAATGACATCTTTTTACCAGCATCCTTTTGCCAACTATTTATACATTAAACTAAAAAAAATTCTCACGACACTACAACCAGGTAGTATGTCTGAATATACTACATTATATTCTAAATAAAGTATTAATTCACATTAATTTTTTAAAAGGAAACTATATAGAAAACCTACCCTTCATTAAGATTCATCACTGGAATGTTCTCAATCACTATCTAAGAATATCTTCACTCTTGAGAGATATCACTCCATGAACATGATCAAAACTCATCCAAAAATACATCCAACATCCATAGTATGTAAGAGAACTCAATGTCTTAGTCTAAACATACCTGCAACCCCTACCACTGATGAAGATTTTGGTCCCCCTGAGATATATTATGCCTCAACCTCTCTAGATTAGTGAAGAACACAATGTGATCATCAATGATGTAATGTCACCACATATTAAAATATAACACCATCACTACAAACAATATTTAATTGGTGGTGTAGTTATTCACATAGATATCTAAATTCCATGAAATGTATGTGACATCATCCAACAACCACTTTAAGATGAATCATAAAATAACAAGGCATGCATCGGAAAAAACCGTAATCATCACTATATAATTTATTTTCCATTAAACAACAACACTAAACAACATCTTATTAATATATTAAAATGTTGAATGACACTTTTGGTATAATAAATCATTTTCCATATTGTTCATGTTTATTAAAAGTGTTGCATGTTCGAACCCCTGAGACACAGTTGACTTAATTTTATATTATATTTTTAATATTATATTTTTTTTACTGTTTTAGTCATTCTCAATTGTTTTGAAAGGTTTTTTTATTGTTTTAGTCTATGTATACATTAGGCCTTATCATAGCATTAGGATTCCACCCCATGGTAAACAACTTTCCTTTTAGTATTCTGGGAAAATATGTGGTTTCTCAATGGAGTGGGGGATTCACCATGAGGTCTATTATATAAGGGTTTTCTAGATATGTTTAGGATAGTGGGTAAGGGTAAGTGAGTAAGTTCAAAATATGATTTACAGGTTGTCTTCTAGAATGTATGTTGTAATGATTATTCTAGAGTTATATATGGGTTTTTTATAGGGATTGGGTAAAAATGATTTGATATGGGAATAAGGATTCACTAAAAAGGTGTTGTGTAATGGTAGTTTTGGATTTGTGTAAGGTTGGTTTATAAAATTAAAAGGGACTTATACAAGTGATTTGTGGTTCTTCCATGAAATTGAGGGGTCAAATTTATCATTGGGGGTATTTGGTCGGTGTCTCTAGGTTGTAGTGTCAAGGTCCTAACCATAACTTTCTGGTGTGATGGGTCAAGGCCCCGTTGCCTCTTAAAGGGAAAATGATTTATACTCAGAGTACTACACTCTAGAAGGTCCCTATAATCTTTTATAAAACATGGATCCTCGATCTATTTCATTGGGGGCAACTAGTGAGCTAGTGTTACACCATAGAGGCTTTATCTACATTGTATCCATATGTTATTATTTTAATATCAAATGGATTTATAATGTATTTTCATTCTTGATTTTAAGGATTTATCTATATTTCCACCTCTTTCTCATTATTCTGACCAAGTTATATGAAATGAGAGCTCTCCCCTCCCTTATCACTTATTCATAATCCATTCAAACATTATTTTCAAGTGATTTCTAAATATAATTTTCTCTTTCCAATTTGTTTCCATCTTCTACATCCACTTATCCCATCCTATATAGGTATTTCTCACTTCTTTGAAATATATTAAATTATGGGCATAGTTTTTATTTTCTATGAAGTTTAATCATAGGGGTTTTTATTTATAGGTTTTGGAGGTTACATCTCATGTCTTGTTGTAGTTTTCTCCATCATAGGGAATGAAATACCATACGATTGTCATTTAATAGAGTTATGTGATTTTATTTGTTTCAATTATTAAATCTTGAATTTGATGTATATTTTTTGTAAATGTTTTCTCTAAAAAATTATTCATGTATATGATATAAAAATAAAAATTATTAATATTTTATAGTTATTCCTCGCTTATTATAAAGTGTATTTCATATTTCATTTGTTTTAATAATATGTGTTAATTTTCCATGTGTCTGTAGTTACATTAAAATAAATATGGACAAATAAATTTGGAATATTCATCACATTTCAAAATGTTTGGTTCAACAATTAATTATAGTTATTTACTTTGGATTCTTCTAAAATTTTATCTGATAACTGACTTCATTTCAAGATGGATTTTATAGGGTTTTAAATATTCTTTTTTCACAGATGGTGTTTTAGCTTCATACGAGAACTAATGGATCAGGTGAAAATAAATTTATTCATTACATGGATCCTCTATAATGAAAAAAGACATCTAATTTTAACGATAACTAATCTCAATACCACTAATTAATAATGAGTCGCAAATATAAAATGAACCTTTTAGGTTCATAATTTTTTAAATTCGAAAAAATTACCTAATAATGAAAATGACCATCATAGTATGTGGAAATTTTTTCAACTATATAGGAGACATTTCAATCCATAATTAGCCTTTAAAATCTCCCAAACATTTTCCATCCAAGTTAGTATGTTATAAAAATCATGTGTAAAATGTGTTTTTATAACCTAGGGAAATTGAAACAAAAAGAGGGTGACCTAGAAATAGAATGAACAATGGTCTCTCTTTTTACCACTTTGATTGCCCCCGACGCTCCATCGGGGTCTTCAAACTTTTATATTGTTGTATCCATGTCCGCCTGGCCGTAGTCCGGTCCGTCGACCATCGATCCGGCTCTTCATCAACTCCTTCAATTCCCGATTCTTGGGATATACCCCCGTGCTGTCCTGGCCCCCAGATCTCGATGGATCTGCCAAAAACCCAAGGTCTGGAGCCTGCCTTTCCGAATTTTGAGCCCCAGTTGGCTTACCCCACCGCTCCCTCTCTACCCCCTTTTCATGCTCTTTCAGAGACGTTCTTTGCAGATCATCGGGAGGCGCTGCAATGGTGTGCTACCTGGAGGTTGTTGTGGATGCTCAGAAGGCTTAAAGGGATAGTGGATGTATCTCTCTGAAGATCCCTATGTTGATCTTCAAGGAGTTGGAAGCGTGTCTCAAGTGGACTTTGGTGGCTTGTTTTGGGGGAGGCAATTCCTCTGCTTGGAGTCTTTGAGCATATTTTCTCTTCTTGGGGGATTCGGGGACCATCTCGTATTTCACCAGTCTCCATGAATGCCTCTTGCCTCATCTTCACCTTGAACGAAGTCTTCATCCACCTGTGGAGTAGAGCCCTCCATTCAGTTGTTCGGTAGTGCTTCAACCTGTCTCGGTGGTCCAGATACACACACAAGGGCAAGGAAATCCCGATCTCCATAGTTTGGATCTCTCTCCATGGGCTCCCTCTCCCTTTTCAGAATGGTGGTTTCCTAAAATCAGTCGGAGACCCCCTTGGAAGTTTTTTATGCTCTGATAAAAAGACTTAATGATGTGTGTATGTGTCTACAGCTTGCCTCTGCAAAGTGATAGACATTTCTATCCCCCCACCAAATCGCCTCTCTCTTAGAGTGTAGGATGCTCTTTTGTGGAACCAACACATCACCTACCCAGTTTTCCCCAGATATTTCTCTCACTGCATGATTCAAGGTCACTCCTTACAAGTCAATAGGAGGATGTGGTGCAGTGATAGTCCTCATTCCCCCAAGGATGTTCGTTCCTGAGGCAGTATGGCAGTTTCACCCTTTAATCCTACCCCTTGAAAGAGTTTTAGGGTGTGGGAGATGACCCTAATGATGTCCTATCCAATCTGGATGTTCCTAATCCAGCGAGTTTTCCTTTCTCTATTCCTGCAGTTGACCCGCAATGGTGTAGAGACTTGTTTCCTACCATCCCCCCTTTATGTTTCCCCTTCTCTTGGGAGGGTATGGCACTCCCTCCCATCCTACGCTCCATTGTGTTTTGGAATCCCTTCATAGATAAGCTCTTTCAATACTATTTCCTTCTCCTTAATGGTTGGTCGGCCATTCCCCCACCTTTATCTTTTTCTGTTTTTAGCCCTATGGAAGTTCTAGGTCCTCCAGGTCGGGGCCTCTTCACTCAGAATTCTTCCACATGAAATTTTCCCTCTGACCATACCCTAGTTTCTCCAAAGAGGCCATCAGACAGACCCACGAGTTCTAGTCCTGGGGTATAGGAATAGGATCCCAGTTCCTCCCCTCGTGATCAGTGAAATTCAACCTCCTCCCCTAGGCCCCTTCCTTCCTGATCCTAGATAGTCTTCCAAAGATGGTGGAATGTGCCCCAGATCAAAATCAAAGAGCCAAAGGGAAAATTCATCCTCCCTCCGGAAGATGGTTAGGAGTTCTAGATCAAAAACCATAACTAGGATCACACAATGATTTCTTTTTTCACCTGGAATTCCTAGGGTCATAGTGCCTGGGGAAAGATGGATTTCCTCACAACCGAAGTCAAGAAAAAAAGCCCTGATGTTTTATCCTCGAGCACAAGAAAATACAACATAAGATAATGGGATTAGCCTGGAAAATCAAGTTTCATGGTTGTATGCATGGAAACCACATCCACAATCACATCTAGATATTTGGGCCTAGGGACACCGTGGTTGATCTGGTTCAAGTCGGTGACCAATTTTTCATGATGAATGTGTCACCAGCTGAATCATCAGTCTTCATTACCTTAAACTATCGGAGTTTTGATATCTGAAAAAGGGAAACTATTTGGCACGAACATAACTCCTTTCACCCAGTTATCCTTCCATGGATCATTTGATTTAACTTCATCTTCATTTATGATCCAAATGAGAAGAAATGGAGGGGCCCCTTTAACAAGAAAGCCAGTCTAGACTTCATGTAGTTCATGGTAGGGAAGGGCCTCAGTGACCTAGGATTCCGTGGTGACCGCTTCACTTGGTCAAACAACCGAAGGGGGTCTCATCGGTCATGGATATTCCATGATCTTTGTTTGGCTAACATGCAGTCCCTCATATCTTTCCCCATCACCGTGGTTTGATATCTGGTCCACGGACTTTCAGACCACTCCCCGCTGATACTCTCTCTTTCAATTGGGCACGTTTTCTATGAAAGATTACAAATTTTCATTGTGGACCAGCTTCCCGGGGATTCATGACCTAGTAAGAGAAGTCTGGAATGCTCCCTCCTAGGTGAATTCATGGGTGTCCATCCAAAATAAACTGAGAAGCCTTAAGACTAAATGTTAGATGTGGGTGAATGTGATTACTTCCTTCAACAGATTCACCAAAACATCTATGAATGAGATAGAGGATCTGGAGCGTGAACTAGAGGGATCCTGGGACAATCAAGTTTTTGAGGCTTTGTCCCGGAAGAAATAAGCCTTATTGGATATGTTACTTCTACAAGAGAGGTTGGGAAGAGAGAATCCTAGAATCAAATAATTAGAATAAGGGGATATGAATTCTCCCTTATTCCATGCGTATATCAATGAAAGGAAATAGTTAGTGGAACCAAATATTATACTGGATAACGGCACTTACACAGACGATAGGGACACGGTGGGGAGACTGGCCCAGTATTAATTTCATCAGGGATCTATTTTTTGGCCCAAATCATAGTATGTTGGATGGGTACTTGGGGAGGAATGGTGCACTCCCACATGTGATTCCCATATAGCTATCATCGTAAAATAGTGACACCCTCGGGTCGATTCCGAAAGAGAATGAGATATATTGTGCTATGTTGATCCTGAATCCTGAAAGCATCCCAGGACCAGATGGGTTCCCGGGTTCCTTTTACTGATCATCGTGGAATGTGGTTAAAGCTGATATCATTTTGGCCATCCATGATTTCTCTTATGGGGGTTCCCTTCCCCAAGTTCCGAGTTCCACAACAAATTTTATCTTATCTAATATAAATAGTCCAACTTACGTCATGAATTATCGGTTGGTGAGTCTATGCAACATTAATTATAATATCCTGGCTAGCATTATTAATTTCAGGCTCTCCCTACATCTCCCCAGATGGATATCCGTAGAGCCGCACAGTTTTGTGAAGGGGTGACTGATACAGGGGGCCATTACTCTAGCTCAAGAAATTATTCGAGATATCAATTTCAGAACTCATGTCTTTAACTTAGTCATAAATTTGGACAGGAGTAAAGCATATGATCGTGTTGAGGGGGGTTTCATCAATAAGGTGTTTTGTGGGTATGGGATTGTCTCCATGGAATATTGATATCCTTTTCAGATGTTTCAGTTCCTCATTTATGGTAGTCACTTTCTTGGGGAATTCATATGGTTTTTTCAAGTCCACACGCGGCCTCATATATGGTGATCCAATCTCTCCAATACATTTTATCCTCTGCCATGATTTCCTCAACTGTCTCATTAATAGAAACATTTTCAAGGGATAGATCATTCCTTTCCACATGCATCATTGTTCTCCCTCCATCTCTCGTCTAATGTTTGTAGATGGCACCTTCATTTTCATGAATTCTGATAAATGATCTATTAGATCCTTCAACCAGTAGATAGAAGAGTACTGTCTCTTGAGCAGACAAGGGATAGACAAGGAAAAAGCAATTTCTTCATCTCCAATAGGTTTGATACCAGCCGGATTACCTCTGTCCAGCAGATCCTCAATATGCAAAGAGGGACCTTCCCTATAGAGTACATGGGGGATCCAATTTCTTTAAGTCAGCTTCATATAAGGGAATTTGATTTCTTGATCTGTAGAATCACGTACCAGATCAACAACTAGATGAAAAGATACCAATCCTTCAGGGGTTGGATGGAACTAGTTAATAGTTTCCTTCTAGCCTCCTCTTTCCATCCTCTCTCTGCTATGAAAGTTACCAAGGGGACTATTAATAGGATGGAGAGGATTCTAGAAATATTCATTTGGGATACGACCGTGGAAGGGAAACGTCACTAGACTTCCTTTAGTAGGATTAAAATACATGTGTGAAAAGGTGGGATCAACATCTGTAGTCTCAAGGATACCCTTACTTGCATGCATGGAAAGGTGGCTTGGGAAGTCCTTGGATATCGTACGCTCTGGGGGATCCCCATGTATAACCCTTAAATTGGTATCCCGGCCCAGACTGAGACTAAACCTCCCCATTTTGGTCTAAGTTATCCCTGATGTTAAACATTCTCTAACCCCCGGATCAGTGGAATATCGGGAAGGGTGATATATTCTTCTATCATCATATTGGATTGGTCACCCCCATGGTTTCCCAGCTTACAATGTCATCTATATTTATTTCTTGGAGGCTAGCCTTTATTCACCTTTCATCAAGGTTGTGATGGATGAACACTAACATGACATTTACAATCCCATCGACCTCACCTCCGAGCCGAATAAATGTGTATTCATTTTGTCTTCCTCAGGGGTCTTCACTTCTAGGGATTTCTGCCGCTCCATGGAGTAGCATGATCATATGGATAGTTGGGATGAGACTTTATGGCCTCTTCACATTACCATGAAGTACAACTTCATCGTCTTGAGGATTAGGAATAAGGAAGTTCCAACAGAAGACAATATCAAAGGTTGTGGCATCCCTATGGCCTCGTGATTCCTATGTTGTAGCAGCCACAAGGAGGAGGGTTCTACTCTAGTATTTTTTGAGAGTGACTATGAATGTTCATTTTGGGAGTATTTCGGTGATTCTACCACCTTTCATCATCAGAACACGGCTGATATTTCATTTCTAGAGAGGTGGTTTCACGGTTTGGGAGAAAAAGAGATGGGGAGGTTGGCACGCATGCTGATCCTGCACAGGGGTTGCTGATGTATTTGGTAGGTGATAAATAGGTTCAAGAATAAAGGTGGTAAAGAATAGAGAAGATCCATTTTTCAGATAAAAAATTATCCTCATCGACATGGTCATCCTCCTCCCCCACTAGCGAGAGGCTCCCTCTCTCCAGAAACTTCATGATTCCATCCATGTTTCTATCTCTAGTAGCAGTAACAGAAGTGGCCAATGCATCTCCAAGTCCCCCATTCCTAAATCCTAAGTTGAATACGGATATTTTCTACATGATGGGGGCTCTATAAGGAGTTGGGGTTGTCCACAATCAAGATGACCCAGTCTTTATGGTCTTTTCTGTCCGCCTGGACCTCAGTTCTTCTTTACATACAGAGGCTAAGGCGATGCTTCTTTATATCTGGTTGTGTCAACAGAAGAGGATGGAGCTGTAGGAGGTTGAAACAGATTCTATGCTGCTTCACAATTCCTGGTCTAGTAATGGCCCTTCTCCATGGTCGATCCACTATGTCATCAAAAAATACAAGTTTATGTATGTTAATAACATCATAGTGGCTCATACGTGGCGTGAGGGAAACCCAGCTATCAACCACCTTACATATACCAAAGTTCCCATTTCTGGTCCTTTTTACCATCCAATCAGTATAGTTTGACTCTAGAGGGGGTCAATATAATTAGGGTAGATTCCCTAGATCTACATTACTTCATGCCTTCCTAGGTCCCTCGGGGCCTTGGTCGCTTTGTCGGTTCTTGTGCCCTTTTTCATTCTTAATAAAAATTAACATTAATGAATGTGGGTGACCTAAAATTCTTAGTATAGTAATATATGAATGAAAAAACTAAAAATATCATAACTAAACATAACATGAAGATAAATAATATTGAAGGAATAGATTTCTAAAAATAATGAAACTAAACCATAATATATTAATAGATTATAATGAAAATTAGAATACTATATGGATGATAATAACTAGTTCCTCAGTAATTACATTCCTAATGATGAAAAACTATTGTCATGTCATGAGGAAAGACATCATGATTTTATATATAATGATCCTATAGTCATGGCCTTATACATAAGAAATATTTTGATATTAGTAAGAATACACTAAAATACCAAATCTAGTTTGTCTTATGAGACATATTGATTCATCGAGGGGATATATATTTCTAGATCCCAGTAATCACTTCTTTCAACCGCATGAATTCATCATAATAATGATGTAAGTAACAATAAAATGAATTATCAAATTGATATAATAATCAATAAAACTCCACATTAAGATAAATTTATAAAAAACATCAACACATTTCTAATTAATTCATTGGATTACATAGAATTAATCCATCCACATAAATAATATTGATGTTTAAAAAAATCGTAGTCAAAATGATATAGTAATCAATAAACATATGTATTGAAATAAAATGTTTTCAGGTTTTTAATATTTCTCCATTTAGTAAATTCAATATATTTTTATGTAAAAAACACATAATCTATTACCATGTAGAGTAATAGGTGTTTTTCAAAAATTTCCCCAATAAAATTATGTATTAAATCAATGTGGACACCCTTTATTTTCAAGAAAGGAGTATATAATGTTCCAAAAAGAATGGGATGGGATGAAAAATTAGGCACGTAACAGGTGATTATTTTCAAGGAAAATTAATTGAATAGTTTACATAATTTAATACCAAAAAGAAAAATACTATTATAGGATTATAAAGTAATCCAAAAAATATATCCATCAGAAATGAATGAATTTTGAAATATGGATCATACTTAAATGAAGAAAAATTGAGTTATAAAAACAATGAAACTGAGGGTTTCAATAGAATTTAAAGAACCGTAGATGAATACCATGAAATGAAAATAATATGAAATGAAAGATATATATTTTAATTAACTTGTATGGGTAATTAAATAATCCATATTAATGAATTGATAGAATAAAATATCAAAAATATCTCAAGGAATTGAAATAATATACAAATAACACCTATGACATTAGATAAAATTAATGAAAAAACCACTTGAATGATAGAATTTAAAAGAGAACATTAAATACCATGATTACAGAGAGAATAATTGTTTGAACTATTTAATTTTATATAAGTGAACTATTAAATATATGAATTTTTTTGAACATAAACATGAATCAATGAGTTGAAATTTGACACAATGAGACCCCTTACAGCTTTATGTAATTTTTATGTGAAACCCAATAATAGAAAAACATGGAATATAAAATTTAATATCATAACCAATAGGGAAAACAGGGAAAAAAATTTCATAGGGTATTTTTATACACAACTCAAAATAAAACACGGTGTATAATAATAAATATGTCTTAATTGGTAAATATTTGAATCATGAAACACTTACGTCATTGAAAACATTCAAACCAAAAATAGCTAAAGGATATGATACTGAATGAAACATTAAATAAAAATAATAATTATAGAATTTGGATATATAATATTAATTTTACAATCTGTAAAAAATATAATAAAAAACATGCTGTATAACATAGTCTTGTCTAAAGTAATTCAGATTTTCGAGAACCAACACTTAGAAGTATCATAATTATTGAGGTAATAATAATTTGATAATTTGGTTATATGGTGTAATTATACAACCCTAAAAGTAAGCTGGTAAAAAAAATATAAATTATTCATAATTAGGAATAATTCAAGATTAGGAAAATCACGTTTAAATAATTATGTTTTAAATTAAATGGAATAATTCTTATTTAAAAGACCCTTACCATAATTCTTGACATCATAAAAATCACATGAATCCCATACATATCAAAAATAGATATATTAATCACCTATTTCAAAAATATATTCACAACTATATCATTTTCTAAATAACATTTATAATTATTCTCTACATGTATATAAGTTGGTTATTATCTTTTTTTAAATATTGGGTGTAATTAATCTTGAATAAATTTAACTTGTTTATTAATAGTGGTTGTGTCCTTCATACATATCACAATTACCATAATTCACATATCATATAAGTTACTATAAGTGATGGTTTATAGTTATTTACAATGTTAATATTTTGTTCTATGTGAATTCTTTTCCGATTCATAAAAATGTAATATTCAATGATCATGTTTCAATTGATTTAATTTCAATATATTATTGAATATATTATAATATTATATATTTTTTATAATTTGATAATTTAATTATTTTTAATCTTAACTATTTATGTGAGAAAGAATTGTAATTTTTAAAATGTGTTAATTTTAAATTTATTTCTATCTTTTTTATGTAATAAATTAGTATTATTTTATGACTTATTAATCATGGTTATATAATTTTTCATGACTCAATTTAGTATGGTATTTCATATAGAAAGTTCTATTAAAATAATATTTATTTAAATACATTACATTGTAAAATTTATGGTCATTAAAATTTCCCACCTCTCTAAATAATTTTTCACTTATATTTTTAATTAATCCAAACTAATTAATGTATGTGAAGGTAATTTTTACCTATTTATCATCCAGAATAATACTTTTAGTCTGAAATATACTTCACTCCCTTTGAATATATTATATTACATATATTTCCAAAACCAATATTAATCATATACTCATGTATTTATTTACCCATATCATTCATCATCCCATAAAATACATTCCCCATAAGTCTGAGCATTTACAAGACTTAATCCATTACAAAAGAAAAAGTTATTCAATAATTTAATATTATCATTAACCTTAAAATTGTAATAATCTTGTTATAAAGAAATCAAACTCTAGAGAATATATACCTTTATCCAAAAAAATTGCTGAAATCGTAAATTATTTATAAAATAATTTTAAAATCTAATGGTTACCAATCCAGTAGAACATAATATTTTTTTTAAAAAAATAACCATTTTTTTATTATTATAACATAAAAAATATATTCTCCCTAAGATCTATCCATCCCTTAATAATGTTTTCTTCAATAGATGTCTCTAAAAATTTACAAATTACATAAAATTAGATTTCATGGTTATTGATACCATTTGATATATGATTCCATAACTTTAAATCAATACAGGTGAAGAAAAATCCATATACATTTCACATAATTCTCAAAAAATTAGAATATACAAAAATATCATTAATAAATATCACCTAATAATAGAAATATATAATATTTTAAATGCCTATTTGATATTATGATAGAAACATCATTATCATAAAGATGACTAGGAAAGTAACCTTTTATCCTAACAGGAATATAATAAGATACTAATCTATTTACGTACACTCTCTTAGGATTTTTTTGACCCCGGGAGATCAAAAGGTGTCCATAGAAGCTCTCATTTTCCATAGACTAGCTGGGAATTGGTTCATCTTGGTTACCCAAATGCACGAAAAGTCCACACTCTAATAGAGTTACTTCCAATAGTTGTTCCTTGAGGGTTACTACCCCTCCTTCTTACGTTCAGTTTGGATATATGAGATTCTACAGCTTTAGGAATGGGGGATGACAGTGGTAGAGTACAATATGAGGTTTGGATACCTTACATTATACACTCTCGACAGTATATGTGACAAATAATTTTTAGAAAAGATGTTTGATTAGGGACTCCAAAAAGATATATGTGCCAAAATAGTACCCCTTTACATCCCCACCTTTGTCAGGGTGTTGGATCTGGCATTGGTGATTGAGATATTTTTTTCAGATGGATGCCATATAGCAGGATCTAGTAGTGGGCACAAAAGAGATGAGTCATATACATTATCATGAAGGTGGTAGAGGTCTTGAAATAGGAGACACTTCTGCTAGAAATCTCTTGAATGTGGACTTGTAGAGCAGGGAAAATGTAGAGTACTAGGGCTACCTGGAGAGGTTTAGTGATATGCTTGTGATGGGAGAGGTCACATAATTCATGATTATCCGACCAAACATGCTAAGGATTGAAGGATGATAGGTGATGGGGATCCTTTATCTTTTCTCCTTAGGTTTTGGCTTTCCTCGACATCAATGTTTTTTCCAGGATGCTCCTCTTGGATATCTTCGCCATCGATGATCCCTCCACGCTACTCTCTCTCTCAGTTTTTCTCTCCTTATCTCTTGACTCGCCTACTCTGTGAAGGAACACTAGTTTTCTTTTTATCCCCCTCTTTTCACCCTGATCTTACATTCCATATATCCTCTCCAAGTCGGAATCAGAGCCTAAGATATGCTGAGGTTTTGGGCTAGCGGTTTGGCTCAAAATAGATCTCTAGGTGTAACCACAGTTGTACCTTCTTCCTAGGGTTTTAATCCAATGTCTTGTTCGAGTTTGGTCCTGCTTTCTATTTTATAGTTATGGTTCTCTATCATTCAAAATCTCCTTCTTTGTTTCATTTATTTTGTGTTTCTTCCTAGGGATTCAATCACAACTCCCTTTTAGGATTTTTTTTCCCACATTATTCTCCTTTGTTTCTGGTTTTTTGTACTCATGAGGGGTGTTGATATTTTTTTCTCGGCGTTTTGTTCTAGTCGTTTCTCTGGGTGTGTTTGAGGGAGTGGATGAATTCAATGTCTATGATCCTCTATGCCACAACAGAGATGATGATGGTTTCTCTGGGCATCATCAAATGGCGTCTCTTGATGATGGCGTTCTTCCCTTTTTGGCAATGGCTTCTGGTGTTGCTATGAGGTGAAGGTGATGGTGTTCTTGGAGGTAATAGGGTCGACACAAACGATTCTGGTGGTGGTTCTTGTTCAACCGGATGTGGTTTTTGGTGACAATGGGGTTTCTTTTTGGGGGTATTTGGTTGGTAAGCTTTTGTAATAGTTGTGAAAATCTTGTCTGGTTGGCTTTACGATATTCTGTTGGGATTTTCTTCCATAGCGACGTTGGACTCCGGGGTGTAGCTCTATAGGCGGGGACGACTCGATCGTCTCGGTCGATCGCTGGGGTACTAGTGGGAATTTTGGACTTTGTCAATGATAGTGGTATAGGACGATATCGATGATTGTGGTGGGTTTTAATGATTATGGGCAGGCGACGTGTCACGGACTAACGCGAGTGAATCTCGGATCATGATTTTCTCAGTTTCGATTTTCACATTATTTCATTCTAAATTTTGTATTTTGAATAGGTCTCTGGTCTATGTATCCCTCCTGATGTATCCTTTCCCAGTGTGATGGTGTTATTGTTACCACTCTTCCATAAAGTGGGTTTTTATAAAATCAAATAATAAGGAATTTTCAGGAAGGTAGATAGGTGATGGACCTCTACAACATAGATGAAATCATGATTAAGGATATCCCAGGAAGGGACAGGGTGGTCCCCAGGAAGTTGGTGTTGGATGAAGTGAAGGAGGGTCTATGGTTCGTGGGAATGACAATTATATCATTCTGCCACCACCACCAGGTGGCCAATGTCATGTTCAGGGAGCTGGCGGTCGTGGACACAGATAGCTTTAGGCTTTGGATGTCCATGATCTTGCAAAGAATTAGATGATAATTGTTACTATCTATTTAAGTTATACCTTCTTCAGTAGAAATTTGTATACATTTTTATCAGGTAGTCTTTTCATTCCTCACCTTCCTTGAGGTTCGATTGGGGTGACATGGGGCATTGGTGTAACCATGTGTTGGTATTGTATGATGGAGTGTCAGAGAAGGTCTTTGAATTTTCAGTGGAGTTTTACTTCTAAACCCTTTTTTTTCTTGGGATTCCACTAGTAAGTGTGTAATAGTTTCTGGTTTGGGGTTACTCACCTTCCAAAAGAGTTGAATATGAGCAGGGTATTCCATGGTCTTTCTATGTCTAGTTTCTCATGCTTGGAAGAGTCTACGCACCTTCCATGTTCATTGGTACTATTGTGTGCTCGAAATCAACATTGATGTTGTGTAATATAGTTATAACATATGGGTTAGGGAAGTTGATTCCCCATGTATAGAACTATGTGACTCCCTACCTAGAGTTGGTAGTGATAGTCCTCTACCTAAGACTATAGATACCTGAACCTGAGATAGTAGCGCTGGTTTGAATTCATGAAGGACTATGACCCCAAGATAGACTATACACTCAAGGAATTTCCACATGTTAATAGACTCTCTAAATAATAATTCATATTCTCTCTTAGTGCATGATTCTTTAGGGAACTTAGTTTCCCTGTAGCTGACCTTAGTGAAGCACGAGGGTAAGGCTTTTCTTCCGTCGATGGTGTTGAATCATTTTCCTCTTGAATGTTTGAGAGAGTCTTATCTGGGATATATCGATTATGATATATTGTTGACTACATATCCTTAAAATTTTCACTCAATTGTTTTTTTTTGAACAACGTAATCACTTCATCAATTTCTTGGGATGAATAGTGATTTGGTTCATGATGTTGGTGACTCTAGCTTTAAAAAATTGTTATTATAGTCTTAGTGTCCCCACCTCCTTTTAGTTTAATCTATTCTAGGAAGAATAGTTTTGAAACTGGGATTGATGTAGAGACCCTTTTCTTCCCTGTAAGTCTTTGTAGTTATCCTAGGAATATTATCGGATTCAGGAGCCAAGACGACATGTGATTTTGAGGCCTGGTGTTCCAAGAATTAATATTATAGAAATTTTATATATATTTTTATTTTTCATGTGTTTTTTTTTCATAAGTAATGGAATATCACCCAAATAGAAGCTCAGATCATAAATATGAGAGAATGGTTGGGTCTGAAACATTGTGTTTACCCTAGGCACGATGTAAAATTAGTCGTCATGGGATGTTTGAACCCCTCATTCATTAGAAATATGTCTAAGTGGAATGACTAATTATTTCATTAATACCTTAAATTAATTTTACCTTATTATTCATTATAAATTTATTTCTATGGGATGTTAGAAGGGGATATCTCATTATTCCATTAATTTGTCAGCGAGAGAACATACTTCCTCTGGAGATTTCCTTCGAAGAATGAAAAACATATGATTCAAGGTGGATCAATGTGTAACAAACATAATAGATCTACCTCCCCCAATAATGAGGGTGTTCTTAATTAGGGATGATCAATCTAATCCATGTAAGACTCACATTTTTTGGGTTTTTCAATAATTTAATAAACGATCGATTCTTAAATTTTATCTACTTATAAAATTGAATTTGTATTCTTCACATGAGACCCCATTTTATAAATTATTATCGTTCATAAAATTTGGTAAATTAACCTTTTTTTATCTTTTCAACACCAAAATTTCTTTTTGTCGGTGATTGGGTCATTATCTGAAAATAAATTATTGCACGACCCATATTTGGAGTGACGAACCATCACTGTGGGTTCATAATTGGGATCAGTGAACATGATCAAGGCATAGATTGGTTATATAGAAAAAATAGGAATAAACTAATGTATGGAGATTGGATAGTTCCGTAGCAGTCTATGGTGGTCTGGGTATGCGACTTCAAGGATTAATGGCACTATAGTGTCCGACTTCAGCTGGTTTGGGCGGCTAGAGGGTGAGAACAGTGGAATAACAAAGTGGACTACGTGCATGGAAGTGTGCAACCAGGAGAACAGAGGCCAATCAGGGTGTGTAGTGGTTGGTGGAATTATGTGGAAATCTGAAGCAGATAGCGGATTAGGGTGAGGTGGTCTGCATGGTAGCTAGAGGTGACATGGCAAGCGGCTAGTGGAGGCAGCCACTGGTGGAGGTGTCTGTAGGTGGAGGCAATAGATGTGGGAGCTATAGTTATGGGTCTTCTAGGGTTTCTATGGGCGCCAATTGGTCACACAGAGAAGAATGGGGTAGGTTAGGAAAAAATGGTTCAAAGATAAATAAAATTATTATTATTATTATTAACATATTTGAACCCCTATAACTCCCACAGATGGATTATGATTCAAACTTTATATTTGGCGGCATGACCATGATTTCTAGATGTTCATTTTAATAACAATGTTTGATACCTAATTCAGGATCATGGATCTAATTCCCAAAATGACCAAGAATATTTCTGTTGTTGTTGTTGTTGTTAAGAAATATTGTATTTGATATAGCTCCTTGGTATGTTGTCCAATTAATGAACTGTCAGCGGTGAGATGACCCACATTTGGATGTAGATATTTTGATACAGATTTCAGGTATTTAAATTGATATCGAGGTGTGGGCCCCATGAATCCGACTTCGGGCTTGTTGCGATAAAATGTTACTTCTTCAGTAAATGGTTAATTTGGACAAATGAATAGTCGTTGTCGTGTTCTTATCCATGAGGATCGCAATGGTGTGACCGGTATATTTTATTTTGGGATCGATATGTGGGGCCCACAAGGAATATTCATACCAAATGTTGTGAAATGAAATTTTTTTATCAGGTATCTAATTAGGACAAATGAATAGTCGACCATCTATGATTTTCTCCAAGGATCACAATGGAGTGATCTGTTTGATTATCTAGGGCCATTTGTGGAGGTAGGTTAGTGAAATTACGTTTTTCCCTTTGGGCCAATGACGAGCTTCATGCACTCATCAGTCTTTTGACAAGATATTCCATGTACTTTTGGAGTACACCAACCCACCAAGGGGTATATGTACAACATTTACTACCTAGGTATGTCTAGGTTCATGACTAGGGGATGAGGCGAGGACACATGTCATGTGGTCCCCATATGCTCTGTGTACCACATTAGGAATATTATAACTTTTTTATCACTTTCATTTAGATTTAGATTTTGGTCCATGAGTATACTATACTGAGTGTTTTTTCACATAGAATGCCATGGTTCCCTTTATACTGAATTTTGAGATACGATGAGAGGTGTTTTCATCATTCTGCATCTATGATCTACAACAGTAGTGACCATTCCAGAATATTAGGGATACTTGAGCATACACTCTAGATGGGCTGGGCAATAGTGTTCCTTAATGCTTTTTAAAAGGTTCAATCGATCATGGATAGTTAGAGTAGTTCCTAATCCTTCCAAGTGGAACCCCCTATTGGGTAGGTTTTTCGTCCTCATCGACCTAGAGTGGAACCCTCCTATGGTACTATGGCTCCACATCATGACCTTTCGAGTGGATCCCCCTACCAAGTAGGGTGTGGGTCCTCAATGACCTATAGTAGAACCCCCTTATAATGCCAAGGTGATGGGACGTCGACCTTTACAGTGGACACCCCCCCATTGATATGGGAACATGTCGTCTATGACTAATATTGGAGTGGAACCGCCTATCGGCATGGGATTGGGTCCTCTACAACTACTATAGTAGAACCCCCTCCCCCCCACAATACAATGGGAAGTGGATCCTCTACGTCGATTTTGTCCCCACTCTACTATGCGGCTCCGTGAAGATATGTGGTTTGGCATATCATTACACTCAAGAGAAAGAGGGACTACTTCCACACTAGGATGTATCCTTGGGAAATGACATAAAATCGTGTAAGTGATTCACTTCCACCCATAGTGGATTGTATCAAGTTGTGGTGATTGATCCTTGTTGACTTGTGTGTCCTGGGAAGATGCATGAGGTGCTGGGTATCATAGATGGACTTACCTTGAAACTGTTGGCGACTCTTTTTCTTGGGATGAGCTATAAGATGGAGATCTCATTTCTCCCTTGTTTAGGTTTCTTTGACTTAGAATATATATATATATATATATATATATATATATATATATCCTATTTCAATCCCACTCCATGGGTTTTAGTTACTCTTCTTCCATGAGAGGGTGAGATGGGTGGGGTATGCCACGTGCTTTCTATGTCTAGATTCTCAGGTTAGATGTGTCTACTCTGTTACTATAGTTGGCAAAGACTTGAAAAGAAATTAATTTTCTTCCCATTTCGATATCCGAGTATTTGGATAAATTTAATTTCACTTTCTTTTTTGGTTGGGTTGTACTCTATTATCGTATCTATTGTTGGGTTAAGCTGTACTCTTTTATCGTATCTTGTTATATCTACTAATTTCCTCTTCAGTTGTTCCTCTAACTACTCCCCCTTCACTATTTTGAGATGTTCTACCAGGTATGTATATTCTCACCCTTGAATGGGATTTAAGAAGCATGTTTTGTTTCTTTTAAAGACAATGTATAGGTTGATCGTGACTTTAGAGGAGCTTAGGTATATGGAATACGTAGACTGTGTACTGTGGTCGTATCTTGGGATATATGAGCTTGGATCTTAGTTTTTCTATTTTCTAATTTATTCAGGTTGGTCTATATTTTTGGGTGAGGAATTCATTTTTCTTTTTCTTTTCTATTTACACTTCCTCGCATTGTTTTGTTTTTTGGTCCACACATATTTTGTTTTATTTATAATAGTTTTGCGTATTTTAATTTTTTTTTTCGCTTCTCTTTTTCATTGAGTTGGTTTTGGGTGTGTGTGTACAGATACATAGGAAATGGCCTCCCTGAGTTACTTATTCCTTTGGAACTAGTTATCACCCATTGACCTATGGATGCAATATTAGGGTAGATATGGCTTAATCTCTTCCATGGGTTGGTTCATGACATTATGAATTGTTTCTGTGTTAGTTTTGGTTAAGATCCTCAAAGATGAAATCGACAATGAGCATGTTTATGATATTCAACACAAACATACATATTTATCTTAATTAATGAGTGTAAAATTATTTTTACCATTCCAAAATCTATATGAAATTATTATTTACATATTTATATAATATATCATTAGCAATTATTTTCTCATATACATCGTTGATATTATCTAATAACATTGTTAAGATAGGTGGTTAGACTAATACAAATATTAACAAACTATAATTAATAAATTATTATGATTATGAAAAAAAATTATTTGGGGGATACTATCATTAATAAATAATAATAGTTTTATTTTTTTCTGGTAATTTTATGTAAT
Organism: Viscum album; assembly: GCA_963277665.1. Taxonomy (NCBI): domain Eukaryota; kingdom Viridiplantae; phylum Streptophyta; class Magnoliopsida; order Santalales; family Viscaceae; genus Viscum; species Viscum album. The sequence continues at coordinate 376,549,092 of OY728137.1, forward strand.
TGTATTATATTTTTTTGGGTTTTAAAATATAATAATGAAACTAAATTAAAAACTATATACATTTATTCATCAACGTGATTTTTTTGCAAAATGCATGATGAACATTTTCATTTATCAAATAATGAGAGAGAAATAAGGTTTATTTATATTTTCTCATAATATTAATAATTTAATTATATATATAATTTAATTTCTATTTCACTTCTATAATCATTGAAGATGGGTGGTTGTAAAAAACATTGATGCTTTATAGAGGCAGTAGTCCAAAAAAGACATGAATGATATTTTATTCATATTATAAAATGAGAAAGGTCATTAATAGTATAATATTGGGATAACATAATTAATTATATATAAAATAATTAATTAATTATACAGGTGGGAAAAAATTATTTGGAAATGTATGATTAAAATTAAAAGATGTTAGTGAGAAAAATACTCATGTTGGGCCATGGGGTTTCATGTAAAATATTACTTGGAAGTGGTGGTATTGAAATTATTTATGTTGGAAAATAGGTTCATCTAAAAGGAACATTAATAATGGTTAATGGATAATATCATATTTCTAGGAGAATAATGAGTTTCCCTAATTTTCTATAAGGGGTTGTGAATGCCACATTTATAATTCAGGATAATGGTATTTCTATAAATAAATCTACTTTATATAATGATGGAACATGTTTCACAATTCAATATGACTTAGACATTGATAATAATTGGTTAGGGGATGATATAATGTAGATAATATCCCATAAATTCCATTATAAACATGTGTTTAAGACCATTACTCTTAAAATTTTCACATTCAACATTTTTGGTTTCACTAGGATAACTAATATTTTCTTATGTAATTTTAATTTAATTTATTAATATAAAATGTTGATTATTAAAAATATTTACCAAATAATTAAATATATAAAATCCATTTTTTAAAAAAAAATTACATTTATGGGATATTAAATAAAACATTAGCGCATGTAACATGTCAAATATAATTTTAGAATAAGCCTGTATAAATTCAAAAAAAAAATTGTGTATGATAAAATTACCAATATGTTTAATTATAATAATATAAATTTTTTGTCATAAATTATTAAATATTTGTGTCTTTAAATGTAATAAAAATTAAATTTTACAAAATATTATTTATTTAAATAAAAATAATATTATCTTTTTTGTGGAAAATGTTACTTCTATTTCTAAAATGTTTATAATGGGTTTTATAATATCAAATTAATATTTTTAAAATGTATAACATTATTTTATAAATAAAATTTTGATAATGAAATGGTTTATTCACTTCTTATAGCAACCCACAAATTTCATACATTAATATTAAATCTTAATAGTTGAATATTCATTAAATATCATAATGATCCATTCTAGAATAATTTTGGTTTATTAACAATATAGTACTTTATAAATAGACAAATAGTTCAAGATTAATTAATTATCGTCCACTTATTTCCTCATAACTATCAATCTTCATAAAAAATCATACGCAATATCATTCATCATAAATGGGGGATTGAAACTATTGAGAGACTAAAATCTGGTGCTCAGTAAGGGACAATAAGAGATATCTTGATAAAAAAATATCAATAACTTGAGTATATAGGTCTGAGAACATGGTATTATCATTTTAAACCCATAACCTGAATATAATAGATCATAATAATTAGGAAAATAAAAATATCATCGATATTTATATGGAATTAATCATAAAAGAATCAAATTACCTGATCCATGGGATCATAACATTTTAATAAGACATATATTTATTAAAAATGCATAATAATAGATAATAATACATAAACAAGATTTTAAAACACATTAAAAACAATATATGCTTGGGGTTACCACACATGTACCTTATTTGGTCATGGGATTACCTCTAATGTACCCTATTATAGGCTTTGTGTAACCTCATTTGTATCATATTTCAAGTATATAATAACCTCATGTGTAGCCTACATTGGGAATCGACTAACCTCTCATTTTCCCTTTTATCTCATAGAACATGAATCATCATCCAATCAATTTAAGTAATATATAAGTCCCACATATCACATAACTCATACATTTGTGTGGCACAATATCATAAAATATTTATCATATCATAACCCATGAAAAATAAGCAAGATAAATATACATATCCACATAATATAACCTATCGAATGAGATGAGTTCCATAAAAGCCTTTTCATCATAATCATAAATAATTAATAAAAATGATAAGGATGGTATCATTGTATAATATCTCAATTAATAAAAATAAACATTGAATGTTTTTTTATTGATGAATTATAATACCATTAAAATATAATTTAAAACATTCTTAATGAAAATAATCATACCACCATGAAAAAACGTTTTACAATTAAAGATTAAAAAACTATTATTAAATTAAGTTTCATTGAAAAAATTATCCAAAAAATATAATTGAAACTCTAAATCATTTAGTTTTCATGATGTAGAAAATTCTATTCATATTGTACCCTTTAAAACATATATTTTTACATTTTTAGTAAAATGGAATAAAGTCCATTATTGGAAGAAAGAAAATATTCACTTAAAAACATTTTATATTAACTAAAAAAGGGGAAAAAATTAAAAGATTCATTTATTAATATTAAATAATTATTGAACAAATATTTATTAAATATGGATATTAATGAAAATGGGGTTTTGAGAGAATAAGGAAATAAAGTCGGTATTCTTTAAAAACACTATTTATGACCCTTTAAATATTAAATAGAGGAAAGTTAAAGTAAAAAGTGTATTATATATAATTAACTAGAGGATCATAATATTCATGCGTTTCTTGGGAGATATATCATAATATTTTTTTCATTTGAGGGATAATAAAAAACAACCCTAACAAACAATAAGTTTATAACACAAAACCCATAAAAAGTTTCTTACATCTGATTCATAATCCCAGGGAAATAAAAAACTATATATGGATTTGTCTCTCCCATAAGTTTTATGAAATGATTAATAAGATACATTCAAGAATCCTATATACACAATTCAAAAGTAACATGTGGCGAATATAGAATGTTTCTCGCAAGAGATAATGTTTGATGAAAATATGACATCACTTTGATAACTTTCAAATTATAATATACGTTAAAGATAAAAATAAAATAGAATGTAAAATATCAATAAAATAATTATATTCTATATATAACATGGAAAAGGGGAAGTATATACACCACATGAATGAAATGAGGGGTGAAAAAGGCATATGAATCTTATAAATAAAAGATATACTACAAATCATTTACCTTTATTCTCGACATTCTTCAAAACAATTATATCCTATTTTATAATAACTATTTTTTTATTAAAAATAAATACCAAAATTTTAAATATATATCTTACCATATATGATTTAATTATTTCATTTAATTAACCATTGGTTACAAATTCATTATTTAAATCACGTTTCGGGTAATAACTGCTTCACTTTTATGGTTTATCTCGGTTCATTAATTTTGGTCCTTATGAATTGATTGTTGTTAAATTATATAAATAACATTAATAATATTATAAATATAATATATATTAATTATATATGTATTTATATTTATCTATAAATGTTAGATATATAAAATGAATTTCAATGTTCATGGGGGCGGTAGGTCATACGTCCACATAAATGTTGTTTCCATTTTCACGATGGCTGGAATGAAATATTGTTAAATAATAATTAACCATTTAAAATTAATTTTTATATCATATATATCATTTATATTTAATTAATGTATAATTAATTACATCTATGTCAAAATAAACTGAAATACGCATCGCATCACTTTGTAGATCTGGTAGACCACACATACGCATGGGGGACATTATTGTATTCCAAATGATTAGAAAGTAAAGAGTTATATGTGATCTTATAATTCATTAAGTATAATAATGTTATAAATATCATATTTAAATGGTAATTACATCATTGACATCAGACGTGAGAGGTGGTGTATGATGACTATTAACATCAGTTTATAAGGTGGTAGTTCTCTGTACACAAGTTGGATGGTTTTGTTTCCCATTAGACGGAAGAAAATATTTATATAGGATCTTCTATTAACATAATAAAATCACAATCTGTGTGATATAATTATGTTATTGTATCATCATCATTGAAAAATATTTTATGGTAGTGCAATAAGAAATAAAAAAAACATGTTTTTTAATTTTACCTATTCTTCATATAACCTCTATAAGTATATAGATAATTACATCATAGGTAGATTTAGTAATAAAAATATGGCCTTTGGTACATGGGGAGGGATTTAATTTAGGTATTTGGATATGTATTTTTCACACCCAACAATGTTGTCAGTGTGAAGTGGAGGGAAGTGTGGGTGGCCTTTTATAAATATAGAAGAGGATGAATGTGGAATTTTTGGAACTAAAAAGTTATACCCATGTCCTTTTCATGACAAAAAATGAATAAATAGTAAATTATAGAATAACATATGTGATACGGTCAATATATTTTCCCAAAATAGTAAATTTTTAATTATTTAGGTTATTTTAACACTAAACTTTTTTGATTAACCCCTGGTAAAACATGTTTCAACCGTATCAACGGTAATTAATTTTTCAAATTATTATATTAATTATTAAAAATATAAAATTTACCATTATATAATATTAGTTATTTTTATACCTAATAGTGAATACATTTTAGAAAAATAAATTTATAGAAGTTCAAGAGTATAATTAAATATTAACCCACAAATGTCAGGAAAAAACGGTTGTCCAAAGAAAAAGTTTCCTTAAGTATAAATTGCTTTAATATCAAAATTGAATATGAAATTCCTTAAAATGAATTAAATACGATTAATAAATATATTATTTAATTAATTATATTTTTGAAACTATAACTAATTAAATTTTATCTTGTAAATTCAAAAAAAGAAACGGATTTTTTTAATAAAAATCCATAATTTATATTATTCATTAAAAAATAATTCATTGTATAAAATTTTAAAAAATTCACTCAAAGATAAAATCAAAATCTAGACATAAAAAATGAATTTTATTTTATATAATATATTTCAAAATATTTTAAAAAATGAGTTTTATTATTTTCCCAATAAATGAAATAAAAAACAATTTTTGTTGTAAAATGTATTATTGAAGCATATAAATCCATTACTAAAAACTAATTACTTCTTTATAAAAATACTTTTCTTATCTAAAATAATGGTACATATTTTTCAGAATTTATTTATACCTATTTATACCTCCCTTTTTACTAGCTATTTCATCATATTCATGTACAAATACTAATATATATAGTACATTTTGGTTCATTAAAACCCGGTGTTGTGTGTATCATAGGCTATAAAAAAATTTATATGTTTTTAAAAAATCATGAAATCTTATTGTTTTAAATTATACACACCATTAGATGATATTTTAATTTGTAATTATATGAATTTGGTAAGAGAAAAGAGGATACTTATTCTTCATGACATCCTTAGGTCCTCACATAGCTTCCTCAACCCATTAGTTTCACCGCAAAACATTGAACACGTTAGTATTCTTATTTCATAGAACTCAATCTTTGTGATCTAGAATCCTTACCACATATTCTTCATAAGAAAGATCATGAACTTTTTGTATGACCTTTTATTTCAGTACATGTTATGTATTGAGTTTATAATTCTATAGGATAGAAACACTGAACATATTGTGAACATGATAGAGGTTTAGTTAAAGTTCCAAACGATAAGTGACTGAACTAATATAATCAAAAATATCAATGTGGTCGATATACCAAGGAATTATTTTCCCTTATTTAAAAATTTCAAAACCTTATTCCATGGATAAATTCATTAAAATACATTATCACTAAAATCTAATTCCTGATTAGGATAATGACTATCTGCCTAAAATTTATATCACCTTTGTGCATACCTTATTCATTATAAACCCATTATAATATTCTACGCCATTTGGTAATCTATCTCAGTTTTCAATATATTTATTTCTCCCACATCATCCAATCACATTTTACTTCTACATATCATTCCATTAGGGGATTCAAAAGGATCCATGTGAATTCTCGAGTTAATGATATTGTTGTAAAAAATATCAACTTGAGTAAGGTGTTGGCCCCAACCACCATTAAAACATATAGACAAGATCTCAAAATATCCTATAGGGTTTGAATGGTTCTACTACAAATAACATATTTCAAGGGATAATACATTTTTCATAAATAGTGCCCATTATCAATATCATATGGAGGACTTTTCCAAAACATCTAGGATAACCTCGGATCCATATTAGATACATTAAAATATGCTAATCCATGAAACCTTTCTGCTTCCTTAATTTATATTCTAAAAATTTTCTACAAATAAGAGTCTTATATGATATAAAATATGTGTTACGAATTATTATGGTGGCCAACAACAACCCATATAGAATTCAGTTTTTTAGAAGTTTTTTTGAGTTTGAAAAAAATATACATGGTGTGTTTACCCATTTCCATTCTAGTATGTATAATGGTTGTACCATCAATAAGACGTTTTTCAATCATCCATAACATTTTTACATACAATAAAATAAGCTAAACACACATCAATAACTCTGTTAATTTTTTCCACCATAATTCTCTTTTTCATAGGCTACTGCTAGGTGTGATATCCTTATCTCCCTTCAGTTTTGGGTTCAATCCCCATAGCCTTACTGAATGCGATAGGTTGCCTACCAGCATACTGTTTATATTTTATCAGAAACTATATTAATATAATTTCTATGACATTCCAAAACATCATTAACAATTAATTAGTCTATCATAAATTATACTATAATCATAAGAGGTTACCAATTTATTTAATCATAAGACCAAAAAAATATACCGGAAAACCTACTTAAATAAATTTTTCTCCAAAACAAAAAATACAATGGTTGATTTTCAAAACATTTATCACAAAATATCAATAACATTGTTAAACCTCCATTACATTAAACCTCAATATGGGTCTCTAATACACTAATCATATGATCACCCTTTAAAACTGAATCCAGTGATAGTATCCAGAACTCATATGTTAATCATACATGGAGAAATATACCATTCTAAATAATAATTAACAATTTATTTCATAAATAATCTCATATATTAGAAAAAAAGTCCCCATAGGAATCATGAGATCATCATTGAGGAATTTCAATGTCCATCATGGTTCTATTACTCTAGAATCCATGTAGAGGGAGATATTAAATTCTAAGAATCACACTAATTTTTAGTTAAATATTAATTATAATATACTTATTGGGATTTTTCATAGAAAACAAAATATGTATTTAAGAAAGCTGGATCAGAGGATAAGTTTCCCTGATTATCATTATTCATTTTAGATAATGGTATTTCATAAGCTTTCCCTTTTTCCTTTTTCTTTATATGTTGATTTGGTTTATCTTCTCTATTATCCGATGGATTATGGTATTGATACAAAAAATGCTCAAAATTTTGGAATCATTAACACTGATGTGTTGGTGGTGCATTCTATGGGTGTTTATTTATATCATTATAATTATCTAGCTTCATCTAATCACTTCATCATTATTCTACTTGAAGTCCATCCATTTCACACTTAAAACAATTTTATGTCTCTTTATGAGAGGTTCTATTATGTTTCGTCCCAGACTTTGATCATTAAAGAAGGACTATCTTCATCTCTCCATAGTTTTTATAATTTCTTTTGAATTACATAATCCTTTTATTAAAAAACCATGATATTTATTGGTAACTACAATCTATATTTCCACCATGAGATAACATAACAAATTTCCCTCATAGCTATTGATGTCCCTTTTCGATAAAATTCTAGAGAGTCTTGTTTTTAAGAAACTGAAGAATATATCGACCTAACATTCATGATTTATAGTAATAATAGAAGTGTACAATGTTTTTCTCATAAAAATTTCTCCATAAGTACCAATAGAGTCATCATCTATATTTTTTGCCCAAAGTAATTCCTTCTCCATTTTCATATAAAACATATGACAAAATTAATTATTAAAATATATGATCTTAAAATCATCCAACTCCATGTAGTCAATTTCATCATGTTTCCATTTATTTTTGATAAGATCCAACCATTTTTACTCTTTTCCATCCAAATTATACAAAACAATAATTACTTTTTTATACTATAAACATTGTACAATTTGAAATATCTTTTCAAATACTCATTAATTGTTTTTAAAGTAAATGTGTGTGAACTAAAGATTATCCCACTAGAGTTAAGATCAGTTGTGTATCAAGACTCATTATAGTTCTCTATGTCTTGATCGGGTCCAAATCAATGTGAAAATTTTAAGATATTTACCCCTATCTACAACCACTCTATTGTAACATGAACTTGCTGTATCTATATAAGGACCTTTTGTTAATAAAATCATGCGTATTTCTCTACCATAGGTTAGGATATAATATTATACATATAATTATCCAAGGGTTTTATATTAGGTTTTTTCATTCAAGTTTCTATAGGTTTACTAATCCTTCTTATTATTCTAACAATAACAACACACTTGTTTCGTAAATTTATATTACTTCATAACAGATGAATATTCATTGCATAAAATAATGATTTAGGAAGAATCATTTAGGTCTAGGGAAATTGGAAACATGGATAAATGGACCACTAATTAAATAATTATACATCATTTAACAATTAGTTCTTGAAAAGATTCACACGTTATAGAAATATCCTACGCATTACCTTTATTCATATCATGGGGAATATAAACATTACATAGGGTTAGATAAAATTCTATGTAATGGTAAAATTTTGAGATATCGATGAATAAATAAACATAACATGAGAATATGTTCATGATAACATGAGTTTAACATTTTAAAATCATACCATGTACATCATAAGTCATAGTCTTGATCCATGGAATAAATCATGGTAGTTTATACAAGAAGAATCATAATGTAATCAACGTACATGAGTAATGTGATCATGACATTCGTATAAGACAAAGATTAGTGTTATTCACATAAGAATATAATGGATCT